>OZ004352.1:52500-1252500 GCA_963924445.1 Philereme transversata | reverse complement strand
TATTTAGGCACTAAACACATTTATGGATCGTTGCACAAACCGACCTTAGTGACGGTAGGTACTCTTAGTGATGGTAGATACTCTTAGGCCGGCTTGCATAACGAACCCTAAACGTATTTAGCGACTAAACATTTTTTTTATAAATTATAGCCTAACGTTTGACCACGATCTCGCTTGATAGTAAGCGATGATACAGTATGCGATGGATCACGTTTGCCTAGAAGAAACCTATTCACTCGCGACTTGCAGACCCCTAGGTTGTAGTTGTCAGGAAACACAGACTCTGGCAAGGCGTTCCACTCCTTGGCGGTACGCATTATAAAGGTGCGCGAGTACCGCTTTGTGCGTATGGGAGACCGGTATGTCTACAATGTAGCGGTGGCGCACCGCGGAGCGTCTGGTTGTCCATGTTTAAATTTTACCTATTTGTATCAATTGACAACTCTCTAAAACATATTTAGGCACTAAACACATTTATGGATCGTTGCACAAGCCGACCTTAGTGACGGTAGGTACTCTTAGTGACGATAGGTACTCTTAGTGATGGTAGATACTCTTAGGCCGGCTTGCATAACGAACCCTAAACGTATTTAGCGACTAAACATTTTTTTTATAAATTATAACCTAACGTTTGACCACGATCTCGCTTGATAGTAAGCGATGATACAGTATGCGATGGATCACGTTTGCCTAAAAGAAACCTATTCACTCGCGACTTGCAGACCCCTAGGTTGTAGTTGTCAGGAAACACAGACTCTGGCAAGGCGTTCCACTCCTTGGCGGTACGCATTATAAAGGTGCGCGAGTACCGCTTTGTGCGTATGGGAGACCGGTATGTCTACAATGTAGCGGTGGCGCACCGCGGAGCGTCTGGTTGTCCATGTTTAAATTTTACCTATTTGTATCAATTGACAACTCTCTAAAGCATATTTAGGCACTAAACACATTTATGGATCGTTGCACAAGCCGACCTTAGTGACGGTAGGTACTCTTAGTGACGATAGGTACTCTTAGTGATGGTAGATACTCTTAGGCCGGCTTGCATAACGAACCCTAAACGTATTTAGCGACTAAACATTTTTTTTATAAATTATAGCCTAACGTTTGACCACGATCTCGCTTGATAGTAAGCGATGATACAGTATGCGATGGATCACGTTTGCCTAAAAGAAACCTATTCACTTGCGACTTGCAGACCCCTAGGTTGTAGTTGTCAGGAAACACAGACTCTGGCAAGGCGTTCCACTCCTTGGCGGTACGCATTATAAAGGTGCGCGAGTACCGCTTTGTGCGTATGGGAGACCGGTATGTCTACAATGTAGCGGTGGCGCACCGCGGAGCGTCTGGTTGTCCATGTTTAAATTTTACCTATTTGTATCAATTGACAACTCTCTAAATGATATTTAGGCACTAAACACATTTATGGATCGTTGCACAAGCCGACCTTAGTGACGGTAGGCCGGCTTGCATAACGAACCCTAAACGTATTTAGCGACTAAACATTTTTTTTATAAATTATAGCCTAACGTTTGACCACGATCTCGCTTGATAGTAAGCGATGATACAGTATGCGATGGATCACGTTTGCCTAGAAGAAACCTATTCACTCGCGACTTGCAGACCCCTAGGTTTTAGTTGTCAGGAAACACAGACTCTGGCAAGGCGTTCCACTCCTTGGCGGTACGCATTATAAAGGTGCGCGAGTACCGCTTTGTGCGTATGGGAGACCGGTATGTCTACAATGTAGCGGTGGCGCACCGCGGAGCGTCTGGTTGTCCATGTTTAAATTTTACCTATTTGTATCAATTGACAACTCTCTAAAGCATATTTAGGCACTAAACACATTTATGGATCGTTGCACAAGCCGACCTTAGTGACGGTAGGTACTCTTAGTGACGATAGGTACTCTTAGTGATGGTAGATACTCTTAGGCCGGCTTGCATAACGCACCCTAAACGTATTTAGCGACTAAACATTTTTTTTATAAATTATAGCCTAACGTTTGACCACGATCTCGCTTGATAGTAAGCGATGATACAGTATGCGATGGATCACGTTTGCCTAAAAGAAACCTATTCACTCGCGACTTGCAGACCCCTAGGTTGTAGTTGTCAGGAAACACAGACTCTGGCAAGGCGTTCCACTCCTTGGCGGTACGCATTATAAAGGTGCGCGAGTACCGCTTTGTGCGTATGGGAGACCGGTATGTCTACAATGTAGCGGTGGCGCACCGCGGAGCGTCTGGTTGTCCATGTTTAAATTTTACCTATTTGTATCAATTGACAACTCTCTAAATGATATTTAGGCACTAAACACATTTATGATCGTTGCACAAACCGACCTTAGTGACGGTAGGTACTCTTAGTGATGGTAGATACTCTTAGGCCGGCTTGCATAACGAACCCTAAACGTATTTAGCGACTTAACATTTTTTTTATAAATTATAGCCTAACGTTTGACCACGATCTCGCTTGATAGTAAGCGATGATACAGTATGCGATGGATCACGTTTGCCTAGAAGAAACCTATTCACTCGCGACTTGCAGACCCCTAGGTTGTAGTTGTCAGGAAACACAGACTCTGGCAAGGCGTTCCACTCCTTGGCGGTACGCATTATAAAGGTGCGCGAGTACCGCTTTGTGCGTATGGGAGACCGGTATGTCTACAATGTAGCGGTGACGCACCGCGGAGCGTCTGGTTGTCCATGTTTAAATTTTACCTATTTGTATCAATTGACAACTCTCTAAAGCATATTTAGGCAATAAACACATTTATGGATCGTTGCACAAGCCGACCTTAGTGACGGTAGGTACTCTTAGTGACGATAAGTACTCTTAGTGATGGTAGATACTCTTAGGCCGGCTTGCATAACGAACCCTAAACGTATTTAGCGACTAAACATTTTTTTTATAAATTATAGCCTAACGTTTGACCACGATCTCGCTTGATAGTAAGCGATGATACAGTATGCGATGGATCACGTTTGCCTAGAAGAAACCTATTCACTCGCGACTTGCAGACCCCTAGGTTGTAGTTGTCAGGAAACACAGACTCTGGCAAGGCGTTCCACTCCTTGGCGGTACGCATTATAAAGGTGCGCGAGTACCGCTTTGTGCGTATGGGAGACCGGTATGTCTACAATGTAGCGGTGGCGCACCGCGGAGCGTCTGGTTGTCCATGTTTAAATTTTACCTATTTGTATCAATTGACAACTCTCTAAAGCATATTTAGACACTAAACACATTTATGGATCGTTGCACAAGCCGACCTTAGTGACGGTTGGTACTCTTAGTGACGATAGGTACTCTTAGTGATGGTAGATACTCTTAGGCCGGCTTGCATAACGAACCCTAAACGTATTTAGCGACTAAACATTTTTTTTATAAATTATAGCCAAACGTTTGACCACGATCTCACTTGATAGTAAGCGATGATACAGTATGCGATGGATCACGTTTGCCTAGAAGAAACCTATTCACTCGCGACTTGCAGACCCCTAGGTTGTAGTTGTCAGGAAACACAGACTCTGGCAAGGCGTTCCACTCCTTGGCGGTACGCATTATAAAGGTGCGCGAGTACCGCTTTGTGCGTATGGGAGACCGGTATGTCTACAATGTAGCGGTGGCGCACCGCGGAGCGTCTGGTTGTCCATGTTTAAATTTTACCTATTTGTATCAATTGACAACTCTCTAAAGCATATTTAGGCACTAAACACATTTAAGGATCGATGCACAAGCCGACCTTAGTGACGGTAGGTACTCTTAGTGACGATAGGTACTCTTAGTGATGGTAGATACTCTTAGGCCGGCTTGCATAACGAACCCTAAACGTATTTAGCGACTAAACATTTTTTTTATAAATTATAGCCTAACGTTTGACCGCGATCTCGCTTGATAGTAAGCGATGATACAGTATGCGATGGATCACGTTTGCCTAGAAGAAACCTATTCACTCGCGACTTGCAGACCCCTAGGTTGTAGTTGTCAGGAAACACAGACTCTGGCAAGGCGTTCCACTCCTTGGTGGTACGCATTATAAAGGTGCGCGAGTACCGCTTTGTGCGTATGGGAGACCGGTATGTCTACAATGTAGCGGTGGCGCACCGCGGAGCGTCTGGTTGTCCATGTTTAAATTTTACCTATTTGTATCAATTGACAACTCTCTAAAGCATATTTAGGCACTAAACACATTTATGGATCGTTGCACAAGCCGACCTTAGTGACGGTAGGCCGGCTTGCATAACGAACCCTAAACGTATTTAGCGACTAAACATTTTTTTTATAAATTATAGCCTAACGTTTGACCACGATCTCGCTTGATAGTAAGCGATGATACAGTATGCGATGGATCACGTTTGCCTAGAAGAAACCTATTCACTCGCGACTTGCAGACCCCTAGGTTGTAGTTGTCAGGAAACACAGACTCTGGCAAGGCGTTCCACTCCTTGGCGGTACGCATTATAAAGGTGCGCGAGTACCGCTTTGTGCGTATGGGAGACCGGTATGTCTACAATGTAGCGGTGGCGCACCGCGGAGCGTCTGGTTGTCCATGTTTAAATTTTACCTATTTGTATCAATTGACAACTCTCTAAAGCATATTTAGGCACTAAACACATTTATGGATCGTTGCACAAGCCGACCTTAGTGACGGTAGGTACTCTTAGTGACGATAGGTACTCTTAGTGATGGTAGATACTCTTAGGCCGGCTTGCATAACGAACCCTAAACGTATTTAGCGACTAAACATTTTTTTTATAAATTATAGCCTAACGTTTGACCACGATCTCGCTTGATAGTAAGCGATGATACAGTATGCGATGGATCACGTTTGCCTAGAAGAAACCTATTCACTCGCGACTTGCAGACCCCTAGGTTGTAGTTGTCAGGAAACACAGACTCTGGCAAGGCGTTCCACTCCTTGGCGGTACGCATTATAAAGGTGCGCGAGTACCGCTTTGTGCGTATGGGAGACCGGTATGTCTACAATGTAGCGGTGGCGCACCGCGGAGCGTCTGGTTGTCCATGTTTAAATTTTACTTATTTGTATCAATTGACAACTCTCTAAAGCATATTTAGGCACTAAACACATTTATGGATCGTTGCACAAACCGACCTTAGTGACGGTAGGTACTCTTAGTGACGATAGGTACTCTTAGTGATGGTAGATACTCTTAGGCCGGCTTGCATAACGAACCCTAAACGTATTTAGCGACTAAACATTTTTTTTATAAATTATAGCCTAACGTTTGACCACGATCTCGCTTGATAGTAAGCGATGATACAGTATGCGATGGATCACGTTTGCCTAGAAGAAACCTATTCACTCGCGACTTGCAGACCCCTAGGTTGTAGTTGTCAGGAAACACAGACTCTGGCAAGGCGTTCCACTCCTTGGCGGTACGCATTATAAAGGTGCGCGAGTACCGCTTTGTGCGTATGGGAGACCGGTATGTCTACAATGTAGCGGTGGCGCACCGCGGAGCGTCTGGTTGTCCATGTTTAAATTTTACCTATTTGTATCAATTGACAACTCTCTAAAGCATATTTAGGCACTAAACACATTTATGGATCGTTGCACAAGCCGACCTTAGTGACGGTAGGTACTCTTAGTGACGATAGGTACTCTTAGTGATGGTAGATACTCTTAGGCCGGCTTGCATAACGAACCCTAAACGTATTTAGCGACTAAACATTTTTTTTATAAATTATAGCCTAACGTTTGACCACGATCTCGCTTGATAGTAAGCGATGATACAGTATGCGATGGATCACGTTTGCCTAGAAGAAACCTATTCACTCGCGACTTGCAGACCCCTAGGTTGTAGTTGTCAGGAAACACAGACTCTGGCAAGGCGTTCCACTCCTTGGCGGTACGCATTATAAAGGTGCGCGAGTACCGCTTTGTGCGTATGGGAGACCGGTATGTCTACAATGTAGCGGTGGCGCACCGCGGAGCGTCTGGTTGTCCATGTTTAAATTTTACCTATTTGTATCAATTGACAACTCTCTAAAGCATATTTAGACACTAAACACATTTATGGATCGTTGCACAAGCCGACCTTAGTGACGGTAGGTACTCTTAGTGACGATAGGTACTCTTAGTGATGGTAGATACTCTTAGGCCGGCTTGCATAACGAACCCTAAACGTATTTAGCGACTAAACATTTTTTTTATAAATTATAGCCAAACGTTTGACCACGATCTCACTTGATAGTAAGCGATGATACAGTATGCGATGGATCACGTTTGCCTAGAAGAAACCTATTCACTCGCGACTTGCAGACCCCTAGGTTGTAGTTGTCAGGAAACACAGACTCTGGCAAGGCGTTCCACTCCTTGGCGGTACGCATTATAAAGGTGCGCGAGTACCGCTTTGTGCGTATGGGAGACCGGTATGTCTACAATGTAGCGGTGGCGCACCGCGGAGCGTCTGGTTGTCCATGTTTAAATTTTACCTATTTGTATCAATTGACAACTCTCTAAAGCATATTTAGGCACTAAACACATTTATGGATCGTTGCACAAGCCGACCTTAGTGACGGTAGGTACTCTTAGTGACGATAGGTACTCTTAGTGATGGTAGATACTCTTAGGCCGGCTTGCATAACGAACCCTAAACGTATTTAGCGACTAAACATTTTTTTTATAAATTATAGCCTAACGTTTGACCGCGATCTCGCTTGATAGTAAGCGATGATACAGTATGCGATGGATCACGTTTGCCTAGAAGAAACCTATTCACTCGCGACTTGCAGACCCCTAGGTTGTAGTTGTCAGGAAACACAGACTCTGGCAAGGCATTCCACTCCTTGGCGGTACGCATTATAAAGGTGCGCGAGTACGGCTTTGTGCGTATGGGAGACCGGTATGTCTACAATGTAGTGGTGGCGCACCGCGGAGCGTCTGGTTGTCCATGTTTAAATTTTACCTATTTGTATCAATTGACAACTCTCTAAAGCATATTTAGGCACTAAACACATTTATGGATCGTTGCACAAGCCGACCTTAGTGACGGTAGGTACTCTTAGTGACGATAGGTACTCTTAGTGATGGTAGATACTCTTAGGCCGGCTTGCATAACGAACCCTAAACGTATTTAGCGACTAAACATTTTTTTTATAAATTATAGCCTAACGTTTGACCACGATCTCGCTTGATAGTAAGCGATGATACAGTATGCGATGGATCACGTTTGCCTAAAAGAAACCTATTCACTCGCGACTTGCAGACCCCTAGGTTGTAGTTGTCAGGAAACACAGACTCTGGCAAGGCGTTCCACTCCTTGGCGGTACGCATTATAAAGGTGCGCGAGTACCGCTTTGTGCGTATGGGAGACCGGTATGTCTACAATGTAGCGGTGGCGCACCGCGGAGCGTCTGGTTGTCCATGTTTAAATTTTACCTATTTGTATCAATTGACAACTCTCTAAAGCATATTTAGGCACTAAACACATTTATGGATCGTTGCACAAGCCGACCTTAGTGACGGTAGGTACTCTTAGTGACGATAGGTACTCTTAGTGATGGTAGATACTCTTAGGCCGGCTTGCATAACGAACCCTAAACGTATTTAGCGACTAAACATTTTTTTTATAAATTATAGCCTAACGTTTGACCACGATCTCGCTTGATAGTAAGCGATGATACAGTATGCGATGGATCACGTTTGCCTAAAAGAAACCTATTCACTCGCGACTTGCAGACCCCTAGGTTGTAGTTGTCAGGAAACACAGACTCTGGCAAGGCGTTCCACTCCTTGGCGGTACGCATTATAAAGGTGCGCGAGTACCGCTTTGTGCGTATGGGAGACCGGTATGTCTACAATGTAGCGGTGGCGCACCGCGGAGCGTCTGGTTGTCCATGTTTAAATTTTACCTATTTGTATCAATTGACAACTCTCTAAATGATATTTAGGCACTAAACACATTTATGGATCGTTGCACAAACCGACCTTAGTTACGGTAGGTACTCTTAGTGATGGTAGATACTCTTAGGCCGGCTTGCATAACGAACCCTAAACGTATTTAGCGACTAAACATTTTTTTTATAAATTATAGCCTAACGTTTGACCACGATCTCGCTTGATAGTAAGCGATGATACAGTATGCGATGGATCACGTTTGCCTAGAAGAAACCTATTCACTCGCGACTTGCAGACCCCTAGGTTGTAGTTGTCAGGAAACACAGACTCTGGCAAGGCGTTCCACTCCTTGGCGGTACGCATTATAAAGGTGCGCGAGTACCGCTTTGTGCGTATGGGAGACCGGTATGTCTACAATGTAGCGGTGGCGCACCGCGGAGCGTCTGGTTGTCCATGTTTAAATTTTACCTATTTGTATCAATTGACAACTCTCTAAAGCATATTTAGGCACTAAACACATTTATGTATCGTTGCACAAGCCGACCTTAGTGACGGTAGGTACTCTTAGTGACGATAAGTACTCTTAGTGATGGTAGATACTCTTAGGCCGGCTTGCATAACGAACCCTAAACGCATTTAGCGACTTAACTTTTTTTTTATAAATTATAGCCTAACGTTTGACCACGATCTCGCTTGATAGTAAGCGATGATACAGTATGCGATGGATCACGTTTGCCTAGAAGAAACCTATTCACTCGCGACTTGCAGACCCTAGGTTGTAGTTGTCAGGAAACACAGACTCTGGCAAGGCGTTCCACTCCTTGGCGGTACGCATTATAAAGGTGCGCGAGTACCGCTTTGTGCGTATGGGAGACCGGTATGTCTACAATGTAGCGGTGGCGCACCGCGGAGCGTCTGGTTGTCCATGTTTAAATTTTACATATTTGTATCAATTGACAACTCTCTAAAGCATATTTAGGCACTAAACACATTTATGGATCGTTGCACAAGCCGACCTTAGTGACGGTAGGTACTCTTAGTGACGATAGGTACTCTTAGTGAAGGTAGATACTCTTAGGCCGGCTTGCATAACGAACCCTAAACGTATTTAGCGACTAAACATTTTTTTTATAAATTATAGCCTAACGTTTGACCACGATCTCGCTTGATAGTAAGCGATGATACAGTATGCGATGGATCACGTTTGCCTAGAAGAAACCTATTCACTCGCGACTTGCAGACCCCTAGGTTGTAGTTGTCAGGAAACACAGACTCTGGCAAGGCGTTCCACTCCTTGGCGGTACGCATTATAAAGGTGCGCGAGTACCGCTTTGTGCGTATGGGAGACCGGTATTTCTACAATGTAGCGGTGACGCACCGCGGAGCGTCTGGTTGTCCATGTTTAAATTTTACCTATTTGTATCAATTGACAACTCTCTAAAGCATATTTAGGCACTAAACACATTTATGGATCGTTGCACAAGCCGACCTTAGTGACGGTAGGTACTCTTAGTGACGATAAGTACTCTTAGTGATGGTAGATACTCTTAGGCCTGCTTGCATAACGAACCCTAAACGTATTTAGCGACTAAACATTTTTTTATAAATTATAGCCTAACGTTTGACCACGATCTCGCTTGATAGTAAGCGATGATACAGTATGCGATGGATCACGTTTGCCTAGAAGAAACCTATTCACTCGCGACTTGCAGACCCCTAGGTTGTAGTTGTCAGGAAACACAGACTCTGGCAAGGCGTTCCACTCCTGGGCGGTACGCATTATAAAGGTGCGCGAGTACCGCTTTGTGCGTATGGGAGACCGGTGTGTCTACAATGTAGCGGTGGCGCACCGCGGAGCGTCTGGTTGTCCATTTTTAAATTTCACCTATTTGTATCAATTGACAACTCTCTAAAACATATTTAGGCACTAAACACATTTATGGATCGTTGCACAAGCCGACCTTAGTGACGGTAGGTACTCTTAGTGACGATAGGTACTCTTAGTGATGGTAGATACTCTTAGGCCGGCTTGCATAACGAACCCTAAACGTATTTAGCGACTAAATATTTTTTTTATAAATTATAGCCTAACGTTTGACCACGATCTCGCTTGATAGTAAGCGATGATACAGTATGCGATGGATCACGTTTGCCTAGAAGAAACTTATTCACTCGCGACTTGCAGACCCCTAGGTTGTAGTTGTCAGGAAACACAGACTCTGGCAAGGCGTTCCACTCCTTGGCGGTACGCATTATAAAGGTGCGCGAGTACCGCTTTGTGCGTATGGGAGACCGATATGTCTACAATGTAGCGGTGGCGCACCGCGGAGCGTCTGGTTGTCCATGTTTAAATTTTACCTATTTGTAACAATTGACAACTCTCTAAAGCATATTTAGGCACTAAACACATTTATGGATCGTTGCACAAGCCGACCTTAGTGACGGTAGGTACTCTTAGTGACGATAGGTACTCTTAGTGAAGGTAGATACTCTTAGGCCGGCTTGCATAACAAACCCTAAACGTATTTAGCGACTAAACATTTTTTTTATAAATTATAGCCTAACGTTCAAAGTCAAAGTCAAAGTCAAATATTTTTATTCATTAAAATCACAAGGATCACTTTGAAACGTCAATTTTACTGCCTGTTCCTTCGCGACCAAGCCAGGAAAGAAAGGCAAGAAAACCAGGCTGGTTGTTTTTTTTTAATGATCCTTTTACAATAGGTACATAATACAGAAAAGAAATTACGTCTAAATTGTAACATTTTGAACGAGTTGGGGCAGTTTCAATCCCAAGCTTCTCTATCATCTAAATAATCCGATATTTTATAGTAGGCTCTTTTATAAAGATTTTGTTTAATTACGTTTTTAAATTTGTTAATTGTCAATTTTTGTACATCCCTTGGGAGTTTGTTATAAAAGCGCACACCTTGCCCTTTAAACGATTTACTAACTTTATGGAGTCTACATGTGGCAACAGCGAGTTTATCTTTATTTCTAGTATTAAAATTATGATTATCGCTATTTTTCTTAAACAAATTAATATTTTTGTGAACATACATTAGATTTTCATAGATGTATTGACAAGGGAATGTCATAATATCTATTTCTTTAAACTTATTGCGTAATGATTCTCTGGGGCCCATATTATAAATTGCACGAACAGCCCTCTTCTGCAGCACAAAAACGGTGTTTATATCTGCAGCACTCCCCCACAGCAGTATACCGTATGACATAATGCTGTGGAAGTAGCTGAAGTAAACTAGTCTAGCTGTGTCTACGTCTGTAAAAAGACGGATCTTTTTGACTGCGTATGCCGCAGAACTAAGTCTCTTCGACAACCCATCAATGTGAGGGCCCCATTGAAGCTTATTATCTAGGGTTATACCTAAGAATACGGTGGTGTCCTCAAGAGCCAACTCCTCGTCTTTGATTTTTATGTCTGCTTTAACTTGTGTAACATTAGGTAGTATAAATCTAATACATTTTGTTTTCTTTTCATTTAGAAGTAGATTGTTTACATTGAACCATTTTACCACCTTAGAGATTGCATTGTTTACATCGTCAAAATCGGTTTGTCGTCGCTTTAATTTAAATAAAAGTGACGTGTCATCTGCAAACAATACAACCTCATGATCGTCCCGTACTAGATGGGGAAGATCATTAATATATACTAAAAACAAAAATGGTCCCAGAATTGATCCCTGTGGTACACCCATTTTAACCAGAGACCCCGGAGAACGCTTCCCATTCACGTCAACTCTTTGCACTCTGCCACTTAAATAAGAAGTGAGAAAGTCTAGAGCAACGCTCCTAATGCCATAATGGCGTAGTTTCCTGATTAATGTGTCATGGTCTACGCAATCAAATGCCTTGGACAAATCACAAAAAACACCTAAAGCGTCATGAGACTCCTCCCAGGCATCAAATATGTGCGATATTAACTCAATACCAGCATCAGTGGTTGAGCGACCCCTGGTAAATCCGAATTGTTTATGATGCAGTAAATTATGTGAATTGAAATATCTAAGCAGTTGATTTAAAATTAGTTTTTCAAATATTTTACTAAATGTCGGAAGTACTGAGATTGGTCTAAAATTACCAGGATCAGAACTAGTGCCTGATTTGAAAAGTGGAGTTATTTTACTGTGTTTCATTAAATCAGGGAATACACCACAGTCAATACACTCATTGAATATTAAAGCTAGTTCAGGAGCAATTATGTCAATCAATGTTTTTATGGTGCTAACCGAGATGCCCCAGAGGTCCGTGGTTTTCTTAACATTTATCAGTTTGAAAGCTTTTATAATGTCATCACTATTTACATAATCAAATTTGAATTGTGATTTGCATTCCGTTAAGTTTGCTTTTAACAAAGACTCTGCGACTATGGGAGAGGAGTTTAAAGATTTTGTGGTAGAGACTGGAATATCAGTAAAAAAGTCTTCGAACGCATTAGCTACATCACCATCCTGATTGATCGTGGCATTGCCAATTTTCAAATTAAACTTATTGTTCTTAGTTGCGACTCTTCCAGTCTCGCTGTTGATTATTTTCCAAGTGGCTTTTACTTTGTTTTGACTAATTTTTATTTTAGAACTCAAATGACGCGCTTTTGCTTCACGACAAACATTTTTAAAAATCTTTGAATATTTTTTGACTTTTTCTTTAAACTCCTCATTAAAATTATATTGTTTTTCAGCATAAAGATCATACAATGTTTTTCTGCTTTTATGTATTCCCACTGTTGCCCAATCACAGAACTTTTGACCATCAGAGACCATGATCGATTTAGGTGTAAAAATTGAATTAAACACATCACAAAATTTCTTAAAAAACGTGTTGTATAAATTATTTGGATTATTATTATTATGTACACATGGAAGTACAGAAGTTAAGTTTAATTTAAGTTTGTCCAATCGATTAATGGTCATAGGTACACAAGTAATTTTACTTTTAACAAGATTTTTTGTTTGAATTTCTATTTTAATTATTTGACCAAGATGATCCGATTTAATATTACTAATTAAACTTCTATTTAAAATTTTTACATTGGCATAAATGTTGTCTATACATGTGGCTGAAGTGTCCGTTATTCGAGTAGGCTCCATAAATTGAGGCTTCAGATCAAATGATTGAAATAAACTAGTTATTCTAGTGTTTAATGAGTTATGTTCTAGCAAATTTATATTGAAGTCTCCGCATGCAATAATGTATTTATTTGATTTTGATAATTTAAACAAAATTTCTTCCATATTTTTTTCAAAAATGTCAAATGTGGCAGATGGTGGTCTGTAAACGCTTATAACTATGAACTGCTCCAACTCTACGCAGGCTATTTCTATATGTCTTTCTACAGAGAGGTGAACTATATCTAATCTATCTTTAAATTTGATCTGTTTATTAAGTAGTATTAACGAGCCACCACGTATAGCATGTACTCTGCAGAAAGAACTACGAACTCGGTGTTTACTGAAACTGAACATGACCTCATGGCTTTTCAGCCAATGTTCTGTAATGCAAATAATGTCAATGTTATTTGAGTTCATGTACAATTCCAGTTCTAATTCTTTACAACTAATTCCTTCAATATTTTGGTGCATCAAGTTGGTAGGGTTTAAATTTTTATTATTTATTGACTTTCTGTTAACTCTATTTTTAATAAATTTATTATTTGATTTTTGAATGCTAGAGATTTCCTCTATTGTCTTGTTATGCAATTTAAATGACTTGGAATAATTTCCAAAGTCTTTTTTTTAATTGAATGACACTGTTCAATAGAAGCAGTTTGTTTAGCCAAGTTTTTGGCTGTTATACTAAAATAATAAGATAGCGACACAGCTACCTGTCGTTTGTAGAAACTAGAAAGGTAGTATGTACCTTTGGTCAAATAATAAGCTTTACTAACAACCTTGTTAGAATCAATTAAATGAATTAATTTATTATTGCATGATATTGTATGCAAAGTCATATTCAACTTATATCTTAAGTCATTTTCTGCCTGTGGCAAGCTGTTGCTATAAGGGAAGGTGAACATTACAATTTTATTAATTTGTAGTGAACACAGAGTATCAAAGTATTTAATAAGTTCTGATTTGTTCACATTACCCCTATTTCCAAGCCAAATAATCAGATTAGATTGATTGTCAAATTTGTACTTTGCTATTATTTGCATAATTTCATGCAGGCTAGAATAAGGTAGACAATTATTTATGACTGAATGTCCCAACTTCATAGTCAATATTTGGCCCATATTTTTTCCAATTTCATCGCTGAACATAATAGTTTTATAAACATTTCTATTAACATTTTTATTTAAATTTAAAGTTATGGAACTGACACACCGCTTGGAAGCGGGTGAGGCAGGGCACACTGGCTCTGGATTCTCAGAGCGCTGACAATCACATATTTGATTGGCCACCAATGAATCATAACGCGCCTTGTTGCTATATGATAATTTAAGTAATTCATCCATAGCCAGCGAGTACTCTCTTATTGCTTCCTGAGACTTTTCATAGCGACTAGTAATGGAGCCCAAAGACTCCTCAACGCTGGCAAGTTCTGACTGGAGCTGCTGTATGTCAGTTTCATACTTAATTTTATTATGTTCTAATTTAATTGTACACATTTGTAACTCATCTAGTATTTCTACTTTTTGTCTCTTATTTTTAATCTTACTTACTAACATTTTTTGATTTTTTAGCATTTTTTTAGTTTTATTAATATATTTATTGATTTTAACATATTTTTTAAGTTTGTTTTTGCTTGTGTTATTCTTGTTACATGCTGTAATACCCACCAAGTCATCATTTGTTAAGTCAATTGTTACAGTAGGAATATGACAGCCTGCATCAAGAATTTGGCCGGGTGCCCTATCAGCTGTAATTAATTCGTTGAATAGACTCTGGGTTTTCAGTGTGGCCGAGCATTGGGAGGCTTCTTCCAGGAGTGTGATATGATTGTGAGCATCATATAACTCCTTCTCCAAGACAGACGTTCGCTTCAGGGCCTGGTCATACTCTACACCACACTGATCGAACCCTAAAATTATATTTTTTAACCTATCCCGTTCTTCATTTACTATAGTGTACTGTGAGTGCAGTACAGACAACTCACTTTTTAACTTTTTATTGCTATCTAGCGTATCCAAGACCAATTTTTCATTGTCTTCTCTTTCCAACGACAGCCGTTTGACCACGATCTCGCTTGATAGTAAGCGATGATACAGTATGCGATGGATCACGTTTGCCTAGAAGAAACCTATTCACTCGCGACTTGCAGACCCCTAGGTTGTAGTTGTCAGGAAACACAGACTCTGGCAAGGCGTTCCACTCCTTGGCGGTACGCATTATAAAGGTGCGCGAGTACCGCTTTGTGCGTATGGGAGACCGGTATGTCTACAATGTAGCGGTGGCGCACCGCGGAGCGTCTGGTTGTCCATGTTTAAATTTTACCTATTTGTATCAATTGACAACTCTCTAAAGCATATTTAGGCACTAAACACATTTATGGATCGTTGCACAAGCCGACCTTAGTGACGGTAGGTACTCTTAGTGACGATAGGTACTCTTAGTGATGGTAGATACTCTTAGGCCGGCTTGCATAACGAACCCTAACCGTATTTAGCGACTAAACATTTTTTTTATAAATTATAGCCTAACGTTTGACCACGATCTCGCTTGATAGTAAGCGATGATACAGTATGCGATGGATCACGTTTGCTTAGAAGAAACCTATTCACTCGCGACTTGCAGACCCCTAGGTTGTAGTTGTCAGGAAACACAGACTCTGGCAAGGCGTTCCACTCCTTGGCGGTACGCATTATAAAGGTGCGCGAGTACCGCTTTGTGCGTATGGGAGACCGGTATGTCTACAATGTAGCGGTGGCGCACCGCGGAGCGTCTGGTTGTCCATGTTTAAATTTTACCTATTTGTATCAATTGACAACTCTCTAAAGCATATTTAGGCACTAAACACATTTATGGATCGTTGCACAAGCCGACCTTAGTGACGGTAGGTACTCTTAGTGACGATAGGTACTCTTAGTGAAGGTAGATACTCTTAGGCCGGCTTGCATAACGAACCCTAAACGTATTTAGCGACTAAACATTTTTTTTATAAATTATAGCCTAACGTTTGACCGCGATCTCGCTTGATAGTAAGCGATGATACAGTATGCGATGGATCACGTTTGCCTAGAAGAAACCTATTCACTCGCGACTTGCAGACCCCTAGGTTGTAGTTGTCAGGAAACACAGACTCTGGCAAGGCGTTCCACTCCTTGGCGGTACGCATTATAAAGGTGCGCGAGTACCGCTTTGTGCGTATGGGAGACCGGTATGTCTACAATGTAGCGGTGGCGCACCGCGGAGCGTCTGGTTGTCCATGTTTAAATTTTACCTATTTGTATCAATTGACAACTCTCTAAAGCATATTTAGGCACTAAACACATTTATGGATCGTTGCACAAGCCGACCTTAGTGAAGGTAGGTACTCTTAGTGACGATAGGTACTCTTAGTGATGGTAGATACTCTTAGGCCGGCTTTCATAACGAACCCTAGACGTATTTAGCGACTAAACATTTTTTTTATAAATTATAGCCTAACGTTTGACCACGATCTCGCTTGATAGTAAGCGATGATACAGTATGCGATGGATCACGTTTGCCTAGAAGAAACCTATTCACTCGCGACTTGCAGACCCCTAGGTTGTAGTTGTCAGGAAACACAGACTCTGGCAAGGCGTTCCACTCCTTGGCGGTACGCATTATAAAGGTGCGCGAGTACCGCTTTGTGCGTATGGGAGACCGGTATGTCTACAATGTAGCGGTGGCGCACCGCGGAGCGTCTGGTTGTCCATGTTTAAATTTTACCTATTTGTATCAATTGACAACTCTCTAAAGCATATTTAGGCACTAAACACATTTATGGATCGTTGCACAAGCCGACCTTAGTGACGGTAGGTACTCTTAGTGACGATAGGTACTCTTAGTGATGGTAGATACTCTTAGGCCGGCTTGCATAACGAACCCTAAACGTATTTAGCGACTAAACATTTTTTTTATAAATTATAGCCTAACGTTTGACCACGATCTCGCTTGATAGTAAGCGATGATACAGTATGCGATGGATCACGTTTGCCTAGAAGAAACCTATTCACTCGCGACTTGCAGACCCCTAGGTTGTAGTTGTCAGGAAACACAGACTCTGGCAAGGCGTTCCACTCCTTGGCGGTACGCATTATAAAGGTGCGCGAGTACCGCTTTGTGCGTATGGGAGACCGGTATGTCTACAATGTAGCGGTGGCGCACCGCGGAGCGTCTGGTTGTCCATGTTTAAATTTTACCTATTTGTATCAATTGACAACTCTCTAAAGCATATTTAGGCACTAAACACATTTATGGATCGTTGCACAAGCCGACCTTAGTGACGGTAGGCCGGCTTGCATAACGAACCCTAAACGTATTTAGCGACTAAACATTTTTTTTATAAATTATAGCCTAACGTTTGACCACGATCTCGCTTGATAGTAAGCGATGATACAGTATGTGATGGATCACGTTTGCCTAGAAGAAACCTATTCACTCGCGACTTGCAGACCCCTAGGTTGTAGTTGTCAGGAAACACAGACTCTGGCAAGGCGTTCCACTCCTTGGCGGTACGCATTATAAAGGTGCGCGAGTACCGCTTTGTGCGTATGGGAGACCGGTATGTCTACAATGTAGCGGTGGCGCACCGCGGAGCGTCTGGTTGTCCATGTTTAAATTTTACCTATTTGTATCAATTGACAACTCTCTAAAGCATATTTAGGCACTAAACACATTTATGGATCGTTGCACAAGCCGACCTTAGTGACGGTAGGTACTCTTAGTGACGATAGGTACTCTTAGTGATGGTAGATACTCTTAGGCCGGCTTGCATAACGAACCCTAAACGTATTTAGCGACTAAACATTTTTTTTATAAATTATAGCCTAACGTTTGACCACGATCTCGCTTGATAGTAAGCGATGATACAGTATGCGATGGATCACGTTTGCCTAGAAGAAACCTATTCACTCGCGACTTGCAGACCCCTAGGTTGTAGTTGTCAGGAAACACAGACTCTGGCAAGGCGTTCCACTCCTTGGCGGTACGCATTATAAAGGTGCGCGAGTACCGCTTTGTGCGTATGGGAGACCGGTATGTCTACAATGTAGCGGTGGCGCACCGCGGAGCGTCTGGTTGTCCATGTTTAAATTTTACCTATTTGTATCAATTGACAACTCTCTAAAGCATATTTAGGCACTAAACACATTTATGGATCGTTGCACAAGCCGACCTTAGTGACGGTAGGTACTCTTAGTGACGATAGGTACTCTTAGTGATGGTAGATACTCTTAGGCCGGCTTGCATAACGAACCCTAACCGTATTTAGCGACTAAACATTTTTTTTATAAATTATAGCCTAACGTTTGACCACGATCTCGCTTGATAGTAAGCGATGATACAGTATGCGATGGATCACGTTTGCTTAGAAGAAACCTATTCACTCGCGACTTGCAGACCCCTAGGTTGTAGTTGTCAGGAAACACAGACTCTGGCAAGGCGTTCCACTCCTTGGCGGTACGCATTATAAAGGTGCGCGAGTACCGCTTTGTGCGTATGGGAGACCGGTATGTCTACAATGTAGCGGTGGCGCACCGCGGAGCGTCTGGTTGTCCATGTTTAAATTTTACCTATTTGTATCAATTGACAACTCTCTAAAGCATATTTAGGCACTAAACACATTTATGGATCGTTGCACAAGCCGACCTTAGTGACGGTAGGTACTCTTAGTGACGATAGGTACTCTTAGTGAAGGTAGATACTCTTAGGCCGGCTTGCATAACGAACCCTAAACGTATTTAGCGACTAAACATTTTTTTTATAAATTATAGCCTAACGTTTGACCGCGATCTCGCTTGATAGTAAGCGATGATACAGTATGCGATGGATCACGTTTGCCTAGAAGAAACCTATTCACTCGCGACTTGCAGACCCCTAGGTTGTAGTTGTCAGGAAACACAGACTCTGGCAAGGCGTTCCACTCCTTGGCGGTACGCATTATAAAGGTGCGCGAGTACCGCTTTGTGCGTATGGGAGACCGGTATGTCTACAATGTAGCGGTGGCGCACCGCGGAGCGTCTGGTTGTCCATGTTTAAATTTTACCTATTTGTATCAATTGACAACTCTCTAAAGCATATTTAGGCACTAAACACATTTATGGATCGTTGCACAAGCCGACCTTAGTGACGGTAGGTACTCTTAGTGACGATAGGTACTCTTAGTGATGGTAGATACTCTTAGGCCGGCTTTCATAACGAACCCTAGACGTATTTAGCGACTAAACATTTTTTTTATAAATTATAGCCTAACGTTTGACCACGATCTCGCTTGATAGTAAGCGATGATACAGTATGCGATGGATCACGTTTGCCTAGAAGAAACCTATTCACTCGCGACTTGCAGACCCCTAGGTTGTAGTTTTCAGGAAACACAGACTCTGGCAAGGCGTTCCACTCCTTGGCGGTACGCATTATAAAGGTGCGCGAGTACCGCTTTGTGCGTATGGGAGACCGGTATGTCTACAATGTAGCGGTGGCGCACCGCGGAGCGTCTGGTTGTCCATGTTTAAATTTTACCTATTTGTATCAATTGACAACTCTCTAAAGCATATTTAGGCACTAAACACATTTATGGATCGTTGCACAATCCGACCTTAGTGACGGTAGGTACTCTTAGTGACGATAGGTACTCTTAGTGATGGTAGATACTCTTAGGCCGGCTTGCATAACGAACCCTAAACGTATTTAGCGACTAAACATTTTTTTTATAAATTATAGCCTAACGTTTGACCACGATCTCGCTTGATAGTAAGCGATGATACAGTATGTGATGGATCACGTTTGCCTAGAAGAAACCTATTCACTCGCGACTTGCAGACCCCTAGGTTGTAGTTGTCAGGAAACACAGACTCTGGCAAGGCGTTCCACTCCTTGGCGGTACGCATTATAAAGGTGCGCGAGTACCGCTTTGTGCGTATGGGAGACCGGTATGTCTACAATGTAGCGGTGGCGCACCGCGGAGCGTCTGGTTGTCCATGTTTAAATTTTACTTATTTGTATCAATTGACAACTCTCTAAAGCATATTTAGGCACTAAACACATTTATGGATCGTTGCACAAGCCGACCTTAGTGACGGTAGGTACTCTTAGTGACGATAGGTACTCTTAGTGATGGTAGATACTCTTAGGCCGGCTTGCATAACGAACCCTAAACGTATTTAGCGACTAAACATTTTTTTTATAAATTATAGCCTAACGTTTGACCACGATCTCGCTTGATAGTAAGCGATGATACAGTATGCGATGGATCACGTTTGCCTAGAAGAAACCTATTCACTCGCGACTTGCAGACCCCTAGGTTGTAGTTGTCAGGAAACACAGACTCTGGCAAGGCGTTCCACTCCTTGGCGGTACGCATTATAAAGGTGCGCGAGTACCGCTTTGTGCGTATGGGAGACCGGTATGTCTACAATGTAGCGGTGGCGCACCGCGGAGCGTCTGGTTGTCCATGTTTAAATTTTACCTATTTGTATCAATTGACAACTCTCTAAAGCATATTTAGGCACTAAACACATTTATGGATCGTTGCACAAGCCGACCTTAGTGACGGTAGGTACTCTTAGTGACGATAGGTACTCTTAGTGATGGTAGATACTCTTAGGCCGGCTTGCATAACGAACCCTAAACGTATTTAGCGACTAAACATTTTTTTTATAAATTATAGCCTAACGTTTGACCGCGATCTCGCTTGATAGTAAGCGATGATACAGTATGCGATGGATCACGTTTGCCTAGAAGAAACCTATTCACTCGCGACTTGCAGACCCCTAGGTTATAGTTGTCAGGAAACACAGACTCTGGCAAGGCGTACCACTCCTTGGCGGTACGCATTATAAAGGTGCGCGAGTACCGCTTTGTGCGTTTGGGAGACCGGTATGTCTACAATGTAGCGGTGGCGCACCGCGGAGCGTCTGGTTGTCCATGTTTAAATTTTACCTATTTGTATCAATTGACAACTCTCTAAAGCATATTTAGGCACTAAACACATTTATGGATCGTTGCACAAGCCGACCTTAGTGACGGTAGGTACTCTTAGTGACGATAGGTACTCTTAGTGATGGTAGATACTCTTAGGCCGGTTTGCATAACGAACCCTAAACGTATTTAGCGACTAAACATTTTTTTTATAAATTATAGCCTAACGTTTGACCACGATCTCGCTTGATAGTAAGCGATGATACAGTATGCGATGGATCACGTTTGCCTAGAAGAAACCTATTCACTCGCGACTTGCAGACCCCTAGGTTGTAGTTGTCAGGAAACACAGACTCTGGCAAGGCGTTCCACTCCTTGGCGGTACGCATTATAAAGGTGCGCGAGTACCGCTTTGTGCGTATGGGAGACCGGTATGTCTACAATGTAGCGGTGGCGCACCGCGGAGCGTCTGGTTGTCCATGTTTAAATTTTACCTATTTGTATCAATTGACAACTCTCTAAAGCATATTTAGGCACTAAACACATTTATGGATCGTTGCACAAGCCGACCTTAGTGACGGTAGGTACTCTTAGTGACGATAGGTACTCTTAGTGATGGTAGATACTCTTAGGCCGGCTTGCATAACGAACCCTAAACGTATTTAGCGACTAAACATTTTTTTTATAAATTATAGCCTAACGTTTGACCGCGATCTCGCTTGATAGTAAGCGATGATACAGTATGCGATGGATCACGTTTGCCTAGAAGAAACCTATTCACTCGCGACTTGCAGACCCCTAGGTTATAGTTGTCAGGAAACACAGACTCTGGCAAGGCGTACCACTCCTTGGCGGTACGCATTATAAAGGTGCGCGAGTACCGCTTTGTGCGTATGGGAGACCGGTATGTCTACAATGTAGCGGTGGCGCACCGCGGAGCGTCTGGTTGTCCATGTTTAAATTTTACCTATTTGTATCAATTGACAACTCTCTAAAGCATATTTAGGCACTAAACACATTTATGGATCGTTGCACAAGCCGACCTTAGTGACGGTAGGTACTCTTAGTGACGATAGGTACTCTTAGTGATGGTAGATACTCTTAGGCCGGCTTGCATAACGAACCCTAAACGTATTTAGCGACTAAACATTTTTTTTATAAATTATAGCCTAACGTTTGACCACGATCTCGCTTGATAGTAAGCGATGATACAGTATGCGATGGATCACGTTTGCCTAGAAGAAACCTATTCACTCGCGACTTGCAGACCCCTAGGTTGTAGTTGTCAGGAAACACAGACTCTGGCAAGGCGTTCCACTCCTTGGCGGTACGCATTATAAAGGTGCGCGAGTACCGCTTTGTGCGTATGGGAGACCGGTATGTCTACAATGTAGCGGTGGCGCACCGCGGAGCGTCTGGTTGTCCATGTTTAAATTTTACCTATTTGTATCAATTGACAACTCTCTAAAGCATATTTAGGCACTAAACACATTTATGGATCGTTGCACAAGCCGACCTTAGTGACGGTAGGTACTCTTAGTGACGATAGGTACTCTTAGTGAAGGTAGATACTCTTAGGCCGGCTTGCATAACGAACCCTAAACGTATTTAGCGACTAAACATTTTTTTTATAAATTATAGCCTAACGTTTGACCGCGATCTCGCTTGATAGTAAGCGATGATACAGTATGCGATGGATCACGTTTGCCTAGAAGAAACCTATTCACTCGCGACTTGCAGACCCCTAGGTTGTAGTTGTCAGGAAACACAGACTCTGGCAAGGCGTTCCACTCCTTGGCGGTACGCATTATAAAGGTGCGCGAGTACCGCTTTGTGCGTATGGGAGACCGGTATGTCTACAATGTAGCGGTGGCGCACCGCGGAGCGTCTGGTTGTCCATGTTTAAATTTTACCTATTTGTATCAATTGACAACTCTCTAAAGCATATTTAGGCACTAAACACATTTATGGATCGTTGCACAAGCCGACCTTAGTGACGGTAGGTACTCTTAGTGACGATAGGTACTCTTAGTGATGGTAGATACTCTTAGGCCGGCTTTCATAACGAACCCTAGACGTATTTAGCGACTAAACATTTTTTTTATAAATTATAGCCTAACGTTTGACCACGATCTCGCTTGATAGTAAGCGATGATACAGTATGCGATGGATCACGTTTGCCTAGAAGAAACCTATTCACTCGCGACTTGCAGACCCCTAGGTTGTAGTTTTCAGGAAACACAGACTCTGGCAAGGCGTTCCACTCCTTGGCGGTACGCATTATAAAGGTGCGCGAGTACCGCTTTGTGCGTATGGGAGACCGGTATGTCTACAATGTAGCGGTGGCGCACCGCGGAGCGTCTGGTTGTCCATGTTTAAATTTTACCTATTTGTATCAATTGACAACTCTCTAAAGCATATTTAGGCACTAAACACATTTATGGATCGTTGCACAATCCGACCTTAGTGACGGTAGGTACTCTTAGTGACGATAGGTACTCTTAGTGATGGTAGATACTCTTAGGCCGGCTTGCATAACGAACCCTAAACGTATTTAGCGACTAAACATTTTTTTTATAAATTATAGCCTAACGTTTGACCACGATCTCGCTTGATAGTAAGCGATGATACAGTATGCGATGGATCACGTTTGCCTAGAAGAAACCTATTCACTCGCGACTTGCAGACCCCTAGGTTGTAGTTGTCAGGAAACACAGACTCTGGCAAGGCGTTCCACTCCTTGGCGGTACGCATTATAAAGGTGCGCGAGTACCGCTTTGTGCGTATGGGAGACCGGTATGTCTACAATGTAGCGGTGGCGCACCGCGGAGCGTCTGGTTGTCCATGTTTAAATTTTACCTATTTGTATCAATTGACAACTCTCTAAAGCATATTTAGGCACTAAACACATTTATGGATCGTTGCACAAGCCGACCTTAGTGACGGTAGGTACTCTTAGTGACGATAGGTACTCTTAGTGATGGTAGATACTCTTAGGCCGGCTTGCATAACGAACCCTAAACGTATTTAGCGACTAAACATTTTTTTTATAAATTATAGCCTAACGTTTGACCACGATCTCGCTTGATAGTAAGCGATGATACAGTATGTGATGGATCACGTTTGCCTAGAAGAAACCTATTCACTCGCGACTTGCAGACCCCTAGGTTGTAGTTGTCAGGAAACACAGACTCTGGCAAGGCGTTCCACTCCTTGGCGGTACGCATTATAAAGGTGCGCGAGTACCGCTTTGTGCGTATGGGAGACCGGTATGTCTACAATGTAGCGGTGGCGCACCGCGGAGCGTCTGGTTGTCCATGTTTAAATTTTACTTATTTGTATCAATTGACAACTCTCTAAAGCATATTTAGGCACTAAACACATTTATGGATCGTTGCACAAGCCGACCTTAGTGACGGTAGGTACTCTTAGTGACGATAGGTACTCTTAGTGATGGTAGATACTCTTAGGCCGGCTTGCATAACGAACCCTAAACGTATTTAGCGACTAAACATTTTTTTTATAAATTATAGCCTAACGTTTGACCACGATCTCGCTTGATAGTAAGCGATGATACAGTATGCGATGGATCACGTTTGCCTAGAAGAAACCTATTCACTCGCGACTTGCAGACCCCTAGGTTGTAGTTGTCAGGAAACACAGACTCTGGCAAGGCGTTCCACTCCTTGGCGGTACGCATTATAAAGGTGCGCGAGTACCGCTTTGTGCGTATGGGAGACCGGTATGTCTACAATGTAGCGGTGGCGCACCGCGGAGCGTCTGGTTGTCCATGTTTAAATTTTACCTATTTGTATCAATTGACAACTCTCTAAAGCATATTTAGGCACTAAACACATTTATGGATCGTTGCACAAGCCGACCTTAGTGACGGTAGGTACTCTTAGTGACGATAGGTACTCTTAGTGATGGTAGATACTCTTAGGCCGGCTTGCATAACGAACCCTAAACGTATTTAGCGACTAAACATTTTTTTTATAAATTATAGCCTAACGTTTGACCGCGATCTCGCTTGATAGTAAGCGATGATACAGTATGCGATGGATCACGTTTGCCTAGAAGAAACCTATTCACTCGCGACTTGCAGACCCCTAGGTTATAGTTGTCAGGAAACACAGACTCTGGCAAGGCGTACCACTCCTTGGCGGTACGCATTATAAAGGTGCGCGAGTACCGCTTTGTGCGTTTGGGAGACCGGTATGTCTACAATGTAGCGGTGGCGCACCGCGGAGCGTCTGGTTGTCCATGTTTAAATTTTACCTATTTGTATCAATTGACAACTCTCTAAAGCATATTTAGGCACTAAACACATTTATGGATCGTTGCACAAGCCGACCTTAGTGACGGTAGGTACTCTTAGTGACGATAGGTACTCTTAGTGATGGTAGATACTCTTAGGCCGGTTTGCATAACGAACCCTAAACGTATTTAGCGACTAAACATTTTTTTTATAAATTATAGCCTAACGTTTGACCACGATCTCGCTTGATAGTAAGCGATGATACAGTATGCGATGGATCACGTTTGCCTAGAAGAAACCTATTCACTCGCGACTTGCAGACCCCTAGGTTGTAGTTGTCAGGAAACACAGACTCTGGCAAGGCGTTCCACTCCTTGGCGGTACGCATTATAAAGGTGCGCGAGTACCGCTTTGTGCGTATGGGAGACCGGTATGTCTACAATGTAGCGGTGGCGCACCGCGGAGCGTCTGGTTGTCCATGTTTAAATTTTACCTATTTGTATCAATTGACAACTCTCTAAAGCATATTTAGGCACTAAACACATTTATGGATCGTTGCACAAGCCGACCTTAGTGACGGTAGGTACTCTTAGTGACGATAGGTACTCTTAGTGATGGTAGATACTCTTAGGCCGGCTTGCATAACGAACCCTAAACGTATTTAGCGACTAAACATTTTTTTTATAAATTATAGCCTAACGTTTGACCGCGATCTCGCTTGATAGTAAGCGATGATACAGTATGCGATGGATCACGTTTGCCTAGAAGAAACCTATTCACTCGCGACTTGCAGACCCCTAGGTTATAGTTGTCAGGAAACACAGACTCTGGCAAGGCGTACCACTCCTTGGCGGTACGCATTATAAAGGTGCGCGAGTACCGCTTTGTGCGTATGGGAGACCGGTATGTCTACAATGTAGCGGTGGCGCACCGCGGAGCGTCTGGTTGTCCATGTTTAAATTTTACCTATTTGTATCAATTGACAACTCTCTAAAGCATATTTAGGCACTAAACACATTTATGGATCGTTGCACAAGCCGACCTTAGTGACGGTAGGTACTCTTAGTGACGATAGGTACTCTTAGTGATGGTAGATACTCTTAGGCCGGCTTGCATAACGAACCCTAAACGTATTTAGCGACTAAACATTTTTTTTATAAATTATAGCCTAACGTTTGACCACGATCTCGCTTGATAGTAAGCGATGATACAGTATGCGATGGATCACGTTTGCCTAGAAGAAACCTATTCACTCGCGACTTGCAGACCCCTAGGTTGTAGTTGTCAGGAAACACAGACTCTGGCAAGGCGTTCCACTCCTTGGCGGTACGCATTATAAAGGTGCGCGAGTACCGCTTTGTGCGTATGGGAGACCGGTATGTCTACAATGTAGCGGTGGCGCACCGCGGAGCGTCTGGTTGTCCATGTTTAAATTTTACCTATTTGTATCAATTGACAACTCTCTAAAGCATATTTAGGCACTAAACACATTTATGGATCGTTGCACAAGCCGACCTTAGTGACGGTAGGTACTCTTAGTGACGATAGGTACTCTTAGTGAAGGTAGATACTCTTAGGCCGGCTTGCATAACGAACCCTAAACGTATTTAGCGACTAAACATTTTTTTTATAAATTATAGCCTAACGTTTGACCGCGATCTCGCTTGATAGTAAGCGATGATACAGTATGCGATGGATCACGTTTGCCTAGAAGAAACCTATTCACTCGCGACTTGCAGACCCCTAGGTTGTAGTTGTCAGGAAACACAGACTCTGGCAAGGCGTTCCACTCCTTGGCGGTACGCATTATAAAGGTGCGCGAGTACCGCTTTGTGCGTATGGGAGACCGGTATGTCTACAATGTAGCGGTGGCGCACCGCGGAGCGTCTGGTTGTCCATGTTTAAATTTTACCTATTTGTATCAATTGACAACTCTCTAAAGCATATTTAGGCACTAAACACATTTATGGATCGTTGCACAAGCCGACCTTAGTGACGGTAGGTACTCTTAGTGACGATAGGTACTCTTAGTGATGGTAGATACTCTTAGGCCGGCTTTCATAACGAACCCTAGACGTATTTAGCGACTAAACATTTTTTTTATAAATTATAGCCTAACGTTTGACCACGATCTCGCTTGATAGTAAGCGATGATACAGTATGCGATGGATCACGTTTGCCTAGAAGAAACCTATTCACTCGCGACTTGCAGACCCCTAGGTTGTAGTTTTCAGGAAACACAGACTCTGGCAAGGCGTTCCACTCCTTGGCGGTACGCATTATAAAGGTGCGCGAGTACCGCTTTGTGCGTATGGGAGACCGGTATGTCTACAATGTAGCGGTGGCGCACCGCGGAGCGTCTGGTTGTCCATGTTTAAATTTTACCTATTTGTATCAATTGACAACTCTCTAAAGCATATTTAGGCACTAAACACATTTATGGATCGTTGCACAATCCGACCTTAGTGACGGTAGGTACTCTTAGTGACGATAGGTACTCTTAGTGATGGTAGATACTCTTAGGCCGGCTTGCATAACGAACCCTAAACGTATTTAGCGACTAAACATTTTTTTTATAAATTATAGCCTAACGTTTGACCACGATCTCGCTTGATAGTAAGCGATGATACAGTATGCGATGGATCACGTTTGCCTAGAAGAAACCTATTCACTCGCGACTTGCAGACCCCTAGGTTGTAGTTGTCAGGAAACACAGACTCTGGCAAGGCGTTCCACTCCTTGGCGGTACGCATTATAAAGGTGCGCGAGTACCGCTTTGTGCGTATGGGAGACCGGTATGTCTACAATGTAGCGGTGGCGCACCGCGGAGCGTCTGGTTGTCCATGTTTAAATTTTACCTATTTGTATCAATTGACAACTCTCTAAAGCATATTTAGGCACTAAACACATTTATGGATCGTTGCACAAGCCGACCTTAGTGACGGTAGGTACTCTTAGTGACGATAGGTACTCTTAGTGATGGTAGATACTCTTAGGCCGGCTTGCATAACGAACCCTAAACGTATTTAGCGACTAAACATTTTTTTTATAAATTATAGCCTAACGTTTGACCACGATCTCGCTTGATAGTAAGCGATGATACAGTATGTGATGGATCACGTTTGCCTAGAAGAAACCTATTCACTCGCGACTTGCAGACCCCTAGGTTGTAGTTGTCAGGAAACACAGACTCTGGCAAGGCGTTCCACTCCTTGGCGGTACGCATTATAAAGGTGCGCGAGTACCGCTTTGTGCGTATGGGAGACCGGTATGTCTACAATGTAGCGGTGGCGCACCGCGGAGCGTCTGGTTGTCCATGTTTAAATTTTACTTATTTGTATCAATTGACAACTCTCTAAAGCATATTTAGGCACTAAACACATTTATGGATCGTTGCACAAGCCGACCTTAGTGACGGTAGGTACTCTTAGTGACGATAGGTACTCTTAGTGATGGTAGATACTCTTAGGCCGGCTTGCATAACGAACCCTAAACGTATTTAGCGACTAAACATTTTTTTTATAAATTATAGCCTAACGTTTGACCACGATCTCGCTTGATAGTAAGCGATGATACAGTATGCGATGGATCACGTTTGCCTAGAAGAAACCTATTCACTCGCGACTTGCAGACCCCTAGGTTGTAGTTGTCAGGAAACACAGACTCTGGCAAGGCGTTCCACTCCTTGGCGGTACGCATTATAAAGGTGCGCGAGTACCGCTTTGTGCGTATGGGAGACCGGTATGTCTACAATGTAGCGGTGGCGCACCGCGGAGCGTCTGGTTGTCCATGTTTAAATTTTACCTATTTGTATCAATTGACAACTCTCTAAAGCATATTTAGGCACTAAACACATTTATGGATCGTTGCACAAGCCGACCTTAGTGACGGTAGGTACTCTTAGTGACGATAGGTACTCTTAGTGATGGTAGATACTCTTAGGCCGGCTTGCATAACGAACCCTAAACGTATTTAGCGACTAAACATTTTTTTTATAAATTATAGCCTAACGTTTGACCGCGATCTCGCTTGATAGTAAGCGATGATACAGTATGCGATGGATCACGTTTGCCTAGAAGAAACCTATTCACTCGCGACTTGCAGACCCCTAGGTTATAGTTGTCAGGAAACACAGACTCTGGCAAGGCGTACCACTCCTTGGCGGTACGCATTATAAAGGTGCGCGAGTACCGCTTTGTGCGTTTGGGAGACCGGTATGTCTACAATGTAGCGGTGGCGCACCGCGGAGCGTCTGGTTGTCCATGTTTAAATTTTACCTATTTGTATCAATTGACAACTCTCTAAAGCATATTTAGGCACTAAACACATTTATGGATCGTTGCACAAGCCGACCTTAGTGACGGTAGGTACTCTTAGTGACGATAGGTACTCTTAGTGATGGTAGATACTCTTAGGCCGGCTTGCATAACGAACCCTAAACGTATTTAGCGACTAAACATTTTTTTTATAAATTATAGCCTAACGTTTGACCACGATCTCGCTTGATAGTAAGCGATGATACAGTATGCGATGGATCACGTTTGCCTAGAAGAAACCTATTCACTCGCGACTTGCAGACCCCTAGGTTGTAGTTGTCAGGAAACACAGACTCTGGCAAGGCGTTCCACTCCTTGGCGGTACGCATTATAAAGGTGCGCGAGTACCGCTTTGTGCGTATGGGAGACCGGTATGTCTACAATGTAGCGGTGGCGCACCGCGGAGCGTCTGGTTGTCCATGTTTAAATTTTACCTATTTGTATCAATTGACAACTCTCTAAAGCATATTTAGGCACTAAACACATTTATGGATCGTTGCACAAGCCGACCTTAGTGACGGTAGGTACTCTTAGTGACGATAGGTACTCTTAGTGATGGTAGATACTCTTAGGCCGGCTTGCATAACGAACCCTAAACGTATTTAGCGACTAAACATTTTTTTTATAAATTATAGCCTAACGTTTGACCGCGATCTCGCTTGATAGTAAGCGATGATACAGTATGCGATGGATCACGTTTGCCTAGAAGAAACCTATTCACTCGCGACTTGCAGACCCCTAGGTTATAGTTGTCAGGAAACACAGACTCTGGCAAGGCGTACCACTCCTTGGCGGTACGCATTATAAAGGTGCGCGAGTACCGCTTTGTGCGTATGGGAGACCGGTATGTCTACAATGTAGCGGTGGCGCACCGCGGAGCGTCTGGTTGTCCATGTTTAAATTTTACCTATTTGTATCAATTGACAACTCTCTAAAGCATATTTAGGCACTAAACACATTTATGGATCGTTGCACAAGCCGACCTTAGTGACGGTAGGTACTCTTAGTGACGATAGGTACTCTTAGTGATGGTAGATACTCTTAGGCCGGCTTGCATAACGAACCCTAAACGTATTTAGCGACTAAACATTTTTTTTATAAATTATAGCCTAACGTTTGACCACGATCTCGCTTGATAGTAAGCGATGATACAGTATGCGATGGATCACGTTTGCCTAGAAGAAACCTATTCACTCGCGACTTGCAGACCCCTAGGTTGTAGTTGTCAGGAAACACAGACTCTGGCAAGGCGTTCCACTCCTTGGCGGTACGCATTATAAAGGTGCGCGAGTACCGCTTTGTGCGTATGGGAGACCGGTATGTCTACAATGTAGCGGTGGCGCACCGCGGAGCGTCTGGTTGTCCATGTTTAAATTTTACCTATTTGTATCAATTGACAACTCTCTAAAGCATATTTAGGCACTAAACACATTTATGGATCGTTGCACAAGCCGACCTTAGTGACGGTAGGTACTCTTAGTGACGATAGGTACTCTTAGTGATGGTAGATACTCTTAGGCCGGCTTTCATAACGAACCCTAGACGTATTTAGCGACTAAACATTTTTTTTATAAATTATAGCCTAACGTTTGACCACGATCTCGCTTGATAGTAAGCGATGATACAGTATGCGATGGATCACGTTTGCCTAGAAGAAACCTATTCACTCGCGACTTGCAGACCCCTAGGTTGTAGTTGTCAGGAAACACAGACTCTGGCAAGGCGTTCCACTCCTTGGCGGTACGCATTATAAAGGTGCGCGAGTACCGCTTTGTGCGTATGGGAGACCGGTATATCTACAATGTAGCGGTGGCGCACCGCGGAGCGTCTGGTTGTCCATGTTTAAATTTTACCTATTTGTATCAATTGACAACTCTCTAAAGCATATTTAGGCACTAAACACATTTATGGATCGTTGCACAAGCCGACCTTAGTGACGGTAGGTACTCTTAGTGACGATAGGTACTCTTAGTGATGGTAGATACTCTTAGGCCGGCTTGCATAACGAACCCTAAACGTATTTAGCGACTAAACATTTTTTTTATAAATTATAGCCTAACGTTTGACCACGATCTCGCTTGATAATAAGCGATGATACAGTATGCGATGGATCACGTTTGCCTAGAAGAAACCTATTCACTCGCGACTTGCAGACCCCTAGGTTGTAGTTGTCAGGAAACACAGACTCTGGCAAGGCGTTCCACTCCTTGGCGGTACGCATTATAAAGGTGCGCGAGTACCGCTTTGTGCGTATGGGAGACCGGTATGTCTACAATGTAGCGGTGACGCACCGCGGAGCGTCTGGTTGTCCATGTTTAAATTTTACCTATTTGTATCAATTGACAACTCTCTAAAGCATATTTAGGCACTAAACACATTTATGGATCGTTGCACAAGCCGACCTTAGTGACGGTAGGTACTCTTAGTGACGATAAGTACTCTTAGTGATGGTAGATACTCTTAGGCCTGCTTGCATAACGAACCCTAAACGTATTTAGCGACTAAACATTTTTTTTATAAATTATAGCCTAACGTTTGACCACGATCTCGCTTGATAGTAAGCGATGATACAGTATGCGATGGATCACGTTTGCCTAGAAGAAACCTATTCACTCGCGACTTGCAGACCCCTAGGTTGTAGTTGTCAGGAAACACAGACTCTGGCAAGGCGTTCCACTCCTTGGCGGTACGCATTATAAAGGTGCGCGAGTACCGCTTTGTGCGTATGGGAGACCGGTATGTCTACAATGTAGCGGTGGCGCACCGCGGAGCGTCTGGTTGTCCATGTTTAAATTTTACCTATTTGTATCAATTGACAACTCTCTAAAGCATATTTAGGCACTAAACACATTTATGGATCGTTGCACAAGCCGACCTTAGTGACGGTAGGCCGGCTTGCATAACGAACCCTAAACGTATTTAGCGACTAAACATTTTTTTTATAAATTATAGCCTAACGTTTGACCACGATCTCGCTTGATAGTAAGCGATGATACAGTATGCGATGGATCACGTTTGCCTAGAAGAAACCTATTCACTCGCGACTTGCAGACCCCTAGGTTGTAGTTGTCAGGAAACACAGACTCTGGCAAGGCGTTCCACTCCTTGGCGGTACGCATTATAAAGGTGCGCGAGTACCGCTTTGTGCGTATGGGAGACCGGTATGTCTACAATGTAGCGGTGGCGCACCGCGGAGCGTCTGGTTGTCCATGTTTAAATTTTACCTATTTGTATCAATTGACAACTCTCTAAAGCATATTTAGGCACTAAACACATTTATGGATCGTTGCACAAGCCGACCTTAGTGACGGTAGGCCGGCTTGCATAACGAACCCTAAACGTATTTAGCGACTAAACATTTTTTTTATAAATTATAGCCTAACGTTTGACCACGATCTCGCTTGATAGTAAGCGATGATACAGTATGCGATGGATCACGTTTGCCTAGAAGAAACCTATTCACTCGCGACTTGCAGACCCCTAGGTTGTAGTTGTCAGGAAACACAGACTCTGGCAAGGCGTTCCACTCCTTGGCGGTACGCATTATAAAGGTGCGCGAGTACCGCTTTGTGCGTATGGGAGACCGGTATGTCTACAATGTAGCGGTGGCGCACCGCGGAGCGTCTGGTTGTCCATGTTTAAATTTTACCTATTTGTATCAATTGACAACTCTCTAAAGCATATTTAGGCACTAAACACATTTATGTATCGTTGCACAAGCCGACCTTAGTGACGGTAGGTACTCTTAGTGACGATAGGTACTCTTAGTGATGGTAGATACTCTTAGGCCGGCTTGCATAACGAACCCTAAACGTATTTAGCGACTAAACATTTTTTTTATAAATTATAGCCTAACGTTTGACCACAATCTCGCTTGATAGTAAGCGATGATACAGTATGCGATGGATCACGTTTGCCTAGAAGAAACCTATTCACTCGCGACTTGCAGACCCCTAGGTTGTAGTTGTCAGGAAACACAGACTCTGGCAAGGCGTTCCACTCCTTGGCGGTACGCATTATAAAGGTGCGCGAGTACCGCTTTGTGCGTATGGGAGACCGGTATGTCTACAATGTAGCGGTGGCGCACCGCGGAGCGTCTGGTTGTCCATGTTTAAATTTTACCTATTTGTATCAATTGACAACTCTCTAAAGCATATTTAGGCACTAAACACATTTATGGATCGTTGCACAAGCCGACCTTAGTGACGGTAGGCCGGCTTGCATAACGAACCCTAAACGTATTTAGCGACTAAACATTTTTTTTATAAATTATAGCCTAACGTTTGACCACGATCTCGCTTGATAGTAAGCGATGATACAGTATGCGATGGATCACGTTTGCCTAGAAGAAACCTATTCACTCGCGACTTGCAGACCCCTAGGTTGTAGTTGTCAGGAAACACAGACTCTGGCAAGGCGTTCCACTCCTTGGCGGTACGCATTATAAAGGTGCGCGAGTACCGCTTTGTGCGTATGGGAGACCGGTATGTCTACAATGTAGCGGTGGCGCACCGCGGAGCGTCTGGTTGTCCATGTTTAAATTTTACCTATTTGTATCAATTGACAACTCTCTAAAGCATATTTAGGCACTAAACACATTTATGGATCGTTGCACAAGCCGACCTTAGTGACGGTAGGTACTCTTAGTGACGATAGCTACTCTTAGTGATGGTAGATACTCTTAGGCCGGCTTGCATAACGAACCCTAAACGTATTTAGCGACTAAACATTTTTTTTATAAATTATAGCCTAACGTTTGACCACGATCTCGCTTGATAGTAAGCGATGATACAGTATGCGATGGATCACGTTTGCCTAGAAGAAACCTATTCACTCGCGACTTGCAGACCCCTAGGTTGTAGTTGTCAGGAAACACAGACTCTGGCAAGGCGTTCCACTCCTTGGCAGTACGCATTATAAAGGTGCGCGAGTACCGCTTTGTGCGTATGGGAGACCGGTATGTCTACAATGTAGCGGTGGCGCACCGCGGAGCGTCTGGTTGTCCATGTTTAAATTTTACATATTTGTATCAATTGACAACTCTCTAAAGCATATTTAGGCACTAAACACATTTATGGATCGTTGCACAAGCCGACCTTAGTGACGGTAGGTACTCTTAGTGACGATAGGTACTCTTAGTGATGGTAGATACTCTTAGGCCGGCTTGCATAACGAACCCTAAACGTATTTAGCGACTAAACATTTTTTTTATAAATTATAGCCTAACGTTTGACCACGATCTCGCTTGATAGTAAGCGATGATACAGTATGCGATGGATCACGTTTGCCTAGAAGAAACCTATTCACTCGCGACTTGCAGACCCCTAGGTTGTAGTTGTCAGGAAACACAGACTCTGGCAAGGCGTTCCACTCCTTGGCGGTACGCATTATAAAGGTGCGCGAGTACCGCTTAGTGCGTATGGGAGACCGGTATGTCTACAATGTAGCGGTGGCGCACCGCGGAGCGTCTGGTTGTCCATGTTTAAATTTTACCTATTTGTATCAATTGACAACTCTCTAAAGCATATTGAGGCACTAAACACATTTATGGATCGTTGCACAAGCCGACCTTAGTGACGGTAGGCCGGCTTGCATAACGAACCCTAAACGTATTTAGCGACTAAACATTTTTTTTATAAATTATAGCCTAACGTTTGACCACGATCTCGCTTGATAGTAAGCGATGATACAGTATGCGATGGATCACGTTTGCCTAGAAGAAACCTATTCACTCGCGACTTGCAGACCCCTAGGTTGTAGTTGTCAGGAAACACAGACTCTGGCAAGGCGTTCCACTCCTTGGCGGTACGCATTATAAAGGTGCGCGAGTACCGCTTTGTGCGTATGGGAGACCGGTATGTCTACAATGTAGCGGTGGCGCACCGCGGAGCGTCTGGTTGTCCATGTTTAAATTTTACCTATTTGTATCAATTGACAACTCTCTAAAGCATATTTAGGCACTAAACACATTTATGGATCGTTGCACAAGCCGACCTTAGTGACGGTAGGTACTCTTAGTGACGATAGGTACTCTTAGTGATGGTAGATACTCTTAGGCCGGCTTGCATAACGAACCCTAAACGTATTTAGCGACTAAACATTTTTTTTATAAATTATAGCCTAACGTTTGACCACGATCTCGCTTGATAGTAAGCGATGATACAGTATGCGATGGATCACGTTTGCCTAGAAGAAACCTATTCACTCGCGACTTGCAGACCCCTAGGTTGTAGTTGTCAGGAAACACAGACTCTGGCAAGGCGTTCCACTCCTTGGCGGTACGCATTATAAAGGTGCGCGAGTACCGCTTTGTGCGTATGGGAGACCGGTATGTCTACAATGTAGCGGTGACGCACCGCGGAGCGTCTGGTTGTCCATGTTTAAATTTTACCTATTTGTATCAATTGACAACTCTCTAAAGCATATTTAGGCACTAAACACATTTATGTATCGTAGCACAAGCCGACCTTAGTGACGGTAGGTACTCTTAGTGACGATAAGTACTCTTAGTGATGGTAGATACTCTTAGGCCGGCTTGCATAACGAACCCTAAACGCATTTAGCGACTAAACATTTTTTTTATAAATTATAGCCTAACGTTTGACCACGATCTCGCTTGATAGTAAGCGATGATACAGTATGCGATGGATCACGTTTGCCTAGAAGAAACCTATTCACTCGCGACTTGCAGACCCCTAGGTTGTAGTTGTCAGGAAACACAGACTCTGGCAAGGCGTTCCACTCCTTGGCGGTACGCATTATAAAGGTGCGCGAGTACCGCTTTGTGCGTATGGGAGACCGGTATGTCTACAATGTAGCGGTGGCGCACAGCGGAGCGTCTGGTTGTCCATGTTTAAATTTTACATATTTGTATCAATTGACAACTCTCTAAAGCATATTTAGGCACTAAACACATTTATGGATCGTTGCACAAGCCGACCTTAGTGACGGTAGGTACTCTTAGTGACGATAGGTACTCTTAGTGATGGTAGATACTCTTAGGCCGGCTTGCATAACGAACCCTAAACGTATTTAGCGACTAAACATTTTTTTTATAAATTATAGCCTAACGTTTGACCACGATCTCGCTTGATAGTAAGCGATGATACAGTATGCGATGGATCACGTTTGCCTAGAAGAAACCTATTCACTCGCGACTTGCAGACCCCTAGGTTGTAGTTGTCAGGAAACACAGACTCTGGCAAGGCGTTCCACTCCTTGGCGGTACGCATTATAAAGGTGCGCGAGTACCGCTTTGTGCGTATGGGAGACCGGTATGTCTACAATGTAGCGGTGGCGCACCGCGGAGCGTCTGGTTGTCCATGTTTAAATTTTACCTATTTGTATCAATTGACAACTCTCTAAAGCATATTTAGGCACTAAACACATTTATGGATCGTTGCACAAGCCGACCTTAGTGACGGTAGGTACTCTTAGTGACGATAGGTACTCTTAGTGATGGTAGATACTCTTAGGCCGGCTTGCATAACGAACCCTAAACGTATTTAGCGACTAAACATTTTTTTTATAAATTATAGCCTAACGTTTGACCACGATCTCGCTTGATAGTAAGCGATGATACAGTATGCGATGGATCACGTTTGCCTAGAAGAAACCTATTCACTCGCGACTTGCAGACCCCTAGGTTGTAGTTGTCAGGAAACACAGACTCTGGCAAGGCGTTCCACTCCTTGGCGGTACGCATTATAAAGGTGCGCGAGTACCGCTTTGTGCGTATGGGAGACCGGTATGTCTACAATGTAGCGGTGACGCACCGCGGAGCGTCTGGTTGTCCATGTTTAAATTTTACCTATTTGTATCAATTGACAACTCTCTAAAGCATATTTAGGCACTAAACACATTTATGTATCGTAGCACAAGCCGACCTTAGTGACGGTAGGTACTCTTAGTGACGATAAGTACTCTTAGTGATGGTAGATACTCTTAGGCCGGCTTGCATAACGAACCCTAAACGCATTTAGCGACTAAACATTTTTTTTATAAATTATAGCCTAACGTTTGACCACGATCTCGCTTGATAGTAAGCGATGATACAGTATGCGATGGATCACGTTTGCCTAGAAGAAACCTATTCACTCGCGACTTGCAGACCCTAGGTTGTAGTTGTCAGGAAACACAGACTCTGGCAAGGCGTTTCACTCCTTGGCGGTACGCATTATAAAGGTGCGCGAGTACCGCTTTGTGCGTATGGGAGACCGGTATGTCTACAATGTAGCGGTGGCGCACCGCGGAGCGTCTGGTTGTCCATGTTTAAATTTTACATATTTGTATCAATTGACAACTCTCTAAAGCATATTTAGGCACTAAACACATTTATGGATCGTTGCACAAGCCGACCTTAGTGACGGTAGGTACTCTTAGTGACGATAGGTACTCTTAGTGATGGTAGATACTCTTAGGCCGGCTTGCATAACGAACCCTAAACGTATTTAGCGACTAAACATTTTTTTTATAAATTATAGCCTAACGTTTGACCACGATCTCGCTTGATAGTAAGCGATGATACAGTATGCGATGGATCACGTTTGCCTAGAAGAAACCTATTCACTCGCGACTTGCAGACCCCTAGGTTGTAGTTGTCAGGAAACACAGACTCTGGCAAGGCGTTCCACTCCTTGGCGGTACGCATTATAAAGGTGCGCGAGTACCGCTTTGTGCGTATGGGAGACCGGTATGTCTACAATGTAGCGGTGGCGCACCGCGGAGCGTCTGGTTGTCCATGTTTAAATTTTACCTATTTGTATCAATTGACAACTCTCTAAATGATATTTAGGCACTAAACACATTTATGGATCGTTGCACAAGCCGACCTTAGTGACGGTAGGTACTCTTAGTGACGATAGGTACTCTTAGTGATGGTAGATACTCTTAGGCCGGCTTGCATAACGAACCCTAAACGTATTTAGCGACTAAACATTTTTTTTATAAATTATAGCCTAACGTTTGACCACGATCTCGCTTGATAGTAAGCGATGATACAGTATGCGATGGATCACGTTTGCCTAGAAGAAACCTATTCACTCGCGACTTGCAGACCCCTAGGTTGTAGTTGTCAGGAAACACAGACTCTGGCAAGGCGTTCCACTCCTTGGCGGTACGCATTATAAAGGTGCGCGAGTACCGCTTTGTGCGTATGGGAGACCGGTATGTCTACAATGTAGCGGTGGCGCACCGCGGAGCGTCTGGTTGTCCATGTTTAAATTTTACCTATTTGTATCAATTGACAACTCTCTAAAGCATATTTAGGCACTAAACACATTTATGTATCGTAGCACAAGCCGACCTTAGTGACGGTAGGTACTCTTAGTGACGATAGGTACTCTTAGTGATGGTAGATACTCTTAGGCCGGCTTGCATAACGAACCCTAAACGCATTTAGCGACTAAACATTTTTTTTATAAATTATAGCCTAACGTTTGACCACGATCTCGCTTGATAGTAAGCGATGATACAGTATGCGATGGATCACGTTTGCCTAGAAGAAACCTATTCACTCGCGACTTGCAGACCCTAGGTTGTAGTTGTCAGGAAACACAGACTCTGGCAAGGCGTTCCACTCCTTGGCGGTACGCATTATAAAGGTGCGCGAGTACCGCTTCAAATTCAAAGTCAAAGTCAAATATTTTTATTCATTAAAATCACAAGGATCACTTTGAAACGTCAATTTTACTGCCTGTTCCTTCGCGACCAAGCCAGGAAAGAAAGGCAAGAAAACCAGGCTGGTTGTTTTTTTTTTAATGATCCTTTTACAATAGGTACATAATACAGAAAATAAATTACGTCTAAATTGTAACATTTTGAACGAGTTGGGGCAGTTTCAATCCCAAGCTTCTCTATCATCTAAATAATCCGATATTTTATAGTAGGCTCTTTTATAAAGATTTTGTTTAATTACGTTTTTAAATTTGTTAATTGTCAATTTTTGTACATCCCTTGGGAGTTTGTTATAAAAGCGCACACCTTGCCCTTTAAACGATTTACTAACTTTATGGAGTCTACATGTGGCAACAGCGAGTTTATCTTTATTTCTAGTATTAAAATTATGATTATCGCTATTTTTCTTAAACAAATTAATATTTTTGTGAACATACATTAGATTTTCATAGATGTATTGACAAGGGAATGTCATAATATCTATTTCTTTAAACTTATTGCGTAATGATTCTCTGGGGCCCATATTATAAATTGCACGAACAGCCCTCTTCTGCAGCACAAAAACGGTGTTTATATCTGCAGCACTCCCCCACAGCAGTATACCGTATGACATAATGCTGTGGAAGTAGCTGAAGTAAACTAGTCTAGCTGTGTCTACGTCTGTAAAAAGACGGATCTTTTTGACTGCGTATGCCGCAGAACTAAGTCTCTTCGACAACCCATCAATGTGAGGGCCCCATTGAAGCTTATTATCTAGGGTTATACCTAAGAATACGGTGGTGTCCTCAAGAGCCAACTCCTCGTCTTTGATTTTTATGTCTGCTTTAACTTGTGTAACATTAGGTAGTATAAATCTAATACATTTTGTTTTCTTTTCATTTAGAAGTAGATTGTTTACATTGAACCATTTTACCACCTTAGAGATTGCATTGTTTACATCGTCAAAATCGGTTTGTCGTCGCTTTAATTTAAATAAAAGTGACGTGTCATCTGCAAACAATACAACCTCATGATCGTCCCGTACTAGATGGGGAAGATCATTAATATATACTAAAAACAAAAATGGTCCCAGAATTGATCCCTGTGGTACACCCATTTTAACCAGAGACCCCGGAGAACGCTTCCCATTCACGTCAACTCTTTGCACTCTGCCACTTAAATAAGAAGTGAGAAAGTCTAGAGCAACGCTCCTAATGCCATAATGGCGTAGTTTCCTGATTAATGTGTCATGGTCTACGCAATCAAATGCCTTGGACAAATCACAAAAAACACCTAAAGCGTCATGAGACTCCTCCCAGGCATCAAATATGTGCGATATTAACTCAATACCAGCATCAGTGGTTGAGCGACCCCTGGTAAATCCGAATTGTTTATGATGCAGTAAATTATGTGAATTGAAATATCTAAGCAGTTGATTTAAAATTAGTTTTTCAAATATTTTACTAAATGTCGGAAGTACTGAGATTGGTCTAAAATTACCAGGATCAGAACTAGTGCCTGATTTGAAAAGTGGAGTTATTTTACTGTGTTTCATTAAATCAGGGAATACACCACAGTCAATACACTCATTGAATATTAAAGCTAGTTCAGGAGCAATTATGTCAATCAATGTTTTTATGATGCTAACCGAGATGCCCCAGAGGTCCGTGGTTTTCTTAACATTTATCAGTTTGAAAGCTTTTATAATGTCATCACTATTTACATAATCAAATTTGAATTGTGATTTGCATTCCGTTAAGTTTGCTTTTAACAAAGACTCTGCGACTATGGGAGAGGAGTTTAAAGATTTTGTGGTAGAGACTGGAATATCGGTAAAAAAGTCTTCGAACGCATTAGCTACATCACCATCCTGATTGATCGTGGCATTGCCAATTTTCAAATTAAACTTATTGTTCTTAGTTGCGACTCTTCCACTTTGTGCGTATGGGAGACCGGTATGTCTACAATGTAGCGGTGGCGCACCGCGGAGCGTCTGGTTGTCCATGTTTAAATTTTACATATTTGTATCAATTGACAACTCTCTAAAGCATATTTAGGCACTAAACACATTTATGGATCGTTGCACAAGCCGACCTTAGTGACGGTAGGTACTCTTAGTGACGATAGGTACTCTTAGTGATGGTAGATACTCTTAGGCCGGCTTGCATAACGAACCCTAAACGTATTTAGCGACTAAACATTTTTTTTATAAATTATAGCCTAACGTTTGACCACGATCTCGCTTGATAGTAAGCGATGATACAGTATGCGATGGATCACGTTTGCCTAGAAGAAACCTATTCACTCGCGACTTGCAGACCCCTAGGTTGTAGTTGTCAGGAAACACAGACTCTGGCAAGGCGTTCCACTCCTTGCCGGTACGCATTATAAAGGTGCGCGAGTACCGCTTTGTGCGTATGGGAGACCGGTATGTCTACAATGTAGCGGTGGCGCACCGCGGAGCGTCTGGTTGTCCATGTTTAAATTTTACCTATTTGTATCAATTGACAACTCTCTAAATGATATTTAGGCACTAAACACATTTATGGATCGTTGCACAAGCCGACCTTAGTGACGGTAGGTACTCTTAGTGACGATAGGTACTCTTAGTGATGGTAGATACTCTTAGGCCGGCTTGCATAACGAACCCTAAACGTATTTAGCGACTAAACATTTTTTTTATAAATTATAGCCTAACGTTTGACCACGATCTCGCTTGATAGTAAGCGATGATACAGTATGCGATGGATCACGTTTGCCTAGAAGAAACCTATTCACTCGCGACTTGCAGACCCCTAGGTTGTAGTTGTCAGGAAACACAGACTCTGGCAAGGCGTTCCACTCCTTGGCGGTACGCATTATAAAGGTGCGCGAGTACCGCTTTGTGCGTATGGGAGACCGGTATGTCTACAATGTAGCGGTGGCGCACCGCGGAGCGTCTGGTTGTCCATGTTTAAATTTTACCTATTTGTATCAATTGACAACTCTCTAAAGCATATTTAGGCACTAAACACATTTATGTATCGTAGCACAAGCCGACCTTAGTGACGGTAGGTACTCTTAGTGACGATAAGTACTCTTAGTGATGGTAGATACTCTTAGGCCGGCTTGCATAACGAACCCTAAACGCATTTAGCGACTAAACATTTTTTTTATAAATTATAGCCTAACGTTTGACCACGATCTCGCTTGATAGTAAGCGATGATACAGTATGCGATGGATCACGTTTGCCTAGAAGAAACCTATTCACTCGCGACTTGCAGACCCTAGGTGGTAGTTGTCAGGAAACACAGACTCTGGCAAGGCGTTCCACTCCTTGGCGGTACGCATTATAAAGGTGCGCGAGTACCGCTTTGTGCGTATGGGAGACCGGTATGTCTACAATGTAGCGGTGGCGCACCGCGGAGCGTCTGGTTGTCCATGTTTAAATTTTACATATTTGTATCAATTGACAACTCTCTAAAGCATATTTAGGCACTAAACACATTTATGGATCGTTGCACAAGCCGACCTTAGTGACGGTAGGTACTCTTAGTGACGATAGGTACTCTTAGTGATGGTAGATACTCTTAGGCCGGCTTGCATAACGAACCCTAAACGTATTTAGCGACTAAACATTTTTTTTATAAATTATAGCCTAACGTTTGACCACGATCTCGCTTGATAGTAAGCGATGATACAGTATGCGATGGATCACGTTTGCCTAGAAGAAACCTATTCACTCGCGACTTGCAGACCCCTAGGTTGTAGTTGTCAGGAAACACAGACTCTGGCAAGGCGTTCCACTCCTTGGCGGTACGCATTATAAAGGTGCGCGAGTACCGCTTTGTGCGTATGGGAGACCGGTATGTCTACAATGTAGCGGTGGCGCACCGCGGAGCGTCTGGTTGTCCATGTTTAAATTTTACCTATTTGTATCAATTGACAACTCTCTAAATGATATTTAGGCACTAAACACATTTATGGATCGTTGCACAAGCCGACCTTAGTGACGGTAGGTACTCTTAGTGACGATAGGTACTCTTAGTGATGGTAGATACTCTTAGGCCGGCTTGTATAACGAACCCTAAACGTATTTAGCGACTAAACATTTTTTTTATAAATTATAGCCTAACGTTTGACCACGATCTCGCTTGATAGTAAGCGATGATACAGTATGCGATGGATCACGTTTGCCTAGAAGAAACCTATTCACTCGCGACTTGCAGACCCCTAGGTTGTAGTTGTCAGGAAACACAGACTCTGGCAAGGCGTTCCACTCCTTGGCGGTACGCATTATAAAGGTGCGCGAGTACCGCTTTGTGCGTATGGGAGACCGGTATGTCTACAATGTAGCGGTGGCGCACCGCGGAGCGTCTGGTTGTCCATGTTTAAATTTTACCTATTTGTATCAATTGACAACTCTCTAAAGCATATTTAGGCACTAAACACATTTATGGATCGTTGCACAAGCCGACCTTAGTGACGGTAGGTACTCTTAGTGACGATAGGTACTCTTAGTGATGGTAGATACTCTTAGGCCGGCTTGCATAACGAACCCTAAACGTATTTAGCGACTAAACATTTTTTTTATAAATTATAGCCTAACGTTTGACCGCGATCTCGCTTGATAGTAAGCGATGATACAGTATGCGATGGATCACGTTTGCCTAGAAGAAACCTATTCACTCGCGACTTGCAGACCCTAGGTTGTAGTTGTCAGGAAACACAGACTCTGGCAAGGCGTTCCACTCCTTGGCGGTACGCATTATAAAGGTGCGCGAGTACCGCTTTGTGCGTATGGGAGACCGGTATGTCTACAATGTAGCGGTGGCGCACCGCGGAGCGTCTGGTTGTCCATGTTTAAATTTTACATATTTGTATCAATTGACAACTCTCTAAAGCATATTTAGGCACTAAACACATTTATGGATCGTTGCACAAGCCGACCTTAGTGACGGTAGGTACTCTTAGTGACGATAGGTACTCTTAGTGATGGTAGATACTCTTAGGCCGGCTTGCATAACGAACCCTAAACGTATTTAGCGACTAAACATTTTTTTTATAAATTATAGCCTAACGTTTGACCACGATCTCGCTTGATAGTAAGCGATGATACAGTATGCGATGGATCACGTTTGCCTAGAAGAAACCTATTCACTCGCGACTTGCAGACCCCTAGGTTGTAGTTGTCAGGAAACACAGACTCTGGCAAGGCGTTCGACTCCTTGGCGGTACGCATTATAAAGGTGCGCGAGTACCGCTTTGTGCGTATGGGAGACCGGTATGTCTACAATGTAGCGGTGGCGCACCGCGGAGCGTCTGGTTGTCCATGTTTAAATTTTACCTATTTGTATCAATTGACAACTCTCTAAATGATATTTAGGCACTAAACACATTTATGGATCGTTGCACAAGCCGACCTTAGTGACGGTAGGTACTCTTAGTGACGATAGGTACTCTTAGTGATGGTAGATACTCTTAGGCCGGCTTGCATAACGAACCCTAAACGTATTTAGCGACTAAACATTTTTTTTATAAATTATAGCCTAACGTTTGACCACGATCTCGCTTGATAGTAAGCGATGATACAGTATGCGATGGATCACGTTTGCCTAGAAGAAACCTATTCACTCGCGACTTGCAGACCCCTAGGTTGTAGTTGTCAGGAAACACAGACTCTGGCAAGGCGTTCCACTCCTTGGCGGTACGCATTATAAAGGTGCGCGAGTACCGCTTTGTGCGTATGGGAGACCGGTATGTCTACAATGTAGCGGTGGCGCACCGCGGAGCGTCTGGTTGTCCATGTTTAAATTTTACCTATTTGTATCAATTGACAACTCTCTAAAGCATATTTAGGCACTAAACACATTTATGTATCGTAGCACAAGCCGACCTTAGTGACGGTAGGTACTCTTAGTGACGATAAGTACTCTTAGTGATGGTAGATACTCTTAGGCCGGCTTGCATAACGAACCCTAAACGCATTTAGCGACTAAACATTTTTTTTATAAATTATAGCCTAACGTTTGACCACGATCTCGCTTGATAGTAAGCGATGATACAGTATGCGATGGATCACGTTTGCCTAGAAGAAACCTATTCACTCGCGACTTGCAGACCCCTAGGTTGTAGTTGTCAGGAAACACAGACTCTGGCAAGGCGTTCCACTCCTTGGCGGTACGCATTATAAAGGTGCGCGAGTACCGCTTTGTGCGTATGGGAGACCGGTATGTCTACAATGTAGCGGTGGCGCACCGCGGAGCGTCTGGTTGTCCATGTTTAAATTTTACCTATTTGTATCAATTGACAACTCTCTAAAGCATATTTAGGCACTAAACACATTTATGTATCGTAGCACAAGCCGACCTTAGTGACGGTAGGTACTCTTAGTGACGATAAGTACTCTTAGTGATGGTAGATACTCTTAGGCCGGCTTGCATAACGAACCCTAAACGCATTTAGCGACTAAACATTTTTTTTATAAATTATAGCCTAACGTTTGACCACGATCTCGCTTGATAGTAAGCGATGATACAGTATGCGATGGATCACGTTTGCCTAGAAGAAACCTATTCACTCGCGACTTGCAGACCCTAGGTTGTAGTTGTCAGGAAACACAGACTCTGGCAAGGCGTTCCACTCCTTGGCGGTACGCATTATAAAGGTGCGCGAGTACCGCTTTGTGCGTATGGGAGACCGGTATGTCTACAATGTAGCGGTGGCGCACCGCGGAGCGTCTGGTTGTCCATGTTTAAATTTTACATATTTGTATCAATTGACAACTCTCTAAAGCATATTTAGGCACTAAACACATTTATGGATCGTTGCACAAGCCGACCTTAGTGACGGTAGGTACTCTTAGTGACGATAGGTACTCTTAGTGATGGTAGATACTCTTAGGCCGGCTTGCATAACGAACCCTAAACGTATTTAGCGACTAAACATTTTTTTTATAAATTATAGCCTAACGTTTGACCACGATCTCGCTTGATAGTAAGCGATGATACAGTATGCGATGGATCACGTTTGCCTAGAAGAAACCTATTCACTCGCGACTTGCAGACCCCTAGGTTGTAGTTGTCAGGAAACACAGACTCTGGCAAGGCGTTCCACTCCTTGGCGGTACGCATTATAAAGGTGCGCGAGTACCGCTTTGTGCGTATGGGAGACCGGTATGTCTACAATGTAGCGGTGGCGCACCGCGGAGCGTCTGGTTGTCCATGTTTAAATTTTACATATTTGTATCAATTGACAACTCTCTAAAGCATATTTAGGCACTAAACACATTTATGGATCGTTGCACAAGCCGACCTTAGTGACGGTAGGTACTCTTAGTGACGATAGGTACTCTTAGTGATGGTAGATACTCTTAGGCCGGCTTGCATAACGAACCCTAAACGTATTTAGCGACTAAACATTTTTTTTATAAATTATAGCCTAACGTTTGACCACGATCTCGCTTGATAGTAAGCGATGATACAGTATGCGATGGATCACGTTTGCCTAGAAGAAACCTATTCACTCGCGACTTGCAGACCCCTAGGTTGTAGTTGTCAGGAAACACAGACTCTGGCAAGGCGTTCCACTCCTTGGCGGTACGCATTATAAAGGTGCGCGAGTACCGCTTTGTGCGTATGGGAGACCGGTATGTCTACAATGTAGCGGTGGCGCACCGCGGAGCGTCTGGTTGTCCATGTTTAAATTTTACCTATTTGTATCAATTGACAACTCTCTAAAGCATATTTAGGCACTAAACACATTTATGTATCGTAGCACAAGCCGACCTTAGTGACGGTAGGTACTCTTAGTGACGATAAGTACTCTTAGTGATGGTAGATACTCTTAGGCCGGCTTGCATAACGAACCCTAAACGCATTTAGCGACTAAACATTTTTTTTATAAATTATAGCCTAACGTTTGACCACGATCTCGCTTGATAGTAAGCGATGATACAGTATGCGATGGATCACGTTTGCCTAGAAGAAACCTATTCACTCGCGACTTGCAGACCCCTAGGTTGTAGTTGTCAGGAAACACAGACTCTGGCAAGGCGTTCCACTCCTTGGCGGTACGCATTATAAAGGTGCGCGAGTACCGCTTTGTGCGTATGGGAGACCGGTATGTCTACAATGTAGCGGTGGCGCACCGCGAAGCGTCTGGTTGTCCATGTTTAAATTTTACCTATTTGTATCAATTGACAACTCTCTAAAGCATATTTAGGCACTAAACACATTTATGGATCGTTGCACAAGCCGACCTTAGTGACGGTAGGTACTCTTAGTGACGATAGGTACTCTTAGTGATGGTAGATACTCTTAGGCCAGCTTGCATAACGAACCCTAAACGTATTTAGCAACTAAACATTTTTTTTATAAATTATAGCCTAACGTTTGACCACGATCTCGCTTGATAGTAAGCGATGATACAGTATGCGATGGATCACGTTTGCCTAGAAGAAACCTATTCACTCGTGACTTGCAGACCCCTAGGTTGTAGTTGTCAGGAAACACAGACTCTGGCAAGGCGTTCCACTCCTTGGCGGTACGCATTATAAAGGTGCGCGAGTACCGCTTTGTGCGTATGGGAGACCGGTATGTCTACAATGTAGCGGTGGCGCACCGCGGAGCGTCTGGTTGTCCATGTTTAAATTTTACCTATTTGTATCAATTGACAACTCTCTAAAGCATATTTAGGCACTAAACACATTTATGGATCGTTGCACAAACCGACCTTAGTGACGGTAGGTACTCTTAGTGACGATTGGTACTCTTAGTGATGGTAGATACTCTTAGGCCGGCTTGCATAACGAACCCTAAACGTATTTAGCGACTAAACATTTTTTTTATAAATTATAGCCTAACGTTTGACCACGATCTCGCTTGATAGTAAGCGATGATACAGTATGCGATGGATCACGTTTGCCTAGAAGAAACCTATTCACTCGCGACTTGCAGACCCCTAGGTTGTAGTTGTCAGGAAACACAGACTCTGGCAAGGCGTTCCACTCCTTGGCGGTACGCATTATAAAGGTGCGCGAGTACCGCTTTGTGCGTATGGGAGACCGGTATGTCTACAATGTAGCGGTGGCGCACCGCGGAGCGTCTGGTTGTCCATGTTTAAATTTTACCTATTTGTGTCAATTGACAACTCTCTAAAGCATATTTAGGCACTAAACACATTTATGGATCGTTGCACAAGCCGACCTTAGTGACGGTAGGTACTCTTAGTGACGATAGGTACTCTTAGTGATGGTAGATACTCTTAGGCCGGCTTGCATAACGAACCCTAAACGTATTTAGCGACTAAACATTTTTTTTATAAATTATAGCCTAACGTTTGACCACGATCTCGCTTGATAGTAAGCGATGATACAGTATGCGATGGATCACGTTTGCCTAGAAGAAACCTATTCACTCGCGACTTGCAGACCCCTAGGTTGTAGTTGTCAGGAAACACAGACTCTGGCAAGGCGTTCCACTCCTTGGCGGTACGCATTATAAAGGTGCGCGAGTACCGCTTTGTGCGTATGGGAGACCGGTATGTCTACAATGTAGCGGTGGCGCACCGCGGAGCGTCTGGTTGTCCATGTTTAAATTTTACCTATTTGTATCAATTGACAACTCTCTAAAGCATATTTAGGCACTAAACACATTTATGTATCGTAGCACAAGCCGACCTTAGTGACGGTAGGTACTCTTAGTGACGATAAGTACTCTTAGTGATGGTAGATACTCTTAGGCCGGCTTGCATAACGAACCCTAAACGCATTTAGCGACTAAACATTTTTTTTATAAATTATAGCCTAACGTTTGACCACGATCTCGCTTGATAGTAAGCGATGATACAGTATGCGATGGATCACGTTTGCCTAGAAGAAACCTATTCACTCGCGACTTGCAGACCCTAGGTGGTAGTTGTCAGGAAACACAGACTCTGGCAAGGCGTTCCACTCCTTGGCGGTACGCATTATAAAGGTGCGCGAGTACCGCTTTGTGCGTATGGGAGACCGGTATGTCTACAATGTAGCGGTGGCGCACCGCGGAGCGTCTGGTTGTCCATGTTTAAATTTTACATATTTGTATCAATTGACAACTCTCTAAAGCATATTTAGGCACTAAACACATTTATGGATCGTTGCACAAGCCGACCTTAGTGACGGTAGGTACTCTTAGTGACGATAGGTACTCTTAGTGATGGTAGATACTCTTAGGCCGGCTTGCATAACGAACCCTAAACGTATTTAGCGACTAAACATTTTTTTTATAAATTATAGCCTAACGTTTGACCACGATCTCGCTTGATAGTAAGCGATGATACAGTATGCGATGGATCACGTTTGCCTAGAAGAAACCTATTCACTCGCGACTTGCAGACCCCTAGGTTGTAGTTGTCAGGAAACACAGACTCTGGCAAGGCGTTCCACTCCTTGGCGGTACGCATTATAAAGGTGCGCGAGTACCGCTTTGTGCGTATGGGAGACCGGTATGTCTACAATGTAGCGGTGGCGCACCGCGGAGCGTCTGGTTGTCCATGTTTAAATTTTACCTATTTGTATCAATTGACAACTCTCTAAATGATATTTAGGCACTAAACACATTTATGGATCGTTGCACAAGCCGACCTTAGTGACGGTAGGTACTCTTAGTGACGATAGGTACTCTTAGTGATGGTAGATACTCTTAGGCCGGCTTGTATAACGAACCCTAAACGTATTTAGCGACTAAACATTTTTTTTATAAATTATAGCCTAACGTTTGACCACGATCTCGCTTGATAGTAAGCGATGATACAGTATGCGATGGATCACGTTTGCCTAGAAGAAACCTATTCACTCGCGACTTGCAGACCCCTAGGTTGTAGTTGTCAGGAAACACAGACTCTGGCAAGGCGTTCCACTCCTTGGCGGTACGCATTATAAAGGTGCGCGAGTACCGCTTTGTGCGTATGGGAGACCGGTATGTCTACAATGTAGCGGTGGCGCACCGCGGAGCGTCTGGTTGTCCATGTTTAAATTTTACATATTTGTATCAATTGACAACTCTCTAAAGCATATTTAGGCACTAAACACATTTATGGATCGTTGCACTAGCCGAATTTAGTGACGGTAGGTACTCTTAGTGACGATAGGTACTCTTAGTGATGGTAGATACTCTTAGGCCGGCTTGCATAACGAACCCTAAACGTATTTAGCGACTAAACATTTTTTTTATAAATTATAGCCTAACGTTTGACCACGATCTCGCTTGATAGTAAGCGATGATACAGTATGCGATGGATCACGTTTGCCTAGAAGAAACCTATTCACTCGCGACTTGCAGACCCCTAGGTTGTAGTTGTCAGGAAACACAGACTCTGGCAAGGCGTTCCACTCCTTGGCTGTACGCATTATAAAGGTGCGCGAGTACCGCTTTGTGCGTATGGGAGACCGGTATGTCTACAATGTAGCGGTGGCGCACCGCGGAGCGTCTGGTTGTCCATGTTTAAATTTTACCTATTTGTATCAATTGACAACTCTCTAAATGATATTTAGGCACTAAACACATTTATGGATCGTTGCACAAGCCGACCTTAGTGACGGTAGGTACTCTTAGTGACGATAGGTACTCTTAGTGATGGTAGATACTCTTAGGCCGGCTTGCATAACGAACCCTAAACGCATTTAGCGACTAAACATTTTTTTTATAAATTATAGCCTAACGTTTGACCACGATCTCGCTTGATAGTAAGCGATGATACAGTATGCGATGGATCACGTTTGCCTAGAAGAAACCTATTCACTCGCGACTTGCAGACCCTAGGTTGTAGTTGTCAGGAAACACAGACTCTGGCAAGGCGTTCCACTCCTTGGCGGTACGCATTATAAAGGTGCGCGAGTACCGCTTTGTGCGTATGGGAGACCGGTATGTCTACAATGTAGCGGTGGCGCACCGCGGAGCGTCTGGTTGTCCATGTTTAAATTTTACATATTTGTATCAATTGACAACTCTCTAAAGCATATTTAGGCACTAAACACATTTATGGATCGTTGCACAAGCCGACCTTAGTGACGGTAGGTACTCTTAGTGACGATAGGTACTCTTAGTGATGGTAGATACTCTTAGGCCGGCTTGCATAACGAACCCTAAACGTATTTAGCGACTAAACATTTTTTTTATAAATTATAGCCTAACGTTTGACCACGATCTCGCTTGATAGTAAGCGATGATACAGTATGCGATGGATCACGTTTGCCTAGAAGAAACCTATTCACTCGCGACTTGCAGACCCCTAGGTTGTAGTTGTCAGGAAACACAGACTCTGGCAAGGCGTTCCACTCCTTGGCGGTACGCATTATAAAGGTGCGCGAGTACCGCTTTGTGCGTATGGGAGACCGGTATGTCTACAATGTAGCGGTGGCGCACCGCGGAGCGTCTGGTTGTCCATGTTTAAATTTTACCTATTTGTATCAATTGACAACTCTCTAAAGCATATTTAGGCACTAAACACATTTATGTATCGTAGCACAAGCCGACCTTAGTGACGGTAGGTACTCTTAGTGACGATAAGTACTCTTAGTGATGGTAGATACTCTTAGGCCGGCTTGCATAACGAACCCTAAACGCATTTAGCGACTAAACATTTTTTTTATAAATTATAGCCTAACGTTTGACCGCGATCTCGCTTGATAGTAAGCGATGATACAGTATGCGATGGATCACGTTTGCCTAGAAGAAACCTATTCACTCGCGACTTGCAGACCCCTAGGTTGTAGTTGTCAGGAAACACAGACTCTGGCAAGGCGTTCCACTCCTTGGCGGTACGCATTATAAAGGTGCGCGAGTACCGCTTTGTGCGTATGGGAGACCGGTATGTCTACAATGTAGCGGTGGCGCACCGCGGAGCGTCTGGTTGTCCATGTTTAAATTTTACATATTTGTATCAATTGACAACTCTCTAAAGCATATTTAGGCACTAAACACATTTATGTATCGTAGCACAAGCCGACCTTAGTGACGGTAGGTACTCTTAGTGACGATAAGTACTCTTAGTGATGGTAGATACTCTTAGGCCGGCTTGCATAACGAACCCTAAACGCATTTAGCGACTAAACATTTTTTTTATAAATTATAGCCTAACGTTTGACCACGATCTCGCTTGATAGTAAGCGATGATACAGTATGCGATGGATCACGTTTGCCTAGAAGAAACCTATTCACTCGCGACTTGCAGACCCTAGGTTGTAGTTGTCAGGAAACACAGACTCTGGCAAGGCGTTCCACTCCTTGGCGGTACGCATTATAAAGGTGCGCGAGTACCGCTTTGTGCGTATGGGAGACCGGTATGTCTACAATGTAGCGGTGGCGCACCGCGGAGCGTCTGGTTGTCCATGTTTAAATTTTACATATTTGTATCAATTGACAACTCTCTAAAGCATATTTAGGCACTAAACACATTTATGGATCGTTGCACAAGCCGACCTTAGTGACGGTAGGTACTCTTAGTGACGATAGGTACTCTTAGTGATGGTAGATACTCTTAGGCCGGCTTGCATAACGAACCCTAAACGTATTTAGCGACTAAACATTTTTTTTATAAATTATAGCCTAACGTTTGACCACGATCTCGCTTGATAGTAAGCGATGATACAGTATGCGATGGATCACGTTTGCCTAGAAGAAACCTATTCACTCGCGACTTGCAGACCCCTAGGTTGTAGTTGTCAGGAAACACAGACTCTGGCAAGGCGTTCCACTCCTTGGCGGTACGCATTATAAAGGTGCGCGAGTACCGCTTTGTGCGTATGGGAGACCGGTATGTCTACAATGTAGCGGTGGCGCACCGCGGAGCGTCTGGTTGTCCATGTTTAAATTTTACCTATTTGTATCAATTGACAACTCTCTAAATGATATTTAGGCACTAAACACATTTATGGATCGTTGCACAAGCCGACCTTAGTGACGGTAGGTACTCTTAGTGACGATAGGTACTCTTAGTGATGGTAGATACTCTTAGGCCGGCTTGCATAACGAACCCTAAACGTATTTAGCGACTAAACATTTTTTTTATAAATTATAGCCTAACGTTTGACCACGATCTCGCTTGATAGTAAGCGATGATACAGTATGCGATGGATCACGTTTGCCTAGAAGAAACCTATTCACTCGCGACTTGCAGACCCCTAGGTTGTAGTTGTCAGGAAACACAGACTCTGGCAAGGCGTTCCACTCCTTGGCGGTACGCATTATAAAGGTGCGCGAGTACCGCTTTGTGCGTATGGGAGACCGGTATGTCTACAATGTAGCGGTGGCGCACCGCGGAGCGTCTGGTTGTCCATGTTTAAATTTTACCTATTTGTATCAATTGACAACTCTCTAAAGCATATTTAGGCACTAAACACATTTATGGATCGTTGCACAAGCCGACCTTAGTGACGGTAGGTACTCTTAGTGACGATAGGTACTCTTAGTGATGGTAGATACTCTTAGGCCGGCTTGCATAACGAACCCTAAACGTATTTAGCGACTAAACATTTTTTTTATAAATTATAGCCTAACGTTTGACCACGATCTCGCTTGATAGTAAGCGATGATACAGTATGCGATGGATCACGTTTGCCTAGAAGAAACCTATTCACTCGCGACTTGCAGACCCCTAGGTTGTAGTTGTCAGGAAACACAGACTCTGGCAAGGCGTTCCACTCCTTGGCGGTACGCATTATAAAGGTGCGCGAGTACCGCTTTGTGCGTATGGGAGACCGGTATGTCTACAATGTAGCGGTGGCGCACCGCGAAGCGTCTGGTTGTCCATGTTTAAATTTTACCTATTTGTATCAATTGACAACTCTCTAAAGCATATTTAGGCACTAAACACATTTATGGATCGTTGCACAAGCCGACCTTAGTGACGGTAGGTACTCTTAGTGACGATAGGTACTCTTAGTGATGGTAGATACTCTTAGGCCGGCTTGCATAACGAACCCTAAACGTATTTAGCGACTAAACATTTTTTTTATAAATTATAGCCTAACGTTTGACCACGATCTCGCTTGATAGTAAGCGATGATACAGTATGCGATGGATCACGTTTGCCTAGAAGAAACCTATTCACTCGCGACTTGCAGACCCCTAGGTTGTAGTTGTCAGGAAACACAGACTCTGGCAAGGCGTTCCACTCCTTGGTGGTACGCATTATAAAGGTGCGCGAGTACCGCTTTGTGCGTATGGGAGACCGGTATGTCTACAATGTAGCGGTGGCGCACCGCGGAGCGTCTGGTTGTCCATGTTTAAATTTTACCTATTTGTATCAATTGACAACTCTCTAAAGCATATTTAGGCACTAAACACATTTATGGATCGTTGCACAAACCGACCTTAGTGACGGTAGGTACTCTTAGTGACGATAGGTACTCTTAGTGATGGTAGATACTCTTAGGCCGGCTTGCATAACGAACCCTAAACGTATTTAGCGACTAAACATTTTTTTTATAAATTATAGCCTAACGTTTGACCACGATCTCGCTTGATAGTAAGCGATGATACAGTATGCGATGGATCACGTTTGCCTAGAAGAAACCTATTCACTCGCGACTTGCAGACCCCTAGGTTGTAGTTGTCAGGAAACACAGACTCTGGCAAGGCGTTCCACTCCTTGGCGGTACGCATTATAAAGGTGCGCGAGTACCGCTTTGTGCGTATGGGAGACCGGTATGTCTACAATGTAGCGGTGGCGCACCGCGGAGCGTCTGGTTGTCCATGTTTAAATTTTACCTATTTGTGTCAATTGACAACTCTCTAAAGCATATTTAGGCACTAAACACATTTATGGATCGTTGCACAAGCCGACCTTAGTGACGGTAGGTACTCTTAGTGACGATAGGTACTCTTAGTGATGGTAGATACTCTTAGGCCGGCTTGCATAACGAACCCTAAACGTATTTAGCGACTAAACATTTTTTTTATAAATTATAGCCTAACGTTTGACCACGATCTCGCTTGATAGTAAGCGATGATACAGTATGCGATGGATCACGTTTGCCTAGAAGAAACCTATTCACTCGCGACTTGCAGACCCCTAGGTTGTAGTTGTCAGGAAACACAGACTCTGGCAAGGCGTTCCACTCCTTGGCGGTATGCATTATAAAGGTGCGCGAGTACCGCTTTGTGCGTATGGGAGACCGGTATGTCTACAATGTAGCGGTGGCGCACCGCGGAGCGTCTGGTTGTCCATGTTTAAATTTTACCTATTTGTATCAATTGACAACTCTCTAAATGATATTTAGGCACTAAACACATTTATGGATCGTTGCACAAACCGACCTTAGTGACGGTAGGTACTCTTAGTGATGGTAGATACTCTTAGGCCGGCTTGCATAACGAACCCTAAACGTATTTAGCGACTAAACATTTTTTTTATAAATTATAGCCTAACGTTTGACCACGATCTCGCTTGATAGTAAGCGATGATACAGTATGCGATGGATCACGTTTGCCTAGAAGAAACCTATTCACTCGCGACTTGCAGACCCCTAGGTTGTAGTTGTCAGGAAACACAGACTCTGGCAAGGCGTTCCACTCTTTGGCGGTACGCATTATAAAGGTGCGCGAGTACCGCTTTGTGCGTATGGGAGACCGGTATGTCTACAATGTAGCGGTGGCGCACCGCGGAGCGTCTGGTTGTCCATGTTTAAATTTTACCTATTTGTATCATTTGACAACTCTCTAAAGCATATTTAGGCACTAAACACATTTATGGATCGTTGCACAAGCCGACCTTAGTGACGGTAGGTACTCTTAGTGACGATAAGTACTCTTAGTGATGGTAGATACTCTTAGGCCGGCTTGCATAACGAACCCTAAACGTATTTAGTGACTAAACATTTTTATTATAAATTATAGCCTAACGTTTGACCACGATCTCGCTTGATAGTAAGCGATGATACAGTATGCGTTGGATTACGTTTGCCTAGAAGAAACCTATTCACTCGCGACTTGCAGACCCCTAGGTTGTAGTTGTCAGGAAACACAGACTCTGGCAAGGCGTTCCACTCCTTGGCGGTACGCATTATAAAGGTGCGCGAGTACCGCTTTGTGCGTATGGGAGACCGGTATGTCTACAATGTAGCGGTGGCGCACCGCGGAGCGTCTGGTTGTCCATGTTTAAATTTTACCTATTTGTATCATTTGACAACTCTCTAAAGCATATTTAGGCACTAAACACATTTATGGATCGTTGCACAAGCCGACCTTAGTGACGGTAGGTACTCTTAGTGACGATAAGTACTCTTAGTGATGGTAGATACTCTTAGGCCGTCTTGCATAACGAACCCTAAACGTATTTAGCGACTAAACATTTTTTTTATAAATTATAGCCTAACGTTTGACCGCGATCTCGCTTGATAGTAAGCGATGATACAGTATGCGATGGATCACGTTTGCCTAGAAGAAACCTATTCACTCGCGACTTGCAGACCCCTAGGTTGTAGTTGTCAGGAAACACAGACTCTGGCAAGGCGTTCCACTCCTTGGCGGTACGCATTATAAAGGTGCGCGAGTACCGCTTTGTGCGTATGGGAGACCGGTATGTCTACAATGTAGCGGTGGCGCACCGCGGAGCGTCTGGTTGTCCATGTTTAAATTTTACATATTTGTATCAATTGACAACTCTCTAAAGCATATTTAGGCACTAAACACATTTATGGATCGTTGCACAAGCCGACCTTAGTGACGGTAGGTACTCTTAGTGACGATAGGTACTCTTAGTGATGGTAGATACTCTTAGGCCGGCTTGCATAACGAACCCTAAACGTATTTAGCGACTAAACATTTTTTTTATAAATTATAGCCTAACGTTTGACCACGATCTCGCTTGATAGTAAGCGATGATACAGTATGCGATGGATCACGTTTGCCTAGAAGAAACCTATTCACTCGCGACTTGCAGACCCCTAGGTTGTAGTTGTCAGGAAACACAGACTCTGGCAAGGCGTTCCACTCCTTGGCGGTACGCATTATAAAGGTGCGCGAGTACCGCTTTGTGCGTATGGGAGACCGGTATGTCTACAATGTAGCGGTGGCGCACCGCGGAGCGTCTGGTTGTCCATGTTTAAATTTTACCTATTTGTATCAATTGACAACTCTCTAAAGCATATTTAGGCACTAAACACATTTATGGATCGTTGCACAAGCCGACCTTAATGACGGTAGGTACTCTTAGTGACGATAGGTACTCTTAGTGATGGTAGATACTCTTAGGCCGGCTTGCATAACGAACCCTAAACGTATTTAGCGACTAAACATTTTTTTTATAAATTATAGCCTAACGTTTGACCACGATCTCGCTTGATAGTAAGCGATGATACAGTATGCGATGGATCACGTTTGCCTAGAAGAAACCTATTCACTCGCGACTTGCAGACCCCTAGGTTGTAGTTGTCAGGAAACACAGACTCTGGCAAGGCGTTCCACTCCTTGGCGGTACGCATTATAAAGGTGCGCGAGTACCGCTTTGTGCGTATGGGAGACCGGTATGTCTACAATGTAGCGGTGGCGCACCGCGGAGCGTCTGGTTGTCCATGTTTAAATTTTACCTATTTGTATCAATTGACAACTCTCTAAAGCATATTTAGGCACTAAACACATTTATGGATCGTTGCACAAACCGACCTTAGTGACGGTAGGTACTCTTAGTGACGATAGGTACTCTTAGTGATGGTAGATACTCTTAGGCCGGCTTGCATAACGAACCCTAAACGTATTTAGCGACTAAACATTTTTTTTATAAATTATAGCCTAACGTTTGACCACGATCTCGCTTGATAGTAAGCGATGATACAGTATGCGATGGATCACGTTTGCCTAGAAGAAACCTATTCACTCGCGACTTGCAGACCCCTAGGTTGTAGTTGTCAGGAAACACAGACTCTGGCAAGGCGTTCCACTCCTTGGCGGTACGCATTATAAAGGTGCGCGAGTACCGCTTTGTGCGTATGGGAGACCGGTATGTCTACAATGTAGCGGTGGCGCACCGCGGAGCGTCTGGTTGTCCATGTTTAAATTTTACCTATTTGTATCAATTGACAACTCTCTAAAGCATATTTAGGCACTAAACACATTTATGGATCGTTGCACAAGCCGACCTTAGTGACGGTAGGTACTCTTAGTGACGATAGTTACTCTTAGTGATGGTAGATACTCTTAGGCCGGCTTGCATAACGAACCCTAAACGTATTTAGCGACTAAACATTTTTTTTATAAATTATAGCCTAACGTTTGACCACGATCTCGCTTGATAGTAAGCGATGATACAGTATGCGATGGATCACGTTTGCCTAGAAGAAACCTATTCACTCGCGACTTGCAGACCCCTAGGTTGTAGTTGTCAGGAAACACAGACTCTGGCAAGGCGTTCCACTCCTTGGCGGTACGCATTATAAAGGTGCGCGAGTACCGCTTTGTGCGTATGGGAGACCGGTATGTCTACAATGTAGCGGTGGCGCACCGCGGAGCGTCTGGTTGTCCATGTTTAAATTTTACCTATTTGTATCAATTGACATTTCTCTAAAGCATATTTAGGCACTAAACACATTTATGGATCGTTGCACAAGCCGACCTTAGTGACGGTAGGTACTCTTAGTGACGATAGGTACTCTTAGTGATGGTAGATACTCTTAGGCCGGCTTGCATAACGAACCCTAAACGTATTTAGCGACTAAACATTTTTTTTATTAATTATAGCCTAACGTTTGACCACGATCTCGCTTGATAGTAAGCGATGATACAGTATGCGATGGATCACGTTTGCCTAGAAGAAACCTATTCACTCGCGACTTGCAGACCCCTAGGTTGTAGTTGTCAGGAAACACAGACTCTGGCAAGGCGTTCCACTCCTTGGCGGTACGCATTATAAAGGTGCGCGAGTACCGCTTTGTGCGTATGGGAGACCGGTATGTCTACAATGTAGCGGTGGCGCACCGCGGAGCGTCTGGTTGTCCATGTTTAAATTTTACCTATTTGTATCAATTGACAACTCTCTAAAGCATATTTAGGCACTAAACACATTTATGGATCGTTGCACAAGCCGACCTTAGTGACGGTAGGTACTCTTAGTGACGATTGGTACTCTTAGTGATGGGTGATACTCTTAGGCCGGCTTGCATAACGAACCCTAAACGTATTTAGCGACTAAACATTTTTTTTATAAATTATAGCCTAACGTTTGACCACGATCTCGCTTGATAGTAAGCGATGATACAGTATGCGATGGATCACGTTTGCCTAGAAGAAACCTATTCACTCGCGACTTGCAGACCCCTAGGTTGTAGTTGTCAGGAAACACAGACTCTGGCAAGGCGTTCCACTCCTTGGCGGTACGCATTATAAAGGTGCGCGAGTACCGCTTTGTGCGTATGGGAGACCGGTATGTCTACAATGTAGCGGTGGCGCACCGCGGAGCGTCTGGTTGTCCATGTTTAAATTTTACCTATTTGTATCAATTGACAACTCTCTAAAGCATATTTAGGCACTAAACACATTTATGGATCGTTGCACAAGCCGACCTTAGTGACGGTAGGTACTCTTAGTGACGATAGGTACTCTTAGTGATGGTAGATACTCTTAGGCCGGCTTGCATAACGAACCCTAAACGTATTTAGCGACTAAACATTTTTTTTATAAATTATAGCCTAACGTTTGACCACGATCTCGCTTGATAGTAAGCGATGATACAGTATGCGATGGATCACGTTTGCCTAGAAGAAACCTATTCACTCGCGACTTGCAGACCCCTAGGTTGTAGTTGTCAGGAAACACAGACTCTGGCAAGGCGTTCCACTCCTTGGCGGTATGCATTATAAAGGTGCGCGAGTACCGCTTTGTGCGTATGGGAGACCGGTATGTCTACAATGTAGCGGTGGCGCACCGCGGAGCGTCTGGTTGTCCATGTTTAAATTTTACCTATTTGTATCAATTGACAACTCTCTAAATGATATTTAGGCACTAAACACATTTATGGATCGTTGCACAAACCGACCTTAGTGACGGTAGGTACTCTTAGTGATGGTAGATACTCTTAGGCCGGCTTGCATAACGAACCCTAAACGTATTTAGCGACTAAACATTTTTTTTATAAATTATAGCCTAACGTTTGACCACGATCTCGCTTGATAGTAAGCGATGATACAGTATGCGATGGATTACGTTTGCCTAGAAGAAACCTATTCACTCGCGACTTGCAGACCCCTAGGTTGTAGTTGTCAGGAAACACAGACTCTGGCAAGGCGTTCCACTCCTTGGCGGTACGCATTATAAAGGTGCGCGAGTACCGCTTTGTGCGTATGGGAGACCGGTATGTCTACAATGTAGCGGTGGCGCACCGCGGAGCGTCTGGTTGTCCATGTTTAAATTTTACCTATTTGTATCAATTGACAACTCTCTAAAGCATATTTAGGCACTAAACACATTTATGGATCGTTGCACAAGCCGACCTTAATGACGGTAGGTACTCTTAGTGACGATAGGTACTCTTAGTGATGGTAGATACTCTTAGGCCGGCTTGCATAACGAACCCTAAACGTATTTAGCGACTAAACATTTTTTTTATAAATTATAGCCTAACGTTTGACCACGATCTCGCTTGATAGTAAGCGATGATACAGTATGCGATGGATCACGTTTGCCTAGAAGAAACCTATTCACTCGCGACTTGCAGACCCCTAGGTTGTAGTTGTCAGGAAACACAGACTCTGGCAAGGCGTTCCACTCCTTGGCGGTACGCATTATAAAGGTGCGCGAGTACCGCTTTGTGCGTATGGGAGACCGGTATGTCTACAATGTAGCGGTGGCGCACCGCGGAGCGTCTGGTTGTCCATGTTTAAATTTTACCTATTTGTATCAATTGACAACTCTCTAAAGCATATTTAGGCACTAAACACATTTATGGATCGTTGCACAAGCCGACCTTAGTGACGGTAGGTACTCTTAGTGACGATAGGTACTCTTAGTGATGGTAGATACTCTTAGGCCGGCTTGCATAACGAACCCTAAACGTATTTAGCGACTAAACATTTTTTTTATAAATTATAGCCTAACGTTTGACCACGATCTCGCTTGATAGTAAGCGATGATACAGTATGCGATGGATCACGTTTGCCTAGAAGAAACCTATTCACTCGCGACTTGCAGACCCCTAGGTTGTAGTTGTCAGGAAACACAGACTCTGGCAAGGCGTTCCACTCCTTGGCGGTACGCATTATAAAGGTGCGCGAGTACCGCTTTGTGCGTATGGGAGACCGGTATGTCTACAATGTAGCGGTGGCGCACCGCGGAGCGTCTGGTTGTCCATGTTTAAATTTTACCTATTTGTATCAATTGACAACTCTCTAAAGCATATTTAGGCACTAAACACATTTATGGATCGTTGCACAAGCCGACCTTAGTGACGGTAGGTACTCTTAGTGACGATAGGTACTCTTAGTGATGGTAGATACTCTTAGGCCGGCTTGCATAACGAACCCTAAACGTATTTAGCGACTAAACATTTTTTTTATAAATTATAGCCTAACGTTTGACCACGATCTCGCTTGATAGTAAGCGATGATACAGTATGCGATGGATCACGTTTGCCTAGAAGAAACCTATTCACTCGCGACTTGCAGACCCCTAGGTTGTAGTTGTCAGGAAACACAGACTCTGGCAAGGCGTTCCACTCCTTGGCGGTACGCATTATAAAGGTGCGCGAGTACCGCTTTGTGCGTATGGGAGACCGGTATGTCTACAATGTAGCGGTGGCGCACCGCGGAGCGTCTGGTTGTCCATGTTTAAATTTTACCTATTTGTATCAATTGACAACTCTCTAAAGCATATTTAGGCACTAAACACATTTATGGATCGTTGCACAAACCGACCTTAGTGACGGTAGGTACTCTTAGTGACGATAGGTACTCTTAGTGATGGTAGATACTCTTAGGCCGGCTTGCATAACGAACCCTAAACGTATTTAGCGACTAAACATTTTTTTTATAAATTATAGCCTAACGTTTGACCACGATCTCGCTTGATAGTAAGCGATGATACAGTATGCGATGGATCACGTTTGCCTAGAAGAAACCTATTCACTCGCGACTTGCAGACCCCTAGGTTGTAGTTGTCAGGAAACACAGACTCTGGCAAGGCGTTCCACTCCTTGGCGGTACGCATTATAAAGGTGCGCGAGTACCGCTTTGTGCGTATGGGAGACCGGTATGTCTACAATGTAGCGGTGGCGCACCGCGGAGCGTCTGGTTGTCCATGTTTAAATTTTACCTATTTGTATCAATTGACAACTCTCTAAAGCATATTTAGGCACTAAACACATTTATGGATCGTTGCACAAGCCGACCTTAGTGACGGTAGGTACTCTTAGTGACGATAGGTACTCTTAGTGATGGTAGATACTCTTAGGCCGGCTTGCATAACGAACCCTAAACGTATTTAGCGACTAAACATTTTTTTTATAAATTATAGCCTAACGTTTGACCACGATCTCGCTTGATAGTAAGCGATGATACAGTATGCGATGGATCACGTTTGCCTAGAAGAAACCTATTCACTCGCGACTTGCAGACCCCTAGGTTGTAGTTGTCAGGAAACACAGACTCTGGCAAGGCGTTCCACTCCTTGGCGGTACGCATTATAAAGGTGCGCGAGTACCGCTTTGTGCGTATGGGAGACCGGTATGTCTACAATGTAGCGGTGGCGCACCGCGGAGCGTCTGGTTGTCCATGTTTAAATTTTACCTATTTGTATCAATTGACAACTCTCTAAAGCATATTTAGGCACTAAACACATTTATGGATCGTTGCACAAGCCGACCTTAGTGACGGTAGGTACTCTTAGTGACGATAGGTACTCTTAGTGATGGTAGATACTCTTAGGCCGGCTTGCATAACGAACCCTAAACGTATTTAGCGACTAAACATTTTTTTTATAAATTATAGCCTAACGTTTGACCACGATCTCGCTTGATAGTAAGCGATGATACAGTATGCGATGGATCACGTTTGCCTAGAAGAAACCTATTCACTCGCGACTTGCAGACCCCTAGGTTGTAGTTGTCAGGAAACACAGACTCTGGCAAGGCGTTCCACTCCTTGGCGGTACGCATTATAAAGGTGCGCGAGTACCGCTTTGTGCGTATGGGAGACCGGTATGTCTACAATGTAGCGGTGGCGCACCGCGGAGCGTCTGGTTGTCCATGTTTAAATTTTACCTATTTGTATCATTTGACAACTCTCTAAAGCATATTTAGGCACTAAACACATTTATGGATCGTTGCACAAGCCGACCTTAGTGACGGTAGGTACTCTTAGTGACGATAAGTACTCTTAGTGATGGTAGATACTCTTAGGCCGGCTTGCATAACGAACCCTAAACGTATTTAGCGACTAAACATTTTTTTTATAAATTATAGCCTAACGTTTGACCACGATCTCGCTTGATAGTAAGCGATGATACAGTATGCGATGGATCACGTTTGCCTAGAAGAAACCTATTCACTCGCGACTTGCAGACCCCTAGGTTGTAGTTGTCAGGAAACACAGACTCTGGCAAGGCGTTCCACTCCTTGGCGGTACGCATTATAAAGGTGCGCGAGTACCGCTTTGTGCGTATGGGAGACCGGTATGTCTACAATGTAGCGGTGGCGCACCGCGGAGCGTCTGGTTGTCCATGTTTAAATTTTACCTATTTGTATCAATTGACAACTCTCTAAAGCATATTTAGGCACTAAACACATTTATGGATCGTTGCACAAGCCGACCTTAGTGACGGTAGGTACTCTTAGTGACGATAGGTACTCTTAGTGATGGTAGATACTCTTAGGCCGGCTTGCATAACGAACCCTAAACGTATTTAGCGACTAAACATTTTTTTTATAAATTATAGCCTAACGTTTGACCACGATCTCGCTTGATAGTAAGCGATGATACAGTATGCGATGGATCACGTTTGCCTAGAAGAAACCTATTCACTCGCGACTTGCAGACCCCTAGGTTGTAGTTGTCAGGAAACACAGACTCTGGCAAGGCGTTCCACTCCTTGGCGGTACGCATTATAAAGGTGCGCGAGTACCGCTTTGTGCGTATGGGAGACCGGTATGTCTACAATGTAGCGGTGGCGCACCGCGGAGCGTCTGGTTGTCCATGTTTAAATTTTACCTATTTGTATCAATTGACAACTCTCTAAAGCATATTTAGGCACTAAACACATTTATGGATCGTTGCACAAGCCGACCTTAATGACGGTAGGTACTCTTAGTGACGATAGGTACTCTTAGTGATGGTAGATACTCTTAGGCCGGCTTGCATAACGAACCCTAAACGTATTTAGCGACTAAACATTTTTTTTATAAATTATAGCCTAACGTTTGACCACGATCTCGCTTGATAGTAAGCGATGATACAGTATGCGATGGATCACGTTTGCCTAGAAGAAACCTATTCACTCGCGACTTGCAGACCCCTAGGTTGTAGTTGTCAGGAAACACAGACTCTGGCAAGGCGTTCCACTCCTTGGCGGTACGCATTATAAAGGTGCGCGAGTACCGCTTTGTGCGTATGGGAGACCGGTATGTCTACAATGTAGCGGTGGCGCACCGCGGAGCGTCTGGTTGTCCATGTTTAAATTTTACCTATTTGTATCAATTGACAACTCTCTAAAGCATATTTAGGCACTAAACACATTTATGGATCGTTGCACAAGCCGACCTTAGTGACGGTAGGTACTCTTAGTGACGATAGGTACTCTTAGTGATGGTAGATACTCTTAGGCCGGCTTGCATAACGAACCCTAAACGTATTTAGCGACTAAACATTTTTTTTATAAATTATAGCCTAACGTTTGACCACGATCTCGCTTGATAGTAAGCGATGATACAGTATGCGATGGATCACGTTTGCCTAGAAGAAACCTATTCACTCGCGACTTGCAGACCCCTAGGTTGTAGTTGTCAGGAAACACAGACTCTGGCAAGGCGTTCCACTCCTTGGCGGTACGCATTATAAAGGTGCGCGAGTACCGCTTTGTGCGTATGGGAGACCGGTATGTCTACAATGTAGCGGTGGCGCACCGCGGAGCGTCTGGTTGTCCATGTTTAAATTTTACCTATTTGTATCAATTGACAACTCTCTAAAGCATATTTAGGCACTAAACACATTTATGGATCGTTGCACAAGCAGACCTTAGTGACGGTAGGTACTCTTAGTGACGATAGGTACTCTTAGTGATGGTAGATACTCTTAGGCCGGCTTGCATAACGAACCCTAAACGTATTTAGCGACTAAACATTTTTTTTATAAATTATAGCCTAACGTTTGACCACGATCTCGCTTGATAGTAAGCGATGATACAGTATGCGATGGATCACGTTTGCCTAGAAGAAACCTATTCACTCGCGACTTGCAGACCCCTAGGTTGTAGTTGTCAGGAAACACAGACTCTGGCAAGGCGTTCCACTCCTTGGCGGTACGCATTATAAAGGTGCGCGAGTACCGCTTTGTGCGTATGGGAGACCGGTATGTCTACAATGTAGCGGTGGCGCACCGCGGAGCGTCTGGTTGTCCATGTTTAAATTTTACCTATTTGTATCATTTGACAACTCTCTAAAGCATATTTAGGCACTAAACACATTTATGGATCGTTGCACAAGCCGACCTTAGTGACGGTAGGTACTCTTAGTGACGATAAGTACTCTTAGTGATGGTAGATACTCTTAGGCCGGCTTGCATAACGAACCCTAAACGTATTTAGCGACTAAACATTTTTTTTATAAATTATAGCTTAACGTTTGACCACGATCTCGCTTGATAGTAAGCGATGATACAGTATGCGATGGATCACGTTTGCCTAGAAGAAACCTATTCACTCGCGACTTGCAGACCCCTAGGTTGTAGTTGTCAGGAAACACAGACTCTGGCAAGGCGTTCCACTCCTTGGCGGTACGCATTATAAAGGTGCGCGAGTACCGCTTTGTGCGTATGGGAGACCGGTATGTCTACAATGTAGCGGTGGCGCACCGCGGAGCGTCTGGTTGTCCATGTTTAAATTTTACCTATTTGTATCAATTGACAACTCTCTAAAGCATATTTAGGCACTAAACACATTTATGGATCGTTGCACAAGCCGACCTTAGTGACGGTAGGTACTCTTAGTGACGATAGGTACTCTTAGTGATGGTAGATACTCTTAGGCCGGCTTGCATAACGAACCCTAAACGTATTTAGCGACTAAACATTTTTTTTATAAATTATAGCCTAACGTTTGACCACGATCTCGCTTGATAGTAAGCGATGATACAGTATGCGATGGATCACGTTTGCCTAGAAGAAACCTATTCACTCGCGACTTGCAGACCCCTAGGTTGTAGTTGTCAGGAAACACAGACTCTGGCAAGGCGTTCCACTCCTTGGCGGTACGCATTATAAAGGTGCGCGAGTACCGCTTTGTGCGTATGGGAGACCGGTATGTCTACAATGTAGCGGTGGCGCACCGCGGAGCGTCTGGTTGTCCATGTTTAAATTTTACCTATTTGTATCAATTGACAACTCTCTAAAGCATATTTAGGCACTAAACACATTTATGGATCGTTGCACAAACCGACCTTAGTGACGGTAGGTACTCTTAGTGACGATAGGTACTCTTAGTGATGGTAGATACTCTTAGGCCGGCTTGCATAACGAACCCTAAACGTATTTAGCGACTAAACATTTTTTTTATAAATTATAGCCTAACGTTTGACCACGATCTCGCTTGATAGTAAGCGATGATACAGTATGCGATGGATCACGTTTGCCTAGAAGAAACCTATTCACTCGCGACTTGCAGACCCCTAGGTTGTAGTTGTCAGGAAACACAGACTCTGGCAAGGCGTTCCACTCCTTGGCGGTACGCATTATAAAGGTGCGCGAGTACCGCTTTGTGCGTATGGGAGACCGGTATGTCTACAATGTAGCGGTGGCGCACCGCGGAGCGTCTGGTTGTCCATGTTTAAATTTTACCTATTTGTATCAATTGACAACTCTCTAAAGCATATTTAGGCACTAAACACATTTATGGATCGTTGCACAAGCCGACCTTAGTGACGGTAGGTACTCTTAGTGACGATAGGTACTCTTAGTGATGGTAGATACTCTTAGGCCGGCTTGCATAACGAACCCTAAACGTATTTAGCGACTAAACATTTTTTTTATAAATTATAGCCTAACGTTTGACCACGATCTCGCTTGATAGTAAGCGATGATACAGTATGCGATGGATCACGTTTGCCTAGAAGAAACCTATTCACTCGCGACTTGCAGACCCCTAGGTTGTAGTTGTCAGGAAACACAGACTCTGGCAAGGCGTTCCACTCCTTGGCGGTACGCATTATAAAGGTGCGCGAGTACCGCTTTGTGCGTATGGGAGACCGGTATGTCTACAATGTAGCGGTGGCGCACCGCGGAGCGTCTGGTTGTCCATGTTTAAATTTTACCTATTTGTATCAATTGACAACTCTCTAAAGCATATTTAGGCACTAAACACATTTATGGATCGTTGCACAAGCCGACCTTAATGACGGTAGGTACTCTTAGTGACGATAGGTACTCTTAGTGATGGTAGATACTCTTAGGCCGGCTTGCATAACGAACCCTAAACGTATTTAGCGACTAAACATTTTTTTTATAAATTATAGCCTAACGTTTGACCACGATCTCGCTTGATAGTAAGCGATGATACAGTATGCGATGGATCACGTTTGCCTAGAAGAAACCTATTCACTCGCGACTTGCAGACCCCTAGGTTGTAGTTGTCAGGAAACACAGACTCTGGCAAGGCGTTCCACTCCTTGGCGGTACGCATTATAAAGGTGCGCGAGTACCGCTTTGTGCGTATGGGAGACCGGTATGTCTACAATGTAGCGGTGGCGCACCGCGGAGCGTCTGGTTGTCCATGTTTAAATTTTACCTATTTGTATCAATTGACAACTCTCTAAAGCATATTTAGGCACTAAACACATTTATGGATCGTTGCACAAACCGACCTTAGTGACGGTAGGTACTCTTAGTGACGATAGGTACTCTTAGTGATGGTAGATACTCTTAGGCCGGCTTGCATAACGAACCCTAAACGTATTTAGCGACTAAACATTTTTTTTATAAATTATAGCCTAACGTTTGACCACGATCTCGCTTGATAGTAAGCGATGATACAGTATGCGATGGATCACGTTTGCCTAGAAGAAACCTATTCACTCGCGACTTGCAGACCCCTAGGTTGTAGTTGTCAGGAAACACAGACTCTGGCAAGGCGTTCCACTCCTTGCCGGTACGCATTATAAAGGTGCGCGAGTACCGCTTTGTGCGTATGGGAGACCGGTATGTCTACAATGTAGCGGTGGCGCACCGCGGAGCGTCTGGTTGTCCATGTTTAAATTTTACCTATTTGTATCAATTGACAACTCTCTAAAGCATATTTAGGCACTAAACACATTTATGGATCGTTGCACAAGCCGACCTTAGTGACGGTAGGTACTCTTAGTGACGATAGGTACTCTTAGTGATGGTAGATACTCTTAGGCCGGCTTGCATAACAAACCCTAAACGTATTTAGCGACTAAACATTTTTTTTATAAATTATAGCCTAACGTTTGACCACGACCTCGCTTGATAGTAAGCGATGATACAGTATGCGATGGATCACGTTTGCCTAGAAGAAACCTATTCACTCGCGACTTGCAGACCCTAGGTTGTAGTTGTCAGGAAACACAGACTCTGGCAAGGCGTTCCACTCCTTGGCGGTACGCATTATAAAGGTGCGCGAGTACCGCTTTGTGCGTATGGGAGACCGGTATGTCTACAATGTAGCGGTGGCGCACCGCGGAGCGTCTGGTTGTCCATGTTTAAATTTTACCTATTTGTATCAATTGACAACTCTCTAAAGCATATTTAGGCACTAAACACATTTATGGATCGTTGCACAAGCCGACCTTAGTGACGGTAGGTACTCTTAGTGACGATAGGTACTCTTAGTGATGGTAGATACTCTTAGGCCGGCTTGCATAACGAACCCTAAACGTATTTAGCGACTAAACATTTTTTTTATAAATTATAGCCTAACGTTTGACCACGATCTCGCTTGATAGTAAGCGATGATACAGTATGCGATGGATCACGTTTGCCTAGAAGAAACCTATTCACTCGCGACTTGCAGACCCCTAGGTTGTAGTTGTCAGGAAACACAGACTCTGGCAAGGCGTTCCACTCCTTGGCGGTATGCATTATAAAGGTGCGCGAGTACCGCTTTGTGCGTATGGGAGACCGGTATGTCTACAATGTAGCGGTGGCGCACCGCGGAGCGTCTGGTTGTCCATGTTTAAATTTTACCTATTTGTATCAATTGACAACTCTCTAAATGATATTTAGGCACTAAACACATTTATGGATCGTTGCACAAACCGACCTTAGTGACGGTAGGTACTCTTAGTGATGGTAGATACTCTTAGGCCGGCTTGCATAACGAACCCTAAACGTATTTAGCGACTAAACATTTTTTTTATAAATTATAGCCTAACGTTTGACCACGATCTCGCTTGATAGTAAGCGATGATACAGTATGCGATGGATCACGTTTGCCTAGAAGAAACCTATTCACTCGCGACTTGCAGACCCCTAGGTTGTAGTTGTCAGGAAACACAGACTCTGGCAAGGCGTTCCACTCCTTGGCGGTACGCATTATAAAGGTGCGCGAGTACCGCTTTGTGCGTATGGGAGACCGGTATGTCTACAATGTAGCGGTGGCGCACCGCGGAGCGTCTGGTTGTCCATGTTTAAATTTTACCTATTTGTATCATTTGACAACTCTCTAAAGCATATTTAGGCACTAAACACATTTATGGATCGTTGCACAAACCGACCTTAGTGACGGTAGGTACTCTTAGTGACGATAGGTACTCTTAGTGATGGTAGATACTCTTAGGCCGGCTTGCATAACGAACCCTAAACGTATTTAGCGACTAAACATTTTTTTTATAAATTATAGCCTAACGTTTGACCACGATCTCGCTTGATAGTAAGCGATGATACAGTATGCGATGGATCACGTTTGCCTAGAAGAAACCTATTCACTCGCGACTTGCAGACCCCTAGGTTGTAGTTGTCAGGAAACACAGACTCTGGCAAGGCGTTCCACTCCTTGGCGGTACGCATTATAAAGGTGCGCGAGTACCGCTTTGTGCGTATGGGAGACCGGTATGTCTACAATGTAGCGGTGGCGCACCGCGGAGCGTCTGGTTGTCCATGTTTAAATTTTACCTATTTGTATCAATTGACAACTCTCTAAAGCATATTTAGGCACTAAACACATTTATGGATCGTTGCACAAGCCGACCTTAGTGACGGTAGGTACTCTTAGTGACGATAGGTACTCTTAGTGATGGTAGATACTCTTAGGCCGGCTTGCATAACGAACCCTAAACGTATTTAGCGACTAAACATTTTTTTTATAAATTATAGCCTAACGTTTGACCACGATCTCGCTTGATAGTAAGCGATGATACAGTATGCGATGGATCACGTTTGCCTAGAAGAAACCTATTCACTCGCGACTTGCAGACCCCTAGGTTGTAGTTGTCAGGAAACACAGACTCTGGCAAGGCGTTCCACTCCTTGGCGGTATGCATTATAAAGGTGCGCGAGTACCGCTTTGTGCGTATGGGAGACCGGTATGTCTACAATGTAGCGGTGGCGCACCGCGGAGCGTCTGGTTGTCCATGTTTAAATTTTACCTATTTGTATCAATTGACAACTCTCTAAATGATATTTAGGCACTAAACACATTTATGGATCGTTGCACAAACCGACCTTAGTGACGGTAGGTACTCTTAGTGATGGTAGATACTCTTAGGCCGGCTTGCATAACGAACCCTAAACGTATTTAGCGACTAAACATTTTTTTTATAAATTATAGCCTAACGTTTGACCACGATCTCGCTTGATAGTAAGCGATGATACAGTATGCGATGGATCACGTTTGCCTAGAAGAAACCTATTCACTCGCGACTTGCAGACCCCTAGGTTGTAGTTGTCAGGAAACACAGACTCTGGCAAGGCGTTCCACTCCTTGGCGGTACGCATTATAAAGGTGCGCGAGTACCGCTTTGTGCGTATGGGAGACCGGTATGTCTACAATGTAGCGGTGGCGCACCGCGGAGCGTCTGGTTGTCCATGTTTAAATTTTACCTATTTGTATCATTTGACAACTCTCTAAAGCATATTTAGGCACTAAACACATTTATGGATCGTTGCACAAACCGACCTTAGTGACGGTAGGTACTCTTAGTGACGATAGGTACTCTTAGTGATGGTAGATACTCTTAGGCCGGCTTGCATAACGAACCCTAAACGTATTTAGCGACTAAACATTTTTTTTATAAATTATAGCCTAACGTTTGACCACGATCTCGCTTGATAGTAAGCGATGATACAGTATGCGATGGATCACGTTTGCCTAGAAGAAACCTATTCACTCGCGACTTGCAGACCCCTAGGTTGTAGTTGTCAGGAAACACAGACTCTGGCAAGGCGTTCCACTCCTTGGCGGTACGCATTATAAAGGTGCGCGAGTACCGCTTTGTGCGTATGGGAGACCGGTATGTCTACAATGTAGCGGTGGCGCACCGCGGAGCGTCTGGTTGTCCATGTTTAAATTTTACCTATTTGTATCAATTGACAACTCTCTAAAGCATATTTAGGCACTAAACACATTTATGGATCGTTGCACAAGCCGACCTTAGTGACGGTAGGTACTCTTAGTGACGATAGGTACTCTTAGTGATGGTAGATACTCTTAGGCCGGCTTGCATAACGAACCCTAAACGTATTTAGCGACTAAACATTTTTTTTATAAATTATAGCCTAACGTTTGACCACGATCTCGCTTGATAGTAAGCGATGATACAGTATGCGATGGATCACGTTTGCCTAGAAGAAACCTATTCACTCGCGACTTGCAGACCCCTAGGTTGTAGTTGTCAGGAAACACAGACTCTGGCAAGGCGTTCCACTCCTTGGCGGTACGCATTATAAAGGTGCGCGAGTACCGCTTTGTGCGTATGGGAGACCGGTATGTCTACAATGTAGCGGTGGCGCACCGCGGAGCGTCTGGTTGTCCATGTTTAAATTTTACCTATTTGTATCAATTGACAACTCTCTAAAGCATATTTAGGCACTAAACACATTTATGGATCGTTGCACAAGCCGACCTTAATGACGGTAGGTACTCTTAGTGACGATAGGTACTCTTAGTGATGGTAGATACTCTTAGGCCGGCTTGCATAACGAACCCTAAACGTATTTAGCGACTAAACATTTTTTTTATAAATTATAGCCTAACGTTTGACCACGATCTCGCTTGATAGTAAGCGATGATACAGTATGCGATGGATCACGTTTGCCTAGAAGAAACCTATTCACTCGCGACTTGCAGACCCCTAGGTTGTAGTTGTCAGGAAACACAGACTCTGGCAAGGCGTTCCACTCCTTGGCGGTACGCATTATAAAGGTGCGCGAGTACCGCTTTGTGCGTATGGGAGACCGGTATGTCTACAATGTAGCGGTGGCGCACCGCGGAGCGTCTGGTTGTCCATGTTTAAATTTTACCTATTTGTATCATTTGACAACTCTCTAAAGCATATTTAGGCACTAAACACATTTATGGATCGTTGCACAAGCCGACCTTAGTGACGGTAGGTACTCTTAGTGACGATAAGTACTCTTAGTGATGGTAGATACTCTTAGGCCGGCTTGCATAACGAACCCTAAACGTATTTAGCGACTAAACATTTTTTTTATAAATTATAGCTTAACGTTTGACCACGATCTCGCTTGATAGTAAGCGATGATACAGTATGCGATGGATCACGTTTGCCTAGAAGAAACCTATTCACTCGCGACTTGCAGACCCCTAGGTTGTAGTTGTCAGGAAACACAGACTCTGGCAAGGCGTTCCACTCCTTGGCGGTACGCATTATAAAGGTGCGCGAGTACCGCTTTGTGCGTATGGGAGACCGGTATGTCTACAATGTAGCGGTGGCGCACCGCGGAGCGTCTGGTTGTCCATGTTTAAATTTTACCTATTTGTATCAATTGACAACTCTCTAAAGCATATTTAGGCACTAAACACATTTATGGATCGTTGCACAAGCCGACCTTAGTGACGGTAGGTACTCTTAGTGACGATAGGTACTCTTAGTGATGGTAGATACTCTTAGGCCGGCTTGCATAACGAACCCTAAACGTATTTAGCGACTAAACATTTTTTTTATAAATTATAGCCTAACGTTTGACCACGATCTCGCTTGATAGTAAGCGATGATACAGTATGCGATGGATCACGTTTGCCTAGAAGAAACCTATTCACTCGCGACTTGCAGACCCCTAGGTTGTAGTTGTCAGGAAACACAGACTCTGGCAAGGCGTTCCACTCCTTGGCGGTACGCATTATAAAGGTGCGCGAGTACCGCTTTGTGCGTATGGGAGACCGGTATGTCTACAATGTAGCGGTGGCGCACCGCGGAGCGTCTGGTTGTCCATGTTTAAATTTTACCTATTTGTATCAATTGACAACTCTCTAAAGCATATTTAGGCACTAAACACATTTATGGATCGTTGCACAAACCGACCTTAGTGACGGTAGGTACTCTTAGTGACGATAGGTACTCTTAGTGATGGTAGATACTCTTAGGCCGGCTTGCATAACGAACCCTAAACGTATTTAGCGACTAAACATTTTTTTTATAAATTATAGCCTAACGTTTGACCACGATCTCGCTTGATAGTAAGCGATGATACAGTATGCGATGGATCACGTTTGCCTAGAAGAAACCTATTCACTCGCGACTTGCAGACCCCTAGGTTGTAGTTGTCAGGAAACACAGACTCTGGCAAGGCGTTCCACTCCTTGGCGGTACGCATTATAAAGGTGCGCGAGTACCGCTTTGTGCGTATGGGAGACCGGTATGTCTACAATGTAGCGGTGGCGCACCGCGGAGCGTCTGGTTGTCCATGTTTAAATTTTACCTATTTGTATCAATTGACAACTCTCTAAAGCATATTTAGGCACTAAACACATTTATGGATCGTTGCACAAGCCGACCTTAGTGACGGTAGGTACTCTTAGTGACGATAGGTACTCTTAGTGATGGTAGATACTCTTAGGCCGGCTTGCATAACGAACCCTAAACGTATTTAGCGACTAAACATTTTTTTTATAAATTATAGCCTAACGTTTGACCACGATCTCGCTTGATAGTAAGCGATGATACAGTATGCGATGGATCACGTTTGCCTAGAAGAAACCTATTCACTCGCGACTTGCAGACCCCTAGGTTGTAGTTGTCAGGAAACACAGACTCTGGCAAGGCGTTCCACTCCTTGGCGGTACGCATTATAAAGGTGCGCGAGTACCGCTTTGTGCGTATGGGAGACCGGTATGTCTACAATGTAGCGGTGGCGCACCGCGGAGCGTCTGGTTGTCCATGTTTAAATTTTACCTATTTGTATCAATTGACAACTCTCTAAAGCATATTTAGGCACTAAACACATTTATGGATCGTTGCACAAGCCGACCTTAATGACGGTAGGTACTCTTAGTGACGATAGGTACTCTTAGTGATGGTAGATACTCTTAGGCCGGCTTGCATAACGAACCCTAAACGTATTTAGCGACTAAACATTTTTTTTATAAATTATAGCCTAACGTTTGACCACGATCTCGCTTGATAGTAAGCGATGATACAGTATGCGATGGATCACGTTTGCCTAGAAGAAACCTATTCACTCGCGACTTGCAGACCCCTAGGTTGTAGTTGTCAGGAAACACAGACTCTGGCAAGGCGTTCCACTCCTTGGCGGTACGCATTATAAAGGTGCGCGAGTACCGCTTTGTGCGTATGGGAGACCGGTATGTCTACAATGTAGCGGTGGCGCACCGCGGAGCGTCTGGTTGTCCATGTTTAAATTTTACCTATTTGTATCAATTGACAACTCTCTAAAGCATATTTAGGCACTAAACACATTTATGGATCGTTGCACAAACCGACCTTAGTGACGGTAGGTACTCTTAGTGACGATAGGTACTCTTAGTGATGGTAGATACTCTTAGGCCGGCTTGCATAACGAACCCTAAACGTATTTAGCGACTAAACATTTTTTTTATAAATTATAGCCTAACGTTTGACCACGATCTCGCTTGATAGTAAGCGATGATACAGTATGCGATGGATCACGTTTGCCTAGAAGAAACCTATTCACTCGCGACTTGCAGACCCCTAGGTTGTAGTTGTCAGGAAACACAGACTCTGGCAAGGCGTTCCACTCCTTGCCGGTACGCATTATAAAGGTGCGCGAGTACCGCTTTGTGCGTATGGGAGACCGGTATGTCTACAATGTAGCGGTGGCGCACCGCGGAGCGTCTGGTTGTCCATGTTTAAATTTTACCTATTTGTATCAATTGACAACTCTCTAAAGCATATTTAGGCACTAAACACATTTATGGATCGTTGCACAAGCCGACCTTAGTGACGGTAGGTACTCTTAGTGACGATAGGTACTCTTAGTGATGGTAGATACTCTTAGGCCGGCTTGCATAACAAACCCTAAACGTATTTAGCGACTAAACATTTTTTTTATAAATTATAGCCTAACGTTTGACCACGACCTCGCTTGATAGTAAGCGATGATACAGTATGCGATGGATCACGTTTGCCTAGAAGAAACCTATTCACTCGCGACTTGCAGACCCTAGGTTGTAGTTGTCAGGAAACACAGACTCTGGCAAGGCGTTCCACTCCTTGGCGGTACGCATTATAAAGGTGCGCGAGTACCGCTTTGTGCGTATGGGAGACCGGTATGTCTACAATGTAGCGGTGGCGCACCGCGGAGCGTCTGGTTGTCCATGTTTAAATTTTACCTATTTGTATCAATTGACAACTCTCTAAAGCATATTTAGGCACTAAACACATTTATGGATCGTTGCACAAGCCGACCTTAGTGACGGTAGGTACTCTTAGTGACGATAGGTACTCTTAGTGATGGTAGATACTCTTAGGCCGGCTTGCATAACGAACCCTAAACGTATTTAGCGACTAAACATTTTTTTTATAAATTATAGCCTAACGTTTGACCACGATCTCGCTTGATAGTAAGCGATGATACAGTATGCGATGGATCACGTTTGCCTAGAAGAAACCTATTCACTCGCGACTTGCAGACCCCTAGGTTGTAGTTGTCAGGAAACACAGACTCTGGCAAGGCGTTCCACTCCTTGGCGGTATGCATTATAAAGGTGCGCGAGTACCGCTTTGTGCGTATGGGAGACCGGTATGTCTACAATGTAGCGGTGGCGCACCGCGGAGCGTCTGGTTGTCCATGTTTAAATTTTACCTATTTGTATCAATTGACAACTCTCTAAATGATATTTAGGCACTAAACACATTTATGGATCGTTGCACAAACCGACCTTAGTGACGGTAGGTACTCTTAGTGATGGTAGATACTCTTAGGCCGGCTTGCATAACGAACCCTAAACGTATTTAGCGACTAAACATTTTTTTTATAAATTATAGCCTAACGTTTGACCACGATCTCGCTTGATAGTAAGCGATGATACAGTATGCGATGGATCACGTTTGCCTAGAAGAAACCTATTCACTCGCGACTTGCAGACCCCTAGGTTGTAGTTGTCAGGAAACACAGACTCTGGCAAGGCGTTCCACTCCTTGGCGGTACGCATTATAAAGGTGCGCGAGTACCGCTTTGTGCGTATGGGAGACCGGTATGTCTACAATGTAGCGGTGGCGCACCGCGGAGCGTCTGGTTGTCCATGTTTAAATTTTACCTATTTGTATCATTTGACAACTCTCTAAAGCATATTTAGGCACTAAACACATTTATGGATCGTTGCACAAACCGACCTTAGTGACGGTAGGTACTCTTAGTGACGATAGGTACTCTTAGTGATGGTAGATACTCTTAGGCCGGCTTGCATAACGAACCCTAAACGTATTTAGCGACTAAACATTTTTTTTATAAATTATAGCCTAACGTTTGACCACGATCTCGCTTGATAGTAAGCGATGATACAGTATGCGATGGATCACGTTTGCCTAGAAGAAACCTATTCACTCGCGACTTGCAGACCCCTAGGTTGTAGTTGTCAGGAAACACAGACTCTGGCAAGGCGTTCCACTCCTTGGCGGTACGCATTATAAAGGTGCGCGAGTACCGCTTTGTGCGTATGGGAGACCGGTATGTCTACAATGTAGCGGTGGCGCACCGCGGAGCGTCTGGTTGTCCATGTTTAAATTTTACCTATTTGTATCAATTGACAACTCTCTAAAGCATATTTAGGCACTAAACACATTTATGGATCGTTGCACAAGCCGACCTTAGTGACGGTAGGTACTCTTAGTGACGATAGGTACTCTTAGTGATGGTAGATACTCTTAGGCCGGCTTGCATAACGAACCCTAAACGTATTTAGCGACTAAACATTTTTTTTATAAATTATAGCCTAACGTTTGACCACGATCTCGCTTGATAGTAAGCGATGATACAGTATGCGATGGATCACGTTTGCCTAGAAGAAACCTATTCACTCGCGACTTGCAGACCCCTAGGTTGTAGTTGTCAGGAAACACAGACTCTGGCAAGGCGTTCCACTCCTTGGCGGTACGCATTATAAAGGTGCGCGAGTACCGCTTTGTGCGTATGGGAGACCGGTATGTCTACAATGTAGCGGTGGCGCACCGCGGAGCGTCTGGTTGTCCATGTTTAAATTTTACCTATTTGTATCAATTGACAACTCTCTAAAGCATATTTAGGCACTAAACACATTTATGGATCGTTGCACAAGCCGACCTTAATGACGGTAGGTACTCTTAGTGACGATAGGTACTCTTAGTGATGGTAGATACTCTTAGGCCGGCTTGCATAACGAACCCTAAACGTATTTAGCGACTAAACATTTTTTTTATAAATTATAGCCTAACGTTTGACCACGATCTCGCTTGATAGTAAGCGATGATACAGTATGCGATGGATCACGTTTGCCTAGAAGAAACCTATTCACTCGCGACTTGCAGACCCCTAGGTTGTAGTTGTCAGGAAACACAGACTCTGGCAAGGCGTTCCACTCCTTGGCGGTACGCATTATAAAGGTGCGCGAGTACCGCTTTGTGCGTATGGGAGACCGGTATGTCTACAATGTAGCGGTGGCGCACCGCGGAGCGTCTGGTTGTCCATGTTTAAATTTTACCTATTTGTATCAATTGACAACTCTCTAAAGCATATTTAGGCACTAAACACATTTATGGATCGTTGCACAAACCGACCTTAGTGACGGTAGGTACTCTTAGTGACGATAGGTACTCTTAGTGATGGTAGATACTCTTAGGCCGGCTTGCATAACGAACCCTAAACGTATTTAGCGACTAAACATTTTTTTTATAAATTATAGCCTAACGTTTGACCACGATCTCGCTTGATAGTAAGCGATGATACAGTATGCGATGGATCACGTTTGCCTAGAAGAAACCTATTCACTCGCGACTTGCAGACCCCTAGGTTGTAGTTGTCAGGAAACACAGACTCTGGCAAGGCGTTCCACTCCTTGCCGGTACGCATTATAAAGGTGCGCGAGTACCGCTTTGTGCGTATGGGAGACCGGTATGTCTACAATGTAGAGGTGGCGCACCGCGGAGCGTCTGGTTGTCCATGTTTAAATTTTACCTATTTGTATCAATTGACAACTCTCTAAAGCATATTTAGGCACTAAACACATTTATGGATCGTTGCACAAGCCGACCTTAGTGACGGTAGGTACTCTTAGTGACGATAGGTACTCTTAGTGATGGTAGATACTCTTAGGCCGGCTTGCATAACAAACCCTAAACGTATTTAGCGACTAAACATTTTTTTTATAAATTATAGCCTAACGTTTGACCACGACCTCGCTTGATAGTAAGCGATGATACAGTATGCGATGGATCACGTTTGCCTAGAAGAAACCTATTCACTCGCGACTTGCAGACCCTAGGTTGTAGTTGTCAGGAAACACAGACTCTGGCAAGGCGTTCCACTCCTTGGCGGTACGCATTATAAAGGTGCGCGAGTACCGCTTTGTGCGTATGGGAGACCGGTATGTCTACAATGTAGCGGTGGCGCACCGCGGAGCGTCTGGTTGTCCATGTTTAAATTTTACCTATTTGTATCAATTGACAACTCTCTAAAGCATATTTAGGCACTAAACACATTTATGGATCGTTGCACAAGCCGACCTTAGTGACGGTAGGTACTCTTAGTGACGATAGGTACTCTTAGTGATGGTAGATACTCTTAGGCCGGCTTGCATAACGAACCCTAAACGTATTTAGCGACTAAACATTTTTTTTATAAATTATAGCCTAACGTTTGACCACGATCTCGCTTGATAGTAAGCGATGATACAGTATGCGATGGATCACGTTTGCCTAGAAGAAACCTATTCACTCGCGACTTGCAGACCCCTAGGTTGTAGTTGTCAGGAAACACAGACTCTGGCAAGGCGTTCCACTCCTTGGCGGTATGCATTATAAAGGTGCGCGAGTACCGCTTTGTGCGTATGGGAGACCGGTATGTCTACAATGTAGCGGTGGCGCACCGCGGAGCGTCTGGTTGTCCATGTTTAAATTTTACCTATTTGTATCAATTGACAACTCTCTAAATGATATTTAGGCACTAAACACATTTATGGATCGTTGCACAAACCGACCTTAGTGACGGTAGGTACTCTTAGTGATGGTAGATACTCTTAGGCCGGCTTGCATAACGAACCCTAAACGTATTTAGCGACTAAACATTTTTTTTATAAATTATAGCCTAACGTTTGACCACGATCTCGCTTGATAGTAAGCGATGATACAGTATGCGATGGATCACGTTTGCCTAGAAGAAACCTATTCACTCGCGACTTGCAGACCCCTAGGTTGTAGTTGTCAGGAAACACAGACTCTGGCAAGGCGTTCCACTCCTTGGCGGTACGCATTATAAAGGTGCGCGAGTACCGCTTTGTGCGTATGGGAGACCGGTATGTCTACAATGTAGCGGTGGCGCACCGCGGAGCGTCTGGTTGTCCATGTTTAAATTTTACCTATTTGTATCATTTGACAACTCTCTAAAGCATATTTAGGCACTAAACACATTTATGGATCGTTGCACAAGCCGACCTTAGTGACGGTAGGTACTCTTAGTGACGATAAGTACTCTTAGTGATGGTAGATACTCTTAGGCCGGCTTGCATAACGAACCCTAAACGTATTTAGCGACTAAACATTTTTTTTATAAATTATAGCCTAACGTTTGACCACGATCTCGCTTGATAGTAAGCGATGATACAGTATGCGATGGATCACGTTTGCCTAGAAGAAACCTATTCACTCGCGACTTGCAGACCCCTAGGTTGTAGTTGTCAGGAAACACAGACTCTGGCAAGGCGTTCCACTCCTTGGCGGTACGCATTATAAAGGTGCGCGAGTACCGCTTTGTGCGTATGGGAGACCGGTATGTCTACAATGTAGCGGTGGCGCACCGCGGAGCGTCTGGTTGTCCATGTTTAAATTTTACCTATTTGTATCATTTGACAACTCTCTAAAGCATATTTGGGCGCTAAACACATTTATGGATCGTTGCACAAGCCGACCTTAGTGACGGTAGGTACTCTTAGTGACGATAAGTACTCTTAGTGATGGTAGATACTCTTAGGCCGGCTTGCATAACGAACCCTAAACGTATTTAGCGACTAAACATTTTTTTTATAAATTATAGCCTAACGTTTGACCACGATCTCGCTTGATAGTAAGCGATGATACAGTATGCGATGGATCACGTTTGCCTAGAAGAAACCTATTCACTCGCGACTTGCAGACCCCTAGGTTGTAGTTGTCAGGAAACACAGACTCTGGCAAGGCGTTCCACTCCTTGCCGGTACGCATTATAAAGGTGCGCGAGTACCGCTTTGTGCGTATGGGAGACCGGTATGTCTACAATGTAGCGGTGGCGCACCGCGGAGCGTCTGGTTGTCCATGTTTAAATTTTACCTATTTGTATCAATTGACAACTCTCTAAAGCATATTTAGGCACTAAACACATTTATGGATCGTTGCACAAGCCGACCTTAGTGACGGTAGGTACTCTTAGTGACGATAGGTACTCTTAGTGATGGTAGATACTCTTAGGCCGGCTTGCATAACGAACCCTAAACGTATTTAGCGACTAAACATTTTTTTTATAAATTATAGCCTAACGTTTGACCACGATCTCGCTTGATAGTAAGCGATGATACAGTATGCGATGGATCACGTTTGCCTAGAAGAAACCTATTCACTCGCGACTTGCAGACCCCTAGGTTGTAGTTGTCAGGAAACACAGACTCTGGCAAGGCGTTCCACTCCTTGGCGGTACGCATTATAAAGGTGCGCGAGTACCGCTTTGTGCGTATGGGAGACCGGTATGTCTACAATGTAGCGGTGGCGCACCGCGGAGCGTCTGGTTGTCCATGTTTAAATTTTACCTATTTGTATCAATTGACAACTCTCTAAATGATATTTAGGCACTAAACACATTTATGGATCGTTGCACAAGCCGACCTTAGTGACGGTAGGTACTCTTAGTGACGATAGGTACTCTTAGTGATGGTAGATACTCTTAGGCCGGCTTGCATAACGAACCCTAAACGTATTTAGCGACTAAACATTTTTTTTATAAATTATAGCCTAACGTTTGACCACGATCTCGCTTGATAGTAAGCGATGATACAGTATGCGATGGATCACGTTTGCCTAGAAGAAACCTATTCACTCGCGACTTGCAGACCCCTAGGTTGTAGTTGTCAGGAAACACAGACTCTGGCAAGGCGTTCCACTCCTTGGCGGTACGCATTATAAAGGTGCGCGAGTACCGCTTTGTGCGTATGGGAGACCGGTATGTCTACAATGTAGCGGTGGCGCACCGCGGAGCGTCTGGTTGTCCATGTTTAAATTTTACCTATTTGTATCAATTGACAACTCTCTAAAGCATATTTAGGCACTAAACACATTTATGGATCGTTGCACAAGCCGACCTTAGTGACGGTAGGTACTCTTAGTGACGATAGGTACTCTTAGTGATGGTAGATACTCTTAGGCCGGCTTGCATAACGAACCCTAAACGTATTTAGCGACTAAACATTTTTTTTATAAATTATAGCCTAACGTTTGACCACGATCTCGCTTGATAGTAAGCGATGATACAGTATGCGATGGATCACGTTTGCCTAGAAGAAACCTATTCACTCGCGACTTGCAGACCCCTAGGTTGTAGTTGTCAGGAAACACAGACTCTGGCAAGGCGTTCCACTCCTTGGCGGTACGCATTATAAAGGTGCGCGAGTACCGCTTTGTGCGTATGGGAGACCGGTATGTCTACAATGTAGCGGTGGCGCACCGCGGAGCGTCTGGTTGTCCATGTTTAAATTTCACCTATTTGTATCAATTGACAACTCTCTAAAGCATATTTAGGCACTAAACACATTTATGGATCATTGCACAAGCCGACCTTAGTGACGGTAGGTACTCTTAGTGACGATAGGTACTCTTAGTGATGGTAGATACTCTTAGGCCGGCTTGCATAACGAACCCTAAACGTATTTAGCGACTAAACATTTTTTTTATAAATTATAGCCTAACGTTTGACCACGATCTCGCTTGATAGTAAGCGATGATACAGTATGCGATGGATCACGTTTGCCTAGAAGAAACCTATTCACTCGCGACTTGCAGACCCCTAGGTTGTAGTTGTTAGGAAACACAGACTCTGGCAAGGCGTTCCACTCCTTGGCGGTACGCATTATAAAGGTGCGCGAGTACCGCTTTGTGCGTATGGGAGACCGGTATGTCTACAATGTAGCGGTGGCGCACCGCGGAGCGTCTGGTTGTCCATGTTTAAATTTTACCTATTTGTATCAATTGACAACTCTCTAAAGCATATTTAGGCACTAAACACATTTATGGATCGTTGCACAAGCCGACCTTAGTGACGGTAGGTACTCTTAGTGACGATAGGTACTCTTAGTGATGGTAGATACTCTTAGGCCGGCTTGCATAACGAACCCTAAACGTATTTAGCGACTAAACATTTTTTTTATAAATTATAGCCTAACGTTTGACCACGATCTCGCTTGATAGTAAGCGATGATACAGTATGCGATGGATCACGTTTGCCTAGAAGAAACCTATTCACTCGCGACTTGCAGACCCCTAGGTTGTAGTTGTCAGGAAACACAGACTCTGGCAAGGCGTTCCACTCCTTGGCGGTACGCATTATAAAGGTGCGCGAGTACCGCTTTGTGCGTATGGGAGACCGGTATGTCTACAATGTAGCGGTGGCGCACCGCGGAGCGTCTGGTTGTCCATGTTTAAATTTTACCTATTTGTATCATTTGACAACTCTCTAAAGCATATTTAGGCACTAAACACATTTATGGATCGTTGCACAAGCCGACCTTAGTGACGGTAGGTACTCTTAGTGACGATAAGTACTCTTAGTGATGGTAGATACTCTTAGGCCGGCTTGCATAACGAACCCTAAACGTATTTAGCGACTAAACATTTTTTTTATAAATTATAGCCTAACGTTTGACCACGATCTCGCTTGATAGTAAGCGATGATACAGTATGCGATGGATCACGTTTGCCTAGAAGAAACCTATTCACTCGCGACTTGCAGACCCCTAGGTTGTAGTTGTCAGGAAACACAGACTCTGGCAAGGCGTTCCACTCCTTGGCGGTACGCATTATAAAGGTGCGCGAGTACCGCTTTGTGCGTATGGGAGACCGGTATGTCTACAATGTAGCGGTGGCGCACCGCGGAGCGTCTGGTTGTCCATGTTTAAATTTTACCTATTTGTATCAATTGACAACTCTCTAAAGCATATTTAGGCACTAAACACATTTATGGATCGTTGCACAAGCCGACCTTAGTGACGGTAGGTACTCTTAGTGACGATAGGTACTCTTAGTGATGGTAGATACTCTTAGGCCGGCTTGCATAACGAACCCTAAACGTATTTAGCGACTAAACATTTTTTTTATAAATTATAGCCTAACGTTTGACCACGATCTCGCTTGATAGTAAGCGATGATACAGTATGCGATGGATCACGTTTGCCTAGAAGAAACCTATTCACTCGCGACTTGCAGACCCCTAGGTTGTAGTTGTCAGGAAACACAGACTCTGGCAAGGCGTTCCACTCCTTGGCGGTACGCATTATAAAGGTGCGCGAGTACCGCTTTGTGCGTATGGGAGACCGGTATGTCTACAATGTAGCGGTGGCGCACCGCGGAGCGTCTGGTTGTCCATGTTTAAATTTCACCTATTTGTATCAATTGACAACTCTCTAAAGCATATTTAGGCACTAAACACATTTATGGATCATTGCACAAGCCGACCTTAGTGACGGTAGGTACTCTTAGTGACGATAGGTACTCTTATTGATGGTAGATACTCTTAGGCCGGCTTGCATAACGAACCCTAAACGTATTTAGCGACTAAACATTTTTTTTATAAATTATAGCCTAACGTTTGACCACGATCTCGCTTGATAGTAAGCGATGATACAGTATGCGATGGATCACGTTTGCCTAGAAGAAACCTATTCACTCGCGACTTGCAGACCCCTAGGTTGTAGTTGTTAGGAAACACAGACTCTGGCAAGGCGTTCCACTCCTTGGCGGTACGCATTATAAAGGTGCGCGAGTACCGCTTTGTGCGTATGGGAGACCGGTATGTCTACAATGTAGCGGTGGCGCACCGCGGAGCGTCTGGTTGTCCATGTTTAAATTTTACCTATTTGTATCAATTGACAACTCTCTAAAGCATATTTAGGCACTAAACACATTTATGGATCGTTGCACAAGCCGACCTTAGTGACGGTAGGTACTCTTAGTGACGATAGGTACTCTTAGTGATGGTAGATACTCTTAGGCCGGCTTGCATAACGAACCCTAAACGTATTTAGCGACTAAACATTTTTTTTATAAATTATAGCCTAACGTTTGACCACGATCTCGCTTGATAGTAAGCGATGATACAGTATGCGATGGATCACGTTTGCCTAGAAGAAACCTATTCACTCGCGACTTGCAGACCCCTAGGTTGTAGTTGTCAGGAAACACAGACTCTGGCAAGGCGTTCCACTCCTTGGCGGTACGCATTATAAAGGTGCGCGAGTACCGCTTTGTGCGTATGGGAGACCGGTATGTCTACAATGTAGCGGTGGCGCACCGCGGAGCGTCTGGTTGTCCATGTTTAAATTTTACCTATTTGTATCATTTGACAACTCTCTAAAGCATATTTAGGCACTAAACACATTTATGGATCGTTGCACAAGCCGACCTTAGTGACGGTAGGTACTCTTAGTGACGATAAGTACTCTTAGTGATGGTAGATACTCTTAGGCCGGCTTGCATAACGAACCCTAAACGTATTTAGCGACTAAACATTTTTTTTATAAATTATAGCCTAACGTTTGACCACGATCTCGCTTGATAGTAAGCGATGATACAGTATGCGATGGATCACGTTTGCCTAGAAGAAACCTATTCACTCGCGACTTGCAGACCCCTAGGTTGTAGTTGTCAGGAAACACAGACTCTGGCAAGGCGTTCCACTCCTTGGCGGTACGCATTATAAAGGTGCGCGAGTACCGCTTTGTGCGTATGGGAGACCGGTATGTCTACAATGTAGCGGTGGCGCACCGCGGAGCGTCTGGTTGTCCATGTTTAAATTTTACCTATTTGTATCAATTGACAACTCTCTAAAGCATATTTAGGCACTAAACACATTTATGGATCGTTGCACAAGCCGACCTTAGTGACGGTAGGTACTCTTAGTGACGATAGGTACTCTTAGTGATGGTAGATACTCTTAGGCCGGCTTGCATAACGAACCCTAAACGTATTTAGCGACTAAACATTTTTTTTATAAATTATAGCCTAACGTTTGACCACGATCTCGCTTGATAGTAAGCGATGATACAGTATGCGATGGATCACGTTTGCCTAGAAGAAACCTATTCACTCGCGACTTGCAGACCCCTAGGTTGTAGTTGTCAGGAAACACAGACTCTGGCAAGGCGTTCCACTCCTTGGCGGTACGCATTATAAAGGTGCGCGAGTACCGCTTTGTGCGTATGGGAGACCGGTATGTCTACAATGTAGCGGTGGCGCACCGCGGAGCGTCTGGTTGTCCATGTTTAAATTTCACCTATTTGTATCAATTGACAACTCTCTAAAGCATATTTAGGCACTAAACACATTTATGGATCATTGCACAAGCCGACCTTAGTGACGGTAGGTACTCTTAGTGACGATAGGTACTCTTATTGATGGTAGATACTCTTAGGCCGGCTTGCATAACGAACCCTAAACGTATTTAGCGACTAAACATTTTTTTTATAAATTATAGCCTAACGTTTGACCACGATCTCGCTTGATAGTAAGCGATGATACAGTATGCGATGGATCACGTTTGCCTAGAAGAAACCTATTCACTCGCGACTTGCAGACCCCTAGGTTGTAGTTGTTAGGAAACACAGACTCTGGCAAGGCGTTCCACTCCTTGGCGGTACGCATTATAAAGGTGCGCGAGTACCGCTTTGTGCGTATGGGAGACCGGTATGTCTACAATGTAGCGGTGGCGCACCGCGGAGCGTCTGGTTGTCCATGTTTAAATTTTACCTATTTGTATCAATTGACAACTCTCTAAAGCATATTTAGGCACTAAACACATTTATGGATCGTTGCACAAGCCGACCTTAGTGACGGTAGGTACTCTTAGTGACGATAGGTACTCTTAGTGATGGTAGATACTCTTAGGCCGGCTTGCATAACGAACCCTAAACGTATTTAGCGACTAAACATTTTTTTTATAAATTATAGCCTAACGTTTGACCACGATCTCGCTTGATAGTAAGCGATGATACAGTATGCGATGGATCACGTTTGCCTAGAAGAAACCTATTCACTCGCGACTTGCAGACCCCTAGGTTGTAGTTGTCAGGAAACACAGACTCTGGCAAGGCGTTCCACTCCTTGGCGGTACGCATTATAAAGGTGCGCGAGTACCGCTTTGTGCGTATGGGAGACCGGTATGTCTACAATGTAGCGGTGGCGCACCGCGGAGCGTCTGGTTGTCCATGTTTAAATTTTACCTATTTGTATCAATTGACAACTCTCTAAAGCATATTTAGGCACTAAACACATTTATGGATCGTTGCACAAACCGACCTTAGTGACGGTAGGTACTCTTAGTGACGATAGGTACTCTTAGTGATGGTAGATACTCTTAGGCCGGCTTGCATAACGAACCCTAAACGTATTTAGCGACTAAACATTTTTTTTATAAATTATAGCCTAACGTTTGACCACGATCTCGCTTGATAGTAAGCGATGATACAGTATGCGATGGATCACGTTTGCCTAGAAGAAACCTATTCACTCGCGACTTGCAGACCCCTAGGTTGTAGTTGTCAGGAAACACAGACTCTGGCAAGGCGTTCCACTCCTTGGCGGTACGCATTATAAAGGTGCGCGAGTACCGCTTTGTGCGTATGGGAGACCGGTATGTCTACAATGTAGCGGTGGCGCACCGCGGAGCGTCTGGTTGTCCATGTTTAAATTTTACCTATTTGTATCAATTGACAACTCTCTAAAGCATATTTAGGCACTAAACACATTTATGGATCGTTGCACAAGCCGACCTTAGTGACGGTAGGTACTCTTAGTGACGATAGGTACTCTTAGTGATGGTAGATACTCTTAGGCCGGCTTGCATAACGAACCCTAAACGTATTTAGCGACTAAACATTTTTTTTATAAATTATAGCCTAACGTTTGACCACGATCTCGCTTGATAGTAAGCGATGATACAGTATGCGATGGATCACGTTTGCCTAGAAGAAACCTATTCACTCGCGACTTGCAGACCCCTAGGTTGTAGTTGTCAGGAAACACAGACTCTGGCAAGGCGTTCCACTCCTTGGCGGTACGCATTATAAAGGTGCGCGAGTACCGCTTTGTGCGTATGGGAGACCGGTATGTCTACAATGTAGCGGTGGCGCACCGCGGAGCGTCTGGTTGTCCATGTTTAAATTTTACCTATTTGTATCAATTGACAACTCTCTAAAGCATATTTAGGCACTAAACACATTTATGGATCGTTGCACAAACCGACCTTAGTGACGGTAGGTACTCTTAGTGACGATAGGTACTCTTAGTGATGGTAGATACTCTTAGGCCGGCTTGCATAACGAACCCTAAACGTATTTAGCGACTAAACATTTTTTTTATAAATTATAGCCTAACGTTTGACCACGATCTCGCTTGATAGTAAGCGATGATACAGTATGCGATGGATCACGTTTGCCTAGAAGAAACCTATTCACTCGCGACTTGCAGACCCCTAGGTTGTAGTTGTCAGGAAACACAGACTCTGGCAAGGCGTTCCACTCCTTGGCGGTACGCATTATAAAGGTGCGCGAGTACCGCTTTGTGCGTATGGGAGACCGGTATGTCTACAATGTAGCGGTGGCGCACCGCGGAGCGTCTGGTTGTCCATGTTTAAATTTTACCTATTTGTATCAATTGACAACTCTCTAAAGCATATTTAGGCACTAAACACATTTATGGATCGTTGCACAAGCCGACCTTAGTGACGGTAGGTACTCTTAGTGACGATAGGTACTCTTAGTGATGGTAGATACTCTTAGGCCGGCTTGCATAACGAACCCTAAACGTATTTAGCGACTAAACATTTTTTTTATAAATTATAGCCTAACGTTTGACCACGATCTCGCTTGATAGTAAGCGATGATACAGTATGCGATGGATCACGTTTGCCTAGAAGAAACCTATTCACTCGCGACTTGCAGACCCCTAGGTTGTAGTTGTCAGGAAACACAGACTCTGGCAAGGCGTTCCACTCCTTGGCGGTACGCATTATAAAGGTGCGCGAGTACCGCTTTGTGCGTATGGGAGACCGGTATGTCTACAATGTAGCGGTGGCGCACCGCGGAGCGTCTGGTTGTCCATGTTTAAATTTTACCTATTTGTATCAATTGACAACTCTCTAAAGCATATTTAGGCACTAAACACATTTATGGATCGTTGCACAAGCCGACCTTAATGACGGTAGGTACTCTTAGTGACGATAGGTACTCTTAGTGATGGTAGATACTCTTAGGCCGGCTTGCATAACGAACCCTAAACGTATTTAGCGACTAAACATTTTTTTTATAAATTATAGCCTAACGTTTGACCACGATCTCGCTTGATAGTAAGCGATGATACAGTATGCGATGGATCACGTTTGCCTAGAAGAAACCTATTCACTCGCGACTTGCAGACCCCTAGGTTGTAGTTGTCAGGAAACACAGACTCTGGCAAGGCGTTCCACTCCTTGGCGGTACGCATTATAAAGGTGCGCGAGTACCGCTTTGTGCGTATGGGAGACCGGTATGTCTACAATGTAGCGGTGGCGCACCGCGGAGCGTCTGGTTGTCCATGTTTAAATTTTACCTATTTGTATCAATTGACAACTCTCTAAAGCATATTTAGGCACTAAACACATTTATGGATCGTTGCACAAGCCGACCTTAGTGACGGTAGGTACTCTTAGTGACGATAGGTACTCTTAGTGATGGTAGATACTCTTAGGCCGGCTTGCATAACGAACCCTAAACGTATTTAGCGACTAAACATTTTTTTTATAAATTATAGCCTAACGTTTGACCACGATCTCGCTTGATAGTAAGCGATGATACAGTATGCGATGGATCACGTTTGCCTAGAAGAAACCTATTCACTCGCGACTTGCAGACCCCTAGGTTGTAGTTGTCAGGAAACACAGACTCTGGCAAGGCGTTCCACTCCTTGGCGGTACGCATTATAAAGGTGCGCGAGTACCGCTTTGTGCGTATGGGAGACCGGTATGTCTACAATGTAGCGGTGGCGCACCGCGGAGCGTCTGGTTGTCCATGTTTAAATTTTACCTATTTGTATCAATTGACAACTCTCTAAAGCATATTTAGGCACTAAACACATTTATGGATCGTTGCACAAGCCGACCTTAGTGACGGTAGGTACTCTTAGTGACGATAGGTACTCTTAGTGATGGTAGATACTCTTAGGCCGGCTTGCATAACGAACCCTAAACGTATTTAGCGACTAAACATTTTTTTTATAAATTATAGCCTAACGTTTGACCACGATCTCGCTTGATAGTAAGCGATGATACAGTATGCGATGGATCACGTTTGCCTAGAAGAAACCTATTCACTCGCGACTTGCAGACCCCTAGGTTGTAGTTGTCAGGAAACACAGACTCTGGCAAGGCGTTCCACTCCTTGGCGGTACGCATTATAAAGGTGCGCGAGTACCGCTTTGTGCGTATGGGAGACCGGTATGTCTACAATGTAGCGGTGGCGCACCGCGGAGCGTCTGGTTGTCCATGTTTAAATTTTACCTATTTGTATCAATTGACAACTCTCTAAAGCATATTTAGGCACTAAACACATTTATGGATCGTTGCACAAACCGACCTTAGTGACGGTAGGTACTCTTAGTGACGATAGGTACTCTTAGTGATGGTAGATACTCTTAGGCCGGCTTGCATAACGAACCCTAAACGTATTTAGCGACTAAACATTTTTTTTATAAATTATAGCCTAACGTTTGACCACGATCTCGCTTGATAGTAAGCGATGATACAGTATGCGATGGATCACGTTTGCCTAGAAGAAACCTATTCACTCGCGACTTGCAGACCCCTAGGTTGTAGTTGTCAGGAAACACAGACTCTGGCAAGGCGTTCCACTCCTTGACGGTACGCATTATAAAGGTGCGCGAGTACCGCTTTGTGCGTATGGGAGACCGGTATGTCTACAATGTAGCGGTGGCGCACCGCGGAGCGTCTGGTTGTCCATGTTTAAATTTTACCTATTTGTATCAATTGACAACTCTCTAAAGCATATTTAGGCACTAAACACATTTATGGATCGTTGCACAAGCCGACCTTAGTGACGGTAGGTACTCTTAGTGACGATAGGTACTCTTAGTGATGGTAGATACTCTTAGGCCGGCTTGCATAACGAACCCTAAACGTATTTAGCGACTAAACATTTTTTTTATAAATTATAGCCTAACGTTTGACCACGATCTCGCTTGATAGTAAGCGATGATACAGTATGCGATGGATCACGTTTGCCTAGAAGAAACCTATTCACTCGCGACTTGCAGACCCCTAGGTTGTAGTTGTCAGGAAACACAGACTCTGGCAAGGCGTTCCACTCCTTGGCGGTACGCATTATAAAGGTGCGCGAGTACCGCTTTGTGCGTATGGGAGACCGGTATGTCTACAATGTAGCGGTGGCGCACCGCGGAGCGTCTGGTTGTCCATGTTTAAATTTTACCTATTTGTATCAATTGACAACTCTCTAAATGATATTTAGGCACTAAACACATTTATGGATCGTTGCACAAGCCGACCTTAGTGACGGTAGGTACTCTTAGTGACGATAGGTACTCTTAGTGATGGTAGATACTCTTAGGCCGGCTTGCATAACGAACCCTAAACGTATTTAGCGACTAAACATTTTTTTTATAAATTATAGCCTAACGTTTGACCACGATCTCGCTTGATAGTAAGCGATGATACAGTATGCGATGGATCACGTTTGCCTAGAAGAAACCTATTCACTCGCGACTTGCAGACCCCTAGGTTGTAGTTGTCAGGAAACACAGACTCTGGCAAGGCGTTCCACTCCTTGGCGGTACGCATTATAAAGGTGCGCGAGTACCGCTTTGTGCGTATGGGAGACCGGTATGTCTACAATGTAGCGGTGGCGCACCGCGGAGCGTCTGGTTGTCCATGTTTAAATTTTACCTATTTGTATCAATTGACAACTCTCTAAAGCATATTTAGGCACTAAACACATTTATGGATCGTTGCACAAGCCGACCTTAGTGACGGTAGGTACTCTTAGTGACGATAGGTACTCTTAGTGATGGTAGATACTCTTAGGCCGGCTTGCATAACGAACCCTAAACGTATTTAGCGACTAAACATTTTTTTTATAAATTATAGCCTAACGTTTGACCACGATCTCGCTTGATAGTAAGCGATGATACAGTATGCGATGGATCACGTTTGCCTAGAAGAAACCTATTCACTCGCGACTTGCAGACCCCTAGGTTGTAGTTGTCAGGAAACACAGACTCTGGCAAGGCGTTCCACTCCTTGGCGGTACGCATTATAAAGGTGCGCGAGTACCGCTTTGTGCGTATGGGAGACCGGTATGTCTACAATGTAGCGGTGGCGCACCGCGGAGCGTCTGGTTGTCCATGTTTAAATTTCACCTATTTGTATCAATTGACAACTCTCTAAAGCATATTTAGGCACTAAACACATTTATGGATCATTGCACAAGCCGACCTTAGTGACGGTAGGTACTCTTAGTGACGATAGGTACTCTTAGTGATGGTAGATACTCTTAGGCCGGCTTGCATAACGAACCCTAAACGTATTTAGCGACTAAACATTTTTTTTATAAATTATAGCCTAACGTTTGACCACGATCTCGCTTGATAGTAAGCGATGATACAGTATGCGATGGATCACGTTTGCCTAGAAGAAACCTATTCACTCGCGACTTGCAGACCCCTAGGTTGTAGTTGTTAGGAAACACAGACTCTGGCAAGGCGTTCCACTCCTTGGCGGTACGCATTATAAAGGTGCGCGAGTACCGCTTTGTGCGTATGGGAGACCGGTATGTCTACAATGTAGCGGTGGCGCACCGCGGAGCGTCTGGTTGTCCATGTTTAAATTTTACCTATTTGTATCAATTGACAACTCTCTAAAGCATATTTAGGCACTAAACACATTTATGGATCGTTGCACAAGCCGACCTTAGTGACGGTAGGTACTCTTAGTGACGATAGGTACTCTTAGTGATGGTAGATACTCTTAGGCCGGCTTGCATAACGAACCCTAAACGTATTTAGCGACTAAACATTTTTTTTATAAATTATAGCCTAACGTTTGACCACGATCTCGCTTGATAGTAAGCGATGATACAGTATGCGATGGATCACGTTTGCCTAGAAGAAACCTATTCACTCGCGACTTGCAGACCCCTAGGTTGTAGTTGTCAGGAAACACAGACTCTGGCAAGGCGTTCCACTCCTTGGCGGTACGCATTATAAAGGTGCGCGAGTACCGCTTTGTGCGTATGGGAGACCGGTATGTCTACAATGTAGCGGTGGCGCACCGCGGAGCGTCTGGTTGTCCATGTTTAAATTTTACCTATTTGTATCAATTGACAACTCTCTAAAGCATATTTAGGCACTAAACACATTTATGGATCGTTGCACAAGCCGACCTTAGTGACGGTAGGTACTCTTAGTGACGATAGGTACTCTTAGTGATGGTAGATACTCTTAGGCCGGCTTGCATAACGAACCCTAAACGTATTTAGCGACTAAACATTTTTTTTATAAATTATAGCCTAACGTTTGACCACGATCTCGCTTGATAGTAAGCGATGATACAGTATGCGATGGATCACGTTTGCCTAGAAGAAACCTATTCACTCGCGACTTGCAGACCCCTAGGTTGTAGTTGTCAGGAAACACAGACTCTGGCAAGGCGTTCCACTCCTTGGCGGTACGCATTATAAAGGTGCGCGAGTACCGCTTTGTGCGTATGGGAGACCGGTATGTCTACAATGTAGCGGTGGCGCACCGCGGAGCGTCTGGTTGTCCATGTTTAAATTTTACCTATTTGTATCAATTGACAACTCTCTAAAGCATATTTAGGCACTAAACACATTTATGGATCGTTGCACAAGCCGACCTTAGTGACGGTAGGTACTCTTAGTGACGATAGGTACTCTTAGTGATGGTAGATACTCTTAGGCCGGCTTGCATAACGAACCCTAAACGTATTTAGCGACTAAACATTTTTTTTATAAATTATAGCCTAACGTTTGACCACGATCTCGCTTGATAGTAAGCGATGATACAGTATGCGATGGATCACGTTTGCCTAGAAGAAACCTATTCACTCGCGACTTGCAGACCCCTAGGTTGTAGTTGTCAGGAAACACAGACTCTGGCAAGGCGTTCCACTCCTTGGCGGTACGCATTATAAAGGTGCGCGAGTACCGCTTTGTGCGTATGGGAGACCGGTATGTCTACAATGTAGCGGTGGCGCACCGCGGAGCGTCTGGTTGTCCATGTTTAAATTTTACCTATTTGTATCAATTGACAACTCTCTAAAGCATATTTAGGCACTAAACACATTTATGGATCGTTGCACAAGCCGACCTTAGTGACGGTAGGTACTCTTAGTGACGATAAGTACTCTTAGTGATGGTAGATACTCTTAGGCCGGCTTGCATAACGAACCCTAAACGTATTTAGCGACTAAACATTTTTTTTATAAATTATAGCCTAACGTTTGACCACGATCTCGCTTGATAGTAAGCGATGATACAGTATGCGATGGATCACGTTTGCCTAGAAGAAACCTATTCACTCGCGACTTGCAGACCCCTAGGTTGTAGTTGTCAGGAAACACAGACTCTGCCAAGGCGTTCCACTCCTTGGCGGTACGCATTATAAAGGTGCGCGAGTACCGCTTTGTGCGTATGGGAGACCGGTATGTCTACAATGTAGCGGTGGCGCACCGCGGAGCGTCTGGTTGTCCATGTTTAAATTTTACCTATTTGTATCAATTGACAACTCTCTAAATCATATTTAGGCACTAAACACATTTATGGATCGTTGCACAAGCCGACCTTAGTGACGGTAGGTACTCTTAGTGACGATAGGTACTCTTAGTGATGGTAGATACTCTTAGGCCGGCTTGCATAACGAACCCTAAACGTATTTAGCGACTAAACATTTTTTTTATAAATTATAGTCTAACGTTTGACCACGATCTCGCTTGATAGTAAGCGATGATACAGTATGCGATGGATCACGTTTGCCTAGAAGAAACCTATTCACTCGCGACTTGCAGACCCCTAGGTTGTAGTTGTCAGGAAACACAGACTCTGGCAAGGCGTTCCACTCCTTGGCGGTACGCATTATAAAGGTGCGCGAGTACCGCTTTGTGCGTATGGGAGACCGGTATGTCTACAATGTAGCGGTGGCGCACCGCGGAGCGTCTGGTTGTCCATGTTTAAATTTTACCTATTTGTATCAATTGACAACTCTCTAAAGCATATTTAGGCACTAAACACATTTATGGATCGTTGCACAAGCCGACCTTAGTGACGGTAGGTACTCTTAGTGACGATAGGTACTCTTAGTGATGGTAGATACTCTTAGGCCGGCTTGCATAACGAACCCTAAACGTATTTAGCGACTAAACATTTTTTTTATAAATTATAGCCTAACGTTTGACCACGATCTCGCTTGATAGTAAGCGATGATACAGTATGCGATGGATCACGTTTGCCTAGAAGAAACCTATTCACTCGCGACTTGCAGACCCCTAGGTTGTAGTTGTCAGGAAACACAGACTCTGGCAAGGCGTTCCACTCCTTGGCGGTACGCATTATAAAGGTGCGCGAGTACCGCTTTGTGCGTATGGGAGACCGGTATGTCTACAATGTAGCGGTGGCGCACCGCGGAGCGTCTGGTTGTCCATGTTTAAATTTTACCTATTTGTATCAATTGACAACTCTCTAAATGATATTTAGGCACTAAACACATTTATGGATCGTTGCACAAGCCGACCTTAGTGACGGTAGGTACTCTTAGTGACGATAGGTACTCTTAGTGATGGTAGATACTCTTAGGCCGGCTTGCATAACGAACCCTAAACGTATTTAGCGACTAAACATTTTTTTTATAAATTATAGCCTAACGTTTGACCACGATCTCGCTTGATAGTAAGCGATGATACAGTATGCGATGGATCACGTTTGCCTAGAAGAAACCTATTCACTCGTGACTTGCAGACCCCTAGGTTGTAGTTGTCAGGAAACACAGACTCTGGCAAGGCGTTCCACTCCTTGGCGGTACGCATTATAAAGGTGCGCGAGTACCGCTTTGTGCGTATGGGAGACCGGTATGTCTACAATGTAGCGGTGGCGCACCGCGGAGCGTCTGGTTGTCCATGTTTAAATTTTACCTATTTGTATCAATTGACAACTCTCTAAATCATATTTAGGCACTAAACACTTTTATGGATCGTTGCACAAGCCGACCTTAGTGACGGTAGGTACTCTTAGTGACGATAGGTACTCTTAGTGATGGTAGATACTCTTAGGCCGGCTTGCATAACGAACCCTAAACGTATTTAGCGACTAAACATTTTTTTTATAAATTATAGCCTAACGTTTGACCACGATCTCGCTTGATAGTAAGCGATGATACAGTATGCGATGGATCACGTTTGCCTAGAAGAAACCTATTCACTCGCGACTTGCAGACCCCTAGGTTGTAGTTGTCAGGAAACACAGACTCTGGCAAGGCGTTCCACTCCTTGGCGGTACGCATTATAAAGGTGCGCGAGTACCGCTTTGTGCGTATGGGAGACCGGTATGTCTACAATGTAGCGGTGGCGCACCGCGGAGCGTCTGGTTGTCCATGTTTAAATTTTACCTATTTGTATCAATTGACAACTCTCTAAAGCATATTTAGGCACTAAACACATTTATGGACCGTTGCACAAGCCGACCTTAGTGACGGTAGGTACTCTTAGTGACGATAGGTACTCTTAGTGATGGTAGATACTCTTAGGCCGGCTTGCATAACGAACCCTAAACGTATTTAGCGACTAAACATTTTTTTTATAAATTATAGCCTAACGTTTGACCACGATCTCGCTTGATAGTAAGCGATGATACAGTATGCGATGGATCACGTTTGCCTAGAAGAAACCTATTCACTCGCGACTTGCAGACCCCTAGGTTGTAGTTGTCAGGAAACACAGACTCTGGCAAGGCGTTCCACTCCTTGCCGGTACGCATTATAAAGGTGCGCGAGTACCGCTTTGTGCGTATGGGAGACCGGTATGTCTACAATGTAGCGGTGGCGCACCGCGGAGCGTCTGGTTGTCCATGTTTAAATTTTACCTATTTGTATCAATTGACAACTCTCTAAAGCATATTTAGGCACTAAACACATTTATGGATCGTTGCACAAGCCGACCTTAGTGACGGTAGGTACTCTTAGTGACGATAGGTACTCTTAGTGATGGTAGATACTCTTAGGCCGGCTTGCATAACGAACCCTAAACGTATTTAGCGACTAAACATTTTTTTTATAAATTATAGCCTAACGTTTGACCACGATCTCGCTTGATAGTAAGCGATGATACAGTATGCGATGGATCACGTTTGCCTAGAAGAAACCTATTCACTCGCGACTTGCAGACCCCTAGGTTGTAGTTGTCAGGAAACACAGACTCTGGCAAGGCGTTCCACTCCTTGGCGGTACGCATTATAAAGGTGCGCGAGTACCGCTTTGTGCGTATGGGAGACCGGTATGTCTACAATGTAGCGGTGGCGCACCGCGGAGCGTCTGGTTGTCCATGTTTAAATTTTACCTATTTGTATCAATTGACAACTCTCTAAAGCATATTTAGGCACTAAACACATTTATGGATCGTTGCACAAGCCGACCTTAGTGACGGTAGGTACTCTTAGTGACGATAGGTACTCTTAGTGATGGTAGATACTCTTAGGCCGGCTTGCATAACGAACCCTAAACGTATTTAGCGACTAAACATTTTTTTTATAAATTATAGCCTAACGTTTGACCACGATCTCGCTTGATAGTAAGCGATGATACAGTATGCGATGGATCACGTTTGCCTAGAAGAAACCTATTCACTCGCGACTTGCAGACCCCTAGGTTGTAGTTGTCAGGAAACACAGACTCTGGCAAGGCGTTCCACTCCTTGCCGGTACGCATTATAAAGGTGCGCGAGTACCGCTTTGTGCGTATGGGAGACCGGTATGTCTACAATGTAGCGGTGGCGCACCGCGGAGCGTCTGGTTGTCCATGTTTAAATTTTACCTATTTGTATCAATTGACAACTCTCGGTTTTCGCGTAGCCCTTTCCGAATTCATCGCTTTGAATTATTATAAATAACGTATACAAATGTTATTAGTGCTATACATTGTGAAAATAAACTGAAATTGTCGAAAAACTTAACGGTTAGGAAGTTTGAATGTAATCATTGTTTTTTATCGGTTTTGAAGTGTATTTGCTCGTTTTGTGTAGATTAAAAACGTTAGAGTATCATTTCGCATCAAACAGTATACACAAGGCACGTAAGTACACAACATTTAAAATTTTACAACCTCAATTTGTGATTGCATTTCTTTGGTATTTTCGCCCTGGTTGATCTTTCATTTTGAAGAACCAAGTTCATTTATTTATTAATAATGATGACCCGTAAAGCCCTCTCACGCCAGGATGAGTCCAAACTTCATCGGACTTTGCTGGAATTGAAGGCTACCAAGGAGTTGTGTTCACGGCTGTTGTTGGAAAGAGAAGACAATGAAAAATTGGTCTTGGATACGCTAGATAGCAATAAAAAGTTAAAAAGTGAGTTGTCTGTACTGCACTCACAGTACACTATAGTAAATGAAGAACGGGATAGGTTAAAAAATATAATTTTAGGGTTCGATCAGTGTGGTGTAGAGTATGACCAGGCCCTGAAGCGAACGTCTGTCTTGGAGAAGGAGTTATATGATGCTCACAATCATATCACACTCCTGGAAGAAGCCTCCCAATGCTCGGCCACACTGAAAACCCAGAGTCTATTCAACGAATTAATTACAGCTGATAGGGCACCCGGCCAAATTCTTGATGCAGGCTGTCATATTCCTACTGTAACAATTGACTTAACAAATGATGACTTGGTGGGTATTACAGCATGTAACAAGAATAACACAAGCAAAAACAAACTTAAAAAATATGTTAAAATCAATAAATATATTAATAAAACTAAAAAAATGCTAAAAAATCAAAAAATGTTAGTAAGTAAGATTAAAAATAAGAGACAAAAAGTAGAAATACTAGATGAGTTACAAATGTGTACAATTAAATTAGAACATAATAAAATTAAGTATGAAACTGACATACAGCAGCTCCAGTCAGAACTTGCCAGCGTTGAGGAGTCTTTGGGCTCCATTACTAGTCGCTATGAAAAGTCTCAGGAAGCAATAAGAGAGTACTCGCTGGCTATGGATGAATTACTTAAATTATCATATAGCAACAAGGCGCGTTATGATTCATTGGTGGCCAATCAAATATGTGATTGTCAGCGCTCTGAGAATCCAGAGCCAGTGTGCCCTGCCTCACCCGCTTCCAAGCGGTGTGTCAGTTCCATAACTTTAAATTTAAATAAAAATGTTAATAGAAATGTTTATAAAACTATTATGTTCAGCGATGAAATTGGAAAAAATATGGGCCAAATATTGACTATGAAGTTGGGACATTCAGTCATAAATAATTGTCTACCTTATTCTAGCCTGCATGAAATTATGCAAATAATAGCAAAGTACAAATTTGACAATCAATCCAATCTGATTATTTGGCTTGGAAATAGGGGTAATGTGAACAAATCAGAACTTATTAAATACTTTGATACTCTGTGTTCACTACAAATTAATAAAATTGTAATGTTCACCTTCCCTTATAGCAACAGCTTGCCACAGGCAGAAAATGACTTAAGATATAAGTTGAATATGACTTTGCATACAATATCATGCAATAATAAATTAATTCATTTAATTGATTCTAACAAGGTTGTTAGTAAAGCTTATTATTTGACCAAAGGTACATACTACCTTTCTAGTTTCTACAAACGACAGGTAGCTGTGTCGCTATCTTATTATTTTAGTATAACAGCCAAAAACTTGGCTAAACAAACTGCTTCTATTGAACAGTGTCATTCAATTAAAAAAAAGACTTTGGAAATTATTCCAAGTCATTTAAATTACATAACAAGACAATAGAGGAAATCTCTAGCATTCAAAAATCAAATAATAAATTTATTAAAAATAGAGTTAACAGAAAGTCAATAAATAATAAAAATTTAAACCCTACCAACTTGATGCACCAAAATATTGAAGGAATTAGTTGTAAAGAATTAGAACTGGAATTGTACATGAACTCAAATAACATTGACATTATTTGCATTACAGAACATTGGCTGAAAAGCCATGAGGTCATGTTCAGTTTCAGTAAACACCGAGTTGGTAGTTCTTTCTGCAGAGTACATGCTATACGTGGTGGCTCGTTAATACTACTTAATAAACAGATCAAATTTAAAGATCGATTAGATATAGTTCACCTCTCTGTAGAAAGACATATTGAAATAGCCTGCGTAGAGTTGGAGCAGTTCATAGTTATAAGCGTTTACAGACCACCATCTGCCACATTTGACATTTTTGAAAAAAATATGGAAGAAATTTTGTTTAAATTATCAAAATCAAATAAATACATTATTGCATGCGGAGACTTCAATATAAATTTGCTAGAACATAACTCATTAAACACTAGAATAACTAGTTTATTTCAATCATTTGATCTGAAGCCTCAATTTATGGAGCCTACTCGAATAACGGACACTTCAGCCACATGTATAGACAACATTTATGCCAATGTAAAAATTTTAAATAGAAGTTTAATTAGTAATATTAAATCGGATCATCTTGGTCAAATAATTAAAATAGAAATTCAAACAAAAAATCTTGTTAAAAGTAAAATTACTTGTGTACCTATGACCATTAATCGATTGGACAAACTTAAATTAAACTTAACTTCTGTACTTCCATGTGTACATAATAATAATAATCCAAATAATTTATACAACACGTTTTTTAAGAAATTTTGTGATGTGTTTAATTCAATTTTTACACCTAAATCGATCATGGTCTCTGATGGTCAAAAGTTCTGTGATTGGGCAACAGTGGGAATACATAAAAGCAGAAAAACATTGTATGATCTTTATGCTGAAAAACAATATAATTTTAATGAGGAGTTTAAAGAAAAAGTCAAAAAATATTCAAAGATTTTTAAAAATGTTTGTCGTGAAGCAAAAGCGCGTCATTTGAGTTCAAAAATAAAAATTAGTCAAAACAAAGTAAAAGCCACTTGGAAAATAATCAACAGCGAGACTGGAAGAGTCGCAACTAAGAACAATAAGTTTAATTTGAAAATCGGCAATGCCACGATCAATCAGGATGGTGATGTAGCTAATGCGTTCGAAGACTTTTTTACCGATATTCCAGTCTCTACCACAAAATCTTTAAACTCCTCTCCCATAGTCGCAGAGTCTTTGTTAAAAGCAAACTTAACGGAATGCAAATCACAATTCAAATTTGATTATGTAAATAGTGATGACATTATAAAAGCTTTCAAACTGATAAATGTTAAGAAAACCACGGACCTCTGGGGCATCTCGGTTAGCATCATAAAAACATTGATTGACATAATTGCTCCTGAACTAGCTTTAATATTCAATGAGTGTATTGACTGTGGTGTATTCCCTGATTTAATGAAACACAGTAAAATAACTCCACTTTTCAAATCAGGCACTAGTTCTGATCCTGGTAATTTTAGACCAATCTCAGTACTTCCGACATTTAGTAAAATATTTGAAAAACTAATTTTAAATCAACTGCTTAGATATTTCAATTCACATAATTTACTGCATCATAAACAATTCGGATTTACCAGGGGTCGCTCAACCACTGATGCTGGTATTGAGTTAATATCGCACATATTTGATGCCTGGGAGGAGTCTCATGACGCTTTAGGTGTTTTTTGTGATTTGTCCAAGGCATTTGATTGCGTAGACCATGACACATTAATCAGGAAACTACGCCATTATGGCATTAGGAGCGTTGCTCTAGACTTTCTCACTTCTTATTTAAGTGGCAGAGTGCAAAGAGTTGACGTGAATGGGAAGCGTTCTCCGGGGTCTCTGGTTAAAATGGGTGTACCACAGGGATCAATTCTGGGACCATTTTTGTTTTTAGTATATATTAATGATCTTCCCCATCTAGTACGGGACGATCATGAGGTTGTATTGTTTGCAGATGACACGTCACTTTTATTTAAATTAAAGCGACGACAAACCGATTTTGACGATGTAAACAATGCAATCTCTAAGGTGGTAAAATGGTTCAATGTAAACAATCTACTTCTAAATGAAAAGAAAACAAAATGTATTAGATTTATACTACCTAATGTTACACAAGTTAAAGCAGACATAAAAATCAAAGACGAGGAGTTGGCTCTTGTGGACACCACCGTATTCTTAGGTATAACCCTAGATAATAAGCTTCAATGGGGCCCTCACATTAATGGGTTGTCGAAGAGACTTAGTTCTGCGGCATACGCAGTCAAAAAGATCCGTCTTTTTACAGACGTAGACACAGCTAGACTAGTTTACTTCAGCTACTTCCACAGCATTATGTCATACGGTATACTGCTGTGGGGGAGTGCTGCAGATATAAACACCGTTTTTGTGCTGCAGAAGAGGGCTGTTCGTGCAATTTATAATATGGGCCCCAGAGAATCATTACGCAATAAGTTTAAAGAAATAGATATTATGACATTCCCTTGTCAATACATCTATGAAAATCTAATGTATGTTCACAAAAATATTAATTTGTTTAAGAAAAATAGCGATAATCATAATTTTAATACTAGAAATAAAGATAAACTCGCTGTTGCCACATGTAGACTCCATAAAGTTAGTAAATCGTTTAAAGGGCAAGGTGTGCGCTTTTATAACAAACTCCCAAGGGATGTACAAAAATTGACAATTAACAAATTTAAAAACGTAATTAAACAAAATCTTTATAAAAGAGCCTACTATAAAATATCGGATTATTTAGATGATAGAGAAGCTTGGGATTGAAACTGCCCCAACTCGTTCAAAATGTTACAATTTAGACGTAATTTCTTTTCTGTATTATGTACCTATTGTAAAAGGATCATTAAAAAAAAAAACAACCAGCCTGGTTTTCTTGCCTTTCTTTCCTGGCTTGGTCGCGAAGGAACAGGCAGTAAAATTGACGTTTCAAAGTGATCCTTGTGATTTTAATGAATAAAAATATTTGACTTTTGACTTTGACTTTGACTTTCTAAAGCATATTTAGGCACTAAACACATTTATGGATCGTTGCACAAGCCGACCTTAGTGACGGTAGGTACTCTTAGTGACGATAGGTACTCTTAGTGATGGTAGATACTCTTAGGCCGGCTTGCATAACGAACCCTAAACGTATTTAGCGACTAAACATTTTTTTTATAAATTATAGCCTAACGTTTGACCGCGATCTCGCTTGATAGTAAGCGATGATACAGTATGCGATGGATCACGTTTGCCTAGAAGAAACCTATTCACTCGCGACTTGCAGACCCCTAGGTTGTAGTTGTCAGGAAACACAGACTCTGGCAAGGCGTTCCACTCCTTGGCGGTACGCATTATAAAGGTGCGCGAGTACCGCTTTATGCGTATGGGAGACCGGTATGTCTACAATGTAGCGGTGGCGCACCGCGGAGCGTCTGGTTGTCCATGTTTAAATTTTACCTATTTGTATCAATTGACAACTCTCTAAAGCATATTTAGGCACTAAACACATTTATGGATCGTTGCACAAGCCGACCTTAGTGACGGTAGGTACTCTTAGTGACGATAGGTACTCTTAGTGATGGTAGATACTCTTAGGCCGGCTTGCATAACGAACCCTAAACGTATTTAGCGACTAAACATTTTTTTTATAAATTATAGCCTAACGTTTGACCACGATCTCACTTGATAGTAAGCGATGATACAGTATGCGATGGATCACGTTTGCCTAGAAGAAACCTATTCACTCGCGACTTGCAGACCCCTAGGTTGTAGTTGTCAGGAAACACAGACTCTGGCAAGGCGTTCCACTCCTTGCCGGTACGCATTATAAAGGTGCGCGAGTACCGCTTTGTGCGTATGGGAGACCGGTATGTCTACAATGTAGCGGTGGCGCACCGCGGAGCGTCTGGTTGTCCATGTTTAAATTTTACCTATTTGTATCAATTGACAACTCTCTAAAGCATATTTAGGCACTAAACACATTTATGGATCGTTGCACAAGCCGACCTTAGTGACGGTAGGTACTCTTAGTGACGATAGGTACTCTTAGTGATGGTAGATACTCTTAGGCCGGCTTGCATAACGAACCCTAAACGTATTTAGCGACTAAACATTTTTTTTATAAATTATAGCCTAACGTTTGACCACGATCTCGCTTGATAGTAAGCGATGATACAGTATGCGATGGATCACGTTTGCCTAGAAGAAACCTATTCACTCGCGACTTGCAGACCCCTAGGTTGTAGTTGTCAGGAAACACAGACTCTGGCAAGGCGTTCCACTCCTTGGCGGTACGCATTATAAAGGTGCGCGAGTACCGCTTTGTGCGTATGGGAGACCGGTATGTCTACAATGTAGCGGTGGCGCACCGCGGAGCGTCTGGTTGTCCATGTTTAAATTTTACCTATTTGTATCAATTGACAACTCTCTAAATGATATTTAGGCACTAAACACATTTATGGATCGTTGCACAAGCCGACCTTAGTGACGGTAGGTACTCTTAGTGACGATAGGTACTCTTAGTGATGGTAGATACTCTTAGGCCGGCTTGCATAACGAACCCTAAACGTATTTAGCGACTAAACATTTTTTTTATAAATTATAGCCTAACGTTTGACCACGATCTCGCTTGATAGTAAGCGATGATACAGTATGCGATGGATCACGTTTGCCTAGAAGAAACCTATTCACTCGCGACTTGCAGACCCCTAGGTTGTAGTTGTCAGGAAACACAGACTCTGGCAAGGCGTTCCACTCCTTGGCGGTACGCATTATAAAGGTGCGCGAGTACCGCTTTGTGCGTATGGGAGACCGGTATGTCTACAATGTAGCGGTGGCGCACCGCGGAGCGTCTGGTTGTCCATGTTTAAATTTTACCTATTTGTATCAATTGACAACTCTCTAAAGCATATTTAGGCACTAAACACATTTATGGATCGTTGCACAAGCCGACCTTAGTGACGGTAGGTACTCTTAGTGACGATAGGTACTCTTAGTGATGGTAGATACTCTTAGGCCGGCTTGCATAACGAACCCTAAACGTATTTAGCGACTAAACATTTTTTTTATAAATTATAGCCTAACGTTTGACCACGATCTCGCTTGATAGTAAGCGATGATACAGTATGCGATGGATCACGTTTGCCTAGAAGAAACCTATTCACTCGCGACTTGCAGACCCCTAGGTTGTAGTTGTCAGGAAACACAGACTCTGGCAAGGCGTTCCACTCCTTGGCGGTACGCATTATAAAGGTGCGCGAGTACCGCTTTGTGCGTATGGGAGACCGGTATGTCTACAATGTAGCGGTGGCGCACCGCGGAGCGTCTGGTTGTCCATGTTTAAATTTCACCTATTTGTATCAATTGACAACTCTCTAAAGCATATTTAGGCACTAAACACATTTATGGATCATTGCACAAGCCGACCTTAGTGACGGTAGGTACTCTTAGTGACGATAGGTACTCTTAGTGATGGTAGATACTCTTAGGCCGGCTTGCATAACGAACCCTAAACGTATTTAGCGACTAAACATTTTTTTTATAAATTATAGCCTAACGTTTGACCACGATCTCGCTTGATAGTAAGCGATGATACAGTATGCGATGGATCACGTTTGCCTAGAAGAAACCTATTCACTCGCGACTTGCAGACCCCTAGGTTGTAGTTGTTAGGAAACACAGACTCTGGCAAGGCGTTCCACTCCTTGGCGGTACGCATTATAAAGGTGCGCGAGTACCGCTTTGTGCGTATGGGAGACCGGTATGTCTACAATGTAGCGGTGGCGCACCGCGGAGCGTCTGGTTGTCCATGTTTAAATTTTACCTATTTGTATCAATTGACAACTCTCTAAAGCATATTTAGGCACTAAACACATTTATGGATCGTTGCACAAGCCGACCTTAGTGACGGTAGGTACTCTTAGTGACGATAGGTACTCTTAGTGATGGTAGATACTCTTAGGCCGGCTTGCATAACGAACCCTAAACGTATTTAGCGACTAAACATTTTTTTTATAAATTATAGCCTAACGTTTGACCACGATCTCGCTTGATAGTAAGCGATGATACAGTATGCGATGGATCACGTTTGCCTAGAAGAAACCTATTCACTCGCGACTTGCAGACCCCTAGGTTGTAGTTGTCAGGAAACACAGACTCTGGCAAGGCGTTCCACTCCTTGGCGGTACGCATTATAAAGGTGCGCGAGTACCGCTTTGTGCGTATGGGAGACCGGTATGTCTACAATGTAGCGGTGGCGCACCGCGGAGCGTCTGGTTGTCCATGTTTAAATTTTACCTATTTGTATCAATTGACAACTCTCTAAAGCATATTTAGGCACTAAACACATTTATGGATCGTTGCACAAGCCGACCTTAGTGACGGTAGGTACTCTTAGTGACGATAGGTACTCTTAGTGATGGTAGATACTCTTAGGCCGGCTTGCATAACGAACCCTAAACGTATTTAGCGACTAAACATTTTTTTTATAAATTATAGCCTAACGTTTGACCACGATCTCGCTTGATAGTAAGCGATGATACAGTATGCGATGGATCACGTTTGCCTAGAAGAAACCTATTCACTCGCGACTTGCAGACCCCTAGGTTGTAGTTGTCAGGAAACACAGACTCTGGCAAGGCGTTCCACTCCTTGGCGGTACGCATTATAAAGGTGCGCGAGTACCGCTTTGTGCGTATGGGAGACCGGTATGTCTACAATGTAGCGGTGGCGCACCGCGGAGCGTCTGGTTGTCCATGTTTAAATTTTACCTATTTGTATCAATTGACAACTCTCTAAAGCATATTTAGGCACTAAACACATTTATGGATCGTTGCACAAGCCGACCTTAGTGACGGTAGGTACTCTTAGTGACGATAAGTACTCTTAGTGATGGTAGATACTCTTAGGCCGGCTTGCATAACGAACCCTAAACGTATTTAGCGACTAAACATTTTTTTTATAAATTATAGCCTAACGTTTGACCACGATCTCGCTTGATAGTAAGCGATGATACAGTATGCGATGGATCACGTTTGCCTAGAAGAAACCTATTCACTCGCGACTTGCAGACCCCTAGGTTGTAGTTGTCAGGAAACACAGACTCTGCCAAGGCGTTCCACTCCTTGGCGGTACGCATTATAAAGGTGCGCGAGTACCGCTTTGTGCGTATGGGAGACCGGTATGTCTACAATGTAGCGGTGGCGCACCGCGGAGCGTCTGGTTGTCCATGTTTAAATTTTACCTATTTGTATCAATTGACAACTCTCTAAATCATATTTAGGCACTAAACACATTTATGGATCGTTGCACAAGCCGACCTTAGTGACGGTAGGTACTCTTAGTGACGATAGGTACTCTTAGTGATGGTAGATACTCTTAGGCCGGCTTGCATAACGAACCCTAAACGTATTTAGCGACTAAACATTTTTTTTATAAATTATAGTCTAACGTTTGACCACGATCTCGCTTGATAGTAAGCGATGATACAGTATGCGATGGATCACGTTTGCCTAGAAGAAACCTATTCACTCGCGACTTGCAGACCCCTAGGTTGTAGTTGTCAGGAAACACAGACTCTGGCAAGGCGTTCCACTCCTTGGCGGTACGCATTATAAAGGTGCGCGAGTACCGCTTTGTGCGTATGGGAGACCGGTATGTCTACAATGTAGCGGTGGCGCACCGCGGAGCGTCTGGTTGTCCATGTTTAAATTTTACCTATTTGTATCAATTGACAACTCTCTAAAGCATATTTAGGCACTAAACACATTTATGGATCGTTGCACAAGCCGACCTTAGTGACGGTAGGTACTCTTAGTGACGATAGGTACTCTTAGTGATGGTAGATACTCTTAGGCCGGCTTGCATAACGAACCCTAAACGTATTTAGCGACTAAACATTTTTTTTATAAATTATAGCCTAACGTTTGACCACGATCTCGCTTGATAGTAAGCGATGATACAGTATGCGATGGATCACGTTTGCCTAGAAGAAACCTATTCACTCGCGACTTGCAGACCCCTAGGTTGTAGTTGTCAGGAAACACAGACTCTGGCAAGGCGTTCCACTCCTTGGCGGTACGCATTATAAAGGTGCGCGAGTACCGCTTTGTGCGTATGGGAGACCGGTATGTCTACAATGTAGCGGTGGCGCACCGCGGAGCGTCTGGTTGTCCATGTTTAAATTTTACCTATTTGTATCAATTGACAACTCTCTAAATGATATTTAGGCACTAAACACATTTATGGATCGTTGCACAAGCCGACCTTAGTGACGGTAGGTACTCTTAGTGACGATAGGTACTCTTAGTGATGGTAGATACTCTTAGGCCGGCTTGCATAACGAACCCTAAACGTATTTAGCGACTAAACATTTTTTTTATAAATTATAGCCTAACGTTTGACCACGATCTCGCTTGATAGTAAGCGATGATACAGTATGCGATGGATCACGTTTGCCTAGAAGAAACCTATTCACTCGTGACTTGCAGACCCCTAGGTTGTAGTTGTCAGGAAACACAGACTCTGGCAAGGCGTTCCACTCCTTGGCGGTACGCATTATAAAGGTGCGCGAGTACCGCTTTGTGCGTATGGGAGACCGGTATGTCTACAATGTAGCGGTGGCGCACCGCGGAGCGTCTGGTTGTCCATGTTTAAATTTTACCTATTTGTATCAATTGACAACTCTCTAAATCATATTTAGGCACTAAACACTTTTATGGATCGTTGCACAAGCCGACCTTAGTGACGGTAGGTACTCTTAGTGACGATAGGTACTCTTAGTGATGGTAGATACTCTTAGGCCGGCTTGCATAACGAACCCTAAACGTATTTAGCGACTAAACATTTTTTTTATAAATTATAGCCTAACGTTTGACCACGATCTCGCTTGATAGTAAGCGATGATACAGTATGCGATGGATCACGTTTGCCTAGAAGAAACCTATTCACTCGCGACTTGCAGACCCCTAGGTTGTAGTTGTCAGGAAACACAGACTCTGGCAAGGCGTTCCACTCCTTGGCGGTACGCATTATAAAGGTGCGCGAGTACCGCTTTGTGCGTATGGGAGACCGGTATGTCTACAATGTAGCGGTGGCGCACCGCGGAGCGTCTGGTTGTCCATGTTTAAATTTTACCTATTTGTATCAATTGACAACTCTCTAAAGCATATTTAGGCACTAAACACATTTATGGACCGTTGCACAAGCCGACCTTAGTGACGGTAGGTACTCTTAGTGACGATAGGTACTCTTAGTGATGGTAGATACTCTTAGGCCGGCTTGCATAACGAACCCTAAACGTATTTAGCGACTAAACATTTTTTTTATAAATTATAGCCTAACGTTTGACCACGATCTCGCTTGATAGTAAGCGATGATACAGTATGCGATGGATCACGTTTGCCTAGAAGAAACCTATTCACTCGCGACTTGCAGACCCCTAGGTTGTAGTTGTCAGGAAACACAGACTCTGGCAAGGCGTTCCACTCCTTGCCGGTACGCATTATAAAGGTGCGCGAGTACCGCTTTGTGCGTATGGGAGACCGGTATGTCTACAATGTAGCGGTGGCGCACCGCGGAGCGTCTGGTTGTCCATGTTTAAATTTTACCTATTTGTATCAATTGACAACTCTCTAAAGCATATTTAGGCACTAAACACATTTATGGATCGTTGCACAAGCCGACCTTAGTGACGGTAGGTACTCTTAGTGACGATAGGTACTCTTAGTGATGGTAGATACTCTTAGGCCGGCTTGCATAACGAACCCTAAACGTATTTAGCGACTAAACATTTTTTTTATAAATTATAGCCTAACGTTTGACCACGATCTCGCTTGATAGTAAGCGATGATACAGTATGCGATGGATCACGTTTGCCTAGAAGAAACCTATTCACTCGCGACTTGCAGACCCCTAGGTTGTAGTTGTCAGGAAACACAGACTCTGGCAAGGCGTTCCACTCCTTGGCGGTACGCATTATAAAGGTGCGCGAGTACCGCTTTGTGCGTATGGGAGACCGGTATGTCTACAATGTAGCGGTGGCGCACCGCGGAGCGTCTGGTTGTCCATGTTTAAATTTTACCTATTTGTATCAATTGACAACTCTCTAAAGCATATTTAGGCACTAAACACATTTATGGATCGTTGCACAAGCCGACCTTAGTGACGGTAGGTACTCTTAGTGACGATAGGTACTCTTAGTGATGGTAGATACTCTTAGGCCGGCTTGCATAACGAACCCTAAACGTATTTAGCGACTAAACATTTTTTTTATAAATTATAGCCTAACGTTTGACCACGATCTCGCTTGATAGTAAGCGATGATACAGTATGCGATGGATCACGTTTGCCTAGAAGAAACCTATTCACTCGCGACTTGCAGACCCCTAGGTTGTAGTTGTCAGGAAACACAGACTCTGGCAAGGCGTTCCACTCCTTGCCGGTACGCATTATAAAGGTGCGCGAGTACCGCTTTGTGCGTATGGGAGACCGGTATGTCTACAATGTAGCGGTGGCGCACCGCGGAGCGTCTGGTTGTCCATGTTTAAATTTTACCTATTTGTATCAATTGACAACTCTCGGTTTTCGCGTAGCCCTTTCCGAATTCATCGCTTTGAATTATTATAAATAACGTATACAAATGTTATTAGTGCTATACATTGTGAAAATAAACTGAAATTGTCGAAAAACTTAACGGTTAGGAAGTTTGAATGTAATCATTGTTTTTTATCGGTTTTGAAGTGTATTTGCTCGTTTTGTGTAGATTAAAAACGTTAGAGTATCATTTCGCATCAAACAGTATACACAAGGCACGTAAGTACACAACATTTAAAATTTTACAACCTCAATTTGTGATTGCATTTCTTTGGTATTTTCGCCCTGGTTGATCTTTCATTTTGAAGAACCAAGTTCATTTATTTATTAATAATGATGACCCGTAAAGCCCTCTCACGCCAGGATGAGTCCAAACTTCATCGGACTTTGCTGGAATTGAAGGCTACCAAGGAGTTGTGTTCACGGCTGTTGTTGGAAAGAGAAGACAATGAAAAATTGGTCTTGGATACGCTAGATAGCAATAAAAAGTTAAAAAGTGAGTTGTCTGTACTGCACTCACAGTACACTATAGTAAATGAAGAACGGGATAGGTTAAAAAATATAATTTTAGGGTTCGATCAGTGTGGTGTAGAGTATGACCAGGCCCTGAAGCGAACGTCTGTCTTGGAGAAGGAGTTATATGATGCTCACAATCATATCACACTCCTGGAAGAAGCCTCCCAATGCTCGGCCACACTGAAAACCCAGAGTCTATTCAACGAATTAATTACAGCTGATAGGGCACCCGGCCAAATTCTTGATGCAGGCTGTCATATTCCTACTGTAACAATTGACTTAACAAATGATGACTTGGTGGGTATTACAGCATGTAACAAGAATAACACAAGCAAAAACAAACTTAAAAAATATGTTAAAATCAATAAATATATTAATAAAACTAAAAAAATGCTAAAAAATCAAAAAATGTTAGTAAGTAAGATTAAAAATAAGAGACAAAAAGTAGAAATACTAGATGAGTTACAAATGTGTACAATTAAATTAGAACATAATAAAATTAAGTATGAAACTGACATACAGCAGCTCCAGTCAGAACTTGCCAGCGTTGAGGAGTCTTTGGGCTCCATTACTAGTCGCTATGAAAAGTCTCAGGAAGCAATAAGAGAGTACTCGCTGGCTATGGATGAATTACTTAAATTATCATATAGCAACAAGGCGCGTTATGATTCATTGGTGGCCAATCAAATATGTGATTGTCAGCGCTCTGAGAATCCAGAGCCAGTGTGCCCTGCCTCACCCGCTTCCAAGCGGTGTGTCAGTTCCATAACTTTAAATTTAAATAAAAATGTTAATAGAAATGTTTATAAAACTATTATGTTCAGCGATGAAATTGGAAAAAATATGGGCCAAATATTGACTATGAAGTTGGGACATTCAGTCATAAATAATTGTCTACCTTATTCTAGCCTGCATGAAATTATGCAAATAATAGCAAAGTACAAATTTGACAATCAATCCAATCTGATTATTTGGCTTGGAAATAGGGGTAATGTGAACAAATCAGAACTTATTAAATACTTTGATACTCTGTGTTCACTACAAATTAATAAAATTGTAATGTTCACCTTCCCTTATAGCAACAGCTTGCCACAGGCAGAAAATGACTTAAGATATAAGTTGAATATGACTTTGCATACAATATCATGCAATAATAAATTAATTCATTTAATTGATTCTAACAAGGTTGTTAGTAAAGCTTATTATTTGACCAAAGGTACATACTACCTTTCTAGTTTCTACAAACGACAGGTAGCTGTGTCGCTATCTTATTATTTTAGTATAACAGCCAAAAACTTGGCTAAACAAACTGCTTCTATTGAACAGTGTCATTCAATTAAAAAAAAGACTTTGGAAATTATTCCAAGTCATTTAAATTACATAACAAGACAATAGAGGAAATCTCTAGCATTCAAAAATCAAATAATAAATTTATTAAAAATAGAGTTAACAGAAAGTCAATAAATAATAAAAATTTAAACCCTACCAACTTGATGCACCAAAATATTGAAGGAATTAGTTGTAAAGAATTAGAACTGGAATTGTACATGAACTCAAATAACATTGACATTATTTGCATTACAGAACATTGGCTGAAAAGCCATGAGGTCATGTTCAGTTTCAGTAAACACCGAGTTGGTAGTTCTTTCTGCAGAGTACATGCTATACGTGGTGGCTCGTTAATACTACTTAATAAACAGATCAAATTTAAAGATCGATTAGATATAGTTCACCTCTCTGTAGAAAGACATATTGAAATAGCCTGCGTAGAGTTGGAGCAGTTCATAGTTATAAGCGTTTACAGACCACCATCTGCCACATTTGACATTTTTGAAAAAAATATGGAAGAAATTTTGTTTAAATTATCAAAATCAAATAAATACATTATTGCATGCGGAGACTTCAATATAAATTTGCTAGAACATAACTCATTAAACACTAGAATAACTAGTTTATTTCAATCATTTGATCTGAAGCCTCAATTTATGGAGCCTACTCGAATAACGGACACTTCAGCCACATGTATAGACAACATTTATGCCAATGTAAAAATTTTAAATAGAAGTTTAATTAGTAATATTAAATCGGATCATCTTGGTCAAATAATTAAAATAGAAATTCAAACAAAAAATCTTGTTAAAAGTAAAATTACTTGTGTACCTATGACCATTAATCGATTGGACAAACTTAAATTAAACTTAACTTCTGTACTTCCATGTGTACATAATAATAATAATCCAAATAATTTATACAACACGTTTTTTAAGAAATTTTGTGATGTGTTTAATTCAATTTTTACACCTAAATCGATCATGGTCTCTGATGGTCAAAAGTTCTGTGATTGGGCAACAGTGGGAATACATAAAAGCAGAAAAACATTGTATGATCTTTATGCTGAAAAACAATATAATTTTAATGAGGAGTTTAAAGAAAAAGTCAAAAAATATTCAAAGATTTTTAAAAATGTTTGTCGTGAAGCAAAAGCGCGTCATTTGAGTTCAAAAATAAAAATTAGTCAAAACAAAGTAAAAGCCACTTGGAAAATAATCAACAGCGAGACTGGAAGAGTCGCAACTAAGAACAATAAGTTTAATTTGAAAATCGGCAATGCCACGATCAATCAGGATGGTGATGTAGCTAATGCGTTCGAAGACTTTTTTACCGATATTCCAGTCTCTACCACAAAATCTTTAAACTCCTCTCCCATAGTCGCAGAGTCTTTGTTAAAAGCAAACTTAACGGAATGCAAATCACAATTCAAATTTGATTATGTAAATAGTGATGACATTATAAAAGCTTTCAAACTGATAAATGTTAAGAAAACCACGGACCTCTGGGGCATCTCGGTTAGCATCATAAAAACATTGATTGACATAATTGCTCCTGAACTAGCTTTAATATTCAATGAGTGTATTGACTGTGGTGTATTCCCTGATTTAATGAAACACAGTAAAATAACTCCACTTTTCAAATCAGGCACTAGTTCTGATCCTGGTAATTTTAGACCAATCTCAGTACTTCCGACATTTAGTAAAATATTTGAAAAACTAATTTTAAATCAACTGCTTAGATATTTCAATTCACATAATTTACTGCATCATAAACAATTCGGATTTACCAGGGGTCGCTCAACCACTGATGCTGGTATTGAGTTAATATCGCACATATTTGATGCCTGGGAGGAGTCTCATGACGCTTTAGGTGTTTTTTGTGATTTGTCCAAGGCATTTGATTGCGTAGACCATGACACATTAATCAGGAAACTACGCCATTATGGCATTAGGAGCGTTGCTCTAGACTTTCTCACTTCTTATTTAAGTGGCAGAGTGCAAAGAGTTGACGTGAATGGGAAGCGTTCTCCGGGGTCTCTGGTTAAAATGGGTGTACCACAGGGATCAATTCTGGGACCATTTTTGTTTTTAGTATATATTAATGATCTTCCCCATCTAGTACGGGACGATCATGAGGTTGTATTGTTTGCAGATGACACGTCACTTTTATTTAAATTAAAGCGACGACAAACCGATTTTGACGATGTAAACAATGCAATCTCTAAGGTGGTAAAATGGTTCAATGTAAACAATCTACTTCTAAATGAAAAGAAAACAAAATGTATTAGATTTATACTACCTAATGTTACACAAGTTAAAGCAGACATAAAAATCAAAGACGAGGAGTTGGCTCTTGTGGACACCACCGTATTCTTAGGTATAACCCTAGATAATAAGCTTCAATGGGGCCCTCACATTGATGGGTTGTCGAAGAGACTTAGTTCTGCGGCATACGCAGTCAAAAAGATCCGTCTTTTTACAGACGTAGACACAGCTAGACTAGTTTACTTCAGCTACTTCCACAGCATTATGTCATACGGTATACTGCTGTGGGGGAGTGCTGCAGATATAAACACCGTTTTTGTGCTGCAGAAGAGGGCTGTTCGTGCAATTTATAATATGGGCCCCAGAGAATCATTACGCAATAAGTTTAAAGAAATAGATATTATGACATTCCCTTGTCAATACATCTATGAAAATCTAATGTATGTTCACAAAAATATTAATTTGTTTAAGAAAAATAGCGATAATCATAATTTTAATACTAGAAATAAAGATAAACTCGCTGTTGCCACATGTAGACTCCATAAAGTTAGTAAATCGTTTAAAGGGCAAGGTGAGCGCTTTTATAACAAACTCCCAAGGGATGTACAAAAATTGACAATTAACAAATTTAAAAACGTAATTAAACAAAATCTTTATAAAAGAGCCTACTATAAAATATCGGATTATTTAGATGATAGAGAAGCTTGGGATTGAAACTGCCCCAACTCGTTCAAAATGTTACAATTTAGACGTAATTTCTTTTCTGTATTATGTACCTATTGTAAAAGGATCATTAAAAAAAAAAACAACCAGCCTGGTTTTCTTGCCTTTCTTTCCTGGCTTGGTCGCGAAGGAACAGGCAGTAAAATTGACGTTTCAAAGTGATCCTTGTGATTTTAATGAATAAAAATATTTGACTTTTGACTTTGACTTTGACTTTCTAAAGCATATTTAGGCACTAAACACATTTATGGATCGTTGCACAAGCCGACCTTAGTGACGGTAGGTACTCTTAGTGACGATAGGTACTCTTAGTGATGGTAGATACTCTTAGGCCGGCTTGCATAACGAACCCTAAACGTATTTAGCGACTAAACATTTTTTTTATAAATTATAGCCTAACGTTTGACCGCGATCTCGCTTGATAGTAAGCGATGATACAGTATGCGATGGATCACGTTTGCCTAGAAGAAACCTATTCACTCGCGACTTGCAGACCCCTAGGTTGTAGTTGTCAGGAAACACAGACTCTGGCAAGGCGTTCCACTCCTTGGCGGTACGCATTATAAAGGTGCGCGAGTACCGCTTTATGCGTATGGGAGACCGGTATGTCTACAATGTAGCGGTGGCGCACCGCGGAGCGTCTGGTTGTCCATGTTTAAATTTTACCTATTTGTATCAATTGACAACTCTCTAAAGCATATTTAGGCACTAAACACATTTATGGATCGTTGCACAAGCCGACCTTAGTGACGGTAGGTACTCTTAGTGACGATAGGTACTCTTAGTGATGGTAGATACTCTTAGGCCGGCTTGCATAACGAACCCTAAACGTATTTAGCGACTAAACATTTTTTTTATAAATTATAGCCTAACGTTTGACCACGATCTCACTTGATAGTAAGCGATGATACAGTATGCGATGGATCACGTTTGCCTAGAAGAAACCTATTCACTCGCGACTTGCAGACCCCTAGGTTGTAGTTGTCAGGAAACACAGACTCTGGCAAGGCGTTCCACTCCTTGCCGGTACGCATTATAAAGGTGCGCGAGTACCGCTTTGTGCGTATGGGAGACCGGTATGTCTACAATGTAGCGGTGGCGCACCGCGGAGCGTCTGGTTGTCCATGTTTAAATTTTACCTATTTGTATCAATTGACAACTCTCTAAAGCATATTTAGGCACTAAACACATTTATGGATCGTTGCACAAGCCGACCTTAGTGACGGTAGGTACTCTTAGTGACGATAGGTACTCTTAGTGATGGTAGATACTCTTAGGCCGGCTTGCATAACGAACCCTAAACGTATTTAGCGACTAAACATTTTTTTTATAAATTATAGCCTAACGTTTGACCACGATCTCGCTTGATAGTAAGCGATGATACAGTATGCGATGGATCACGTTTGCCTAGAAGAAACCTATTCACTCGCGACTTGCAGACCCCTAGGTTGTAGTTGTCAGGAAACACAGACTCTGGCAAGGCGTTCCACTCCTTGGCGGTACGCATTATAAAGGTGCGCGAGTACCGCTTTGTGCGTATGGGAGACCGGTATGTCTACAATGTAGCGGTGGCGCACCGCGGAGCGTCTGGTTGTCCATGTTTAAATTTTACCTATTTGTATCAATTGACAACTCTCTAAAGCATATTTAGGCACTAAACACATTTATGGATCGTTGCACAAGCCGACCTTAGTGACGGTAGGTACTCTTAGTGACGATAGGTACTCTTAGTGATGGTAGATACTCTTAGGCCGGCTTGCATAACGAACCCTAAACGTATTTAGCGACTAAACATTTTTTTTATAAATTATAGCCTAACGTTTGACCACGATCTCGCTTGATAGTAAGCGATGATACAGTATGCGATGGATCACGTTTGCCTAGAAGAAACCTATTCACTCGCGACTTGCAGACCCCTAGGTTGTAGTTGTCAGGAAACACAGACTCTGGCAAGGCATTCCACTCCTTGCCGGTACGCATTATAAAGGTGCGCGAGTACCGCTTTGTGCGTATGGGAGACCGGTATGTCTACAATGTAGCGGTGGCGCACCGCGGAGCGTCTGGTTGTCCATGTTTAAATTTTACCTATTTGTATCAATTGACAACTCTCTAAAGCATATTTAGGCACTAAACACATTTATGGATCGTTGCACAAGCCGACCTTAGTGACGGTAGGTACTCTTAGTGACGATAGGTACTCTTAATGATGGTAGATACTCTTAGGCCAGCTTGCATAACGAACCCTAAACGTATTTAGCGACTAAACATTTTTTTTATAAATTATAGCCTAACGTTTGACCACGATCTCGCTTGATAGTAAGCGATGATACAGTATGCGATGGATCACGTTTGCCTAGAAGAAACCTATTCACTCGCGACTTGCAGACCCCTAGGTTGTAGTTGTCAGGAAACACAGACTCTGGCAAGGCGTTCCACTCCTTGGCGGTACGCATTATAAAGGTGCGCGAGTACCGCTTTGTGCGTATGGGAGACCGGTATGTCTACAATGTAGCGGTGGCGCACCGCGGAGCGTCTGGTTGTCCATGTTTAAATTTTACCTATTTGTATCAATTGACAACTCTCTAAAGCATATTTAGGCACTAAACACATTTATGGATCGTTGCACAAGCCGACCTTAGTGACGGTAGGTACTCTTAGTGACGATAGGTACTCTTAGTGATGGTAGATACTCTTAGGCCGGCTTGCATAACGAACCCTAAACGTATTTAGCGACTAAACATTTTTTTTGTAAATTATAGCCTAACGTTTGACCACGATCTCGCTTGATAGTAAGCGATGATACAGTATGCGATGGATCACGTTTGCCTAGAAGAAACCTATTCACTCGCGACTTGCAGACCCCTAGGTTGTAGTTGTCAGGAAACACAGACTCTGGCAAGGCGTTCCACTCCTTGGCGGTATGCATTATAAAGGTGCGCGAGTACCGCTTTGTGCGTATGGGAGACCGGTATGTCTACAATGTAGCGGTGGCGCACCGCGGAGCGTCTGGTTGTCCATGTTTAAATTTTACCTATTTGTATCAATTGACAACTCTCTAAAGCATATTTAGGCACTAAACACATTTATGGATCGTTGCACAAACCGACCTTAGTGACGGTAGGTACTCTTAGTGATGGTAGATACTCTTAGGCCGGCTTGCATAACGAACCCTAAACGTATTTAGCGACTAAACATTTTTTTTATAAATTATAGCCTAACGTTTGACCACGATCTCACTTGATAGTAAGCGATGATACAGTATGCGATGGATCACGTTTGCCTAGAAGAAACCTATTCACTCGCGACTTGCAGACCCCTAGGTTGTAGTTGTCAGGAAACACAGACTCTGGCAAGGCGTTCCACTCTTTGGCGGTACGCATTATAAAGGTGCGCGAGTACCGCTTTGTGCGTATGGGAGACCGGTATGTCTACAATGTAGCGGTGGCGCACCGCGGAGCGTCTGGTTGTCCATGTTTAAATTTTACCTATTTGTATCAATTGACAACTCTCTAAATGATATTTAGGCACTAAACACATTTATGGATCGTTGCACAAGCCGACCTTAGTGACGGTAGGTACTCTTAGTGACGATAGGTACTCTTAGTGATGGTAGATACTCTTAGGCTGGCTTGCATAACGAACCCTAAACGTATTTAGCGACTAAACATTTTTTTTATAAATTATAGCCTAACGTTTGACCACGATCTCGCTTGATAGTAAGCGATGATACAGTATGCGATGGATCACGTTTGCCTAGAAGAAACCTATTCACTCGCGACTTGCAGACCCCTAGGTTGTAGTTGTCAGGAAACACAGACTCTGGCAAGGCGTTCCACTCCTTGGCGGTACGCATTATAAAGGTGCGCGAGTACCGCTTTGTGCGTATGGGAGACCGGTATGTCTACAATGTAGCGGTGGCGCACCGCGGAGCGTCTGGTTGTCCATGTTTAAATTTTACCTATTTGTATCAATTGACAACTCTCTAAAGCATATTTAGGCACTAAACACATTTATGGATCGTTGCACAAGCCGACCTTAGTGACGGTAGGTACTCTTAGTGACGATAGGTACTCTTAGTGATGGTAGATACTCTTAGGCCGGCTTGCATAACGAACCCTAAACGTATTTAGCGACTAAACATTTTTTTTATAAATTATAGCCTAACGTTTGACCACGATCTCGCTTGATAGTAAGCGATGATACAGTATGCGATGGATCACGTTTGCCTAGAAGAAACCTATTCACTCGCGACTTGCAGACCCCTAGGTTGTAGTTGTCAGGAAACACAGACTCTGGCAAGGCGTTCCACTCCTTGGCGGTACGCATTATAAAGGTGCGCGAGTACCGCTTTGTGCGTATGGGAGACCGGTATGTCTACAATGTAGCGGTGGCGCACCGCGGAGCATCTGGTTGTCCATGTTTAAATTTCACCTATTTGTATCAATTGACAACTCTCTAAAGCATATTTAGGCACTAAACACATTTATGGATCGTTGCACAAGCCGACCTTAGTGACGGTAGGTACTCTTAGTGACGATAGGTACTCTTAGTGATGGTAGATACTCTTAGGCCGGCTTGCATAACGAACCCTAAACGTATTTAGCGACTAAACATTTTTTTTATAAATTATAGCCTAACGTTTGACCACGATCTCGCTTGATAGTAAGCGATGATACAGTATGCGATGGATCACGTTTGCCTAGAAGAAACCTATTCACTCGCGACTTGCAGACCCCTAGGTTGTAGTTGTTAGGAAACACAGACTCTGGCAAGGCGTTCCACTCCTTGGCGGTACGCATTATAAAGGTGCGCGAGTACCGCTTTGTGCGTATGGGAGACCGGTATGTCTACAATGTAGCGGTGGCGCACCGCGGAGCGTCTGGTTGTCCATGTTTAAATTTTACCTATTTGTATCAATTGACAACTCTCTAAAGCATATTTAGGCACTAAACACATTTATGGATCGTTGCACAAGCCGACCTTAGTGACGGTAGGTACTCTTAGTGACGATAGGTACTCTTAGTGATGGTAGATACTCTTAGGCCGGCTTGCATAACGAACCCTAAACGTATTTAGCGACTAAACATTTTTTTTATAAATTATAGCCTAACGTTTGACCACGATCTCACTTGATAGTAAGCGATGATACAGTATGCGATGGATCACGTTTGCCTAGAAGAAACCTATTCACTCGCGACTTGCAGACCCCTAGGTTGTATTTGTCAGGAAACACAGACTCTGGCAAGGCGTTCCACTCCTTGGCGGTACGCATTATAAAGGTGCGCGAGTACCGCTTTGTGCGTATGGGAGACCGGTATGTCTACAATGTAGCGGTGGCGCACCGCGGAGCGTCTGGTTGTCCATGTTTAAATTTTACCTATTTGTATCAATTGACAACTCTCTAAAGCATATTTAGGCACTAAACACATTTATGGATCGTTGCACAAGCCGACCTTAGTGACGGTAGGTACTCTTAGTGACGATAGGTACTCTTAGTGATGGTAGATACTCTTAGGCCGGCTTGCATAACGAACCCTAAACGTATTTAGCGACTAAACATTTTTTTTATAAATTATAGCCTAACGTTTGACCACGATCTCGCTTGATAGTAAGCGATGATACAGTATGCGATGGATCACGTTTGCCTAGAAGAAACCTATTCACTCGCGACTTGCAGACCCCTAGGTTGTAGTTGTCAGGAAACACAGACTCTGGCAAGGCGTTCCACTCCTTGGCGGTACGCATTATAAAGGTGCGCGAGTACCGCTTTGTGCGTATGGGAGACCGGTATGTCTACAATGTAGCGGTGGCGCACCGCGGAGCGTCTGGTTGTCCATGTTTAAATTTTACCTATTTGTATCAATTGACAACTCTCTAAAGCATATTTAGGCACTAAACACATTTATGGATCGTTGCACAAGCCGACCTTAGTGACGGTAGGTACTCTTAGTGACGATAGGTACTCTTAGTGATGGTAGATACTCTTAGGCCGGCTTGCATAACGAACCCTAAACGTATTTAGCGACTAAACATTTTTTTTATAAATTATAGCCTAACGTTTGACCGCGATCTCGCTTGATAGTAAGCGATGATACAGTATGCGATGGATCACGTTTGCCTAGAAGAAACCTATTCACTCGCGACTTGCAGACCCCTAGGTTGTAGTTGTCAGGAAACACAGACTCTGGCAAGGCGTTCCACTCCTTGGCGGTACGCATTATAAAGGTGCGCGAGTACCGCTTTATGCGTATGGGAGACCGGTATGTCTACAATGTAGCGGTGGCGCACCGCGGAGCGTCTGGTTGTCCATGTTTAAATTTTACCTATTTGTATCAATTGACAACTCTCTAAAGCATATTTAGGCACTAAACACATTTATGGATCGTTGCACAAGCCGACCTTAGTGACGGTAGGTACTCTTAGTGACGATAGGTACTCGTAGTGATGGTAGATACTCTTAGGCCGGCTTGCATAACGAACCCTAAACGTATTTAGCGACTAAACATTTTTTTTATAAATTATAGCCTAACGTTTGACCACGATCTCGCTTGATAGTAAGCGATGATACAGTATGCGATGGATCACGTTTGCCTAGAAGAAACCTATTCACTCGCGACTTGCAGACCCCTAGGTTGTAGTTGTCAGGAAACACAGACTCTGGCAAGGCGTTCCACTCCTTGGCGGTACGCATTATAAAGGTGCGCGAGTACCGCTTTGTGCGTATGGGAGACCGGTATGTCTACAATGTAGCGGTGACGCACCGCGGAGCGTCTGGTTGTCCATGTTTAAATTTACCTATTTGTATCAATTGACAACTCTCTAAAGCATATTTAGGCACTAAACACATTTATGGATCGTTGCACAAGCCGACCTTAGTGACGGTAGGTACTCTTAGTGACGATAGGTACTCTTAGTGATGGTAGATACTCTTAGGCCGGCTTGCATAACGAACCCTAAACGTATTTAGCGACTAAACATTTTTTTTATAAATTATAGCCTAACGTTTGACCACGATCTCGCTTGATAGTAAGCGATGATACAGTATGCGATGGATCACGTTTGCCTAGAAGAAACCTATTCACTCGCGACTTGCAGACCCCTAGGTTGTAGTTGTCAGGAAACACAGACTCTGGCAAGGCGTTCCACTCCTTGGCGGTACGCATTATAAAGGTGCGCGAGTACCGCTTTGTGCGTATGGGAGACCGGTATGTCTACAATGTAGCGGTGGCGCACCGCGGAGCGTCTGGTTGTCCATGTTTAAATTTTACCTATTTGTATCAATTGACAACTCTCTAAAGCATATTTAGGCACTAAACACATTTATGGATCGTTGCACAAGCCGACCTTAGTGACGGTAGGTACTCTTAGTGACGATAGGTACTCTTAGTGATGGTAGATACTCTTAGGCCTGCTTGCATAACGAACCCTAAACGTATTTAGCGACTAAACATTTTTTTTATAAATTATAGCCTAACGTTTGACCACGATCTCGCTTGATAGTAAGCGATGATACAGTATGCGATGGATCACGTTTGCCTAGAAGAAACCTATTCACTCGCGACTTGCAGACCCCTAGGTTGTGTTGTCAGGAAACACAGACTCTGGCAAGGCGTTCCACTCCTTGGCGGTACGCATTATAAAGGTGCGCGAGTACCGCTTTGTGCGTATGGGAGACCGGTATGTCTACAATGTAGCGGTGGCGCACCGCGGAGCGTCTGGTTGTCCATGTTTAAATTTTACCTATTTGTATCAATTGACAACTCTCTAAAGCATATTTAGGCACTAAACACATTTATGGATCGTTGCACAAGCCGACCTTAGTGATGGTAGGTACTCTTAGAGACGGTAGAAACTTTTAGTGATGGTAGGGACTTGTAGTCTTCGTTCACGATATGGGGATTCCTAGTGTGGGGTTTTGACTACCTAGGTGACCATGTATTTAACACTATTGCTTACTACAGAATGTACACTTAAAATCCACTGAAGGTTTTGTTACCCGAATACGCGATGTGAGGTGACGTGTCTATTCTATTTATGTTGTGTTTATTCTATGATAAAGATTTTTGATTAAAAATGTATTTGCTGATGATAAAATTATTGCGATTCAGCCCGGTTATGCAAACTTCTTACCAAGTTTTTTTTTTCAAGAAACAGTTGGGCAGCTTTTTTGCGATGGATGGGAAGTCTCATCATTGTTTTACTTTGGTTCAGATATACTCAAAAATGGATAAGCCCTAAGATGTTATTAAAGGCCCAGTATGAAATGAAAGGGTTTTAAATTCTTGAATTCCGTCCCTCAGGTATTTGTAATAGGTTTATAAAAGTGTGCAATCTTCCAACCGATTCAAAAACACAGCGAGCCGCACTCGATGCAATTTGCGGACATGATCCCCGAGCGGGAGGTAAACCGTGGACTATAAACTACTGGAGTTCAACTAACATTATTTTAAGCCCGCCTCGCAAAAACAGGAGAGTCAAGTTAAGTGATACTACAGACTTTTTACTACAGGTATTTAGTTGTGCGGGAAATATTTGGATGGACCGATTAGAAGATGGGTTTATCATTTTATTGTAATTTTTATTATCACTTTTTTGGTGTTAAGTGACTCTAATTTCCGCACGCAATGTGTATTGTTTCTATTGGAATGACTGTATTTGATTGGAATGAAGGTATAGTTGTTTAATGTTTTGATAGACACTGAAATCATTATGCAATAAGACAAATCAAAAAGAAATGCGTTACTTTCAGTTAATTTCTTATTTTCCTCCGTAATGAGTAAACCCAGTAGTAGTTAGAATTGATTAGACTTTTCTATACTTAATTATAAAATCGAAAGTAACTCTGTCTCTCCGTATGCTTGTTACGACTTGATGGCTGGACCGATTTTAATTAAATTTAGTACTAAGATTGATTGTGTCCGGGACTAACACATAGGCTATTTTTATTGACAAACCACGTGTGCGAAACCTTAAGCCGAAGCTTGCAATTTTTAGAACTTGCAGTGCGTCCATCCAGGGTTAGTCCGTCCTTGGAAGTACACGACGCAGAGTTATCGTGGTAAGAGGCTCCGGGCGCGATGCACCGCCATTACTCACAACTTGGTAATCTTCCGAGTTTTGTACGGAACCATGTAAATCACGATGACGTATCGTCCACTTTTTAAGTCCATTATGAATTTATGCGATACTGCTGCGGGCATTAATGTGGAACGCTGCAGTAGGCTCTTTTGTTAGGCGCTTTTTAAAGTGCCAGGTGGCCGCGGAGCGAATTTTACTGAGCCCAAACACTGCACTTGCGACATCATATTAATATGCCAGTTTCCTTTCTGAATTCCTTGTTTATTTTTTCGTGCTGATGATTTTAAGGTTTTATTAGAAAAAGTAGAAGGTAATTTAAATACAATAGAAACAGGATTGGGTGAAGATCGAAACGTCAAGAGAGCATACTTGGGCTGACCTATTGGCCGCCGACCGGTTGCTCGTCCCAAGAATCGCTGGAGCGATAGGATGGAAGCTGACCTGAGGGACCTAGGAGCCGACGACTGGCAAAAGATGGCAATGGAAGGAATGTGGCGAGTTTCCGTATCGGAAGCCAAGACTCACTTTGGATCCCTGCGGCATTGGAGTAAATAAGAAAGGAACAGGATTTATTGGAACCATTATAATCTCGGAGTTGTGAAGTCTAAAGAGATCAGGTTCATGCTAGACATCCGTGCTTCTCTTCGACCTCACCATCACTTACCACCAAAAGCTTGATTTTTGTATTTATTAATATAAGTTTTTAAGAATTATATACTACATAGACTTAAACATTGAAATTGTATAGATAATATACTAGTGGTTCGCCCCGAGCTGAGATCTCGCGAGTCTCCCATAAAAACAAAAATATATTATTCGTAATCTTTGACTATCAAAATATTGCCACGAAATAAACAACCACCTTACTTGACCTACAGTTTCATTCAAATTACAGGTAACAGGAGTTAATATTATGTGAACACTTTTTTGGGGTACAAAATGCAGTTATTCTGGATTTCAGACCTTCGCCTATATTTGTGTCACTAAAGCTACACGAATAACAAATTTCAGCATTGTGGGATCACTAGTGTGGTTACTGGTGTACCCTGTGAATTTTATCAAACTTTTGTTTTTATTATGGCTAATAACTCAAAAACTACAAGGTTTAAACTAAAAAGAAGGGTTGAAATGAAGATCTTTCATTTGACGTCTCATTTGACCTAATGCTCTCATTCTCATTTTTTTTACACCTCTGTAGAGATATTGGGGTTCACCCAATATCTCTACAACCCCCAACATTTTTAGCTCATTTAGTCACATCAAAATTGTGCCATCACTACCTACCTATGTATCAAATTTCACGATGATTGGATCAACGCTTCGAAAATTATCCGCAGACAAACAAACAGACATACATACATACATACAACGCCGATTTGCCCAAGATGATTTGGAGATCTCGCTTCGCTCTATCAATAACGTATAAAATATATAACAGAGTATTACAGGATACCGCTCATTTATTGCACACCATAAAACAAATAAAAAATAGCAACGTAAATATATGGATACAATTGGCGGTCTTATCGCTAATTAGCGATCTCAACCTTTGGATGGAATGGACTGTGGTGTATGGTTGGGTGACATTACCAGGAGTGTAATGGTGTACCTAACATACTACATGTACATACATACCATGATTTAACTGAAAATAGTGTTATTAACCAAAATTTCAAAATTTATATTACTTTTATGTTTTGTATATCCTATGGGCATTGTCTGAAATAAATTATTCTATTCATTATATTCTATTAGCAAAAAGTAATATTTTATTTGTTTTATATCCTAAAATCCACAGGGACGAGTTGGCAAACCTTTGAAAAAATGTAAAACGCCTTTTTTACGGATTCAATACTTCTCTGGTTATTAAAAGTAGAACTAAATCAGATGGTAAATTACAAACAGACTCTTTGGTCAAACAACCGCTTTCTTTATCGATGTAATAAGTTGCCGTCTAACACAAGGGAGTGTTATCTGGCGACAAGTAATATAAATAACTGTCGTAGGTTGAAAGTGCAGAGGAATTATACGCAATTTGCGGATATTCCCCCTCGAGCGGATAACTTACGGAGTTCTGACCCCGCAGGCTTGCAGACGATGAAATTTAGCCGGACACTTCGGTAAATTATCCGGCTAATATAATGAGATCGAGAAGTTAGATCCGTACTTTTGTACAACTGAATTTTACTAGTTGTGCTGGGATGTTCATAAGAGGCTCCATTAGTAGCAGCAATGCCCAGCACTGGAAGGCGTGGTGTAAGACGTCCCCCCCCCCAGTAAATGGAAGGATGACCTGATAAGACTTGCTAGGAGCCGTTGGGTGCAAGCCGTACAAGGTCGCTCTGGAAATCTATAGAGGATTTCTATGTTCAGCAGTAGACGTCCTATAGCTGATATGATGATAATGATTGCCGGCACCACTGTCTTTATGCTCGTTCTATTGTCAACTAGATGCGTTAGTGCGGTTCAATTATTGCTGCCAATTAATTGCTATCTTACATATTATATTAGCTATCCACCCTGACTTTATAGGCCAAGCAAAACATATTGCTGTGAAATGTTGCTTGTTTAGCACCTTCAGTTTGCTCTCTATTTTAGAATATTGAATCTCTAAAGTTAGAAATCCAGTGACCACATCATCAACCTTAAAACTGGAAAACTACAGTACAGAGTTAAGTTCTCTGTCGGATAGTCCGGTTCATTGGTAAGTTTCGGGGAATCCCGTATTTTCTAATGTTAAGTCAGACATCACTAATCCCAGCGGATACGTTTACTTTATAATACTGGTAGTTTCCTCGTAAGAACACGACTCGAAAGATTTTTACAAGGTTTCCTACTGACGTAAATACAATTTTGCAGTAAAGTAGCTATTTGAATATATTTTTATGGTTTTATTTTACCAACCTTGTTTTTCATTACCTTTTTATGTAGATATTGAAATTAGTGAAAACCCCTATTTTTCTTAGTAAACAAAATAGTTAGGATAGCTTGCACGTAAACTATCAACGTATATGTATTTATGATCAAAATAAATATAACTAGCTGTTGCCCGCGACTTCGTACGCGTTACACTACTAAATGTGTAGGTAGCCTAGAAATAAAGCTAAACTCGCTGTTGAAACTCACTAAATACACACAAAATTTACTTACTAAATTTTATCGAAATCTTTGCAGCCGTTACGACGTGATTGAGTAAACAAAAATCCTAACTTTCGCATTTATAATATTAGTGTGATTTTGGAAATCAGTATCTCGCCTGGCCGGGCGAGTTGACGATTGCCTCATTCATTACTTAATTCACAATGTTGGGGTAACTTTATTTGTCAGATAAAAATCATTCTCTCTATTCTCTAAACTATTTTCATGTCAAAAAGAAAGATGTATACAGTTTTTTATCTGTTAGGTAGCGTTATTCAGAGGTGGTGAAACAGGCAGTAATATTAACGTGTGAGTTTTATTGTTTGATATTTCAGCACAGTTAATTAAAATTCATGGTAAATTATTATCCAGTTTTATGTGAAAATTACCTCTACGTGTAATTTTACTGACAATAAAATTGTACACGCGCATTTTCGGCATTTAGGGTTAAAATTATGATTTTAGGAATATGAGTAGTTCCAGACCTTGTGTCCTCAGATTACACGTGCATGTGTAATGTGGGCCCCAATTCTGCACTTCAATCTGTCAACGATTTTTTGGCCATTGGGGATATTTTTTCGTGAAATCGAATAATTTTTCAAAACTTTTGATAAATCCTTAACCGTGTATAACGGAATTAAAAGAAATAAAGGAAATTACCTAAACACAAGGCGCAAGACATTGTAATACATACATGATTGGTTTTTTTTCAACATACCTACTCTTTATTTTAAAAGTAAGAAAATAAACTAACATTTGATATAATATAGGTTATATACTCTGTGATTAAAAATTTTCTGAGAAATAACGACTTTATTCTCAAAAACGTTTTACAAAAACGTGTGTAGAGTGTAATTTTTTGAGCCTACGTTAATATACGTTCGCTGATCTCCTTTAAAATGTTGTTACTTCTTAACATGGGTTACGATTTCGAGTTACATTCAGCATTCGGTTAATTCTGTTTTGCTTCCTCGTAATTTGAAGACATGTAGTCCGGATTATCCGAGCCCGGTTATAAATGTAATGCCTCCAGTATTTACGAAGCGGTTAACTGGAGCAGCGATATTTCTCACGACACAAGCTAAGCGCTGTCTCTCCCAAGGGGGGACAAATGTATCGCTATCATACACTTGACATTATCTCCAACGGAAATACTGGAATTTTACTTGAAATCACTACAGCTTCAATAAGGTAAAGCCATGATACTGAAACTGTTTTGATCTAAATAATTAAAACTAGCAAGCAATTTTTTTTAACACAAATAAAAAATATATACCTATATGTATATTTCTGTTACACCGGGGCAATGTCAGTGTCTTGGGGACACTTTCGCCTGGTAGTGATCTGGAGCAGTTGAGCTATCTATAGATCGTTTGCAGCGGTCTTTACGTGATTGAACGGTTTCTTATGTATTTTATAGTCATGTAAATAATTGTATGTTTTATTTAAATGACACGGCATGCAAAGTGATAGACCTTAAACCGGAACTATTATTTGTAGGTTCTTAAATGCCAGTTAATGAGAGTATGGCAAGTTTCTTGCTAGATGTAAGTACCTTATGAGACTAGCAGTCGTTTTATGCAAACTTTACGCCGAAATGGCACGTGTTCGAGTGGGCACCTGCAAAGTTGGCCACAAGTGGCACGATTAGTGGTCACTAGAGGCTTGGTTGGAGACAAGTGGCAATCGCTAAGTCTGTAGACGGATGCTGACGTTCATAATTGCTAAGCGAGAAGTATATTGGTAACTTAGTTTTTCAATGTTTAACTTTAAAATATAGCAATATTTCTCTGTGATAATGCCTATGGTTGTAGTTTTACTGCATTCAATTCCAGTTTTAATTTATTTATTTAAAACTTACAGTGTAACTAGAAAATCTAAAGCGTTACAAAGCAAACCTGAGGTTAGAAAGGATTGTGGAAGATCTAGAGTGCTATTGACATTTCTAAAAATCCAAAACAAAATGAGTACAACAGGCAACAATAATATAGTTACAGGATTGTAAATAACTGCGGCCGGTAAACACAAAAACTTATAGGTATAGTATTCATAAACTTTCGCGATCACTGTACATAATTACTGATTAAAACGGGTATTTATCGCGTATGCACCTTTTTTATTTGTTATCCCGACGTTGAGTCCACCCGTGACCACGGCTATTGTAACACAACCGAAACGTCGGGATAACAAATAAAAAGGGTACATACCTTATATAAAACTTATAATAGTATCACTAAAATTGTCGAAACAGAAACTTCTATTTATTTAGTACATAAGCACAGCAATATTAAACGTTAGTTCTCGGTGTTCAGTATCCGTCCTCGAAAACGACGAAATACAACCCTTCGTCCAAATACTAGTATGCGATTACCACTGTTTATAACAATTGTATACCTCAGAAGTAGGCTTGCCTAGTAAGACTTGGCCTACATTGTATTGCGCTCATAACCTTGAGATAACAGGTGAAAAGCATCAAGGTCTTCTCTCTCAACGCCTGCAATTTCATCAAGATACTAGATGTATATTTGCGTAAATAAGTGTACAATTAAGATATAAAAAATGGAACACAGCATGCGAGCATTACTTCTTGGCGACAAAATAGGTACGATGGTAGTACTTCTACTGCATTATACGATGCAGAACACTTAATTTAACCGTTAGGTATATCGCGAGGTTTCCGCTCGGGGCAAACCACCACTCTATTTGTATAATTAAAGTTGAAATATAAAACAATAGCGATACAGTTGAATACCCTACTGACTTTTAAATATAAAATACGTAAATCCCAGGTTCATTAAGCATTGCGTAAGCCGGAGATTTCATCGCGTAATTTGGACAATTTTAATGATGGAGTAGCCGCGGAGAGCCTTCGATGTCGGGTATTCCGCTCTTATCGGCGAATATTGTGTGAAGTCCCCCAATCTCACGTGATTTACCGGGATCAGCCCGTCACTGCTACAGGAAGAGATGGGTAACTAGTTCACTAGTTAGGTACGTTGACTGATAACTCGCTAATGTTAAACCAAAATCAAACGAAAACCAAAATATTACTAATACATAATACGTAAATACGTGATGAGAAAGCTTCGTATCCCTTTTTAAACTTATTACGCGCATGGAGAAGGGTGAAGATTTGACAAAGTTAAAGTTTATATGGAGAAAGAGAGGCGAATACGACAAATATGAACTAAAGTCAAATTCTGACGACTGCACTCTGTTACAATAAATTCTTAAAACTTAGACTAATAAGCGATGATACAATGGGCTGCCCTATCGCTTAAAGCGATCTCTTTCAGGCAACGCCTGTTCCTCCGCGACCAAGCTATGAGTCAGGCAAGAATCAAGGCTGGTTATTATTTTTATTGACCCTTTTACAATACATAACAAAAGGTACATCAATAAAATGAGTAATAAACAATATAAAAAAAAATGTGTTGGCTTACAGATATTGCAAAATGTACATAAATGTTATCTGTAGAAAGGCGAGATCTGACATACGGGCCACGGGGTTTTATCACCAATAAGCAACCATACTATACATAAATAAGTAACTTCGCACGCGTGGGTTGTCAATAGAAATCTGTGCATTCAGTTTAACTTAAAAGGTATCCCATGTGTTAACCTCGGTTATAATATATCTATGTATATACCAAATTTCATTCAAATCTGTCTAGCCGTTTAGTATTGAAAACGTACGTTCGTAATTTTCGTAGCTCACTGAACACTAGCCCAAACCTAGTGTACTATATTTAATTTCATTTTAAGTGAACTGTAATTGTTCTTATGATAATAAGCTTTTTAAACCGAATTCATAATATTAGTCACTACAATATCGTACTGTTTATCCGTCACAAAATACTTATGTAAATCTACCGCAGTAGTTTGTAGTTCAGCAGCTGCTCTCCTCAACCTGTGAGAAATGTTTGCAAAAATGTAAATCACTGGTGAATACCAGTGATTAATCAAACTCTTTGGGTTTTCCATTCGAGTTCACATCATACATATCCGCCATTGGGTTTATTTTATCGCTTTGTTGACTAATAGGTTTAGCCGATTATATTTTCAGCGAGTTATCTCTTACGTTCTTATTATTACCGTATTATTTTTAGAGTAAGGTGAAAACTAAGAGCCACAAATAACACAAAAAGTAAGAACACCGGTTTAAAAAAATCCTTGACTAAATATTAGTTAAATTTAATTATTATTTTTTACTAAATTATTAATTTTAAATTGTTGAATTGTTTTTAATCTGTACTTAAATTGTCTATTTAACTAGTGATTCGCCCCGAACTGAGAACTCGCGAGTCTACCATAAAAACAAAATAAATATTATTCATAATCTTTGACTATCGAAATAGTGCCACGAAATAAATAACCAACTTACTTGACCTACAGTTTCATTCAAATAACAGGTAACGGGAGTTCATGTTAATGGGTAACTCTTTATTGGCGTACAAATTGCAGTTATTCTAGATTTCAGACTTTTGTTTATATTTGTGATACATAAGCTACACGCATACCAAATTACAGCACTGTGGGGTCACTGGTGTACCCTGTGAACTTTGTCAAAGTTTAGTTTTTATTATGGCTTATTTTATACTTAAACTCAAAAGCTACAAAAACTTTACTAAAAGCAAAAACGGGGTCGCAATGTACTAATGAAGACCTTTCATTTGACGTCTCACTTGACCTAAGTCTCATTTTTTTTTACCCCTCTTGAACCCCAATATCTCAACAACCCCCTAAAATTTTTAGCTCATTGAGTCAAAAAAAAAAGTCAAATATTTTTATTCATTAAAATCACAAGGATCACTTTGAAACGTCACACCAAAATTGTGCCATCATTACCTATGTACCAAATTTCACGATGATCGGATAAACGCTTCGAAAGTTATCCTCGGACAAACAAACATACATACATATATACAAAACCGATTTGCCCAAGTTGATTTGGAGATCTCGCTTCGCTCGACCAATTAATTAATATGAATTATTACCAACTGCACTAACATAGTTTTAAGATTTCATTTTTTACTAACAATTTACGTAAAAAAATGCTTTATCAAACAAATTCCAATGGGTAACTTTATACGGTATAACTTTTTTATGGTAAGGCCTTAGTTAATGTTATAGAAGAACTGTAAGCGATCAATTACACCCAATTATATTTCAGGCCCCGTCTGTAACCAGTTCCATTTTAAATAGAAATAAGGATTTGTCACAGCGATTGTATTTAATTAATACATTTATGAACGTAATTAGCTTGTTTTAAACTCAACGGTTAACTTCGGCGAGAAGCATGTAGGTTTTACTTAGTCTAAGCCAAACTTTTATTCATTGCATTCGTAAGGATAATTCTGTAATGTACGAGTTACTGTGAGGAGTTTTTAAATAGACCGGAGGAGTGCGCAATTTTGAAATCGCTGAAAGTACAAAGTTAGAAGTGCCAAATGATTTACAGATTTACGTGTAACAAGCGATAGAGATCAAAATTAGCGAATATTTGCGAATGCTCTGTCGCAGTTACACGTTTAATAGGCGATTAGCGTGAACGAGCGCGTTCTGCGGCGAATCCGCACGAATAAAACAGATTAGGCGGTGGTGAATTAAATGTTACTCTGATGCCTATTACACCAAACAGATTCATCCTAATTTTCTGTAGCGTTTCATCAGTATTATCGTATCGTATGGATTATTATTTATCTATAGTATTTTTAGATTTTTGAGATGGTTTTAAAAATCTTATCTTTTAGTTTAAATGCACTATAATATAATCTATAATGTATTAGTTACTATGTACACGAAAGTTTACTAAGTAAAATATTGATATACTTAAATAGAAATAGAAAAATATTTATTTTGTGTCCATTTTTACACTCTACGAATACAACAGTTATACTTATACCTAATACAAGACTACAAAATGGGGCGTCACTCAGCGGTGTGCCACTGTACTTAATATTATATTATACTCGTATATATAATATATATTGCACACCTTTAAAAATACATAAGGAAATATACAATAAATAACGGTACACTGAGCAGTCTTACCGCTAAAATTGACATCTTCCAGATAACCTTTGGATGGATATGTTTTTTTTCTTCTTTTGTTTAGTTACCGAGTGGCAGTGTGTTAGGTGAAGTTTACGTAGCATACTAACAAGTTTTCCTGGGTTTACCCAAACAAACGAAGTCATAGGCTGAAACTAGTCACACTAATATTATAAATGCGAAAGTTTGGATGATCGATTTCGATGAAATTTGGTGTGTACGTAGATTATAACCTGGATTAACACATAGGCTCCTTTTTATTGACAAACTACGCGTCGAAGCCGCGGGCGGAAGCTAGTTTCATAATAAATTAATGAGGATTTTCCCTGACCAGTGTAGCGTAATTCTTACTATGCTAAAAACACTACGCGTTCATTAGCGTCCGGCGAAGACTGATAAAGCCATAGTGATGTGCCATGTTCTATTTTATTTTAACAAGAAATAAAACGCTGGCTCTTACCACAATAAAGTTAAACACTCGTTGAACCACTGTTTAAAAAAATACTTACCAAGTTTTGGAAGCTAAAAGAGGTTGTTAGAAAATCAAGAATAGATTTTCATACATCCTCTAACTCTAAATAAAATGATAAGTAATTACCTACCTAAGGCTATGCTTGATGTTTCTCTACAAGATACCATCACAAAGTAGTAGGTTCGCAGACGAACCAAAGTCACTGACATAGCGCAAAGGAATAGTAAGATAAAGTGGCCGTACGCGGGGCACACAGCTCGAAGAAGTGACGGCCGTTGGGGCAGAAAGGTTCTGGAGTAGAGACCACGCACTAGAAAGCGCAGCGTAAGACGGCCACCGACTACATGGAAAGACCTGATAAAGATTGCTAGTTGCCGTTGGGTGCAGGGCGCACAAGATCGGTCGCTCTGTAAATCTATGGGGGAGGCCTATCTTCAGCAGTTGACGTTCTTTGCTGATACAATGATGATGACGATGATAACTCTATTTCACCTGTTGGGTTATATCGATGATCTAACTGTGCAATTACATGACGTGTAGTAATAATTAGACTATAGGTATTGACTGGAGTAGGGTAATTACAAATTTCCTGTTACCGCAACATTCATCCTAAGTATAAGCTTTGAAATAAATTAGATAGAATTAGAACTTAAAGACTAATAAATGGTTGTACAATGGGCAGCCTTATCGCTCAAAGCGATCTCTTCCAGGCAACCTTTGGGTGGACTGGATTGAAAAAACGTGTAAGGAGGCGGCGTTACAATAAATACCGATTTATATAGGATAAAAATAAATAAATACCAAACCTAAAATATACCTACATATACTTACATAAATAAGTATAAAATACATACATATATCCAAAGGAAATACAGTCTTTACTGTAAAGAAACTGCTAAGTACAGTTTTAAAAATAGGTAAAGATTTAGCGTCTGATGGAAACAGGCAAGTTATTCCATGATCGGACAGCTCGTACCGTAAACAAGTTAATGCTTAAAAAGTAAACGTAAAAGGTTGGAATTATGCGCTGAAGTTTTCAACTGGAGAGTAGTGGAAGAACGCAGATTGCGGGGGTTGAATAGATTTTAGGAATTCAAAGCATTGTTTGAGATACGGCGGTGAAGAAGAAGTAAATAGAATTTTGTATAAGAGAGTAAGAATATGAGCATCCCGATGAGGGCGGATTGGCAACCACTTGAGTTTAACACGAAACTCGGAAATATGATCATATTTGCGCAAGCCAAACATGAATCGAATACAAACGTTTCTAAGGCGCTCAAGCTTATTAAGTTGCTCTTCTGTAAGATTGTGCACACTGGCGTCAGCGTAGTCTAATATAATATAGGAGAGTAAGAGAGACTGAGCGAGCGCAACTTTTGTGGCGGTAGGAAGAAAATTGCGAAGTCTCTTCATTGAGGCAGCCGACGCAAACATTTTTCTACTGATTTCGGTAAGATGTGATCCCCATGACAGCTCACTGTCCATGATGATGCCCAGGTTCTTGACAGTCTTGCTAAATGCAATGATAGTGCCGTTAAAAGTAATTTGGCGAAGACAAGACCAGTCAACCCAACGGAGCGTCCTCGAGCTTCCAATGAGTGTGACCTGCGTTTTTGCGGGGTTCCCAAGGCCGTATGACTTGCTCCATTCGAGTATATGATCCAGGTCACTATTAATGGTGTGAATGGCTTGATTAAGGTTACTAATAGTGGCATGGGTATAAATTTGAAGGTCGTCATACAGGTGGTAGGAAGAAGTGTTTTTTTTTGATAAGGTTCATTTTAGTGTTAGTTCTAAAATGTAAGAAAATGTTTGCATTAAAAAGAACATTTTAGTTTGTATCAGTGTCGGTGACAGTCAGTCTTACAATTTATTTTAACCACATTATGCTATTATGTGCTTTGTAACCACATAATACAAATGAGTATTCTGTTTGTATAAAGGTCACAATTCGAATCCATTCACCGGATTTGTTGCTGGCGACAAGTACACGGACAAATCCGCGTGTGAATGTTGAATGCCAAACCACAAAACATAACCTATAATAACATCTTTCGACAACTGATGGGCTACTGCACAGCGCTACTGCCTCCGTGGCGCAGTGGGCGTATAGCCGGCTGAGACGCAGGAGGTGGCGGGTTCGATTCCTGCAGCGGAACAAATATTTGCATGATTACAGATATTTGTTCCGTGTCTGGGTGTTTTTCAATATATTATAAGTATGTATTTACAAAACAAAAAAGTATGTAAGTATTCTATCAGTTATCTGGTTCCCATAGTACAAGCTCTGCTTAGTTTGGGGCTAGATAGCGCTGTGTGAAATGTTCCGCAATATTTATTATTATTTATTAATAATATTTATATGAAATAATACCAATACATAAGTTAACAAAAACATACAATATCATATCTAAATATAAGCCCAAAGTATTAGTGGTTGCAAAAAGGTTCTTAACTCAGCATGTGTTGGTTGCAACAACCAGCGCTGGGCATTTTACTTGTTGCGCAAAATAGGACGAATTAACAAAACAAACTAAATCAAAGCTTGCCAAATGAAAATCAAAACATCAAACAACGAGCAAATTAAATTAAATTACACAATTAACTACGTGGTACCCTAGACGATGACAATTAGTTTAATAGCAATTATATCAACATAAACCACTATAATAGCACTTGTATCGTGTAAAAGGCATTTCTATTTTATAAGGTTCGTATAATCAGTTCAAGAGTTCAAAAAGCTAAATAACAATTGGCTTTGCAGCATTACTTTTAGAAAATAAGAAGAACTGCACAGTCAACAGCACTGCAAAATAAAAATAAATGAAAATGGAAAATCAAACGAAATGTCGATGCAATTCTCCACGTAACGCATGTCAATCACCCGTCAACTTCTAACCCCGAAAAGTAAATTCTGCATTCGTAACCACAGTTGTAAAATCCACAAAAATCGTCATAGCACTAATCCGTCCGTCTGACGGGTTCGTGACGCGACACAAGTGCCGCAGGTGGAACCCAACCATATTTTAAACCGTAGACGAAAAAGCAATATTTGCCACGTTCATTTTAATGGAAATTGGAAAATAACATTTTCATTCCAATTTTAATATGATAATAAATGCATTGTCTCTCTCTTTCTCAATTCTGATAGTTGCAATATACATAATAGCGTCAAAATCAGAGTTAGTTATGCCATCTATCAATAAATATTTTTTGTTTATGTACTTGTACATTATTTTTCTTAATTAATGTTTTAATATTTTTTAAATATAAGAAAAAAAGAAAATAAATTAATTTGACACACACAGGACAAACTACTAAGATAGATAGATAGATAATTCCTTTATTGCACACCATTTAAATACAAACATTTATAAGAAAATACACTCTTAAATAATAGGTACAATGGGCGGCCTTATCGCTAAAAGCACTAAGTACTTAGTACCTACATAAAGACAACAAAAACACAGTACACACAAAAAGAAAAAAACAATATTGTATATTATGTTATGTAACTAATTTCATTTGTATTTAGAGTAATGCGTTTTGTTTATAAATGTTTAGTTTATATATTTTAACTAAATCCACGAAACCTCGAATATATTGTAAAATCTTTTCCCCGCTCTAATCCCCCACAATTGACGGGTTGGCACGGGTGCGACAAAAACCTCCCCTATCTAGCCACGTTTTTGCCGACACAGCCTTCTTTGTTGAGAGCCGCGATAGTAGCTACCACCTAAGAAAAATAACCTCGAGAATAAACCAACATTTTGGCCCCCGATGGGGGAAGAATGCCGAGTGTTTTGTTAAATAACAGGGCGGTTATATGGGTTACAGCTAAAACTAGTTATTGCTCTTGATTTTAAAGAAATCTATAGGTACGAGTACCTACCTATATTAATAGGTGAGTAAGAGAAAACTTTCTACCGATTTTGAAGCTTATTGTGCGCACGGAGTAATGTGAAATTTGTCATCACATCATACTCTAATATTATAAAGAGGAAAGATTTGTATTTTTGTATGTTTTTGACCAATAAACTCGTACACCACGGGTCAGATTTCAAAAATTATTTCACCATTAGAATGCTACATTATCCCGGAGTAGCATAGGCTACATTTAGGAGGGTAATGTTTTTAATGAAAAACTAAGCGTAGCTGCGGATTGGTCAGCTAGTAGTTTATATGGAGAAGGAGGGGGGAATACTAAAACGAAGCTAAAACTGTTATGATTTACGGTCGAATTGCGACCATTGTGCATTTGCAACTAGTTAACCACAACAGACATCAGATATTATTTTAGAATTTTTTCTTTCGAAGCGCTTAATTGAGTATTGGTACTATGTTTAACATTAAGGCTAAGTTCATATGAACGCGCGGTACCACGCGGAACTACAAACCGCGCGGTACAAGATCAAACTAAATAGTGTTTATCGTCTACATTACCGCGCGGTTAGTAGTTCCGCGTGGTACCGCGCGTTCATATGAACTTAGCCTTAAGGAATAATTTCGCTAACTGGTAGCGCCCTACAAAAAATTTTCATTATACAAGCGGTTTTGTTATGTACGACATGAATTTAAAACACACATCCGGAATCGGCATATTAACTAATTTTAGAAGTGGGTTTAATATCGTTAGTTTGAATATTTATCCAGTAATCGATACATTTCCAATAAAAACAATTTAACGTAAATCGGCGGCGCCTTTTCGACGATGCCGTTTAGTCAGTTTAACAGATATCTACTTACATGATGAACGAATATGATTTGTTTACCTATTTGATATAGGCTGTTTCATTGATATTTTAGGACTTAATATTGAGATTGTTAAAACCTCTGGTTTTAAACCTCTGAGAAAAATTAAAAAAATTCTGTGGTAAAAAAAGCTATTTTACAACAATACTTGCTATTATACTATGTAGAGTAGGGAGGTAACCACATTGCATGATTTTTTTCCTAAACAATCTTTTTCCATTTGTCGCGATCTCTGGCGTGACGAATAGCGTTATGCAGAGAGCGGGGTGGATCTGATCGGTCCAGCGGATGGGGCTGCGTCCTTTTGGTCTACGTCTCTCGATTTTCCATGTGATTGTGATTTTTTCTAGGTTGTCAGGGTTGCGCCGTATGATGTGTCCAAAATGTTAGCCCAACCCAAGTTTTCATTTAATGTCGTGCATAACAAAACACGTAGTGCTCGTACTCGTATGTGTACTTACATAAAACCTATTTTTTTATTTGATTAGTTTTTATTTCAATCTTTAAACATGCCGGCGGTTACCAGTTAGCTACGCCGTCTCTACATTAAAAGGGATATTTGTTGAATGACTAAATCATAATATTTCTTTTGTCAAGATTATATTTGCAAAAACGGAAAATAATTGCGTCGAAAGCTAACTTCCCCTTTTAAAGTCAGTTAAAAACGAACATATTTTCATTTTATTTGAGCGGTAATTGTGCACAAGAAACCGTCAATAAAATGGACAGAAGAATTCAGGTAAAATATTTCAAATAATTCCGCACGAAATGATATCAAAAAGTGGTAGGTAACTGACAGTAAGCACCTAGAAGTCAGGATGGTTGTAAAAGCAAGTTGGCGGTTGTAAAAGAACTTCCTAGTTGAATTGTAATGAACTGTAACAGTAAAAATTCCCGGTAAAATTTTAGAGACTGTTTCAAATAAAAATGTGATGTCGACTTACAAGTTACGACTGATCTTGTAACTAAACAATGTTGAATGTTAAGTTATCGATGAGAATTATATTTTTTACTTTAATATGAAAGTTGATTTCAATGTGAAAACTGCCTGATGGCCTTGAGTTCGTACAAAAATCCCAAAAAAGGCACTTTCAGAATTCCATAATTTTCAGATTATTCATTCCCTTCAAACCTTATTCGGACTATAAAGAACGTTAAAAAAAATACTATACCGGTTCAGCCGTTTATAAGTGATGCGCTTACCAACGTACTGCATTTAATTTTTATTTATATAGATAATAGTTGTTACTTTTAAGAGACTTAGTGAGACTCTTCCTAGAAAAGGCCGAAGAACTCTGCTGCAGCTGAAATTTGTTATTATTATTACTTAACATTGCGACCCTATATATAACTTGAAGATACGGGGCTGGAGGTGCTGCGCTTGCTGCAATTTTTTTTTAATAATCGTTTCAATCCTATCTTACTTGTTGTGATTTGGTTACTTCAGTTGTTATAATTTTTAATGCTTCTTTAATATATAAAAAGTGACCCGCTGGCTACTTAATGACCTATAATTATTAAGACGAATTAAGACATTCTCCCTACACAGGTGTTCCCGCTGGATAGAGACACATGTCAGGCACGTACAAGTTCGATAAAATTCCAAGTGCTCATACAAGTAAAATAGTGGTGCATTGATGTTAATATAATACCTGTCGAAATTTCATTTCAGGATCGTTTAATATGGCAGTAAATATATGAATATATAGCATGTACGAAATCAGTGAGTTACCTCAAGCCAGACATTTTGTCCTAAGTCAAACTATACGATCAATTTATCGATCTAATGCCTGTTTTTCACATACCCAGTAGCTGGTGGACTGTGAAGGACAGTGCAGTTGCGAGCTCTCTGTTGACTGAGCCACTGGCCCTTTAAAATATTGTTACGCCGAGGCTGTTAAACAATGAGTAACAATCGAAATTTCTCGAACGCTTTTGTCTTACCTGCTGTGTTATTGTTTGCGATTGCGCAGGATGGGGATTGGTTATTCTGTCGAAACACCGACCCTTTTCCTGGAACGTTCGAGATCGTTCTAGTGTAGTGAATTGTGTGCGATATAAATAGGCCGGAGAGATGGCCGGACAGTCAGTCTGGATTTTGCTATACGTGCAAACATTTCGGTGACTTTAAGTGGTGTAATAGTGGTGTGAACTAGTGTGTTGTGATTACGTGTGACCAAGTTCGTGTATTCATCGTTTTAGTGTTGAATAAAAGTGTTATTTTGGTTAGATTGATTCCCATTATTTTATCCCGAACCCTCAGCTCGTAACAATATCAATGAGTCAAATAATGCACAGAGCTCTGACCTTTTTATCATAGATAGGTAAATAATACTTTATTGCACACCATAAATAACAAAACTAACATTATTTATCTTGGGCAAATCGGTGTTGTATGTATATATGTAAGTATGATGTATGTATGTTTGTTTGTCCGAGGATAACATTCGAAGCGTTGATCTGATCATCGTGAAACTAAAAATTTTGGGGGGTTTGTGAGATATTGGGGTTCAAGAGAGGTAAAAAAAATGAAAATGAGACTATTATGTCACGTGGGACGTCAAATGAAAGGTCTTCATTAGTACATTTCAACCCTGTTTTTATTTTTAGTTTAATCCTTGTAGTTTTTGAGTTATTAGCCATAATAAAAACAAAACTTTGACAAAACTCACAGGGTAAACCAGTGACCCCACAATGCTGAAATTTGGTATTCGTGTAGCTTTAGTGACACAAATATAGGCAAAAGTCTGAAATCCAGAATAACTGCATTTTGTACCCCAAAAAAGATTAACCACATTATGAGAACTCCCGTTACCTGTAATTTGATTGAAACTGTAGGTCAAGTCAAATCAAATCATTTATTTCACAAAGTTTATCATACATGCTATTCACAGGACGGTATGTGAACACAAAATGATCACTATCTCCCACCTTAGGTATAAACCTGTGTTGTGGGAACGTAGTCTTTTTCGTCCTTTTTTATACAATAGGTACTTAACCCGGCGTCATTGAGGTTGGGTCAAAATGACCCGGCTTGTTTATAATTGTTTATATCTTTGTGGGTACGTGCGCGACGTTGCCGCTCTTGGCAGTAGCTGGAGCCAATACTGTACTCTAAACGTTTCGGAGGCAAAATCAGTTCAGCGGCGAATGCGCTGGGAGCTACACGCGTGTATTTTCCAAAAAGGTAAATATGACCCATCCTCACAATTGAAGTAACAATTACGCGCCATTCTTAAGTAATCGATTTTTACTGTTGTTTATTAATTCTTGGTGTCTGCAAACCTTATTTTTTGCTTGTCGCTTTGAATTTAATGTTTTTTGTTTGTCAACAGGTACTTATTATAAAATACTATGAACCGAGATCAACGCATCATAGCGGTTTTAGAGGAGTCTGACTCGGAGGACGACTTACCTGATAATGATGATGAAGTGGAAGAAGAGGATCATGTTAGTGTGCGCAGTGAAGCAAGTGATACAGAGCAAAAATGTTCGGATAACAGTTTGGATAGTGATGACGATATCCCGCTCTCCGAAATCATAAGAGAAACGCAATCTAACACAAACAGCGCGTCGTCGACTCAACAAGACCATCCAGTATCACAGTCACGATATCTTGGTAAAGATGGCACAGTATGGCTAAAGACACCTTTTCGACAAAATGTAAGAACTAGGGCAGAAAATATAATTACTCAATTGCCAGGTATAACACAAGAAGCAAAGTCTGCTACTTCCGAGTTGGAATGCTGGGGCTTGTTTTTCAGTAATGAGATATTGCAGAACATTTTGAGATACACTAATGTACGCATCAAACGAAAAATTGAATCTTGTGAAGACTTGTCGAAACAAACCTACATGAAAGAATGACGCATGGAGGAATTCAAAGCATTTATTGGTCTTTTGTATATTGCTGGCCTTAACCGCTCGGGAAGACAGAATCTCAGTGATTTGTGGGTTTCCGATGGCACAGGTGTTGAAATATTTAGGCTAGTAATGACTGAACAACGTTTTCACTTCATACAGAGCTCTCTGTGCTTTGATGATGACACTACCCGGGAGCAAAGGAAGCAGTTAGATAACCTAGCACCAATCAGAGAACAATTCGAAGCTTTCGTTGAAAATTGTAGAACAACTTATTCACCAGGTGAGTGTCTAACTATTGATGAAATGCTGGTAGCCTTTCGAGGTCGGTGCAAATTTCGCCAATACATACCATCAAAACCTGCAAAATATGGCATCAAGATCATTGCATTAGTAGATTCCACGAACTTCTACATTTTGAATCTTGAAATATATCCCGGAAAACAGCCTGCCGGTCCGTTTGCCGCAAGTAATAAACCATTTGATGTTGTGAATCGCATTGTGGGACCTATTACAAAATCAAACCGTAATCTAACGTTTGATAATTGGTTCACCAGTTATGATCTGGTTCAGCATTTGCTCAATGAACACAAGTTGACGACGGTTGGTACTCTGCGTAAAAACAAAAAACAAATCCCTCCTGCATTCACAAAAACTCGTGGTGTTGACGTGTTTTCATCTCGATTTGGTTTCCAAAAAGATATTACTCTTGTATCTCATGTACCAAAAAAAAATAAGGTGGTATTGCTGATGTCAAGTCTTCACCATGATAATAAAATTGACGATGCAAGCGGAGAAAAGCGAAAGCCCGAAATCAACACCTTTTACAATAAAACGAAATGTGGGGTTGATGTCGCTGATGAGCTTTCCGCCACATATGATGTGAGTCGTAACTCCAAACGGTGGCCCCTGACAATTTTTTATGCCATGTTGAACATGTCAGGAATTAATGGTCTTATAATACATCGCATAAATAATAACAAACCAAGCGAGAAGCGACGTCATTTTTTGAAAAACTTAGGTCTTGCTCTAGTCAGTGAGCATTTGAAAATCCGCCAGAATGTGAATCGCTTGCCACGAGAAATGCGCAAAAGAATCAGGGAATTTGTTGGTGAATCATCAGAGGAGCCACCTGCAAAGATACGCAATGCCCGCAAAAGATGTCAAGTGTGTCCTGCAAAAAAAGATCGTAAAACAAAACATACTTGTCAAGCTTGCCAAAAATTTATTTGTCCTGAACACATCATATCTTTCTGTAGTGATTGCATTTACAACGAAGATTCTAATTAGCTTCGTTATACTGTTTTCCTAAGATATTAGACTTAAGTTTATAAAAGTGCCATATGTAACCAAAAAGACTGGTTATTAGTGTAGTAATGTCATGAAAACCTAAGAGGTCTCTATTTTGTTCCTATTTTTAAGAGTTTATGTAAAAGTTGATTAAATTTAATAAAACGTTGGTTAATTATTATTTTTATTATTTATTATCAAAACCAGAATAACCTAATACTAAAATAATAACACAGGTTACTAATTTACTTAAAAAGTATGGAAATACCATCTATAAAATATATGGGTAATATTGACCCACCTCAACGTTCGCGTAACTGTTTTCTACCACAATGACGCCGGGTTAAACAAAAAATAATTATTATATTTATAAAGGACATGCATTAATTAATAAATTTTGAATATTGAGGGCAGCATTACGTTGTATCATTTTTGTGTTTATGTTTTTGAGTATGCGAGGGTGTGTTAGTGTGTGTAAGTGCGTGTGTGTGTGTGCTTGCATGCGTGATTATGTATGTATGTATTTAGGTAGTTAAACGGATAATAAGGATACTAACAAAATATGTTGCATTTTGGGTTGTTAAGCGTTATATAGGTGTGAGGCATATGTATTTGTATGAAATTTTAATGAAAAGTTCTAAATAAATTGTACAGCATATGATATTTATTATTCTTATTTATTATATTTTAAGTTAAGTAGGTGTAATAAGCTAACGCTCGGTGTCATTGTAATTTAATGTGATCAACCACTTTACTAAAGTCCGCTTACATCTGTGCCGAGTTAGTGTACTTAATTGGTCACAATAAATATATTTCTATTCTATTCTAATTAATTTGAGATTATCGTTAACTTTGGTATAAATATATGGGGCAAGATACCTGAAGCTTCTTTTGCCAAAATTCGTTCTTATTCTCGGAATATGCCATTGAGTACTTCTACTATCAGGAGGAGTACTAACTGTTGTATTAGAATCTTTATGGAACCTAAGAACAGTGCTCGGTACAAAGAGTTGTCTAACGGTAAGGTGGTTGGTTTCTCCATATAACATCTCAGTTGAATATCTGTATGGTTTTTTGTAGGCAATTTTAAGTATCGCTCGCTATGCTCTTTCAAGCTTCATTAAATAAACTTGAGAGCAATAAAATCGCACATCCGCACATTTTTACTTAAAAGTTAATTTTTTTTTTATTTGGAGCTTACAGCAAATTAAAATCAAATTAAATTAAAGTGCATAATCTAGGCATTCGCAGAACTGATAAAGGGTTGACATTTACCTTTAAAAACAACTCATTAGCAACAAAACAATAGACCCCCTTATGTCGCTCGATCCAGGTAAGGCCGGCGGCGGGATTTATCGCAGGTATAAAAGAGTGCATATTGAGGGAATGGTCATCATTTCCCTTCAATCGCCGCTTATACGAGGTACAGACATGTACCCGGGCGTTTCTCTCCTATCCCCATCCCGGCAACAGCCCAAGCCGAGGTTCGTACCTAAGTGGTGCCCTTGCGCTAGTTGCCTAAAAAAACTTGCTGGGCTGAGCGCCATCTGCGCTTGCCAAAAGTTCGGTTAAGCTGTCACGGCCTCAGAGGCCAACAGCGAGATTAGTCCATTCGAAAAAAAAAAATGGTCATCATTTGCATACCAACGTACAGTGTGAAAGGTTCTCTATTGATATTGGCTTCAAACGGAACACGAAAATGGATACTACACCAGAAGTAGCCGCTCAAGTGGTTGCCCTTGTTGAATCGGGGCTTAAGCAAAGTCAAGTGGCTCGACAATTGAGTTTGAGCCGATTTACCGTTCGGCGTGTATACCAGAGGTATCAAGAGACTGGTGGCTACCAACGGCGACAAGGATCGGGCCGTCCCCGTGCTACAACAGAGCGTGATAACCGCTTTCTTATAACGACATCTTTAAGAAATCGTCGTTTGAACGCAGTTCAACTGGGCCAACGACTTCAAGAAGTTCGTGAAGTAGAAGTTAGCCGGTGGACAGTCAGAAGACGATTGAGAGAAGGTGGCCTGACTGCACACAGGCCAGCAAACGGGCCGAAATTGACCCCAGCCCACCGAGAAGCCCGCCTTCAGTTCGCTCGAGACCATTTGAATAGGACCGAAGAGCAGTGGAGTGCAGTCCTGTTCTCTGATGAGTGCAGGATGTGCTTGCATGGCAACGGCGGACGGGGGAAGGTGTATAGAAGATCGGGAGAGCGATTTGCCCAATGCTGCATAACAGAACGTGTCGCCTATGGCGGTGGATCAATCATGTTTTGGGGAGGCATGTCTATGGAAGCAAAAACCGAGCTTGCCTTCATCACCGGACCGAATACTGGTCGCCAATCAAGAGGATTGACTTCCATACGATACATTGAGGAAGTACTCGAGAGCCACGTAGTACCTTTTGCTGAGTTTATCGGCGAAAACTTTCTGTTTATGCAAGATAATGCAAGACCGCATACTGCTGGCATAGTGATCGAGTACCTTCAAGAGGTGGATGTGACCGTTATGGAGTGGCTAGCTCGAAGCCCAGACCTCAATCCCATCGAACATCTATGGGACGAGCTGAAAAGAAGAGTTCGAGGCCGAGATGCACCTCCATCGACTCTACAGGAGCTGCAACAGGCGATCGCAGAGGAATGGGAGGCTATTCCTCAAGACTTTATCAAAAGTCTAGTAACATCAATGAAAACACGGATGGAGTCAGTGATTCAGGCTAGGGGAGGGAACACTCGGTATTAATAACAAACTTTTAATTAATTTTATCTTTTAATTTCATAACTTTGACACCAATACTTGAATAAAGAATTTTTTACTAAACATGCATTTTTGTTATTGATCCACAAAAGCATTTTTATGTAATGATTGAAAGACAAATCAGATACCACTGGATAGGTATTAAAATAGACTATGAATCTGCATTACAGAAACATAATATTTTTTGTTTTTTTCTTAGTTATGTCAAAAAATCATGAATGTGCGATTTTTTTGCTCTCAAGTTTAGGTTTACAGGCCGCTCCCCAGGTGACACAACAGTAGGACAAAATGGATTGGCATAGCGCAAGATATATCAGTCTTATGGTTTCCTGATCTACGATGGATCGTATTCGTTTAAATATATATAACATTTTACGTAGTCTGGTATGTAGAGTCAATTTGCTTCCTCCAAGTCAGATTTTCATCAATATATATACCCAAGTACTTATATTCTTTAGCTTGTTGTATACAGGGTTACAGGAAAAATCGTGCTAGATCCGTTAAGGGCATGGAGTACCCATCATTTCTGACTTATTTCACTATGAAACACCCTACCCTAAACTTAACCCTTTTCGAGATATTCGACTTTTAATTTTTTTATTGAAAATTGCCGATTTTTAGGCTACTAAATTTATTTTTGTTTATTTTGTGTATCTTATTATTATTATTATTGCATTTTTACATGTGTAATAAGATGCTTTAGGACGTCTATCATTAAAATAGTGCATAAGTTAATTGAATAGACCGTAGTAGACAAGTGAAAGTTAAGAAATAAAAAAAAATATTAGAAAGTTTATTTTTCTCTAAGGGATATCTAAAAAAAATATTATGGCAATGGTTCGGCAGATGTTTTTTAAAATATCTACGTTTCATCAGCTATCTAACGAGGTATAACAATCTAGGGTTTGTATTACATTTCGTGGAAAAAAAGTAGTTGGGACGCAAGCTCGCAACGAATACATAACTCGCTACCCCGGTCGTCGAGTGCCGGATGTGGCCGTTTTTGACAGAGTCTATCGAAGACTTCGAGAAACTGGCTCTGTTTTGAGACGAAATACAGACATGGGAAGACCACGAATTGATGACGAAGAACAGGACAATGAGATAGTGCAACGCTTTCTAGCGGATCCGACTACTTCCACTAATATTGTTGCCCGTGATCTGGGACTTTCGCAATGGAGAGCGTGGTTTACAGTGCATACTGCTGGCCTATACCCGTACCATTACACGCCGGTACACGTTATTGAAGAAGGAGACCCCGCGAGAAGATTGGACTTTTGCAGATTTATGCTAAATGCTGACGTAGAAGACCCAGATTTTCTAAGAAATATCTTGTGGACGGATGAGTCCAAATTTGATAAAGATGGCATAACTAACTATCACAACGCCCATTACTGGGCCCCAAAAGAGCTAAGGAATCCCAATAAGAAAAGAGTGAAGGGGTCCCAACGAAGATTCAGCGTGAATGTGTGGATGGGCATTATCTCCAATCATTTGATTGGACCTTACTTTCTCCCGGATAATCTAAATGGGGAAAGCTACGAAAATTTCCTGAGAGCAGACTTAAGTGATTTGCTGGATGATCTGCCACTCAACCTGATCAGGGACATGTGGTTCCAACACGATGGCTGCCCTGCCCATTTCAGGAGAAGTGTCAGAGACTGGCTGGACACAAATTATCCAAACAAATGGATAGGACGAGGTGGACCGTTGCCATGGCCAGCAAGAAGTCCGGACCTAACCCCCATGGATTTTCACGTATGGGGGTGCATGAAAAGTCTTGTGTACAGCGAGCCGAATCCAGTTTCGTCTGTGGAAGACTTACGAGAAAGGATTGTGGATGCAGCCAATAAAATGAGGACCACGTTAACCACTGGAGTAGTAAAGACTGGTCTCCGTAGAAGGATGCGACAATGTATCAGAAATAGAGGCGGCCATGTTGAACATGAACTGTAGAATAAGAAAAAGTTGTGTGAAAATCTTTAATAAATGACATTTCATGCTTACCTATTATTTTATTTTACTTTTTAGGGCTAAGTATAAATTTTCTTCTCCACTGTCGCCTATAAAACTAAATTTTTTTCAATGCATTTGAATAAAACCCTAGATTATTATATCTCGTTAGATAGCTGATGAAACGTAGATATTTTAAAAAACATCTGCCGAACAATTGCCATAATATTTTTTTTAGATATCCCTTAGAGAAAAATAAACTTTCTAATATTTTTTTTTATTTCTTAACTTTCACTTGTCTACTACGGTCTATTCAATTAACTTATGCACTATTTTAATGATAGACGTCCTAAAGCATCTTACTACACATGTAAAAATGCAATAATAATAATAATAAGATACACAAAATAAACAAAAATAAATTTAGTAGCCTAAAAATCGGCAATTTTCAATAAAAAAATTAAAAGTCGAATATCTCGAAAAGGGTTAAGTTTAGGGTAGGGTGTTTCATAGTGAAATAAGTCAGAAATGATGGGTACTCCACGCCCTTAACGGATCTAGCACGATTTTTCCTGTAACCCTGTATGTTACGAGCTGAGGGTTCGGGATAAAATAATGGGAATCGGTCTGACCAAAATAACACTTTTATTCAACACTAAACGATGAATACACGAACTTGGTCACACGTAATTACAACACACTAATTCACACCACTGTTGCACTACTTAAAATCACCGAAATGTTCGCACGTATAGCGAAATCCAGACTGACTCGGGAGCAACTACTCTTCATGCGAGACCCTTCCCACGTCAGTCCTCCAGGGCCTCGCTGAGACTCACTCACTCACTTAGACTGACTCACTCGAGACTGACTGTCCGGCCATCTCTCCGGCCTATTTATATCGCACACATTTCGATTGTTCGAGAACGATGTCGATCCTTCCAGGAAAGGGTCGGTCCCTCGACACAATGGCCACTCCCCATTCTGCGAAACCACAAACAATAGCAACAATAACACAGCAAGACAAAAGCGTTCGAGAAGGTTCGATTATTACTCATTGTTTAACAGCCTTGGCGTAACACTGCCCCCTCCTAAAACATGCTCGTCCCGAGCATTCTTAGCCCCATATCGCGGCAGCCGATCAACACGAACAATTTTAGGCGCACCTCGCGCTGAAGATGTAGCAACTAGAGGAGCCACATTGCCGTCTCCAGTACTTTAGGACACCCAGAGTCCCTTTCTCATCAGCGATCCCAATTCCAGCCTCCAAAACACGGCTCTCATGATTTCTATCTGTTCTTTCACTTCCTGGAATTCCTTTCCAGATGAACCGAACGATTCCCTCATCAGTCGAGCACGCTCTTATGGCCAACGTCGCTGATCTTCCTGTTGACGACGCTGCTCTTCTTTATCCTGACGTCGCTGTTCCTCTTGCAACCGAGTCTACTCCACCTGTTCACGTCGCTGTTCCTTCTGCAACCGAGCCTGCTCTTCCTGCTGACGACGCTTCTCTTCTTTATGCTGACGGCGTTCTTCCTCCTGCAACCAAGCCTGCTCTTCTTGCTGACGACGCTGCTCTTCCTTATCCTGACGTCGCTGTTCTTCCTGCAACCGAGCCTGCTCTTCTTCCTGACGTCGCTGTTCTTCCTGCCAACGTCGCTGCTCTTCTTGTTGACGACAAAGCATGGCCATAATAGCAGCAAGATCGCCTGTCACAGGAGCTTGCCCCACGGATGATGATGATGGTGCTCCAAATGATTCAGCGGCGGCTGATTCCTTCTCCATCGGCTGACGACTCTGCCGAGCTTCTTGAACCGGAGAATCTCCAAACCGCCTTTCATCTATTTCCTGTTGTCGTTGACCTCTCGTCCTGACACCGTCCACGTTATCTTTTGGCAGAACCGGCATTATTTTATCCCACTTCTGACACCAAATTGTTACGAGCTGAGGGTTCGGGATAAAATAATGGGAATCGGTCTGACCAAAATAACACTTTTATTCAACACTAGAACGATGAATACACGAACTTGGTCACACGTAATCACAACACACTAATTCACACCACTGTTGCACCACTTAAAGTCACCGAAATGTTCGCACGTATAGCTAAATCCAGACTGACTCGGGAGCAACTACTGTTCACGCGAGACCCTTCCCACGTCAGTCCTCCAGGGCCTCGCTGAAACTCACTCACTCACTTAGACTGACTCACTCGAGACTGACTATCCGGCCATCTCTCCGGCCTATTTATATCGCACACATTTCGATTGTTCGAGAACGATGTCGATCCTTCCAGGAAAGGGTCGGTCCCTCGACACAATGGCCACTCCCCATTCTGCGAAACCACAAACAATAGCAACAATAACACAGCAAGACAAAAGCGTTCGAGAAGGTTCGATTATTACTCATTGTTTAACAGCCTCGGCGTAACATATATAGTCTGTCAAATGAAAGTAGACACTGAAAAATCGCGGCAAATTTAAAAAATATCAGCGTGGCAACCCAGTAATTAATAGGACACTTGGAATAACACAACTTGATACTTGGTTATTATTCTAAAAAAAATCAAATTTCTCTCAGAGATTCTATATATAATTATACTTACTTACATACTTTTAATTCTCTATGCAATGTTAAAAGATGATGATGCACTTGAATATAAACTATTATTCTTCAGAATAATAAATCTAGGCTTAGGAACCTATGTACCATTTTTTCTGCCGACAAGCAGTACCTAATGCACTGGGTACGGGTAGGTTAGGTACTGTACAAAGCGCCAGTGGCGGCGCTACTTTTTCACAATATATTAGCATAAGATAAAGAACACAAATAAGAAAGTCTCAATGAAATAGTTTATTCAGTAAACAGATAATTTACTAACTAGAAATTTATTTATTCAGAATCAGTATCTAAATATTCTATTTGAAGTGATGCATCGGAGTCACTGGTATCATCACTGTTTCCTCCCACATTGATAATAAAACTTTGTAAGTTCTCTTCGGTAATTCTGTCTCTTTCTTTGTATTTTACTTCTACGTGGATTACATGGTCAGTAGTTTTTTTCCAATCATCTGCAGTTATGCTTTCAAATGACTCATCAACAACTTTTTCAAATTGTGCTGCAGTCAGGCTTACATTTCTACTTGCTACCTTTCGTTTTGCCAAACTCCATATAAGCTCTATTGGGTTAAGATCGCAGTGATAAGGGGGAAGTCTTAATACTTCATGACCATGCTGTTTTAAGATTTCATCTGCTTCATAAATTGGTTTTGGTGTGTTTTGTTTTACAAAACATAGCAGCTCTGCTTTGGTGTGGTATTCTTCAAATGCAACACCATTCAACGTAAGCCATTCTCTAATTTCTGGTTTGCGAGTTTGTGTTGTAGGTGCCTTGTTAATGATGACCGAATGATATGACGCGTTATCCATTACTATCAGACTTGGCTCATTTAAATTTGGCATGAGCTTTTCTTGTAGCCATTTAATGAAATTTTCAGCATTCATATCATGATGGTAGTCCGCACTTTTCGATTTCGTGCTAAACACTAGCAATGAATTTGGAACAAAGCCTTTTTCCGATCCAGCATGAACAATGATTTAGCGTTTCCCCGATGAGATATTTTCAAATACACCGCTTTTTGATGGGCCTTGCCAACATTTCTTGGGCTTGTATGATTTGTGGATATAAGTCTCATCTAAATAAATGATGGGTTTGCCTTCCAAACGCTTTGAAGTTATTGTCCGTAAAAATCGATGTCTCCACGCACAGATGTCATACCGCTCTATCAATAATGAACGTTCATTTTTGTTTTTCTTGAATTTGTAGCCATTTTTCAATAGTATTTGACGAAGAGTCTCATGAGATCCACTGAATCCAATGCATTCTTTTAATTCTGCCAACAAAGTTCTTAATATGGGGATTTGTTTTCTTACAATATAGAATTCGTTTATTTTATTCCTTATAACATCCATGTCAAAACTATCCAGGTTTGACACTGTGGACTGGTGAGGTCTTTTTTTTACCCGGAGTACTCCAGACCACCTTCATTCTCCACACCTTCTGTTTTGATTCTTTTTAATGTTGTGACACTTACTTCTGCAAATACAAATAAATAAATGTAAGTATGAAAGTGATCGAGCAGATCTGAACAACAAAATGTTACATTGGGAATGCAACAGGTACAGTTAAAGCTTAGTGAAAACTTACCAGTGAGAGAAGATATTTCTTCCAAGAACTGGTTTTGGGTTTTTATCCTATCTTTTTGTTCCAAATCAGTTAGCCTCTCAATTGTATCCATTATTTCGGTAACTCCTGCTACTTCCTTCAGATTTGCTGTAAAAGAAGAATTTAGTTAGAAATTATAGTGTACATGATATTATTATGAGAAGATTATGATGATTATGTTGACTATGTGTGTGGCTGATTCTCAACCAAACTGATGCCACCGACATCTTTAAAAGTTAAAAATTTAAAGTCGTTAATATCAAAAGGCCAAATTGATGATGAGTATTGTATTCCGATATCATAAAAGAACACAACAATATAAAAGAGAATAAAATTCGAAAACCACGAAATAGTATCAAAGTATCAAAATATTTGTGCATACTAACCTAATAAATCAACCACAATACGTAAACAATATTGTTTCTGCAGGAATTCAGCTTCTTTTGCCTGCTGCTTCTCCTCATATTTTGAAATCATACAGTATAGTAACTTTCGCACGCCACTCTTGATTGTTTTATTCATTTTATCACACAAAAATCTCAAAATATCTTAAAACTCAACTACACACAAGAATACCTTACGCCGCCATCTTCCAAACATTAGGAAATAATAATGATGCCACACTCCGATTCTCATTTTCCCTAATCTGTTCAAAAAGTCAAGAGTTACCTTAAACGACGACCTATTTGAAAAATATTAAGAGAGTGACTGAAACGAAAGAAGTAAGTCAGATTCATGGGAAATGGTCATCCGTGGTTTCTGCCTACATCTTCTGGAAAAGGCATTTTTTGCCTATTTTTCCGGTTCAGAATGACAAAACCTATAAAATAGTTCAATATTATTAATCTGCAATCGATAAGAGTGGGTTACAATTCGTTATTATTATAGTTATTTATAGTTCGTGCAATTACCATTTTATACCCACCTAAATTTACCCAGCTGTAGAACATAGCGTCCGTAGGTGGAAACACATTAGTATTGCCATGTAAAAAGTTACGAAAAAATGCGAGTGCCTAATTTCGTTTGACAGACTATAGTTAGGCAGTCGCAGTCTCCTGTAAAAGGGTCACCGGTACAGCATTGATGTAGTTTTATTATCTTATTTGTTTTTGTAGCACTTCTTTCCGAGATATTAAAATGAATGAAGAAGGTTATGTTGTAGCCAGTCAGATATAATTTTAAGATTGGTCTCTGTTATGTTGGCAACTTGCTCCCACGTGTCTCCATAAAAAACAACAGCAGTATCATCAACAAAGGCAAAAACTTTTGACTGTGGAAGATTGAGTGAGCTCGGACAATTAATGTAAATAAGAAAAAGTGTGGGGCCTAGCACGCTACCCTGTGGCACGCCAAAATCAATGCTAGTGAAGTCACAAGTCAGGCGGTTGTTTATTTCGTGGCACTATTTTGATAGTCGAAGATTACGAAAAATATATTTTTGTTTTTATTGGAGACGCGAGATCTCAGTTCGGGGCGAACCACTAGTTATCTACTTTATGTACTTTATAGACAGTGAACATACAGCTGCTATCTAGCTGACCGGTCAAAAGCTAGTCTATGAAAACTAGGCTTTAGGTAAATGAAGCCATATCATAAACCTTTACAGTAAAGCTTAGTTTCCACTTAAAACTAAAAAGTAGTGACTCGTTTAAAACAGAACAAATGTAGAGCAAATACAAAGTGAAATTAAAACGTAGGTGTTCGTTTTATCGTCTTTTTAGGTCGCTATTGAAAACGACTATTTATTTTGAACTTGCAGGGTTTCATTTAACATCGTTATAACCTTTTTGGAGAACTTGGTCGCTTGTTAGAGTTCGTATTCAGCATTAATTGGAAAATTGTGCTCTTAACTCTACCTTTAATGCAAACTTAGTAAGTATACAATTAAAATAGAACATTTGAAGGGCACCACAGTCTTTGAGTTTACGATCTTTTTTTTATATGGCCTTAAGATGGAACAGGCTTACGGCCCACCTGATGTTAAGGGGTAAGCATTGCCTATAACAAAGTATTGACTCGTAGGTCACGTAAACGTACCCTACGATGCACTGCTCTGTGTCCAACAACTTAAGGCATATAGGTGTAAAGTAAATGCCTGTAATTTCACCAGCAACCATACTCCAGCAATGCTGCTTGGCGGCAGAAATAGGTATGGTGGTAGTTATTTCAAGGGCGAGCCCTTTTACAAGTAACTTTATTACTCTATAAGATACATAGATAATTAATACCAATAAGTCTTTTACGTAAGTCAGTTGCTGTCGCCCATCTACAGTGCGTATCTTACGTGTGTACGGCCTGACCCAGCGACAGCGACTGCGACTGGTTTACGTAATAAGGCTACCGGTAGTTTATACAAAGCACTTAGAATGTAATGTTGTAAAAAATCCAGCAGTCCTTTGCATTAACTTTTTTTCGAGCTGCTTGAGAAATTCAGTCGAATTAAAAATAAACAGAAGTTAAACGCTGCTAAGCGGAATGGAGCGTTTTCAACTAATTACATCGTCATTAGTGGATTTACAAAACGATTGTTTAAGAAATGTATTTTTCATCATTCATGCTCTGAAAGTTGGTCACTGTAAACTCGATAGTGGCTCTGTAAATGCGATTTACGGAGTGCAGGTCCTAGGGCCGTAAGTAAATTTGAAAATAGAATGAAGAGAATTTGAAAGAGAATGAAACTCATAGCATTTTTACTAAGGTAAATTGAAATACAATCTCCATGACAAATCAGTATTTCTATTTAGAAATTAAAGAGCCCATAGTTCAGTCGTGAAAACAGAACAATGGATACCAGGAACACAAATTTTCTGTTTAACAACTAACTGTTCTAGACACACTTTTTGTGATTTTTTTTTATATATCCAATTCAGAATCAACAGCACTTGATATCAATGTAAAGAGTCTCTCATAACAAGAGATTCTCATTTTATAGACAAAACTTTTAAACAGTCACCGAGAGAAAATTATTAAAAAAACAATATAATGTTTAATTTTTAAGGAATCATTTTGAAGAACGCAAGTGAGGGAGAGGTGCTGTGTACACTTGAGGGGGTAAGAAAGGGAGTATAATATGTGTTGTGTGAGTTTCTAAATATTTTATGGAACGCGCTATATATGATTATGAACAGATACCTATAATTTGTTTCTTATAAGATGATTTGCTATTAGAGAAGATGTCTATTCACGTAAAAACCTTGTTGTAGCCATCTATTTTGCGACAGATGACAGAGTTCTGGGCATAGTTGGTGTGTCTGAAAGGAACATGAAAGAGGGTTGTGTGTCTAGTACGTTTAAAAGGCGTTTTGAATTGAAGAACGAGAGACGCTTATTCGGGGCTATCAATTCTATTACTGCAAACGTCGAGTAAAAACAACATCTGCAGCAAAGAACGCCGATCCTTGTCTCCGTGATAATAACACATTCGTGATAAAAAGTTATACGTTAAACTTGGGTGTAAACGATCAATAACACCCTCGATTAGCGATCTCGCTCGCATTCGCTTGCTCGTACGCGGAAATATCTTGGGTGTACAATAGATCGCAATAGATGCCTGGACCACAAGGGTGGTAGCCTGTGGATATAAAAGGGGCTTTTACTACTTTAAGAAAAGTTCTTATTTGGTAGATTTATACAATTAGGTGTCCTAATTAATATTCTGAGTTTGCGACCTTGAGCAACCACCGCTCGCGCCGCCGTATTGGAAAAATGGTACCGAAAACCAGTTTCTCGTTATTATCTTCTCTCCGATACCACCTAGGTTAAAAATATCTATGATAAAAATATAGAACATACAATTTCCTGCAACTTTCGTAGATAACATTTTTCAAACAGATGAAATAATTCACGAGTTCCGCCGGAGTCAAGCTCAGCAAATTTCTACAAGTTGCAAAATCACTAATGCAAAAACAATACAAGATTGAAAAAAAATAAAAAAGTGTGTTCAACACTTCTGCTTTTTTTACGCACCGACTGCAAACCGTCATACCTACCTATATTAAATTTCACAAATATCGGATCAGCTCTTTGATAGTTATCCTCGGACAAACAAACATGCATACATACATACAACGCCGATTCGTTTATAATAATATTGTCACTGTTAAAAGTTTTTTCGTGTTCATTAGAGAGTTAAGGGTTCAGTGAACTGAACACAGAACGCTTCGTATGTTAACTATGTTTACATTTACCGGGTTCAGTACATAGTGTGAAAGCTTTGCAGTATTGACTCAAACTCTATTTATGCAGAGTATTTTAGGCAGCTTCTTTTTAACATGTTGGGCGGTGTTTGTGAAAGAGGCGTATTCAAAGAATATAATAGGAACAACTCTTGTTCTGCAACTTCTGGAAACGTAGCCCAAATTCATATTTGACCATTTTTTTATAGTAGTTCTACCTTCTTCAGGTCAATGTATACTTATGCTGGGTTATATATTTTTAGCGTCAGGAGCAAGAACATTTTAAGATGAAATTATTTGTGTTAGTAAATTAGAACAACAATCTTATTATTTTAATGTGCCTTGACCAATCTTCTTGTATTTATCCTCTCCATCCAAAGCTTGTGTGGAAGAGATATTTAGTGCTATTATAGTGATAAGACTGCCCATTGTACATTTCGTAGTTAATATTTTGTTGTAACTAGCTAGCAACGTGCACAAAGCATCAATCAATCGTACACCAAACCACTTCAAACCAGATTGGTTTTTGTTTGATGATAACCATTCACTCATATTTGAGTCAAGAGCTTTGTTTACCAATTTAAGTAATAATTAAATGAAATGAATAAGCACTGAAACTTGGAATATAAATAGAAAGATAGGTTGTTGCAAAGGATTTACTCTGGTCCCCTCTACCCAGTTTTGCAAAAGATAAATTGCCTGAAAAACAAACTATAGAATGCCACTTTTAAAATTATAATTTCGCATCTCTGGAAAGGTTTTATGGCGTATAGAGACCTCTCGACTCGGAGTAAAAAATTATTTACCTATAAAGCAAGTATTTGCTAAAAATCAGCTTTTATTTTGCAATATTAGTCGCCTGCAACATCGCCCGTTGAGATTCCACTCTGCCACTATCAAGATACAAAACATCATCATGCATCATCGCATAGGCGAGATCGTCCTCAAAGGCAAGACTAATAGATAATAGAGATAAAATATCGGTCATTGAGCGTGCTTTATAGGCTAAGCCTTTACAGCCTGATTAGTAAATTCAAACTTAATTTTAAATTTTGTTATTCTCGAGGGTTTAGTACCAGGGGCATGAATCAGGAGTGTGTTGGTACTGTTCTTGAGAAGAGATGTAGAATTGCTGAACCACGACTTAAGCTGGTTAAGAATCTGGTTTATTCTGGAAGGTGGAAGACTTCGTGCCAACAAGCGAGACGATTTGCATCACTTACTTTTCAAAACTGCTTAAGGTGTGGTTTAATTACGGAATAGGCTTAATTCTTTACCTCTGCTAAAGAACATCTTCTGACGCTCTTGTTGCTTCTTCTTGTTCGCGTTATTCCCTTGAGGATAACGGAATTAAAAATTAAACTTTAATTAACTGACTTAGCCGTAGTTGAAAGTCAGCGAGAGTTGGTTTCAAGGTTATTTGACAATTCTTGACAGAAACTTTTAGCAGTTGATTAGCGTTTTACAAATTCAAACGTTATTGATTTTCATAATACAGAATAGTCTTAGCACAAAAAGTTGCGCAACATAATCCGACGCCATTTCAGGCGAGGTCTGTAGAGTTCGTGATCTTTTGCACGAATTGTAGCTCAATGTTTATCGTCTAATGAATAGACCGTTTCTCCAGAGCCAAGTTTAATAATTTTCAAAGTTAAGGTTTACGACTTTATAATCTGTTTGCACGACGCGAATAAATTCAGCAGATTTATTACGAGCAATAAAACATTTGGGAATGGCAAAGATATTTTAAAATTTTATTCGAAAGTATGATAAAATACCAAAAAGATCCAATATGGAGGTAACAGGAACTAATGCATGCAGACGCTATAACCAAGAATTCCTGAAAATTAAACTTAGGGATATATTTTAGATCCCGCAGGACAGAGTGGGTCCATTTGTCTTATCGTGGAACTAGCGATTGGAGCTGCTAGGACCACGCGATTTTGCCTAGGGCTCTTCGACCTGGTCTCTTTGCTACTTTTATTTTACTATTTTGACAACAGCAGTTTTGACAGGGCCGTGCGTGACTATTAACAGTTTAGCTAGTAATAAGTGCTAGTCAAAGTCAAAGTCAAATATTTTTATTCAATAAAATCACGAGGATTACTTTGAAACGTCAATTTTACTGCCTGTTCTTAGAGAGTTAAATTCCTGCCGCGGAAGGAATATTTGTATGGCCTGCAAATATTACGTACTTTTAAGAGTAGTAGAGTTTCTTGTGATAGGGCTCGCCCGGGGAAGTGCTACCACCATACCTGTTTCTACCGCCAAGAAGCATTGCTGTGTTTCGGTTTGAAGGCTATGGTTGCCGGTGAAATTACAGTCACATGAGGCTTTACACCTGTATGCCTCAAGTTGATGGACGCAGGGAAGTGCATCGTAGGGCACATTTCCAAGGAGCGTGACCTACGAGGCAAACTTTGTTATAGGCGATGGTTACCACTTAACATCAGGTGGGCCATAGGCTTGTTCCATCTCCATTGTAAAAAAAAGAAAAAAAAAATACGATTCAACTACCTAAGTTGACTACCAATAAGTTTTAAAACCCACATCATGATACTAAATTATGATGATGTGGTTTTGAAAACTCAAATAGGCTAACCATCCAATACTGAACATGTGCTTTTTCCGTAGATTTCGAGGCGGATCCTGCACCTAACGGCTTCCAGCTGCCTTTATTAAAAGCCTTTAAAAAAAGTTAAAAAATGGCATTTTTAATAAATTTATATGAAAATTCGATTTTAAAATCTCCAAAATGTGGTCCAATCCTAGTATTTCGTTGTTTATACCCACGGTACAGGTAATTCTATGAGTCAGGTATTCATCATTATCATCATCATCCATAAGATAATAAGATAAGATATCATCCATAAGACATACACTGCTGAACATAGGCCTCTCCCATAGATTTCCAGAGCGACCGATCTTATGCGGCTTTCACCCAACGACTCCCAGCAAACAGAAACAAACAGTAACGTTATATTCCAATTCCCAACCAATCACAGCGTTTGTTTTCTTATGAACATAGCAAACTCCAAATCCAACGTTTGTACCTACATTCGCTTTGTATACAGGGAGTAAACAGACTGATACCGAAGACTAGTAAAAGTTTAGTGAATGTATTTATTATTTTGATCAACTTCCACTATGAAACTACACAGATAATTTAATCAGTTGACCAGCCCGACACGTGTGCCGTATGTCAGACACAATGTGGGCGAAGACCACCACAGAATGGGTCCCAAATAACGGACGACGCCCGCGTGGAAGGCCCAAGCGAAGGTGGCGGGATGAGCTAAACTCCTACCTCAAGGATTGGCCCTTACTTGCAACAACAGAGACTAGTGGAAAGAGGGAAGGGAGGCCTTTGCCCTGCAGTGCGGCACAACAGGCTTATAATAATAATAATACTACTGCTTCCTCGCTTATCCACGCACAGACGAAATTTAGCGATAGTGCGGGCCCTGAACCCATTGCTAGTTCCGCACTTATTAACTAGCAAAGATCTTGCTGATAGAAATGCGATCTTGTACTGCGGAGCTGTTCCAGCATGTCGCGTTGCTCGTGTCAAGTTCCCGGATACTGAGCGAGCACCGCGGCCTGCTGGCGGTGTCCCTTCTTGGCAAGTGCGGATCAAACGGCGTATCAATGGGTTTAGGACTCTTATTGCAAGAATACAAGAATTTATTAATAAAAATAATATTTACACGTCATAGGTCAAATTTTATGAATAAAATAAATTAATGAAATAAATTATTAATACATATTAATGATTCATCTTGTGAAACAATTACCTATGTATCTAATATAATGATTATTTTTTATTAACTAGTTGGTTGGGGGGGGGGGTTTTCTACAGTTCGGGTAATTCGAGGAATTCACCCATACTGTAGAAAACCCTCTCCAACAACCATGTTTTTAACCGGCCCTTAAACGCCGCGATGGAGGCTGCATTTCGGATACTATTTGGTAGCCTATTGTAGACTGCCGGGCCCGAAATGTACACCGATCTATTCGACTTGTGCAGCCTGTGTGTCCCCAGTCTGTGCTGGTGTTTATTGCTGCGGAGAGCGTGTACTGCGTTAACCCCTCGGCGCTGGAATAGGTGCAAATTTAGGTGCGTGAACAAAGCCACTTGGTATATATGTTCACAGTGTACAGTCATGATGCCCAGTTCCTTGAAATGTTCTCTGCATGACTCGTCGTTCGGGATGCCCACTATGGCTCGGACAGCCTTCTTCTGCATCACGAAGGCCCGCTCGGCATCGCTGCTGGCGCCCACAGTTCCACGCCATATGTAAATGTACTGTGGACTGTCGCGAAGTAACAGGAGCGCACAACGTCGCGGGTGGCGGTGCTCGCCAGCCTGCGCAATGCAAAAGAAGCCCGTCCAAGTTTTGAGCAGACTCCATCTATGTGGGCGTCCCATGTGAGGGAACTATCGAGCTGGAAACCAAGCAGCTTTGTCGTTTGCACCTGCTCCAGCCCCGTTGTTCCTGCGTGGACCTTGAGGGCGGCAGGTCTACCGCCGTTGAGCTTAAAGTTGATAAAACACGGCTTGTCTCTGTTCAGAGCGAGGCCGTTTAGCTTGAACCACACCTCTAACGAAATTAATCGAATTGCGAAACTAATCTGTTTTAGCGGGGTAACCATCGCCCGCGGGTAATCCGCTTCTTAACACAGGCATTTGCTGGTACCGAAACCCGGCCCCAGGACTATATGGCGTATGATGTCACAGAGCGTATTGACTTTTTGAAGCAGAAAGTATCTGCATGGGCTAGCCGTATTTGTCGCTATAGAGAACGTGTGGATAGATAGACAAAAAGAAGGTGTATAGAAACTTGGAGAAACCCCACAACAGTGTTCATGATGGACGTGTAGCGGAACTACCAGATGTTGAAACTGCAAATAACTTTTGACGATACATCGGGTCTGCACCTTTCGAACACACGGAGGGTGACTGGATGAGTGTTGTGAGGGGCAAGTGTGAGTCTACTGATGATATGAAAGATTTTATCATCTGCCCTTTGGGCGTTAGCTGTGCTATCCGTTCGGCTCAGAACTGGAAAAGTCCTGGGCAGGATGGACTGCACAACTTCTGGCTAAAGTGGTTCCGATGCTCACATTCGATGCTTGCCACACAATTCCAGGAATCTCTTCGGAGAAACTTAAGGTTTTGCCCGTGCAATTATGAATGAGGTTATCAAGACGAACAATTACTGAAAGTATATTATGAAGGATGGGACGGTCGACATCTGCAGAGCTTGTCACCAGCCCGGAGAGTCCCTTAGACATGTGCTTTCGGGTTATTCGCACCTTGCTAACGTTGAGTACTTGCATAGACATAACCAAGTGGCCAGAATTACCCATCAGCAGCTTGCTCTTCAATATGGCCTTGTTGGACCTAAGGTGCTATATTATAAATATGTGCCAGAGCCAGTTCTTGAAAATGGCCGTGCCACACTCTATTGGGACCGGTCTATCATCACGGACAGGACTATTGTTGCCAATAAGCCAGATATCGTGCTGGTAGACCGGTCAGAGCGCCGAGCGATACTTGTTGATATTACCATCCCACATGATGCTAATCTCGTGAAGGCCGAGAAGGACAAGCTAAGCAAGTATCTTGACTTGGCTCATGAGATTACCGCCATGAGGGATATGGAATCAACGATTATCGTTCCGATAGTTGTGTCGGTCAACGGACTGATAGCGAAGAGCCTCGATCAATACCTTAAGAGGCCCTCGCTAGGAAGTTGGATCAAGGGTCAGATACAGAAGGCGGTACTCCTGGACTCGGCACGCATAGTCAGGAAGTTCCTCTCTCTGCAGGCCTAGCCACCGATCGCTTGGGCCGTGCTTCGCGGTCGGTGGTTTACCGTTTTTATAAATATATTTTTTACTATAATGTTTCTTTTTTGTAAGATACTTTATTTATAGTGAAAAATGTACTTTTTACAAACGAGTTTTAAAATAAATATGTGTGAATAATAATACTAGTAGCAAGCAAGCATACGGCCTACCCGATGGTAAGTGGTTACCGTAGCCTATATCGTTTGTAACACCAAAGGTAAAACGTTTGTGAGCTCGCACGTTGCTGACCCTCACAATATCACAAAGTATTTTATTTTGTTTTGTAATATTAAGTGTATTTATTTTAGGACTGTTTTCTTACACACTGTATGCTTTGTATACATTTGTATCGTACGTATTCAACCTAATCCGCGCAGATACGGTTGGAACTGATCCCCACGAAATATTATAGAGGTTTTGCCAATTATCCCTCGTTGCCAAGAGAGAGAGACCACTTCCGTGCTATAAACTAGAATTGCTAATAATTTATGCAAAAAGCTTTCATCTACCCCAAAGTAACCACAATATTTAATTTATAATCTTTATAATCTGTTGGGCACTTTACAAATCATCATTAATAACCTCAGATAGCTTCATATGATATTTATCAGTAATATCTGGATCATTTACTTACTTGATTTTTTTGCCGTTCTAAAATAATTCACATTAACCAATAGTTTAGATATAAATCATTACTCAAAACACACACACACACACACACAAGGTAGTATGGGCTATTAAATATGTATGTAATAGCGTATGGCTAGGTATAAGCACCCATCCTTAATCGCCACTCCAACCAAAATAAATAAATTACTATAAAGGTAATGTTAGAGCACAGGCTCTACTATATTTTCCCTATACTATCCTATAAATCATAATAACAGCGCGCGTAAAATTATCATACACGAAAAGATAAATAACGTAAGAAATCAACAGCAATTCCAAAACTAGTCATCTACATAGTTGGTAGATTTCTATCTAATTTAGAGCGTACAGGTTCTTGTTGTCAGAATCTTTTCACTTTTGTAGACTTTTCTACGGAAATGGCTGAATTTTCCCTAGAAACAGTGCTTGAACTATGACGTAAGGAGATGCCCACTGGCTCTGTGTCTAAAAGCATTGCTGCTGGATTACCCGACTAGTTTTCTAACTAGAGCGCACAAATCCCCATTGAAATGTTGCTTCGCCCGCAAAAATGTTTGTGGCCGAGATGGATCGCAAATACGGCTATTATGAAAGAATGACGAAGGAATGTGAATAAGCTGAGTGGCCACTAGTTGAGCCTTGAGAATGACACCCTCTTTCCTACCAGATATATTGTTTACTTGCTTTTTCTTGTAATGGTATTTCTTACATATTTTTCTTCTTTATTCCCGCCAGTTTTGTGTGCACAGTGAGACTTTTTGTCTCATTAGTCTGTACACAGAGTTAGTGAGAAAAAATCGTCCCACTAATCCCAATTAACTGTATTTTTAAATTAAGTAAATCTTCGATCGCTTTACGATATATGTTATGACAATTGCTGCATTTATATCGATAGGAGTAGATTCGCTCCCAGCTAATTAAATTTTGAGCCATCATAATTGAGAATATATTGTGTAATCCTGAATTTGAACAGGAATCAGTGAATTTGAATCTAGGGGCGTATTTATCACTTGTGCAACCAGTTAACCCTAGTTCATACAGGTATAATAGGAAACGGGAAATTTGTGCCGAGTTCTCCGATAGATACCAAACGCGGAGCTTTGTCAAGGATTGTTAGAGCTTCTAAACAAGACTGAGATCACAGACCATCCAGATTTGAATACGATTCTCGGAAATGTGAATCTGAGCATTGTGAATTGTGATGGTTCCAAAGTATTGAAGAAGGGAGAAGTTTTGAGAGCCTGTTTGGTAAATACTTTATTTATCCTTAAACACAACAATTTTAGTGAACTATTCCGGCTCGATTTCAACGTCGCGGTATTGATGTCTGGGCCTTAAGTACGAGTTGTCGAATTACGAAAACATCAATAGTTTTCGTGTGCGTTGTCGTTTCCTTTCATACCAAAGAGTTCGGAAACTAAATCTTTTCTAAACTCCTATTTGTATGTTTACTTGCAAGTGCCCCTAAACGAGCTCATGGGTTTGCGTAATGTGATAACTCATACTGCTCTGGCTAGGCTCTAGGCTCTGGTTACCATCGCGACTAATTAACTAATAAAAAAAATCTTTTTATGAAGCAATTCTAATAATTTCAGCTTTATGATAAGAAGTATACAGTGAGAATTGGTCGGCAAAGGTATGTACATACCCATATAATGCTGTCAACTGCACAAAAAATTGCGTTCATCCAAAAAATATGTTACATTTTTTCGTTAATCTACGTATCAATCGATTAACACGAAAAGTATCCTACAATATTTTAAAATAATAATGAATATGAAAACGACAGGAAATGAAATGGTAGCAAATTGCCTCCAGTTGCAAACATTAGTGTTGAGCCAGAGTTGTTCTGAGACAATAATCGATTGTTGATAAAAGACCATAAATAAAACAATCGATTTATTTGACTGTATTTTCACTGACACGAAAAATCGGTCACCGATTTCAGAAGTACGAAACCAAAACGATATTTGTTTCCCAATGAGCGTTTTGTAAATCGTTTTTTTTTCTCTTTAATTAACCCGGGGTGGTATTATGCTTGACTCGCGCTGGTAGCGAGCGCCCGAGCGAGATAATCTCAGCCAATCGCAGTGCGCGCTGAATTTGCGCTCAGATGTTGACGCACCGCAATTGATCTAAATCCTCTCGCTCTCAGCTAACCTTGATCATAATCGGCGGGCCGTTGATCTCAGCGCCACCTTCTAGATGGCTTTAGGATTAACCAGTGGAGAGAAAAAAGGCGGAAAAAAAATAACTCGGCTTATCTGTAGCATTATCTCGATTTTAATTCGATCAACAGATGAGAGGTTAAAGCTTCGCACGATTTTTGCATAAGGCCATGCAGAGACGAGTTAATGACACAGACATGAGATATTTTTTCCTCCCAAATCATCGAATTAAGAACTAACTCAAACGATAGTCGATATCGATCGATATCGACTACCTATTCAATCCAAGTTTACAAAATCAACACAGAAATACATAATTAATTCTATTAAACATCTCCAAAGGCAAATAAGTACATTTTTTTTTCGCTTGGGTACAATTGGTGCTTAAATTTTTCGTACATTTTATTACCTTATTACTACCCCTGACACACTAAATATCTGATTTTCAGAAGTAAATAGGTAGGTATATTTTTGTATTTGTCTGTGGCGCTCGTGTTGAATCGAAATAAACTCGATTTTACTTCGATTCAACATTTGCTCAACAGAATCAGATGATTATTATTTCTGCATTAAAATATTGAATTTTGATTTACTGGAATAATTGCCCTCGTCTGTTGATTGTATAGGAGCGCGATGTCAAAAATGGCACTTCTGTGCGCGCGCGACTTGAGATTAAATATAATCGATTACTCGATTTAACCGATTATTTTGCGCCGATAAATCGATATTTCGGATAATAGTCGATGGTCGATATGCCAATCCCTATGACTGTGCGCGTACGTCATTCACAAACAAGTACCTACACAAGCCGTTTCCTGTGATCTGTGTCTGTGGCCGTTTCGTTTGTTTTCTCGCGTATTTTTGTTTGTTTGCTGACTTAAAGCTTTTAAAATGGACTCCGATACTTCTTCTAAAATTGATAGTAATTATCAATATCATAATTTATCTAGGAATCGTTGTAATTACAATAATAAACTATTTAAGTTGTAGTTGAATACAGTGATGTAAAACTGGTTGTTTGTGAAAAATAAAAACTGATTTTTCTCATTATAGTAAACTTTTTTATAACGAACTCCTTAACTATTTTATTACTAACTAAGCCTAGAATCATTAGCAATTAGTTTCAAGTGTGTGCAGTGACAGCATTTTTTACAAGGGAGAGTGGGCATGCCCCTTTTGAGGAACGGCTCGGGTTGTAATTCAGAACAATAGTCTGTGTTCATTACAATTTATTAAAAAAGTTGAAGTTACACCGTGCATTGTGCAGTTTATATGGAATGGTATATTTCATGTTTATGAAAGCTCACCTGTTTCTTTTTTATTTTGTATACTAACTAGATGTATCTACCGTGACTTCGTTTACAAATACATACTTATAGTATTTAGACAAACATCCAGATCTGTAACAAATACATGTAGCTCGTGCAAACATTTGTTCCGCGGCAGGAATCGAACCCGCAACCTCTGACGTCTCTGCCCGCTGCGCCTCGGAGGTCATTATTTTAGAAGATAAATAAAAAATAAAAGCTTTTAAAAGTAGTGTAATATTATTATTGTATTTTTTTTTCATTTTGCTATTTGGTACGCTCTTAGAGCAGTAAACCAACCGGAGACACCATTGACAGGCTTCCCCTCTGCCAAAGGTACAAGACCGCCGGTCATACCGGTTATATAAAACTAGTTGCCGCGCGCCCCGCGCCATTCAGCGGATCACAATGAGTGCGGAACGACGTGAGCTGAAAATGCCGAATTGTAACGTGTTTTCGTGTAATAAAAGATCAAAAACATCTAGTGTACAAAAGGATAACATTACTTTTCATCTGTAAGTATTATTACGTTTAAATATTATCAAATAGTACATTAAATTTGCAAAAAAACTAAAAAATATTGTCAATCTAAAAGTGTTGCCACTTAATGGTAGTAGGTCTACTTTAGGCCAATTTTTAAAGTTGTCTGTATAAATATTTAATTAAAAGTTCTTTTTCACATTCGTTAATATTAACATAATTTATTCAATAAAGAAATGGTACTAACCATAAATAACGTGAAATATAATTGTAGATGCTGATTGAATTAACGATGAATTAGAATAGAATAGAAAAACGTTTATTTTGCTTCACGAATGTACATTACAGCTTAGATAAATGAGTTTATATTAAAGAGCAAATTTGTGAGCAAAAACGGTCCCCACTCAGCATTGTGCTATAGTAGCATATTTATACTACTATAGCGCTGGTCTTCCGTGGTGCCATTTTTGTGTGTGTTAGCAAATTCATTTGTTCTTTCATTTTCAACATATATTTTTATTTAATGCTATAAATATAGTATATTTAAGTTTGTACTTTATTAATTATTAGCTATTTATGATCTTCACTTGTTCCGTAAACAGGCCACTTTTAATTTGCTACTCTGGCAACACAGTACTAGGAAAGCTAGTGATGGGACAGCACAAAAACAATTTTGTCGATGTAAACATTATAAAGTACGTTATTTTTATCATTTATTTTTCACACATAAAGAAACAGCAACGTCCCTCGCTCTCGATACCTCGGAAGAAAGTGATATAATTTCAGAAATAGAGATCGAAACATACTTATCCCCTTTTGGAGAAATGGTTGTGGAATACATAGCGGGATACGTAGTATTTTCCACTATTAAAAGAATTAAATGCTGTACATGCGTAAAGGGCTTATGTGGAGAGCCTAATAAAAAAAGTATAACGTACCAAAAAGTAGAGGTAGTCTAATGTACGCATCGAAGGAAGTTATTGATTTATGTCGTCTTAGCGAAGTGGAAATCCGGAAGCACTTGTCTCATGACAAAAAAGTTAGCCGCTCTTGTACGCCCCAATGGGTTACAGATAAAGTGTTACAACATTATGTTGGTAGACAACTGTTCAGAAACATCGAAAGTCACTACTTTGATAATGATTTTGTTATGCATAATATTGAACTTGCGAAAACGGCCATACAAAAGTATACACAAAAAATCATATATTTAGTTACTTGTCTAAAAAGACTGACCCAAGAAATGTATTAGGTACATATACACAAAACTTATTCATTTTAAGAATCAATAGTGTTTCTAAAAATAATTAATAAACATTTTGCTAATGCGCGCGATAAAACAGCAATAACTGTAACGCTTACATAATTTTTACAAATAAACTATTTTATAAAAGTTGTCTTTTTATTCTCTGTTTCACCACAAAATATCGATAACTTTATCAATTATTTCGATGTGTTCCTCGCACTATCAATGTTTACTTCGAGCTGACGTCATCTCTTTCACGGACAGGTTGTCTGTATGTGTGTTTATACTTGTGTGAGTATAGTTTATGCTGGTGTTTGATAATTTTGTAGTGTGTGTGTGTAGTGACGTATCGAAAAAATGCATTTGTGTTAACAGTATTTGTGTGCGTTGCCTCGTCCCCCGCGCCGAAAATAGCAGACTTTTTTGTATAGAAATTAGCGCGCGTGGCGTCTCCGGTTGGTTTACTGCTCTAAGGGTACGCTGGTTTGAATAAAATGTTTTCTATGCACCAGCTAATCCGTGGTAAAAACCCCTTACCTACCTTAAAGAAACCGCGAACGCCTTTGTTATCACAAACAAAGGGGTTGAAGAACCACAAATGCAGTTAATTATCCAAGTATTAGATTTAAATATTTCTCCGCGTTTGTTTTTCTTAACATTTTAGCGATGTAATTGAATTGATGTAATGTTTATAAATATAAACCACGTCCAAGAAAAAACCACTAACATAAGTATACAAACATTCTTCGTTCAAAATTACATTTACGCTTACCTACGTAACTTGGCAAATCACGGCCAACCACTGACAATGACAAATCGCCTTCTCCCGGGAAATGTGACGCTATTCCCGAAGCGCCTACATTAGTTGTGAAAATATATAGAAGTAATCGAGCCGTTCGCATCGACAGGCGAATTACTGGAACCCGATATCCTGTCTGATAGAGAACAGCGCGTAAGTAGCCAGGCCATAGGCACAGCGAAGTCTACCAAAAACAAGATGATCCGATAGCACCATTAGAATACAATAGTAAACACTTTAAGGCCGCTGCACACTGGATGCGTACGCATAGACGTACGCATAGACGTACGATGACAGGTTCGATTCCCCGGGTTTCGGTATTTTTCTATTTATTAGATTTATGTATTTACAAAAATAATATAAATATGTATATGTATTCTATCAGTTATCTGGTTCCTATAATACAATCTTTGCTTAGTTTAGGGCTATACATATATAATAAAATATATATAAAATAAAATAAAAATAAATACTGGTGGACATTTCACACAGCGCCAGCGAAACTAGCCCCAAACTAAGCAAAGCTCGTACTGTGGGAACCAGTAACTGACAGAATACTAACTACTACTACTACGAATACTACTTTTTATTTTTTGTAAAAACATACAAAAGATATAAAGAGAAACAACCAGACCCGAATGTTTTGTTGCACACCACATACAGACATATTAACATCGTGAAGTACACGAGTGGGTGGTCTAAATGGTATAAGCGATCTCTTCCAAACAACCATGTATATCTTGATCCCTTACTTTTATTAGGTGCAGGCCGTAAAAGATTGGCCGCTCTAGACATCTAAGAGAGAGGAGTATGTTCAGCAATGGTCATGATATGGTTGATAAATGATGGCGATGATGCCTGCGATCGCACTTGGCAATTTTTTAAATACAGGGTTACAGGAAAAATCGTGCTAGATCCGTTAAGGGCGTGGAGTACCCATCATTTCTGACTTATTTCACTATGAAACACCCTACCCTAAACTTAACCCTTTTCGAGATATTCGACTTTTAATTTTTTTATTGAAAATTGCCGATTTTTAGGCTACTAAATTTATTTTTGTTTATTTTGTGTATCTTATTATTATTATTATTGCATTTTTACATGTGTAATAAGATGCTTTAGGACGTCTATTATTAAAATAGTGCATAAGTTAATTGAATAGACCGTAGTAGACAAGTGAAAGTTAAGAAATAAAAAAAAATATTAGAAGTTTATTTTTCTCTAAGGGATATCTAAACAAAATATTATGGCAATTGTTCGGCAGATGTTTTTTAAAATATCTACGTTTCATCAGCTATCTAACGAGGTATAATAATCTAGGGTTTTATTCAAATGCATTGAAAAAAATTTAGTTTTATAGGCGACAGTGGAGAAGAAAATTTATACTTAGCCCTAAAAAGTAAAATAAAATAATAGGTAAGCATGAAATGTCATTTATTAAAGATTTTCACACAACTTTTTCTTATTCTACAGTTCATGTTCAACATGGCCGCTTCTATTTCTGATACATTGTCGCATCCTTCTACGGAGACCAGTCTTTACTACTCCAGTGGTTAACGTGGTCCTCATTTTATTGGCTGCATCCACAATCCTTTCTCGTAAGTCTTCCACAGACGAAACTGGATTCGGCTCGCTGTACACAAGACTTTTCATGCACCCCCACACGTGAAAATCCATGGGGGTTAGGTCCGGACTTCTTGCAATGTATCGCAATGGAGAGTGTGGTTTACAGTGCATACTGCTGGCCTATACCCGTACCATTACACGCCGGTACACGTTATTGAAGAAGGAGACCCCGCGAGAAGATTGGACTTTTGCAGATTTATGCTAAATGCTGACGTAGAAGACCCAGATTTTCTAAGAAATATCTTGTGGACGGATGAGTCCAAATTTAATAAAGATGGCATAACTAACTATCACAACGCCCATTACTGGGCCCCAAAAGAGCTAAGGAATCCCAATAAGAAAAGAGTGAAGGGGTCCCAACAAAGATTCAGCGTGAATGTGTGGATGGGCATTATCTCCAATCATTTGATTGGACCTTACTTTCTCCCGGATAATCTAAATGGGGAAAGCTACGAAAATTTCCTGAGAGCAGACTTAAGTGATTTGCTGGATGATCTGCCACTCAACCTGATCAGGGACATGTGGTTCCAACACGATGGCTGCCCTGCCCATTTCAGGAGAAGTGTCAGAGACTGGCTGGACACAAATTATCCAAACAAATGGATAGGACGAGGTGGACCGTTGCCATGGCCAGCAAGAAGTCCGGACCTAACCCCCATGGATTTTCACGTGTGGGGGTGCATGAAAAGTCTTGTGTACAGCGAGCCGAATCCAGTTTCGTCTGTGGAAGACTTACGAGAAAGGATTGTGGATGCAGCCAATAAAATGAGGACCACGTTAACCACTGGAGTAGTAAAGACTGGTCTCCGTAGAAGGATGCGACAATGTATCAGAAATAGAGGCGGCCATGTTGAACATGAACTGTAGAATAAGAAAAAGTTGTGTGAAAATCTTTAATAAATGACATTTCATGCTTACCTATTATTTTATTTTACTTTTTAGGGCTAAGTATAAATTTTCTTCTCCACTGTCGCCTATAAAACTAAATTTTTTTCAATGCATTTGAATAAAACCCTAGATTATTATACCTCGTTAGATAGCTGATGAAACGTAGATATTTTAAAAAACATCTGCCGAACAATTGCCATAATATTTTTTTTAGATATCCCTTAGAGAAAAATAAACTTTCTAATATTTTTTTTTATTTCTTAACTTTCACTTGTCTACTACGGTCTATTCAATTAACTTATGCACTATTTTAATGATAGACGTCCTAAAGCATCTTATTACACATGTAAAAATGCAATAATAATAATAATAAGATACACAAAATAAACAAAAATAAATTTGGTAGCCTAAAAATCGGCAATTTTCAATAAAAAAATTAAAAGTCGAATATCTCGAAAAGGGTTAAGTTTAGGGTAGGGTGTTTCATAGTGAAATAAGTCAGAAATGATGGGTACTCCACGCCCTTAACGGATCTAGCACGATTTTTCCTGTAACCCTGTATTTCTGTACAAATATTTCAATAAATAAATAATAAATAAATATTGCTGGACATTTCACACAGCGCTATCTAGCCCCGAACTAAGCAGAGCTTGTACTATGGAAACCAGATAACTAATAGAATACTTATATTATTATTTTTTAAATACATACTTTTAATATATAGAAAAACATCCAGACCCGGAACACATCTGTAGATCATGCAAACATTCGTCCCGCCGTGGGAATCGAACCCGCTACCTCCTGCGTCTAAGCCGACCACTCGCCCACTGCGCCACAGAGGTCGTCAAATGCAATTAGAGAAGCGAGACCGACACGTAACCAACCAACAATCATGTTGTTTACAATGTATAAAATAAGTAAAAACATTTGTAGGTATAAATATTAATCTATTCGTTATAATCTGTTTTTAATTCTTCTTCTCTGATTCATCAGGTTTTTCCAAATACAGGAAATATAGATGTAGCAGAGAAAGCAACCAAACCCGTTGAGACTGCCATAACTTTTGGAGTATGTCATCTCAACTTTCCTCCCATTATACATTAAACTAATTAAGTAGTCGCTTGGGGTGTACTGTTGACTGACATATTTTGTGAGCAGGTAATTTAAGAAGTTTGTTAGAGAACTTCCAGTCTTATGTTAAAGAATACTTACTAAGTAAGTAGCTACGCAAAGAAGCGAGACATCATTTATTTTCTTATCGATCTCAAAGCAAACGTATTCGATCAAATTTCATTCGATTTCTAGTATCGACCTCCTCAAATCGCCATGTTTATAGCCAGCACTAACCTTTAGCAAGAAGCCTAGCTTTTCTGTATTTCGTTATAGCGTTTTACGCTATTGCTACTCTCGCTGAAACCGTTTTAGTTACAAAACATTTGTGTTCAACGCTGTACCTTTTAGAAGAGTATTGGGTTTACTCTAATTGCATCTAATTTGTTCCTGTTGTTGGAGAGGCTTTCGAGATAAACACACGTCTGGAAAGTTCTAGGTAGAATGTCGCCAAGATACTTAGGACTAGAAGAGTGCCTACTGCTAATCTAATTAAGAGGGACTTTTGTGAGGTTTATCTTGGGGGATTATTCTGAACCTAATTCAAAATCCTTAGCAGGCAGGCGAGGTTGACAAACTACTGTGCCAGTGACAGGTTACAGTTTGACAGTCTGTAAATAGCGTTTTTGATGTGTAACATCTTTATTTCTTTGTGAGAGTGATTTTGGCAAAAAAAGACGGAAATGTGTAACAGGAAACCGGGGAAGCGCTTTGACCAATGAGCGCGCGCGGTGGTCAGATGTTTTTCACTATGAGACTATATTATGGCCTCTTTCATTTAATAGAAATAAGGATTTGTCATGGAGGTTGTATTTCATCATAGCATATTAAGAATACAATGAGCCTCATTCTGTTTTTAAATTTTATCGAGTTTTCAATGACCAACTTTCAGAGTGATGAATTCGGTAGATAAGATTAAGATTTGCTTTGTGTTTTCTATTTTATTTGTAATTTTTGGTTCATATGGTGTACAATAAAAATGATGTTACGCATCATAATATGCGACAACTGTAAGGCTCGTATTTTTTATAATATTACTGGTTGCCGCCCGCAGCTTCACATGCGTGGTTTGTCAATAAAAACATTACCCTCCTTCTGCGCAGTCGGGTAAAAAGTAGCTCTTGTCCCAATCCCAGTCATAATAAAATTGGTCCAGCAGTTTAGTCGTGAAAACGTAACAAACAGACAGATAGAACGACAGCTACTTTAGAATTCGGTGTATGGATGTTGTGGTAAAAAGAGTGAAGGTCCCACGATATCCCACGTCCAAAACGGCTCCATTGGGGACAGACTGAAGAAAAAAACCAATAAGTACGTTCCAATGGTAGCTGAAATTACTCGTAATGGCGTAAAAGTACCTGTTAAAAACTCTTTTAAACCTCATTTTAACTCAATAAATAAGAAACCCGGACGACTCGTCCATTCCATCATGACCCACTTCGTAAAATTTTCATTCAAAGCGCGTCACTTTCCTTTAAGTTTATAAGAATTGATAACTATTCCCTCCAACCCTCGAAAAGTGACATTAATTTGTACGCTGACGGTGAAATTTTTATTTCGACCAACAAATCTGAATGAATTATTCTACAAGACAAAATGTTCTTAGCTGAAAAATACTTATAAATATGGTCACTGATCTTCTAGAATTTTCAGGACGTAGGAAAAGTTCAACATATAGTATTCTGGGATCATCATTCCTCTTTTTTGCCAAAATATTCATTTTTATTATCTTCTTACACAGTGAAATCGCTATTTTACATACCTATATAAATAGGATAACCAGGGCAGTGCCAATTTAGTAATAAGACATGTCAAAGTAAGACTGAAAACAGAAGTATGCGCATCCATTGACTAAATTCTTCGAGTTGGTCCGTTCTCCGTCGAAGTGCCACCAACTTTCTACTAAGTAATGCTTTGTGAATACTCTGTGAGTACGGCTCTAACACGGGGATGAACTTTGGGAGATAGTTAATGGGTTGGGGGCTGGGGCTAAGACCACCCACGAGGCAGTCAACGGTCAGTCGACACAGTACTCGGAACACAAAAAAACTGGCTGATTTTACCAGTGCGTGGGCAACCGAGGCACATTCACTATTTCTCGCACTGGCTGCAGCGACCAGTAGGCAACCGCAGACAGCAATTCTTGGATACCGTGAGTAACCAAAAAAACACTGAAAAAACATTGGCTGGAATATAAACAAACATCACCGGTTCGGTTTACCACTTTCGCAAAAACAGTTACAAGCTTTGGATTGCAAGTAAATTATTCATCTAGCTAGCCTAGGCGTCTCCATAGGATTTTTTTCCACAAGAAATTGTACTCCACAGGAAGTAGAATTTCTTGTATTTTTTTTTACTTTGGTGATGGTTTGGATTGAACCCATCATTAAAGCAAACGAATGACTTAATTGAAGCAATGGGTCAATCGGATTGACCTATTTGCTATAGCGTAATACATTAGTTTGGCATTTGTCCCTAGCTACGGCCCTGCCCCGGCTTCCGGCGAGTATTTACGTAGTTCCGGAACTGACGCAGTCACTAACTTCAAGGTAAGTAGATAGTGGAAACATCTGGAACTCTTTAGCGCTAATTGAAGTTCGACAATCAGTCAGCTCGCTAATTACTTGTCTCATGTTTACTGCAACTCGTTAAATAGTATTTACCTTCGAAGCCTTCACTTATTTACAGAAAATCAATCGTTTACATTCGAAATCAAATATCTTCTATCGACATAGTTTTCTTCCCTTTCAGGAAGAAAGGATATAACATTCACATTCATTTGGCAAAACGGTTTATTATATTATTAAGTCGACAAGACAAGAGTCAAAATTAATCCAAATAATGATCTCATCGAGAACTCGATAGGTTCTCCATGTGTTCTACATTTTAGAGATGATAGTATTTGGATATCGACAGGTACATCATTGATCGAGCGAAGCGAGATCTCTAAGTCAACTTGGGCAAATCGGTATTGTATGTATGTATGTTTGTTTGTCCGAGAATAACTTTCGAAGCGTTTATCCGATCATCGTGAAATTCGGTATATAGGTAGACAGTAATGGCACAATTTTGGTGTGACTAAATGAGCTAAAAATGTTGGGGGCTTGTTGAGATATTGGGGTTCAAGAGGGGTAAAAAAAAATTAAAATGAGATTTTTAGGTCAAGTGGGACGTCAAATGAAATGTATTTATTAGTACATATCAACCCTGTTTTTATTTTTAGTTTAATTTTTGTAGTTTTTGTGTTATTAGCCATAATAAAAACAAAACTTTGACAAAATTCACAGGGTACACCAGTGACCTCACAGTGCTGTAATTTGGTATGCGTGTAGCTTAAGTTACACAAATATAGGCGAAAGTCTGAAATCTAGAATAACTGCAATTTGTACCCCAAAAAATCAGATAACATGAGCTCTCGTTACCTGTAATTTGAATAAAACTGTAGGTCAAGTGATTTGGTTATTTATTTCGTGGCATTATTTTGACAGTCAAAGATTACAAATAATATTTTTTTTATTTTAATCGAAGACTCGCGAGGTCTCAGTTCGGGGCGAACTAGTAGTTATTAGTTATTTAAAACACCTTATGTTAGTGTAATTAATAACCTAAAAAAATCGTGTAACATCTATGTTGTCAAACAACTTGTAGAAGTAACGCTTTTGATAGGATGCTATTATATAATGATACCACAGTTTAGTTAGCTCTGCATGTATTAACTGACCAAGTTGAGATTGTGGTATAGTGTTGGACAATCCTACCTGTCGCAGGCACAGTACTACAGCGGTTGCAATTGCAACCTTTATCCTGCTAATGCTATCACTTGCCACCAGGCGCTGTTTAAAGGCGGAAACATTACTGACACTCTATGCGACCCGACGCGTGTTGGTCCTATTTCTATGACCAGAAACACATTATAAACACCCGATCCGACGCGATATCGGGTGTTTATAATCGATAATCGAAGCGGGTTCTTTGTCTCCAGATTGGAAAATTGAAATTACAGTATTTTTACTAAAAATACAGTGACTTGTCATCATAAAGTACAGCAGATTTACAGTAGAATTAAATCACATTAAAATTGAGTTTTAATAACTAACCCATATTTAAATAGGAGTATGTTTGCGTACCTACCACATAAACTTAAAATAAAAAAGTATTTCACAGTTTCTTTGATTTTTGGAGATGGTGGTACACCTCCGTCCATAAAGAACTTCTTCCGGATTCTGGCATCTGATTGATGATTCTTTATCTTTTATTTCATATAAAGACAATCACATACAAGCTCACAAACTCCTCAAGTTCTATAACAAGCAATCGAAGGTGAATGCACGCTTGCGATCCAGCATCGTCATTATTTATTACTCGCTCGCTTTAAGTAGGTGGGGCATAGTCTGGATGGGTTGCCCACAATCACAGCTGGTTAGCGAAGGCTCTCGCATTCCCCATCTACAGAGATTTTTCCTACACTGCCCAACCTAAATCCGGAGTCGATTAATAGACTTCCAGATCGACCTCGTAAGGTCTCGTAAGGTCGTAAGGTCGTAAGGTCCAGGAGGAATATTTTCATATGGTGATATGAAGTCAGGTAGTGGTGGGTAGCTCTTCCACAAATTCAACTTTTGTGCGGCCGTGTGGTCACTATAGCGGCGAAGGTTCTAGGCATAAAACTCTTTCGGCTTTTTAGTCGGGATGGTGGAGGATGGTGGCCGTGGAGAGGATGTTGGTTATCAGTTTCTGGTTTTACCTTTTCTATTGAACAGGCGACATCCCTTCGGATATAAGGTGGTGCGATGCCGGCTAGTGCATAAACCAAGTTAAGAGGAGTCTGTTTTAAAAAGCCAATTATCGTGCGGCAGGTCTCGTTCAGTGCCACGTCGACATGCTTAGCTTGGGGCGATCGGTTCCAAACTTGGCAGGCAAACTCACCAGCAGAATAGCATAGTGGTAAGCCGGTTGTGCAAAGGATATCCGGTGCTGCTCCCCATTTTGTGGAGTTGAGGCGTCGGAGCAGCTTGTAACGCGACCCAACCTTGGGTTTAGTTTTGAGACAGTAGGATTTATAGCTTAATGTCTGGTCTAAAGTCACTCCAAGGTACTTTTGGTGAGAACAGTACTCAATGAGATTGCCTTGCCATGTGATATTGAGTCTTTGATTCGCTTGGCGATTGCGCAGATGAAAAGTGCAGACCTGGGTCTTCGAAGGATTTGGCTTAAGTCCTTTCACCAAGTTCCATTTCCTTTGCCAAGTTCATTTAGCCCAACCTCAAGGATTACCTTTGCCTCTCCAAATGTTGATGTCTGCGTGGTCAGTGCTAGGTCATCTGCATATAGAAACTGGTTCGTGTGATAGGCGCTAGGTTAGTTGTTTGTTGAACAGTACAGGTGCCTAGAATTGCAGTGCATCTGGAGACACTGGGCGGGTGTCAAGAATGAGTTTCCGCCTAATCTTCATCGAATCAAAAAATCTTTCTTTCCGACGAGTGTAAAGAACGCGAGAGAATGATTTTTATTTGTCAAATTTTATACACAGGCTAAACCTTGGGCTATACGATGACACGTACAACAGTCGTTAATTTAGCGTTAAACCTATGTGTGTACTTAGTCTCTGTTTCAAATTCACCGCAGTATAGATAGATAGATAGATAACTCTTTATTGAATTACCACACAAACAGAAATAATACAAAAATAAATATAAGGCTAGAATAAATAAGGCAATACAATGGGCGGCCTTATCGCTGAAAGCGATCTCTTCCAGGCAACCTTTGGATGGAGAGAAATTTACAATATGGAGTGCGGTGTACTTTGTAGGATATATTTACACAAATATTCTATACTAAAAAATATGATAAAGTTCCAATCCTAATACTTAAAATACTTATAAAATAGACTAATATATAGATATATGCAAATAGCTAACTAAACTAACAGATAAATGTTTATATAGTAAATAAATAACGATAGGAAGATGACATCGTTAGGTAATGTTGCTTCACCTTCAGCTTGAATGTGTGTAAGGAGGATGACCATCTTATTTCTTCGGGCAGAGCATTCCACAGCCGAACAGCCTGGACAGTAAAAGAAGCGCTGTAAAAGGAAGTGCTGTGTGAAGGAGTTCTGAGTATCAAGTTTTCTGATGACCTAAGAGTGTAGTTGCTTGAAGAATGAAGAAATTGAAATCTATCTTTCAGATAGTGAGGAGTGAAAGGATTGAAAAGAATAGAATAGAGAAGAGAGAGGATATGCGTAGGTATTTATGTTTGTATAATTGTACCTACTCGTAAATATACACTTCAGTTCCGCTACAAAGGCAAGTTGACCACATCCGTGTCATCGTTTTAACTGATTGCATTTCGTGAGCTCCCATGCTGTATACTTTACGTTTGATCACTTATCCATGTGCATACATTTCAATGTATTCAAGACAATCCTATTCAGGGCGAAGCTTGCCAAAGAGCTGGAAAAATTTAGGCATAAAGCGGAATATTTTCGTTTTCTGGTGTGAAGCTGGTTTAAATTTTGTATGCCATAATGGGTCTCACGCATGACAACGATTTCTTTGCGCAAGCCTCATTGGGAAGAAAATGTTCAAATTTCCTAGGCTTGCGCAAATTTCAGTGGGAAGAAATTTTTCAAATAAAATTTCGTTGACATGTGTGGACTCCAATTGTAATGTATTAAGTGAATCACATTCATTTTTAATAAACCAATTGTGGGGTTAGTTGAATCTTCTATCTTTCAGCCCGGTTTTCGGTTCGAAGCTGATGAATCCCGATATGGATTCAGTAAATCACATTCAAACATTCAATTTAGATGCTTTACCTCTGTGTCCTCGCCTAGTGAGGTGTGATATCGAAAGATTTCTCGATATAGAACACAGCCCCAGAGACACCACCGAAGCTTATTCAAGTGTGAACGGAACCGTCATTTATGTCACAATAAATGTGCATCGTTGTCGTTTCACTAAAGCATGTGTACGGTTCTCACCTTGTTCGCGTTCAGTTTTGAAAGCTTGCTTTTCCAGGCAAGTTGTGTTCAGTTCACATTTCAATCGCGGTCTCTCAACATCTCCTCAATTATTATTTTTTTTTAACTAGCCTACATTTTCCCACTGCTGGGCAAAGGCCTCCCTCAACTCCTTCCACCTATCACGATCCTTGGCAGATTCCCACCATTCCTTCTCGAATCCATTGATGTCGTCACGCCAACGCTTTCGCGGCCGACCCCGACGTCGCTGTCCATCTTCCGGTACCCAATCTGTTACAATGTGGGCCCATTTCTCCGGAAGCATTCGACTCACGTGCCTCAATTATATAACACAAATTATAAACAATAAATTAACGACCACCTATCAGCTCTCACATATATTCCTACCAGCTTTGTATATTAACAGTCGCCAGCAACCAGCTTTCTATACAAAACCGTTTAAAGTACTGGCTTTGAAGTCAAGGGAAGGGGGAAAGAGGGGTTATTCAGTTAAGTGTGAATTGAGTTTCCGTGGTAGAGAGTTAACAGGGTTGAGGCGAGGTGTCTTGTGGTGAGTCCTGGTACTATTTCGGTTCGGTAATATCAAATTCATAAGCTCAAAGATGGCTTCGTTAGTGTGAATTTGCAAGATAGAACCAATTCTTGATGTTTCTAACACCCTAATGAAATTGAAAACGATTCAGGGGTGCTTCTTTTAAAATTGTTTGGAATAAAGTTGGTTACGTCTTGTTTATGTTTTACATTATCTTCCCAGGGGTTATTTTAATAATGTTCTACTGGGCGCATTGACTGCCCTTAAAGAATGCCGCGACCACCATACACCAACTTCCTCTTAAATAGTATGTAATAACATCAGCACTTGTTAAGTATTCATTTCTAAAGTTTCAGTAAACTCTAAGTGATTTACTTTTGAAGGTATTCCAACAGGCGATTCCCGTAATTAAAACAAGTCAAACACAAGTTTCAATCAATGATTAATGCCTGTCAAAGGGGGTGTCAATGCAACGTTGACTGAAAGGTTATGCTGTCTCACTGACCTCTACATAATATAAGATGCCATGAGGACGATAGTTGACTGAAGTGATCGGGAGAATTGGAGAACTGATTCTAACCCTGTAGTTAAACTTGGCCTGACTCCTGCGGGTGAGGTATCCATTGCTCTTGGCACAGGCTTCCAGGCGCGATAATGATTGCACGATACAATATCGCTAGCGCTTTGTCCCCTATTGTTCCAGACTTGAATTATACAGTTGTGGCTCAACTTGTCCGGATTTGGCTCTAGATTTGCATTACAGTCGCTGTTTTAATTTAAAGCTTTTCAAGTAATACCAAAACCTGGTTGCTCTGAACACTGCGGACAGTTGATTAACAGAAACTGAAATGTATGTACGTAGGTTTATATTTCACCTTTCAGTTACGAAACCCTAAAAATGGAGAGCATTCAAACATGGCAGTCAATTTAATATCGGCATGAAAAAGAGCCCATAAAGGCCAATTTACTGAGTGATTTTATTTCACCTCTGCTGATATGCTCGGATGATGAAAAAAGTTTGTCAAATTTTCATACCTAACTGTATAATATTTATAGTTATGTACAATCTGTTCCTCATTTAATCTAAACGGGGTTTTACACGATATTGACTCATTGATCTCTGCATACATCGTTAGCTTACTGCAGTGGTCGAATCGGTCGATAGATATCGGTCATAGAGGGTCGATGATCCTTTATTTTTTGCTTATCAGATGTGTTATTATAATTCTGTAGTATTTTTAGTTAGTACAAGTACCAAAGTAAACCACATGTGGGCACATTAATAATTTGAAATAGTTTTTCTTATAGAGTCGATTCGTAATATCTTGGAAATCTTGCAGAGATGATATAAACAATTATTTTACTGGCGATGTGTGGTCTGAGAGTAGGTGCTCATCTGCAATTCAGTAAGGCAATACAGGTAGTGTGTAGGAACACTTCCCTGGCCTGGCAGTGATCTGAACCAGTTGAGTTTGCTTATAATAATTTATATTCAAGATAAAATTAATGTTATAAGATTAGTTAAATTGTTGAGATTATATTATATGAATAAATGTCTTTTTTCTTTTTTTTTCTAGCTATATTTATAGATAGTATGCAACCGACTCTAGTTTTTAATACACATAAAGCACTATCTACGAAACTAACTTGTTGCCAAAATGTACCTTCGTTATTAGTTAACCTATCATTAATCTAGAGCGTACATTGTTATTAATTAATTATTAATGACTTTAGAAGTTAAGATGGCTCTACTGTCTCTTAATTAGATCCCCGCTTTTATAATATATCTAATAAAATATATTTTATTAGTTCAGTTACCTAGAATCACAGATACACATAGATATTTAATACTCATATCCCAGAACATTACAAATAAGAAATGTAATGTAAACAAAGAGACTAGACATAACGGGAGTTCCCCAAAGCCTAATTGGATGTCCAATTATTCGGCCGAGGGGAACGGTATGGTCTAACAAAACGTCATGTCGGATCGAGAACCAAACAAAAATACGTAGGTACTCCTTTACTCCTACTCTTTTTTTTCGTAGGTTTTTAGTACTCCCACTCGTAGTTTGGTTTTTAGAGGCATGGGAGTTGCCAACTCTACTGTCCTTACTTTTATCATGCAGAAAATACATAGTTTACCAACAAACATTTTTAGGAACGACTCGACCCGTGAAGCTATATCTATGTATATTTGACGACCTCCGTGGCGTAGTGGGCGAATAGCCGGCGGAGGCGCAGGAGGTGGCGGGTTCGATTGTTTGCATGGTCTACAGATATTTGTACAGGGTTTGGGTATTTTTTTATGTACAATAAGTATGTATTTACAAAAAAAATCGTATATAAGTATTCTATCAGTTATCTGGTGGTTCTGAGGGAACAGTACACATCGCGTACCAAGTCCAAAAAGTAATTTGCGCAATAAAATTAACGAAGAACGTCCAATTACAACTAAAATTTCAGGTGCTTGAATTTTCTAATAGGTTTACCTATATATGTAGACTTTTGATAATATATTGGCAAAATATTGATATAAGTTTTAGCAATTATTTGCGCTTCCTTGGAGGTCCCTTTCATAGTAGGTATAATCAGGGTTCGTCTAATGAAAGCGGAAGGGACTGCGTAGATTGGTAGTAGGTATACATTTTCCAAAAAAATCCAAAAATTGAAATCCGTCCATATTAAATTAAATAAAATAAATTATTTATTCAACAACGTGTATGTGCGAGTGTAGGAATATGTTGGTTGTGTGAGTAAGTGTGTGTTTGTTTTTCTATATATAACATTACACCCAACTTTCCCCTTTTCCCTCCTCCACATCTCCTTAAAATCAATTGTTTCAGCTATTTCTTGATCTATAGATAAAGTTGACAATCCCAAGTCTTTCTTGACAAGACAAGTCTTTCTTGTGTCATTTTCGCGCAAAGAAAAATATTTTGATAGAAAAGTGGAATTAAAAATCGGGAGTATTTTCAAGTTGTAAATAAAAATACTGTATTATTTTTCCATTTCGATGCCGCCGATGCGCCCGTCTAATACGAGCGCTCTAGGCCGTCGCGTCGCCTAGTTCACCTATATGAACGGGTCGGCCCTGATTACTTTTCTAGACAAGCTGAATACATAAAGTGAGCTAACAGGCTTCCAGCCTTCATACCATGATGTGTGTTTGTCGCACATCCGCCAAATGTAATTCAATGTATGTCTGCAATCTCAATAAGACGTCATGGTTAGCCACCAGTACTAACTACTCCATGACCAAGGAGTAACCAGAACATTCTTTAACCTGATTGGGGTGGCCATCCATCAGTAGCGATATCAGCCAACGGCCGCAATTTATAGGTATCAGGAGAACAAAGTTAGTAACAAACATACTCGTAGGTTGGTGTATTTGTATGCCGGCGGCGAGCCGCGGCCGACTGGTCCAACTTACACGCTGAGGAGACTTACACTTATAATATTTATTGAGACTTGTAATTACTGGAAATATTTATATATCCACCGCTGGTGACATTGAAGGATCGAAAAATGAAATGACCGTACAAATAATGTTTTTTTTTATTTTTTATTAATTCATTACAGAGTCAACAGCACTTGATATCAATGTAAACAGATTCTCATTTTATAGACATCGTTTTAAAGAAATTAGTCACCTAGCGATAATTATTAAAAACACAATATAATATTTAATTTTTTAGATACGTATTTGAAGAACGTAAGGGTGGGGGGGTGCTGTGTAAATGTGAATACTTGAGAGGGTGAGGGACGCAGGAGAGTGTGTGTTGTGTGAGTTTCTGAAAAATATTTTATTGAACGCGCTTTGTATGATCAAGAATAGAGATAATTTGTTTCTTATAAGATGCTTTGCTTTGATATTGGAGAAGATGCCTATTCAGGAAAAATCCTTGCTGTAGCTATCTAGCGTGGGACAGATGACAGAGCTTTGGGCATAGTTGCTACGTACGTACGAATACATTCGTGTTTACCAAAAGTTTCAAAATTTCGTTGGAGATCTTTTAGTCCTTAATTGTACGCCCACAACTTTATTCTGTTAAAGCTAAGCAACCTTTATAATCATTTTGAAACTTTATAAGTGAAGCTCAGATGTATTCTGAGAAGTGAAGTTATCAAAACCATGTGAGTTTTGATATCGATTTGTGGTTGGAGGTTTCTAACTAAGGTAGGTAGCCAACTATAATTATTTTTGAGTCAGGCGCCAAGAGAAAGTGGTCATGTCCACTTTGGTTGATTGGTCTATGATTACATGTTGTTCATAAGTTCCAAATCAACTTCACAACTCATAGTTTTTTAGAGGCACGGAGTCTTACCTACCATCATAAATATCAGTCGTAGGACGTCCACTGGTAAACAGGCCTTCCCCATGCATTTCCAGAGCGACCATTCTTACCTACTGGTTATTTTATGAGACGCTGGTTTATTCCAAATCCACTATCCGTGGGTATTTTTGTCAATTTCCGATGATTCATAAGGTTTGAAAATGTACTCATTGTACTCGTATGATGCAAGTTTTATTACTTTTAAGTTGCGTTAAAAGTGTGATGCATCACTTTTTCCATGCAATCGATTAAATCACACAAGAATGCCTATTCTAATAAATTACATTTTGTGCGTGATGTTTCGTAGCAATTATGCAGAAACATCTTTTTTATTTGTTTTTTATTTTTCCGGGCCTTTGAGTCTTTAAATCAGAGTGAACTGATTCTTCTTCTTTCCATCTAGTGGGGGATCGTCCTACCCTGTATTTCCAGTGCGTGGTATCCACTCTAGAGCCTTTCTGCCCCAACGGCCGTCAGTTTATCGAGCTATGTGGCCCGCCCGCTGCCACTTCTGCTTGCTAATCCTCTTGGCTATGTCTGTGACCTTGGTTTGTCTACGGATCTCCTCATTTGTGATTCAATCTCGTAGAAAAACACCAAGCATAGCCCTCTCCATAGCACGCTGAGCCACCTTGACCCTTCTTATGAGGCCCATAGTGAGGGACCACGTTTCTGCACCATATGTATTCTTACACTCGAGAGACTCACAAACGTAATTTGTTTGCGCCTATTCCCTGCAAAACTAACGCTGGTGAGCGCGCACCCTTAAACAGAATCATGAAACAACATAATGATTTCTTGACTGGTATCGAACTGTTTGCAACCTCACCCGGCTCTTTCAGAAGAAGTGTATCCGATGTCATAATGTCGGATACACTCATTCTGTACGACCTAAAGTAAAAGTTAAAATGTTGATCTATAAGTACTTCTGTAACCTTTAGATATTATTTGTCTTTTCTCATAAGCATGCATTAGCACTTCTTATGCCCTTATAATTTGTCAATCCAATATGTGGCCACCGGGGCTGATTATACATAAATAACCTTATTTAGGATTAGTATTAAGTAACCTAATTGTATAATGTTTTGTCGTCCCTAATAAAGAAAAATAAAAATATTAAATAAATATGTCATCTCTTGTAACACACACTGATTAAAGACCTATTGTTTTCAAAAACTGATATATTATAGATTAGATGGATAGACGACGGTTGCTGGGAGCCGTTGGGTGCAGGCCGCACAAGACCAGCCACTCTGGGAATCTATGGGGGAGGCCTATGTTCAGCAGTGGACATCCTATGGCTGATATGAAATAATATATGACCGGGATTGGGACATAGACTACATTTTACCCGGCTGCACAGAAAGAGGGTAACGTTTTATTTTGCAAACTACGCGAATGAAGCTCGGGCGGCAGCTAGTATATACAGGGTTACAGGAAAAATCGTGCTAGATCCGTTAAGGGCGTGGAGTACCCATCATTTCTGACTTATTTCACTATGAAACACCCTACCCTAAACTTAACCCTTTTCGAGATATTCGACTTTTAATTTTTTTATTGAAAATTGCCGATTTTTAGGCTACTAAATTTATTTTTGTTTATTTTGTGTATCTTATTATTATTATTATTATTATTGCATTTTTACATGTGTAATAAGATGCTTTAGGACGTCTATCATTAAAATAGTGCATAAGTTAATTGAATAGACCGTAGTAGACAAGTGAAAGTTAAGAAATAAAAAAAAATATTAGAAAGTTTATTTTTCTCTAAGGCAGGGGTCGGCAACCTTATGCTATAGCCGGGCCACATATGTTGCCAGAGTATCAGTGCGGGCCGCACTTATATTTATATGTTCGGGCATGTATTTTTAATATTTGAAATAAAACGCATATATATTCATACAATTATCTCTTTTTTAATTGAACTACTATACTAACATAAAAGTAAGAACTAGTGAGATTTTTGAGGCTGCATTTGACTTGCAAGTTTTTTAACGTCTGCTTTCATTTTAGTAGTAGACACGCGCAGTATCGCGTCTAAATGTTCATCCGTTAACCGCGAACAATTCTTATTTTTGCGGTAGTTGAGAATTGAAAAAGTCTGCTCACACAAATATGTACTACCAAACATAGTTATTATCTGCTGAGCAAACTTTTTCAATTCTTTGAAGTTTTCAGAACTCAAACCTCCGTAGAACTGTATCAAGTCAGTGCTTTCCTTAAATGCCGTTTTAAGTGTGCTATTACTTTGCAAATCTACTATGTTCATTTGCAAATTGCTTGGTATCTCACTAATATCAATTGCAAAAGGGTTTTGGAATATTTCCATGTTAAGGGAGCTCTTTTTAAAGTCGGTGAATCGATTTACAAACTCAGTTTGTAGTTGTGTTAACACGTTTCTCATTGTAATATTTTGCCACACAAAATTATCTCCAGCTTCTTCCACGGCTTTCTTGCAATTAGGAAAATGGTCAAGCTTTTTTTCATCAATATGCTTGATAAACAGTTTCAGTTTCATTTCAAATGACTTTACATCTGTATACATATCGCAAATCAATTTATTTTTTCCCTGCAAGCGTTTGTTGAGCTGATTCAGGTCCTTAGTCAAATCAGTCAAAAAACCAAGATCGATAATCCACTGTTTGTTAGTAAGCTCTTCTACTGGCTTTCCTTTCATCTCCATGAAGTTGCCAATTTCTTTCCTCAAATCAAAAAACCGTTCCAAAACGGCACCTCGACTGAGCCACCTCACTTCACAGTAGTAAACCACGTCACCATGTTCAGCTTCCAGATCTTCCAAAAACTTTTGGAACTGACGGTGTGTGAGCCCATTTCTTCTTATAAAATTAACAGTGGATGTTACAGTATCCATTATTTCTTTCCAGGATATAACTTTGGAGCACAATGCCTCTTGATGGACAATACAGTGAAAAATCAATGGCACAGTAGATCCAGAATCTTTCACTTTGCTGATGATTCTCCCAACAACACCTTTGTTTTGACCGCTCATGTTCTTGCCTCCATCGGTAGTGACACTTGTTAACTTTTCCCAGCTTAATTGCAATGAATCCAGAGCTTGTTCCACATGGTGAAATAAATCTTCTCCCGTAGTTGTACCTTTCAAACTGCACATTTTCACAAGCTCTTCGTAAACAGTAAAGTTTTCGTCAATGCCGCGTACAAATATGAGTAACTGTGCTGTATCCGACACGTCCGTACTTTCATCCATCGCTAAAGAGAAGCAGTCGAAAGACTGCGCCTTATCCCTGAGTTGTTCACACAAATTAGCACCCAAGTCTTCAGTACGTCGGGTGCAAGTTCTTGCAGAGAGACTAAGACTTTCAAACATTTTTTTCTGCTCTGGGCATATATCTTCTGCGATAGCTAAGACACACTCTTTTACTAATTCACTATCGGTAAACGGACGTCCACTTTTTGCAAGAATCTCTGCTACCCTGTAACTGGCCCGAACATTCGATTCGCTGTTGTCTGCCACAACCTTAAATATGTTTTGTTGATTTTGTAATGACGATTTCAAAGTGGAAATTTTCCTTTTCCGTATTTCTCCTTCAAGACAGTCAAATTTAGCTTTGTGCTCGGTGTCGTAATGTCGCTTCAGGTTATATTCCTTTACTACAGAAATACTCTTTTGACAAATCAAGCATAACGGTTTTCCTTTAAACTCGATAAAAAAGTATAATTCTGTCCATAATTCGTTAAAAACTCTTTTTTCTTCTTCTATCTTCCTTTTTCTTGAAGCCATGTTTATATAATTATTCTGTAACAATAATGAAAAAAATTAAATTCGTTGTAAAATTATATGTTCCAGTTAGCACCTACAAATTCAACTCCACATTCAAATAATAATTAAAACATGACACACTCGTAACTAACTTCATGTCATGTAACTACTATCCCCGTCCTTATAACATTTACCCATCAATCTGAAGGTTCACATTAACAAGCAGTAAATAAAATAAAACAAAATGCTCGCGAGTGCATACAACTTACCTCATACGTCGTGCGTGAGAAGCTATCAGCGAAGGGAAGAAAGGTGAAACGAAACGCGTAGCTAGCAACCAGATGAGACGTGAGTTTCCGGCGAATTTCCACAACCGAATGTGGCGAGAGCTGCGCGCGGCTGTGATTTTAACTAAAACCGGTCGCTTTGAATTTTTTCGCCGCCGCACACCTGCGTCTAATCAAAGACTGCCGCCCCGCCTATTGTCTCAAAGGAGCCGCCCGCCGCCGCACGTGCGGCGGAGAAACGCAAAAGAAATTGCCAAGAATTGAATAAGTACAGCAAATATTTATTTTCGGTAGAAACAATACATAACATCACAGTCTTGATAAACAGTTCTTAAGAAATGAAATAGAGGTACATTTTTATCACCCCGCGTGGGAGCGAGCTTTCAAGAATACTCTCATGGCCCAGCAGCATGGCCGTATAAATTCTAGTGAATTTATATGGCCTTTTGCTTCGGTATTTTTTTCTTACGGACCTCAGGGTTGCGGGCCGCACCGAGATAGTCTACGGGCCGCATGCGGCCCGCGGGCCGCCGGTTGCCGACCCCTGCTCTAAGGGATATCTAAAAAAATATTATGGCAATTGTTCAGCAGATGTTTTTTAAAATATCTACGTTTCATCAGCTATCTAACGAGGTATAATAATCTAGGGTTTTATTCAAATGCATTGAAAAAAATTTAGTTTTATAGGCGACAGTGGAGAAGAAAATTTATACTTAGCCCTAAAAAGTAAAATAAAATAATAGGTAAGCATGAAATGTCATTTATTAAAAATTTTCACACAACTTTTTCTTATTCTACAGTTCATGTTCAACATGGCCGCCTCTATTTCTGATACATTGTCGCATCCTTCTACGGAGACCAGTCTTTACTACTCCAGTGGTTAACGTGGTCCTCATTTTATTGGCTGCATCCACAATCCTTTCTCGTAAGTCTTCCACAGACGAAACTGGATTCGGCTCGCTGTACACAAGACTTTTCATGCACCCCCACACGTGAAAATCCATGGGGGTTAGGTCCGGACTTCTTGCTGGCCAGGGCAACGGTCCACCTCGTCCTATCCATTTGTTTGGATAATTTGTGTCCAGCCAGTCTCTGACACTTCTCCTGAAATGGGCAGGGCAGCCATCGTGTTGGAACCACATGTCCCTGATCAGGTTGAGTGGCAGATCATCCAGCAAATCACTTAAGTCTGCTCTCAGGAAATTTTCGTAGCTTTCCCCATTTAGATTATCCGGGAGAAAGTAAGGTCCAATCAAATGATTGGAGATAATGCCCATCCACACATTCACGCTGAATCTTCGTTGGGACCCCTTCACTCTTTTCTTATTGGGATTCCTTAGCTCTATTGGGGCCCAGTAATGGGCGTTGTGATAGTTAGTTATGCCATCTTTATCAAATTTGGACTCATCCGTCCACAAGATATTTCTTAGAAAATCTGGGTCTTCTACGTCAGCATTTAGCATAAATCTGCAAAAGTCCAATCTTCTCGCGGGGTCTCCTTCTTCAATAACGTGTACCGGCGTGTAATGGTACGGGTATAGGCCAGCAGTATGCACTGTAAACCACACTCTCCATTGCGAAAGTCCCAGATCACGGGCAACAATATTAGTGGAAGTAGTCGGATCCGCTCGAAAGCGTTGCACTATCTCATTGTCCTGTTCTTCGTCATCAATTCGTGGTCTTCCCATGTCTGTATTTCGTCTCAAAACAGAGCCAGTTTCTCGAAGTCTTCGATAGACTCTGTTAAAAACGGCCACATCCGGCACTCGACGACCGGGGTAGCGAGTTATGTATTCGTTGCGAGCTTGAATACAATCGAAATGTAATACAAACCCTAGATTGTTATACCTCGTTAGATAGCTGATGAAACGTAGATATTTTAAAAACCATCTGCCGAACCATTGCCATAATATTTTTTTTAGATATCCCTTAGAGAAAAATAAACTTTCTAATATTTTTTTTTATTTCTTAACTTTCACTTGTCTACTACGGTCTATTCAATTAACTTATGCACTATTTTAATGATTGACGTCCTAAAGCATCTTATTACACATGTAAAAATGCAATAATAATAATAATAAGATACACAAAATAAACAAAAATAAATTTAGTAGCCTAAAAATCGGCAATTTTCAATAAAAAAATTAAAAGTCGAATATCTCGAAAAGGGTTAAGTTTAGGGTAGGGTGTTTCATAGTGAAATAAGTCAGAAATGATGGGTACTCCACGCCCTTAACGGATCTAGCACGATTTTTCCTGTAACCCTGTATATATTGTTACGCCGAAGCTGTTAAACAATGAGTAATAATCGAACCTTCTCGAACGCTTTTGTCTTGCTGTGTTATTGCTGCTATTGTTTGTGGTTTCGCAGAATGGGGAGTGGCCATTGTGTCGAGGGACCGACCCTTTCCTGGAAGGATCGACATCGTTCTCGAACAATCGAAATGTGTGCGATATAAATAGGCCGGAGAGATGGCCGGACTCTCAGTCTCAGTCTGAGTCAGTCAGTGAGTGAGTTAGTCTCAGCGAGGCCCTGGAGGACTGACGTGGGAAGGGTCTCGCGTGAACAGTAGTTGCTCCCGAGTCAGTCTGGATTAAGCTATACGTGCGATCATTTCGGTGACTTTAAGTGGTGCACCAGTGGTGTGAATTAGTGTGTTGTGATACGTGTGATCAAGTTCGTGTATTCATCGTTTAGTGCTGAATAAAAGTGTTATTTTGGTGAACTCGATTCCCATTATTTTATCCCGAACCCTCAGCTCGTAACAATTTGGTGTCAGAAGTCGGATAAAATAATGCCGGTTCTACCAAAGGATAACGTGGACGGTGTCAGGACGAGAGGTCAACGACAACAGGAAATGGATGAAAGGCGGTTTGGAGATTCTCCGGTTCAAGAAGCTCGGCAGAGTCGTCAGCCGATGGAGATGGAATCAGCCGCCGCCGAATCATTTAGAGCACCATCATCATCATCCGTGGGCAAGCTCCTGTGACAGGCGATCTTGCTGCTATTATGGCAATGCTTTGTTGCAAGAGGAACAACGCCGTCAGCATTAGGAAGAGAAGCGGCGTCATCAGGAAGAGCAGGCTTGGTTGCAGGAGGAACAACGCCGTCAGTATTAAGAAGAGAAGCGTCGTCAACAGGAAGAGCAGGCTCGGTTGCAGGAGGAACAACGCCGTCAGCATTAAGAAGAGAAGCGTCTTCAGCAGGAAGAGCAGGCTCGGTTGCAGAAGGAACAGCGACATAAACAGGTGGAGCAGACTCGGTTGCAAGAGGAACAGCGACGTCAGGATAAAGAAGAGCAGGTCGTCAACAGGAAGATCAGCGACGTTGGCCATAAGAGCGTGCTTCACTGATGAGGGAATCGTTCGGTTCATCTGGAAAGGAATTCCAGGAAGTGAAAGAACAGATAGAAATCATGAGAGCCGTGTTTTGGAGGCTGGAATTGGGATCGCTGATGAGAAAGGGACTCTGGGTGTCCTGAAGTACTGAAGACGGCAATGTGGCTCCTCTAGTTGCTACATCTTCAGCGCGAGGTGCGCCTAAAATTGTTCATGTTGGTCGGCTGCCGCGATATGGGGCTAAGAATGCTCGGGACGAGCATGTTTTAGGAGGGGGCAGTGTTACGCCGAAGCTGTTAAACAATGAGTAATAATCGAACCTTCTCGAACGCTTTTGTCTTGCTGTGTTATTGCTGCTATTGTTTGTGGTTTCGCAGAATGGGGAGTGGCCATTGTGTCGAGGGAGCGACCCTTTCCTGGAAGGATCGACATCGTTCTCGAACAATCGAAATGTGTGCGATATAAATAGGCCGGAGAGATGGCCGGACTCTCAGTCTCAGTCTGATTCAGTCAGTGAGTGAGTTAGTCTCAGCGAGGCCCTGGAGGACTGACGTGGGAAGGGTCTCGCGTGAACAGTAGTTGCTCCCGAGTCAGTCTGGATTAAGCTATACGTGCGATCATTTCGGTGACTTTAAGTGGTGTGAATTAGTGTGTTGTGATACGTGTGACCAAGTTCGTGTATTCATCGTTTAGTGCTGAATAAAAGTGTTATTTTGGTGAACTCGATTCCCATTATTTTATCCCGAACCCTCAGCTCGTAACAATATTATAAATTCAAATCACGCAGCCACCTAGGACAATATCATAATTGCCGCCCAGCTGGCTTGCCCAGCGCCTATACCTCTTTTTAGCTTAGTCGGTCTTTGACACAGGAAAGAGGTGGATTACATGTATAGCAAACTAAACCGCAGATTACCGGATATTTTCCTTTTAACCGTATCGAGTAGTCACCTGTGCTCAAATCGGTGCTGTTCGTGGAATACCCTCTCAAAACGGTGTGAACTTTACCGCTGCTTTCCCAAAATACAATTTCATTTTTACAGTTTCCTTCTCACTCTTTTAAAGCAAATTTGTAGCATTTTTGTTGCGTTCACCGCCGTAACGGAATTTAATAAAAAAAATATTAAATATTTAAACTGAAAAAACCGACTGCGTTAGGTAAGTAAAAAGGTAGCAACAAGATAATGGTTACAAAATACATAGTATACAGTGCTACACATAACTGGCAGATAATATCTATAAGCATTCAATCTAAGACTTTATTTTGTAACATTTTTATCAACTAATAATAAATGACAATGACTAGTTATGATATAATATCATCCTAATTGTTTTTCGATTATGGAGAACCCATTGATTTGTTTTCTATTATGAGCTGTTTACTAAACAGAATTTGGTTTTAAATATTCTGTCGCATGACGAACAGTAAAGTTGACGACTTCTGTTCGTTATATAAGGTACAACCTAAAGGTATAAGGCCCACTCGATGGGAAGATGACCTCGTTGCTGGGAGCCGTTGGTTGCAGGCCGCACAGGCTGAAGCGTGCCCGTAGGCCAGAATAGTTATTATTTCCTTTTGTCTACCCGCTGTTTTCTCGCTCCCCACACCGCGATCCCCGAGACGTGCGCCGCCAATAAATGCGGGCACTCTGTTAAACGGCGGCCCCTGGGACTGACCTCGTAGATAAAACCGGCTAATCAAACTTTTTTCCCGTGTTAAACTTTAAAGAGACGACCCAGGTGTATGGACGCCTGCAGACGTGTATGCAGGATGCCGGGATTGTTATTCAGGATCCCACTAACATTATAAACGCGAAAGTTGGTATGGATGTTTGTTACTCTTTCACGCAAAAACTACTGAATGGATTTCAATGAAATTTGTTATGTCAATACATTACGACCTGGATTAACACATAGGCTACTTTTCATTGACAAAACATGCGTGCGAAGCCGCAGGCGGAAGCTAGTATTTCATATTTCATTCGACAGCAATGTTTATAATACAATTAGTAAACTTCTTGTTATAAGTAGTTAAAAGGGTCATAATCTGTTGTTTCTTGCCAGATTTTTTAGCTTGGTCACGGAGGAAAATCGATGTTTCAAAATCTAAAGCGCGTCACACACGATGAAGATGCTATATAATATTTTATGTTAAGGTGGTACGATTCCTATACAAATCATTTGACATTCACTAGATAACTGAACAGCAAAAATATATAAACATATGCGTATCCAATTAGTTACGTATTATTAGTCCCGCAAAAATATAAAATTGCACCCTTTGATTCATATAAAAAGTGATTTAATCGAATTATTACATATGTCTTTAAGCACTTGTTATAAGCACAGGTTACTTATATGGCAAGTTCACTCAACAGCATGCTCATTATTAGCAAAGTGCTACACATGCTAGTTAGTAGCATTTGCTCGTCACCCGCATTCTTTCGTGCTACCTAGTAGCCTGTGTATCTGTACTTTTAGAAATTGTCCTTTAATCACGTGAGGTTTTTTTGGCCATTTTTATACCTCCTCATCCCCCATAGTGATACTTCGTGATGTTTTAGACTACCCCAGCCCCCACACCCAATAACACGGGTTTTATTTTATTAAAATATTCGGAGAATTTGTTTTATTATATAGTAGAAACTCAGATTCTGAACACCGAACAAGGTCGCGCATGGAAGGACAGTCGCTAAATATTGTTGTTTTCTCTCGCTCACGTGGTCGCTCGGAAAATATACACGTGATTGTCACAGCAACCCCCCCCCCCCCTGTATTGATCAATCGTATTGTTATTCTAACCCCACTGTTCGAACCTCACGTGATTAAAGGAAGACCCGTTAACTTATGTATTATTTTCCAACCGAGATGTCTGTGAACAATCGCGAGGCAGTGGCGCTGATGTTCCGATGAGAAAGACGTACAATCCTAGTAGATGTATGTATGCCACTGTTCGATGTGATTCAGTGCACTCGGCCTGAGTCCGCCCGGTGCCGGCGCACAATCTTGCTACTAGACTAGCTATGATACTTTCGCAAAGATCTGTAGGGAATTTTAAGCGCATTTTACGCTTTGTTAAACCTCTCTGGGAATCCTTTGGGTGCAACCATTTGGAGTCGGGACTGAAATTGCATTCAGCTTTATCTTGAGTCTTCAACCCCTAGGTGGGAGCTGATTGCTGCTTCAATTTTCATTTTAATACGTTGTAGTTATTGCTAGTATTGCTACCTAATACCAGGTGATTTCCTATACTTTTTACCGATTTGTATGAATAGGTCGTGACCTGATTAGACACTGATTCCTTAGGGTACCACGTAAACAGATCAAAAATTCAAATTGCACTGCTTTAAAGTTTTTAAATTTTTCATTATTATAATTTCATTGTTAGAATATTGAAGCCAAACCAACCACGTTTTATGGTGATACGGGTAGATTTATTCTAACACTTAAAAACTTGTAAAACATAAGTTGAGTACGATAAGAGTAATACTACCACGGTCACAGGATATCAGGTGGGCCATATGCATGTTCCATCTCCAAGTCGAATAAAAAGTAAAATGTTTACATAGAGTAGGAGAGTAGGTTTGTACTGTGCACCAGCTAGCAGCTACCATTCGACTATACTCTCAGTATAACTATGTCTCTTTATAGACATTGTGGTATAACTAAGCCGTGGGTTTTCTCAAGCTGCTTTCCTTCGCCTTTTAAACACGTATAAATGCGATGCGCACATATTTTTTTCGAGTAGTTAACTGATTTATTAATAGAAAACCCATTGGCCGAGATTCACAAACCCACACATTCACGTAAGTACACATGAAGGGAAAGGTACTTGTATACTTAAACAATATTTCATTGTTGGAAAAACACATTGTTGGGTTTCCCGTTCGAGTGGTGTATCCTTGTTTCCGTATTGAAAACATTGGAAAATCCGTTGCTTATAGATTTAATCAACAATCTATTGAATGTTGCCATTACTAATGATAGTTTACAGGCAATCGTTAGAGCGGAATCAAAAGCAATTGGCAGTACTCGGCCGGCAGGTTTCTTAAACATATTTAGAGCGTAAACTTTGACCCTATTTTTAAATGTATTGGCGCGATCCTAGAGCACGGAGGAGCATGAGATTTGGCACAGTTAAAGTATATATGGAGGGACGCACTATATATGACCCCTTCTCCTCTATATGCTCCAAATCAAATGAACAGAAAAGTGAACTACGTAGGTGGACCACGGGCAGAGAGTGGAATAATCGATAGTACGACGTGCGCTGGATGCCAAGCGCTTTTTGAAACAAGTTTTATTTCTCACATATTTTTTATTGAAGAATTTGGCGCCTTGCCTCTCCCCCCCCCCCCTTCCAGATCTGGGGCTGGTGATCATATGACTTGTCCATATGATCAACGTGGCTGGATATCAATGGTTGAGACTCGCAGAGGACCGGAGAGAAACCAAACCTAATCAAGAAGAGGCCTACTACCCAGCAATGGGTACAGATGGGCTGATATAATGATAATGATTAAAACTACGTTTCACTAACCGCAAGTGGGTTTTTTTAATCCCTTCTTAGTCTTTGGTTTTGACCGAGGCAGTTCAACCAATGACCGGACAACAACCTCTCAACCACAAGGACCTCAAGGTCAAAACCATTGACTTCTCTTCATAAATGAATCATATAATGAAAAAATCAATTGCATCTTCATCAAAACCACAGGTCTGACACATGTTACTAATAATTAATTATTATCATCATCATATTAGCTACAGGATGTCCACTTCGGAACAGAGCACTCCCCGTAGATTTCCAGAGCGACCAATCTTGTGCAGCCTGCAGACGAACGGACGAACTTTTATCAGATCGTTTTTACATCTAGTGGGGGGACCGTCCTACGCTGCACTTTCCAGTGCGTAGTCTCTCACCTTTCTGCCCCAACGGCCGTCAGTTCTTAGAGCTATGTGCCCTGCCACCTAGCTCGCTAATTCTCTGGGCTATGTCAGTAACTTTGATTTGTCTACGAATCTCCTCATTTCTAATTCAATCTTGTATCAAGCAAAGCCCTCTCCATAGCACGCTGTGCATCCTGGAGCCTTCTTATGTGGGTTTTAATAAGAGACCACGCACTGAACGTTGCTCAGCCGAGTTGGATTCGTCAACTGACCTCTTTCTCAAAGTTGAACTTATGAACTGTTTGTCCTAGGTAGACGCATCTACTTGTCAACAACTTTTTTTGTGCTACAGGGTGATGGAACAGGCTTATGGCGTACCTGATGTTAAGTTGTAGTCATCGCCTATAACAGCGAACTGCCTCACTCAACTTCGAGAAAAGTTCCCAAGTGTCGCCGGGGCCGGGGTTACAAATAATCATAGATGCTAATATTATAAATGAGAAAGTTAGTTTGTTTCTTTGTTACGCTTTCACGTCGTAAAGGCTGAACCAATTTCGATGTGGTATTTGACCTGGATTGAGTTAGGCTACTTTTTTTGACCAACTTCTCGCGTGAAGCCGCGGGCGCGAGCTAGTTTCGAATAATTAGATATATGGTGTAGGTACCGCCCCTTTCATGACGTCATGTTAGGTACCATACCATAACCAGAGATGGGACATATTTGAAATAGTTGCATTTAAAATGACAAATACCTATATATTTCTTTTTTGCATTTAAATACTATTTAATAGAAACCATTTAGTAGGTATTTACATATTTAATTTCAAATACTTTTTTGAAATTATAAAATATTTAAATACAAAACGAAGAAACTATTTTGTATTAGGTTTCGGAAAGTACAACACAAAAAGTATTGTATTTTGTATACCTTTATCAAATCATTTTCGACTGCCTCCGTGGCGCAGTATAGCCGGCTGAGACACAGGAGGTAGTGGGTTCGATTCCCGCCGCGGAACAAATGTTTGCATGATCTACAGATATTTGTTACGTGTCTGGATTTTTTTCTATATATTATAAGTATGTATTTACAAAAAAAAGTATATAAGTATTCTATCAGTTATCTGGTTCCCATAGTACAAGCTCTGGTTAGTTTGGGGCTAGATAGCGCTGTGTGAAATGTCCAGCGATATTTATTTTATTTAAATTTTGTACATCCCTGAATAACTACCTAATAATCAAGCGTTGCTACTACGAGTATTGAAATCAAATCTAAATAATTTTTGTTAGCCATTCTGAACACATAAACTTACTCTCTAGTTGACACAAGAGTTCAGAGCTAGGCCGAACGCTAAAATAACTGTTACTAACTGTTACCTCGTAGATTGTATCGACCATATCTTTGCTTTAGTTAAAGCTAACTAAGCTCACAGAATGGTATACTATCATGAGGACCTCAGATATCGGAAGTAAGCCGTAAGATGTTTGCCTCAGCAAGTTCTCTTATGAGATTGCGCAACTTCCTTCCGATTGCCACTAAAATTTTGCTCGCGCAGTTACTTCTTTTCCCCATACTTCACTATGCTGATGCTTTTTATCTAGATCTCACTGAACAGCAACTAGATAAACTTGAACGCTTACAAAACTTTGGCATCCGATTCATCTTCGGCTTGCGGAAGTATCACCATGTGTCCGAATTTCGCAGTAAGCTCAAGTGGATACCCATACGCCTTCGCCGGGATACTCACATCCTTCACCATTTATATAACACTTCCGCACCTTCCTATCTTAAAGAACAATTCCATTTCCTCCATCAATCCAATCCTCGATCCTTGCGTTCATCTGACACACTCCAACTCAGGACACCTGCACACTCCTCCTCCTAATTTGATAAGTCTTTTACAGTACAGGCTGTCCGATTATGGAACACGCTATGTTTCTTATTTATGTCGGTAGTTATTATTTAGGTTCATTCATGTTATTTTTAAATGTTATATCATAAGTATAAGTATGTTTGTGTAGTATGTTAGGTACACCATTACACCCCAAGTAATGTCCACACAGTCCATTCCATCCAAAGGTTGTCTGGTAGAGATCGCTATTCAGCGATAAGATCGCCAATTGTATCACATAGTTTTACGGTGTTCTTTTTAGTTTTATTGTTATAAGGTGTGCAATAAAGAATTATTTAATCTATCTATACCTAGGTGACAGGTGATCAGTGAGAACATAAGTGATGGGACAAAAAATGGAATCTACAATCTGTCGCCCTCACCCAGGTATTGCCGCAGCTTGCCACAAGGCGCTGTATTTAATCATCTACTGGTAGATGCAATTGACTCCTACCGTTAAAGACATATCCGTTAAAGAGATTCAAAATGATCACCATAATTCTTGTAAGATTTATTTATAAAGCACATTTCCTTTACCTCATCGCTTGATGTAATCGCTTTCACCGGCTAGCTTGTGGGCCAGCCCCATAGGAGGAATAAATCTATTCCAGCTAATAGAGAGGCCAGCCATAAACCATCGCAAGCGGGCGAGGCACAGAATAGAACAAGTGTGCAGGCAGGGGACGTAAGCGCTGAAATATGATGTTGCTTGTAAAATAAGAAGGCTCATAACGGACCATTGAACGCGTGCCTCGCGCCAGGGCAGGAAGCCACGGAGGGGCAAGGTTACACTTATCATTTAGAACTAGAACAACTGTTCAAAATTTGGTGACTTGGACCGTATGTTAACTGAAAAGGTTTCGAACCGAATTCAACACATGAAAATTTTAAAAACCTTTTTAGGGAAAAACGCTTCATGCGGCTCTTTCCTTGACTTTGTTGCCTGCCTTATGAATTAATTTTACCATATAAGTCGTTAGTCTTATTTATTTATTTATATCTTTATATTAACTGAATTTCAGACAACACTATTTTTTATTCAATATTCTTCCTTTACCTATTTTGTTATATCACTTAACATTTATGATATCTTAATAATTACCTACTAAAGCGATATTACAAATTCATTATCTACTCCTAATTACCTACTAGTATGCTTAGGTACTGCCATTCCTGTAACTAACATCAAAGAAATAAAAAGTTAAAAATGTTTCTCTTCATGGATTATTTTCTTAATGTATAATCATTATTCCAATTAACTCTGTATTACCTCATTCGCGCAGATAGAGATTCATCAAATTATAAATGGAATTCCACAATGAGTAATCGTAGACTAGACGTATTGAGCTCATATTCGTCAGCTGTAATTTCAACATCGTCAGCCGGAGGACTAATATGTAAAAAGCAATGTAATTCGGCATGTGTAGATAGATAACGCTTTATTGTACAATCACACTTAAATTAAAAAACAATATAAAAAACTAATAACAGGACACGCTAAAATACAAGTTGCGGCCTTATCGCTAAAAGCGATCTCTTCCAGACAAGCTTTGGATGGACTGGATTTCACGAAAACTTTATCAGACGGTATCTTTTAATAAAATAATTGAATATAAAAAACTACAAACAGTGTACGTACATAAGCAAAATAAATAAATATAAGTATTCATTTATGGATATGGTATGTATGGTACACACATATCGTAGAGTTATTGGCTGTAGACAAAAGCAATACACTTTGCCCTCGTCTGTTTTTCCTAAAGAAAAATTAAACGTACCATCAGGCTTGGTTTTATTTTGAGATGGTTTTAAAAATCTTAAACGAATGTTGTTTTATTGACGAGCGAAGCGAGATCTCTAAATCAACTTAGGCAAATCGCCGTTGTATGTATGTATGTATGTTTATTTGTCCGAGGATAACTTTCGAAGCGTTGATCCGATCATCGTGAAATTTGATATATAGGTAATTAATGATGGCACAATATTTGTGTGACTAAATGAGCTAAACATGTGGGGGTTGTTGAGTTATTAGGGTTCAAGAGGAGTAAAATATAACAAAATGGGACTATCTGCTCCAATGGCACGTCTTATAAAAGGTCTTTATTTGTACATTTCGACACGGTTTTAGTTTAAACCTTGTATTTTTTAAGTTATTAGCCCTAATAAAAACTGAACTTTGACAAAATTCACAGATTACACCAGTGACCCCACAGTGCTGCAATGTGGGTATGTGTGTGTAACACAAATATAGGGAAAAGTCTGAAATTTAGAATAACTGCAATTTCTACCCCAAAAAATTGTATCCAATTAACATGAACTCTCGTTACCTGTAATTTAAATGAAACTGTAGGTCAAGTAATTTGGTTATTTATTTTGGGGCACTATTTTGATAGTCAAATATTACAAATAAAATCGTTTTGTTTTACTGGAGACTCGCGAGATCTCAGTTCGGGGGGAACCACTAGTACATATACATATTTTAAATCTTTTTTGTTGATTTTCTCCTCATTTACTTACCTTGAGTCCGCATCTGGCTACAGGACTGGACCTGACATCCTTTCGCAAAAAAATGTACTCGCTTCGTTTTGCAGGAGTCGCCTGACCGCTTTATTTTCAGCCATTTTCCGCCGGGATCACGTCAAAAATGTTATTTTTTCGCCCTTACAGCAATCTGTTCTTGATTTTTTATGAAATTGATCGGCCAATAGCTGTTTCGCTCTATTGGCATTTAGGGACAACAGGTTAGTTCTTTCATATTTTATTCGCCACTTGCAACACAGTTGGGCGTCACCTAAAATGTGTTGTTTGTTCAGATTAATTTTAGTTATAAAATAAATAAATATTGCTGGACATTTCACACAACGCTATCTAGCCCCAAACTAAGCAGAGCTTGTACTATGGGAACCAGATAACTGATAGAATATTTATATACATTTTTTTTGTAAATACATAATATATAGAGAAACAACCAGACCCGGATCTATAGATCATGCAAGCATTTGTTCCGCGGTGGGGATCGAACCCGCTACCTCCTGCATCTCAGCCGGCTATTCGCCCACTGCACCACGGAGGTCGTCAAAGTTCCAGGACAAGTTATATTACAATAAACAAGTTATATTACTATATATTCACTTTACTGTTAGGTATATTCAAGTACCTCCCTATTTGTTTTAAGACTAAATAAGTGTTGATTCTAGAATAATTACGGCCTGGCCCCTGTTCAACCAACATTACAATCTGACAAATTTGTAAAAAAATTACATAATTGTAGAATTTTAAAACAAGTACTGTTTAATAAAACTCGCAAATATGTTAAAAAATTACAAGAGAATTTCTTACAATTGTAACGCCCTTAAATGCGCTCAACAAAGATTACATAATTGTAAAAAATGCCTGTAGTTTTTGATGACAATATTGTAATAACAATTTTGTAGCGGTAAGTTAAAATTTACATAAAATTAAAGTTTTGAGTATTTTGATGTCTTAGATTTTTTGCATTTTGTTTATTTACTGCGAACAATAGATATTAACAATAAAATTTGTACAGTCATGTATTTCAACTTTTTAATGTATTTTCCTGTGTACAATAAAGAATAAAGGAAAATTATTATTCTAGTATTAATATATGAGAATAAAGATACTATCTGAAGTTTTTAATTAAAGTAATATCTGTCACATTAACAGTAAAATTTACTCATGTACGAAAAACCCGCCTGAGCTGTTGCAGTTCAATCAAATATTCATCGTCACTTCTCATTGTTAAGACCATTTCTTTGTATTCAATTCAAATTGACACAGGACAATTGTAACTTGTAATTATAATTGTGTTCAACAAAGCCATTTCTCCTACAAATACCTTGTCAAAAAACTTGTCACCTGTAGAGTGAAAATGTTTGTTGAACAGAAATATGTAAAATTGTAGCCTTTTACAAGTAATTGTATTTTACAATTTGTAATGTTGATTGAACAGGGGCCTGGAAAACGATGATGTACAGTGATGTGAATATAGCATATGTCGCCAAAGCCCTGCGGAGCGCTCGCCCGAGTTCCATAACTATTGAGCGCAGGCATCCATCATCGCGTACTCATTCCCAATCGAATCGAAACGAAGCTAGAGATGTGCTAGATCTTTGCATCCATATCTAATCTACTTTGGAACAGATCATTCAAGTCGACATTGATATTGATGCTCATTCAAGGAGTTTGAAGGGGCACTCTAGACTGGAAATATTTAACTGAATGTAAGTCTCGCAATACATCGCGCTAAAACCTACCTCGTAGACCGTCTACGATGCTACGTCGTCTACGATGCGGGATGCCAACTTGTATAAGCTTTAATCCCGTCGGTCGTGGCAAAGTTAATTGCATTTTATCCCTCAACGCAAAAAGGGTGAGTTATAAGTATATTAAATGTCTTATTGTTATTCCAAATTTGAATTTGGTAAGCTTGGAGTCTTTGACTGCTCCCAAACAAATGCGTTTTTAAAATTGATTCATTACTAAATTTGTAAGTCAGTTTCGTACAAATACAGGTTTTGTACCTAGCTCAGATGTCAGAGACTTCATAGGACATATGTAACAAAGTACTTTTGAGTCAATAAAATATTTATTTATTTTTTATTTATTTAATTTGGAGTAAATTGACGCAGCCAGTTTCGTACAAATCTCAAATTTAACATGTATTCTTTAAAACGAAACGTTCATTTTCAAACGACATGGTTCAATTAACTTTCCAACTGGACAATGTTACAGGCAGGATCCATTTCCGAATGTATTCCCACCCCTAGTGACCGCATCGATTACCGAATAGTCTCTGTGTAATGGATGCGATGAATGAGCGATTCATTCGATTCAGACTCCTCGCATAAATCACTATCGAACTGCACTCCGAATTAATTCTGGAGACGGTAATCATGTGGTTCCATGATGGATTGTGGTAGCCTGGTGCAGTGTAGACCTGCGAGTACCTGTTCCCGTGAACTGTGTATCAAATAAAATTGTATTTTCTTTTTATAATTCCCTGTAGCAAGACCTGTTGAGTCAATTTGAACGTTATTATAAAACAACAATCCTTTTTAGTTCTTTCTATTTGTTTCTGTTCTCTATTGTTACTGTCTATAATCGATAGTTTCAATAGACAAATATTGCAGATCATACAAACGCGGGAAATATGTTTGTATAAATATTTATCTCCATTCTGGGTGTTTTCTAAGTATATCATGGAAATATTTACAAAAAAATGTACGTAGTATTATAGTCAGAATTCGAGAAAAAAAAATTTTTATGATTTCAGTGTTGTGGTTCCAAATCCCATTACAAAAGATTATATATATTTTTATTATATATTATTTATTTTGTGACTAGATGATGCTGTGTGAAAATGGCAAGCATTATTTTTTTGTTTTTTGTTTGTTATTTCCTTAATTAGGCGCCTATGGCAGTTCTGTGTTCGTTCTTGTGTGTATCGAATAAACTTATAAACATATTCTATGTATTTATTCTTTTAGGAGTTTCAATTCTTCTATTAAGGGTTACGTAGTCTATAGTAAAATGACACTCAGTATCTACAAGACAAAAATACAGGAGCAAAATCTTATGGCACTTAGTACACGTGCTCATTTAAAGGTCATAAAGGGCTGAAGGTTTCTCGAGTGATGCCAACGAGAGGGACGGTTTAGTTTCCAGGGAGGGTGCGTGGTTCTACCTCGACTGGCCTAAATGGGGGCAAAATTATAACCAGTAACATGAAGAGCTGGTAATCAGTAACATGAACCTTTTTGTATGAAAACAATGAATCCGCCAAACGTAAGTCCTTGTCTGCAAAAATTCATCAATAAAAAAAAACTGCTGCAGTGACAAAAAACATCTATGAAAATCTGATGTATGTTCACAAAAATATTCATTTGTTTAAGAAAAATAGCGATAATCATAATTTTAATACTAGAAATAAAGATAAACTCGCTGTTGCCACTTGTAGACTCCATAAAGTTAGTAAATCGTTTAAAGGGCAAGGTGTACGCTTTTATAACAAACTCCTAAGGGATGTACAAAAATTGACAATTAACAAATTTAAAAGCGTAATTAAACAAAATCTTTATAAAAAGCCTACTGTAAAATATCGGATTATTTAGATGATAAAGAAGCTTGGGATTGAAATTGCTCCAACTCGCTAAAATGTTACAATTTAGGCGTAATTTATTTTCTGTATCGTTATGTATTCCAAAAGGGTCATTAAAAAAAACAACCAGCCTTGTTTCTTGCCTTTCTTTCCTGGCTTGGTCGCAAAGGAACAGGCAGTAAAATTGACGTTTTAAAGTAATACTTGTGATTTTAATGAATAAAAATATTTGACTTTGACTTTGCTGCAGTGAAAAAAAACTGCTGCAGTGACAAAAAACTGCTGCAGGCAACAACAGCGTAAAATATTTGGGTCTACATCTAGATAAAAGGCTAACTTGGGCTAACCATATTAATTGTTCTCAGTTGTTGGAAAAAATACGTTTTAGAGTCTCTCGCAGAATCCCTCGTACACCAATCGTACCCCCTTGTACCACCACTCCGTACCACTGTTCTCGGCTCCAACTCGCCCATTACCAGGATTAGCAAAGGCTTTAATAATTACTGTACACAGATTGATATTTTCATATATTATTTTTAATTCCGGCAGTTCTTAGCTAAGAACTTGCCAAACTAATAGATAAATATAGATAGTTAGAAAATTCAGTGAAATGTTTTATTGAAAAAATGTATAATATCTATTCAATGAAGGATTTTAAATTAGTTTTATTAAATATACTTAGAATAGTCATGTGGACTTATTGCTATCATTAGTGTATTTGTTTGTATACTTTTGTGTTTTTCCCTTACATCACTAATTCCATTGATTGTCAAAATTTACTAATTGTTACTTTTTCATTGTTACTAGGTACATATTTTTTTAGTGCATGCGGTGTTTACCTATAATTGGTTGTGCTATTAGTACTTACGTTATTCATTAGTTAAGCTTGAAATATTGTTACAATCGTTGGTAGACCTAATAAGGGCCGAATTCACCGTCGAAACTAAACGCGATTAGTTCAAGCTAAACTCAGTTTACGCGTATAACTGAGTTCAAGGCTACAGTTTGCATTTCACCAACAACAACTGAACGCAGTTAAAGCTAAACGCGCCGTTCAAATTCTGAACGTCCAATTTTCGACGTTTAGCTCATCTAATTAGAGAGATGTCAATCAAAAGTCAAGAAGTGTCATTGGCTTTATTTTGCGAAATATTTGTTACCTACGTATTTTTTATATTATTCATAAAGTTTATATCAAGAATGAAAAAGCGTTGGCACTAGCTTTTGACGAAAGCAATGATGAATACTTTGCTCGTCGTCCAAGATGGATACGCGAAAGAGAAGAACACATCATTTCATCTCATCATTTTTTAATGCCATGGTTACAGCATCGGTCTTCTTGCATTCCACAATACTAAAATGTATTTTGACCACATCAACGAGGGCCATTTTTTCGCTAGCGGCAAAAATTGGGTCCCTTTTCCGTTTCGACATCATGCAAATAACACCACACAAGGATATTCTTTTATAGACTGGGCAAAGCACCAAAAAATACGTTGAACACAGACTACTACGAATGGGGCGGCGTAACGATAAACAAAACGTCATTGAAAGTTTTGTTTGACAATTGCGTTTCGATCGCATCGATATTGATAAGTTTGGTTGCACCAAGACACTGTTCGATGTTGGAAATACGAAACGCATTGCTTTTTTGTCTATGATTCTAGCTAAACTTGGTTTTAGTAAACGCGATCAAAACGGAGCTGGTGAATTCGGTTTCATGAAAACCGAGATCAAGTAAAAGATGTGAACTCAGTTAAACAAAACGTGGTTTTATTAAACTTAGTTTCCGAAGAAAATGGTGAAATCGGCCCTTAATCAAAATAAAAATCACACCCACGCAAAATCAACCTACACCACATCAGATTATGGCTAAAGAGATGATTGCAGAAAAAAGTAGAAGAAAAATAACTTTGATTGCATCATTGCGCATAAACCGATTCCCTGCGGTCCAATCTGTTATTAAAATAAATTGAATTTCTCAAGTGTCCTTGGCTTTTCTCTTGAAAATGGAAAATGTAGCCATTTATTTTGACGCCGTGTAGTTTCCCGCCAAAACATCCGCCATTTTGACGAGCTACGAATGGAAGTCTATCAACGATTCACTATTCCAACACGAGATTTATTTTTACAGTTTTTCCATCTCATGTCAAAAACTACAGATTGGATGAATAGATACCCAATAACCAAAACACAGATTGGATTTTATGTACAGTCAGATGAAGATATACCTACCTACCTACGTAAATTACCCTAGTACCTAACTACCTACTCACTTTCTTCTTCCCCTCGAATCTGTAACAGGTAAAGTCAAGAAGTAGGTAGAGCTACCGTTTTATCCCGTAGGGAATCCCACTTTCACATAATTCCCCACAATTTACAAGCGCGATATAAAAATACCTTTCCTCATGTCAAATGGGAATTTTTGATAATTCTGGGTATTTTTACAGTTATTTGAGTACCTACCTACATTATTCATATCATTCACGAAACAGTAGGCACTAGGTTATGAATGACTAAGCAAGTTACATTTTTATACGAATGTTTTCAAAGTGTAATCTCTATTGACCAACAATAACTCCAATTCTTTTAAAACAATAAAGAAACTTGTTATTTCTTGGGAATTCCTAAATCATAGAAGGTGAGGAAAAATATTATAAAATATAAGTACATATAACAAAGAAATTATACCGTTGATTTGTAATTAGGTAATATGTTTGTTTTTTATGTGGTGTACAATAAGTGTTTTTATTCTATAGATAATAGGTGAGATCTATTGTTTTAAGTAAAATACAAAGTTAAATACACTTTAACCAGGGTTCAGGGTTCATCATACCAATATCAGCCAGAGGCCAGTTTTGAGCCAGAGGGCGTCCACTGCTGAACACAGCCCTCCCTATAGGGGAGAAGTCTGACTTGCAGAGAATCTAACTAATCTAGTGCGCGGCCACCCCCAGCAACCTTTAAATAATAAATAAATAAATATTGTTGGATATTTCGCACAGCGCTATCTAGCCCCAAACTAAGCAGAACTTGTACTATGGGAACCAGTAACTGATAGAATACTTTTATACTTTTTTTGTAAATACATACATATTTATAATATACTAGCTTAGCCGCCCGCGGCTTTGCCCACAAATACAAATACAAATGTTTTATTTCGATAACTTGTGTTTACAATATCTCAACTAGTAGTTGAAACCTCCTTTTAAGTAAATAATACCTGTATTAGGAGGTTTCGCTCTTCCGTAATATAAAAAATGGGCGTAACTTAAGAAAAACATAAGGTTTACAAAATCAAATACATATTACAATGAACTTCAAATCCATTACTATCATTTTATATATACTTATTTTATCTTATATAGGTAATAGTGTACACTGAATAAGTGAGTGTGAGTGAGTCTGTGCGTGCGTGTGTGAGTGGGTGTGTGTGTGTGCGTGTGTGAGTGTGATACGTGTGTTTATGTACGTGAGTGTGATGGTGTGTGTATGAGAGCGCGTAAGGAGGTGCGTGAGTATATGTGTGTGAATGTATGTGCGTGAGTATGTGCATGGGTATAGTGTGTGTGTTTGGGCGTAAAAAGAATGTTGGGACAGTACAGGCGCTTCTATGTTATGGTGGTGGTAGGTAGGTGTGCGATTAGCCTTTCGACTCGATTTATATTATAATACTAATTACATAACAATTTCTAAAAGTGTCTCTGTCTCGTCGTAATTTAACGATATTAGCCATTCAGAAACAATTCTTTTACATTTGTGATTGTTCATTGGGTATATATTCATAAAGTGAGCATACATTTTAGATGAAAAAGTATTTTTCTATAGAAAACTTTGTCACCCCGTTTTTATGTTATGGAAACTGATTTATGAGATTAAAGTAGCCTATATGTTATTCTAGGTCTAGAACTAAATTTCTGCAAAGTTTGTGCCCAATCCGTTAGGTAAGTAGTTTTGGTTTGAAGCGTAACAAAGACCAAAATCATTTCCGTATAGAAACTTTGATACTCCATTTTTATCCCATGGAAACTGATTTATGGGATATATGGTGAACCAGGTTATAATCTACGTATATACCAAATTACATCGAAATTGGTTTAGCCGTTACGGCGTGATTGAGTAACAAACAAACAATCATCCAAACTTTCGCAGTTATAATATTAGTGTGATGTGATAGAAAAACATCCAGAGTCGGAATAAATATCTGTAGGTCATGCAATCATTTCTTCCGCAGCGGGAATCGAAACCTCTACCTCCTGCGACTCAGCTGGCTATTCGCCCACTGCGCCACGGAGGTCGTCAAAACCTCCGTGGCCCAGTGGTGGCGCAAGAACATTGTAGGGCCAGCGTCTGACGGACGCTGCGATTTCATGTGCCTGGTTCACCATTATGCCCCAACGACACCGGCGCGGCGGTAGTTTTACGAGCTACGTGGCCTGCCCTGGCTTCTCTGTATGTAGGTAGCGATATAATATGAATCTTACACACGCATTGAAAAATCGATAAGTCCTACAATTCATTGATTTCTAAGAAGTTATTAGTTGGATTTGGCCCCTTTCCAATAACGGTGACGCAGCGGTTTGCCCCTCAGCTGTATTTTACCGACCGCACAAATTCCAAAAATATGATCTAAGCATCCTATTTTGAGTTAAACCACAAACCAATAAATCCTACCTCGTACCTATCTGCTTTCCTGGTCAACGGAACGCATTCTTAATTCACCTTCTGTTTTTGGTCGAATAAAAACATTTAGAAAAAAAAACTAGAACAGGTACCTAACCGAACAAAAATAATAATAGCCGATTGATTGTATCTTCCGAACACAGCTGATTTTTACGAAATGTTTCTTCAATAAAAAACCTTCAATTTCGTAAAACCACAGCACGTATGTATGTATGTGCGTAAAACAAACATTGTTTTTGTTAGTGAGGGTAATGTATACAATTTCTCTCTCTCTAGTCTAACCAATTTTACAGTGGTTTCCGAAGACCGAGACATGCGGAAGACGACCTCGTATTAGACCACAATAACAACGAACTACTAATCAAAGATCTACTAAAATAAGGTTTTTTTAGAGATCGAAGGCGCTCTAATACTATCAACAGTGCCGCGTACCTATAGGGGGAGGGATGCCGATGCTACTTCCAATCCGGTTTTGGGATCGACCTTGCACCGATGCATGGATGTGCAAATTATGCTTAAAGCGTCGCTTAGCACTACACGCATTGACCATGTCGCTCTATGCTGAGAGGATGTTGGACTGGCCTCTATCATAAAGCCAGTCCTAGGCACTACAGCGGTTGCGCTTGCGCCCTTCACCCAGCTAGCAGGTAAGGTACTACAACTATTCACCAGGCGTCGTTATATCAGATAGACGTAAAGACCTGTGGGAGCTTTGCGACGTCCCAAGTCGAACAATTAAAACGACTTTATCAACACTGTATTATGGATGTTCAAAGCAAGTTATTTATGTAAATTAGCACTAGGAAAACTTATATTTTATCAAACTCTGATGCATGAAATAAAAATCTGTTAGTAAAGGCGGGTGAAGTGACAGTGGCTGACCCATCATCTCTCGCTAGGGATGCCCCTGCGTACTAGTTATGTGGAACGCCACACACCTACCTAACTACTACCAACATGAAAAAATAAATATACCTACTTAAAGTAGGTAAGTACTTCCTATTCGTCTGTTTCCTACGCTATCAAAACCACTGCATTTATTGGCGTAACGCGCCACACCCACCCATTATAAAATCAGCTGAAAAAAAAGAGCACATTATGTCAAGTGCATAACTAACCTAACCACATAACTACCTAGTACCTATGTCATAGTAAGATGACACAGATTTGTAATATCTGTCACAGAATATACCTATAGGTACGTCAGACATCATTGCGGCAAGTGTTTTTGACCTAGAGGTTTTTCCACAAAATTTAATTGGGGAAGTTTCAATGATAAAAAAAATAAGATAATAGCACTAAACAGGGTAGAGCGTCATTTACGACAACTAGTTCATTATATAACTAGCTTGCACCCGCGGCTTCGCACGCGTGCTTATATTTAGTCAATAAAAGGTATCCTACAGTGGATTGAGCCACTGTTATAAATTTATAATATATCCTTTCATCGAAACTGATTCAGCCGTGCAAACGTTACAAACAGGCAGATGAACAGAGAATTATTATATTTTGAATATATAATATTAGTATAGATTGATTGATAGTTATAAAGTTGTTTAATAATAAATTAATTTAGGATTACCAACACATGAAACACATCATGCATTATTAAAAATACATGCAAAAAATGAACATTAAATTCATTTAATGACGGTCATGGACAATACACTGTTTTTTTTTTTTTTAACTAGCCTATATTTTCCCACTGCTGGGCAAAGGCCACCCTCAGCTCCTTTCACCTATCACGATCCTTGGCAGATTCCCACCATTCCTTCTCGAATCCGTTGATGTCGTCACGCCAACGTTTTCGCGGCCGACCCCGACGTCGCTGTCCATCTTCCGGTACCCAATCTGTTACAATGTTGGCCCATTTCTCCGGAAGCATTCGACTCACGTGCCCGGCCCAATCCCACTTGAGCTTCGCGGTTTTGGCTCCCACATCGGCAATGCCAGTCAATGAACGAAGCGTGGTATTCCTCACCCGATCGGCTCTCCGGAATCCTAGAACGCTGCGTTCCATTGCCCTTTGGTAAATCTTCAGCTTGGACTTCTGCAGCTCGGCCAATGACCATGTTTGCGCACCGTAGGTTAGGACGGGCAGGATACACATGTCGATGAGTTTGCGCTTCAGACTCAGAGGAAGGTCACCCTTCATGTGCGCCTTCATGGACCAGTAGCTCTTCCAGGCATTTTCGATGCGGCGATCGATTTCCTTGCCATGCCTGTTTTCGAAGCTTGCTAACTGGCCCAAGTAGATTCATCGACATATAGTATTTCCTGCCAATCTACCTCGACCCTACGTTTCGTGGCATTGGTCATTATTTGCGTCTTTGACCGATTCATTTGCAGTCCAACCTCAAGACTTGCCGCGCTCAGTTCTTGGAGCATTTCTTGTAAGTCATGTGCTGTTTGGGCAAAAAGGACAATGTCATCCGCAAAACGCAAGTTAGTTAGGCGCTTGCCACCGATGTGTATGCCCCTTGTTGCCCAAGATAATGTTGTGAACACCTCCTCGAGGGTGCTTGTAAACAGAATGGGAGAGAGTGGATCACCCTGCTTGACTCCTTTCTGTATGTGAAATGCTGGAGTAGGAGTGGAGTTGAGTTTTATATTGGCTGTGCTTTGGCGGTAAATGATTTTAATAAGATCAAATTATGTTTTGTGAACTTGCTGTGTGTTTGCATGCAGTGATTTGAATATTGCTGAGTGCTGAAGGCTATCAAAAGCCAATACACTGTATTAATTAATAATCCATGAAGACGGTATAGCCTGTATAAGATGTGTACTTATACATACGGTACACCCTGTATGTTAAAACAAATGTTATTGTATTTGAATTGTTGATTATTAAACTAGGGGATAAAGCAGTGGCTTGCGTCACGGGCGCTGTATTGAATCCCGAACGTAACGAATAATTCTAGAGTTAACTCACGAGCGGACCGACGGAGTTACTAGAATCCTTAGTCTAGAGAGGGATATAAGCACGCCCTTTCGATTTACGAATGAGTTCTTATTGTGGGGGTATCTTTGGTTCAAATTTGAATACAGATTCCTAATTCAAATCACATTATGCCCGCGAGGGGATAATGAAATTCAGTACCTACAACTTAACTAGGGAGGCGGGGGAGGGGGTCTATGCTTTGCTTATTTTTGATGACATGGGCGTTGGGGGGGTCTAGATGGTGATTACGTCAGCAGTAATTATTTACTTTTTTGGAGTGAAAACTTCTTTAGCATCGTTGTGATTTGAAAATCGAAGAAACTAAAAAGCGACAGTTTAGTTACCATAAGCCTCTTGTATCATTTATCGAAAATGTAAGCTCTGAGTCTGAATAAATCTATGTAATATATACGAATAAAATTTTCCCGAAATTTTACATTCGTCTCATAATCTTGAAACCAAAATTTTTGAACTTTTCACTTCTACCACGTGTGAATTGCACACATGCTTTTTTTTCACATATGGCAACCCACATCACAGATTACACAAAAGGCAGATAGAGTGTACGCAACAAACAGTATGACGCCACTTATCATTCATGTGTGCGTGGCGTTTAGAAATAGCTCTGTAGGGACACGTGCATCAGTGTGCGTGTAATGATACCAGAAAAAGAAAAAACTCCCTGTATTTTTTTAATGTCCTTTTACGACAACAGGTTCTAAAATTTTATTTGGATACATGAATTTGTTACTAATTGAATACAAATTTGTGTGAGTATTAGGATTGAACAATTGTTTAACTAACAAGTTTATTAAACACTTAAATATTTCATGTACCATTGTAAACGCATTGTAAAATTACAGAAGAAATAATATGTGAAGATTTTTATAACTAGCGGTCCGTCCGGTGTTTATTGAGGTTTACATGGACTTTAATGTCCTCCTGGCCGAATTACGGCTACGGCGGCCATCTCGCAAGAGACTAGCCAACAACGCAGGATATATTCCTGACTCCGGACTGTTATTAGAATTTGAAAAATTACAATAACACTTTGTCGAATAATAGAAACCCATTCCTCGCGTAGTACTACAGGCAACGGGGAACTTTTTGCTGCACTAAATTACATACGTGAATTTTTTTATATAGGTTCAGTATCACGTACTGAATATAAAAAAACAAAATGCTTACAAATTTTGCGAACGGAAGTGCCTTAAATTTGCGAAAACCCGTTTTGGCCTATATCTCCGTAGCCGTGCGCTTGAGGCCAAAAATTATCATGATCTTTTTTGTAGACAATTAAATTTACTATCTTTTTTGTTTAATAATTTTTTTTGTGACACTTACCGTTTACAAGTTATACGATTATTATTGTTTATTTATCAACTTTTCGACCTATATCTCTTTTAATAATTGTTTAAACAATAAAATGCTCATAAGCTAAGTTGTAAATTGACACATTGTCTGCAACTTTGTCTTAGAACTTTTTTTGCTGAAGTTAATATTTTCGGAGTTATCACGCGTTCATTTTGAAAGTTCTATGCCTTGGCGGTCAAGGTCACTAATGAAATACATCTAATGAAATCTCCGTGAGCTGTCTTAATGGGATCTCATTAAAATCTCATTAAGACAGCTCATTATACAGCCATACTACGTATATGTATATAATATATATATAAATAAATAAATATTTCTGGACATTTCACACAGCGATATCTAGCCCCAAACTAAGCAGAGCTTGTACTATGGGAACCAGATAACTTATAGAATACTTATATACTTTTTTTTTTGTAAATACATACTTATAATATATAGAAAAACACCCAAACACGGAACATATATATACGTAGTATGGCTGTATAATGAGATTTTAATGAGATCCCATTAAGACAGCTCACGGAGATTTCATTAGATGTATTTCATTAGTGACCTTGACCGCCAAGGCACAGAACTTTCAAAATGAACGCGTGATAACTCCGAAAATATTAACTTCAGCAAAAAAAGTTCTAAGACAAAGTTGCAGACAATGTGTCAATTTACAACTTAGCTTATGAGCATTTTATTGTTTAAACAATTATTAAAAGAGATATAGGTCCAAAAGTCGATAAATAAACAATAATAATCGTATAAGTTGTAAACGGTAAGTGTCACAAAAAAAATTATTAAACAAAAAAGATAGTAAATTTAATTGTCTACAAAAAAGAGTATGATAATTTTTGGCCTCAAGCGCACGGCTACGGAGATATAGGCCAAAACGGTTTTTCGCAAATTTAAGGCACTTCCGTTCGCAAAATTTGTAAGCATTTTGTTTTTTTACATTCAGTACGTGATACTGAACCTATATATAAAAAAAATTCACGTATGTAATTTAGTGCAGCAAAAAGTTCCCCGTTGCCTATAGAACAACATCTGTCGGCAATCTGCAAAAATCATAAATAATAAAACTTGACACTGATTACAGTAAGTACACGTTAAATATAACTAGCATCCTCAATTCATTCCACTAATAATATAAATGCGAAAGTTGGTGAGGATGTTTGGATGTTTGAGACTCAATCACGCGTAAACGGCTGAACGGATTTTAATGAAATTTTGCACATATTGAATATGATCTGGATTAACATATAGGATATTTTTATCCCGCTAAAATGTTCTGATAGGATATTTTTCCCGAAGCGAAGCGAGGGCGGATCGCTATTACTTCTCTATATATACCATTTATTATATATGTGTATATGTATATGTAATGTATATACATTACATATATACATACGGAACTAAATTGTTATACTTATACAATTATATTTAAAATCCCGCATAAGATATTAATCACCGAATCACAGTAAACGGCAATAACATAATTATAGAAATACATCCAAATTCGGACTAACAATTTAGGCGTGAGATTACGCGTGGGAATCGAACACACGTCTGTACATTTAACAGTCAGGCTAGCTAACGCCTAGATCAACAGGTAGTTTCCCCAATTGAAGGGAAAACATTTTGCCGAAAACTGGCAACACAGTCGAACTAATGTCGAGGTTTTGTGTTTCGAGACAACCGTTTAATTATTGGGTGAATAAATAATAAAATCAATTAAATAATTTATAGTTACTTGTGAAATGATATTCCATCCACTTTTTTTTTGTTTTTGGGAACAACTTTTACACTGTTTAATAACACAAGACGGCATTTTTGACAGAAAATAATGAATCACTCGAGACGTTTAAACGACGCTATCTTTAGCACTGCCGCGAGATTGTATTCGCTTTTAAATTTGTATTCGCTTTTGTGACTTCACTCGCACGTTGGGCGTGCTCTATCTGCCTTTTGTGTAATCTGTGACCCACATATTGTCTATGCTTGAAAATGAAACGCATATTCGGGGCAACAAGATGTTGAATGGCTCGATGAGAACGACGTAGACATTCCAAACCCTAATGAATGTGAGCAGACACACAACATTGAGCAACAAACATCCAATGTCGTCGAAAACGTAGAATCATGGATTCGGGTGCCATAGACTGAAGACTGTTAATTGGAATTAATATAAGTACTTATACCAAAAATTTATAAAAAGTTTATTTTGTTCGTAATACTACTAAAGATTATAATATTTGTTTCTTAATCTATGTTAGAATAGAATAGAATGGAATATATTTAATATATTTTTTTATTTTATATTTTTGTTTATTTATTTTTTTATTTTATTTATTTATGTTGAATACCGTGTCAATAAAGTTTGTTTAAATTAATATTATGTGCGTTGAAGTCCTCTATGCTAAGCTTCTTTTCTTATTTCTACAATTATAACTGCTGCTCATGAATCAATAAACAAAACAGAATAGGTACTTACATTAAAAGAAAAATGCATATACCAATGTTTACGTAAACATGGGAGGGGGGTGGGGGGGTAAGAGCTTTGCTTACAAGGGGTCGGGGGGAGGGTGGGGGGGGGGGTAAATAAGTGCAATAAATCTGCTTAGGTAATACTTGAACGGCCCCTACTTACAAATAGGTAATAACCCAATATTATCTGAACTTGACTAATTATGCTCCAAAAGTAGCTATCTATGTTGCATTAACCCATTTCTGATAAGATCCAAAGGCTATCGATCTCAGTAACGTAAAGGTATCTCTACAAAAAATAGAGTTACCTCCTAACTACTTTAAAGATTTATTGTGATTGGAACTTATTTTTTTATATAAGATTAACTGACCCGCCACTGCTTCAGGCGCAAGTATTTTTACTAAAATATCACCACTATGGAATATATATCGCACTTATGGAAATTGTAACTTTTTACCAATGAAAAAAAATGAGTATGAATTTAGTAGTTTCTAAGGTTACCCCCTACAAACATACAAACTTAACCTTAATAGTCTTAGTATAGATAATTACCACTTTTTGATCTCAGGCAGGTACAAATTAATTATGATTTATTTTTGTAAATCGAAATCATTCGGAATGCTACCTTCCATTCCAAGATCAAAGTATTTTAAAAGACGATGGGTAATTTGTATGAAGAAACAACAGTGGCGGACACGAACCAATCATTAATATGAAGTATAGGTATATTAACATTAAATGTGATTCCTCCTAATTAGTCCTAGGTACTAATTTCCTAGTATTTTATTTTAAAGCGATATACGACACGTACGGGAAATCCTAAGATTTGAAAACTAACACTGTGAGATGTTTTTATAAATCTTAGGTGCTTATCTCTTCATAAAGTAAAATAGGTTTATAAATAACTAGCTTCTGCCAGCTTCTTCACACGCGTTGTTTGTCAGCAAAAAGTAGTCTATGTGTTTTTAGTGCTAATAAAATATATTATTGTTAATTGTTATCAAAGTTAATATTTTATTGTTAACTCTGAGCTAATGCAATTCTAGAGCAAGACGGCAGAGGCATCCGTCACTTGTCAGCTTGTTTCCTCATCAAACAGGCTAAGGATCAAAAGGATTTGGGGTTTTGTACGCAAATACGTTTGTAATTATATAGTCAGGTTCTCAAAACAAACAATGATCGTCAATCCTAAACAATGGTAATACTGGACACCTGAATACCAATGTCTTATTTCGGTCTACTACGGTGAACGTCTACGATAGGGCTGGTAATTGCAGTTCCGTCCGACTAAATTAAAATTACGGATATATTACCACAAATAATTTTAATCACTTCTGATAATTATTTTATTTTATGCTGCACCAAATGGTTTTCAACCTATAATATAGTTATATTTATTTTTTAACTAAGTAAATATAATATTTTAAGTTTATTTGGTGGGGATTATAGATAGGAAGGAAGGTGTTCGTCAAGAAATGGGGAGATCTCAAACTCAGCAACTTTGTCTGCGTATGACTCGGGGTCCTAGAAACTTGATCTTGCTGGGAAGTATCATTTATGCTCAGATTCTCTCAGAGCTGGAGTTGCGGTTTCCGCATAGTGCACACCTAATGTTAGAAGTAGTAACCATCGCCGATCGAAAAGTATTGCCTCGTAGGTCACGCACCTTAGGAACATGTCCTACGATGCACTACCATGAACTTGCGGCATACCGGTGTAAAGCCTCACGTGCCTGTAATTTCCCCGGCAACCACATCCTTCAAACCGGAACACAGCTTGGCGGCAGAAATAGAACGATTTGACCATTTTAGTCCGGAGTTCTAAAAACATCTAACTTTAATTCTAAAACAACAAGAAATTTTTATTTTTATCAAAAAGTGTATTTTCACGATCTTAATCACCCCTTCCGGGTTAAAATACATACTTTGCAACCTGTATAGATAAAAAAGCCAGAAAATTGGTAAGCAGATAAACATGAGTCTTAACATTGTTATGCTAGCCAAACTAAATAACCAAGAGATCCCAAATAATTGCATCAACCAATTCAATATAATTTATCCGATATTTTTCCGGATAGCGTTCCTCCTCCCTCCGTCGACCCTGGTTGAATGGGTCTGAGAGCCGGGTATAAACATGTGCACGGCTTATATCGACAAATTCTACAATTTACTGCGACCCCCACCCCCTCTCAACCCGGTTATCCGGAATATTGGTTGGTACACAATTGAACTGCTGCACCCCAATTGCGCTAGAAATGTAGCCATTAGGTATAGGGTGTTCTTGAGACTTTAAGAGATTACATAAAATAATTTGTAAATTTTCTCTAAGGTAAATAAGAAAAAGACACGCAGCTTCGGAAGAAGTAAGCCATTGCCCTCACGAAGTCAGATGTTGTTCATTAGAGAAACTCGTCGTAAAAATCTCGATGAAAATTTATTTATGGTGCAATTCCCGAGGTTTAATGTCTTCTAGTTGTAAACGTTAAGTAATAATCTTTTAATGGTTACTCTATGATAGGTTGTTATTATCAGAACTTTCCCTAAACAGAAAAACATATTTATATTTAAATCTATTCAAAATAAATTAGAATGTATTGTGTTTACCCTTGACAGGCATATTTAACTCCACATAATATATTTAATTATATGTATAGATAGGTATTTGATAATACTCATATGGTGAGGACTATTGCAGACATCAAAACAAAGATAGGTACACAGTAATAGTACATTATGATATAAGTGCGGTAAGTTGAAAATTACAGCCGAGGCGAGGGCTACAAGAAAGCAGAGGCTGTAATTATCAAAGCGCACGTATGTCATACGACGTTTTATAACATATTTGCGAGGAAATAAATAAAACTCGGACTTTCTCGGAAAGGAAAAGCGCGCGGAATAATTTTTACTTGTTCACAAATTAGCGATGCGCGCGCATGAGCGCTTTTTTTTTTAAGTCATAGGCACAAAAACAGCCAGTATTACTAATAAAGTAAATTAATATTTTTTTGTTTTTGTTATAGATAAATAGTTGTAATTTATTGTCAAAATTAATTAAATTAAAGAATTAAATGTTTATTTTTTATATGTTATCTCCCAAAGTTAATTTTATTCATAAAAGTTCACCACTTTTCTGACATAAAAACTCTTTGCTAAGATTTAAAAGAGTACCGTTAGTTTTAGACGGAGCATCTTGATAAACCGTACTTTTTACCTTATTAAAAAGAAACTCGTGCGTTTTACATTACAATAACGCCAAGTACGTAATGACATACTTTACGATATTGAAATTGGTGAAATAAGAGACCCTTTACGAGTAAATGTGTTATAAATAATATAACAAAGAGAATGCGGTGACATCAGGAACTAAAATAAAAGTAGCTTCTTTCAACAGCAAAGGAAAACTAACCACAAGAATAAAATTTGTGTTCTAGAAGTATATTAAATAAAAATCTTCCTGTTATGAAGATGAGGTCAAAAGATCGTCGCGTCGTCTGGTAGATAGTACCTAATTATATAAATGTCTCAGTAGGTAGGTAAGCTCTCTTAGCCCCTTTGGTTCTGGTCAGTTCAAATCAAAGCTTTCAAAGCTAACTCTTGCTCAGCTAAGCCGTGGACAACTAGCAAGTTTGCTCGTGCCTATAGAAGGTACTGCTACCTTCTGCCACTCGGCCAAGTAACTAACCTATCAGCTAGAAGCCTTTGAACGAATGAAGTCTTCAGTATTTTAGTTTACTACAACATCCATTTTGGATTGAAAAAACGGTTTATCACGGTCTTGAGCTACCAACTAGGTATTTTATCTTTTTGTATATTTATACTTACTTACAAATATAAACAAAGCCATTGAGCCAGCAACACGACGAATGTACCAATAGGTACTTTCCCTTAATATTCCGACCTACCTTAAAAAAACTTATTGTAAAATGGGGTTTTGATTAAACTACCGTACCGTCATGTATCCGGATTAAAATTAGAATCAAACGTTAGGGCGCCTTCAAATTGGACGTGCATAAAAGCATTACAGTGCAATGACGTGATTGTGGTCTAAGTACAATACAATTTCGATATTCTTATACCTAGGTAAATAAGTCCAAAAGTGCTGTTGCAGCAGCGCTGCAGCACCACAGTACGTATTCGAACAAAGTCGTCGTTGGTCGTTGCGACCGGGTTCTAGAGTATGAAAAGTTGGTCCCCAATCGCACCAAGCAGCGCTTGTTATAGAGCGCCCTAAACCCTCAGAATATACACTTGAGAGCAATAAAATCGCACATCCGCACATTTTTACTTAAAAGTTAAATTTTTTTTTATTTGGAGCTTACAGCAAATTAAAATCAAATTAAATTAAAGTGCATAATGTAGGCATTCGCAGAACTGATAAAGGGTTGACATTTATCTTTAAAAACAACTCATTAGCAACAAAACAATAGACCCCCTTATGTCGCTCGATCCAGTTAAGGCCGGCGGCGGGATTTATCGCAGGTATAAAAGAGTGCATATTGAGGGAATGGTCATCATTTGCATACCAACGTACAGTGTGAAAGGTTCTCTATTGATATTGGCTTCAAACGGAACACGAAAATGGATACTACACCAGAAGTAGCCGCTCAAGTGGTTGCCCTTGTTGAATCGGGGCTTAAGCAAAGTCAAGTGGCTCGACAATTGAGTTTGAGCCGATTTACCGTTCGGCGTGTATACCAGAGGTATCAAGAGACTGGTGGCTACCAACGGCGACAAGGATCGGGCCGTCCCCGTGCTACAACAGAGCGTGATAACCGCTTTCTTATAACGACATCTTTAAGAAATCGTCGTTTGAACGCAGTTCAACTGGGCCAACGACTTCAAGAAGTTCGTGAAGTAGAAGTTAGCCGGTGGACAGTCAGAAGACGATTGAGAGAAGGTGGCCTGACTGCACACAGGCCAGCAAACGGGCCGAAATTGACCCCAGCCCACCGAGAAGCCCGCCTTCAGTTCGCTCGAGACCATTTGAATTGGACCGAAGAGCAGTGGAGTGCAGTCCTGTTCTCTGATGAGTGCAGGATGTGCTTGCATGGCAACGACGGACGGGGGAAGGTGTATAGAAGATCGGGAGAGCGATTTGCCCAATGCTGCATAACAGAACGTGTCGCCTATGGCGGTGGATCAATCATGTTTTGGGGAGGCATGTCTATGGAAGCAAAAACCGAGCTTGCCTTCATCACCGGACCGAATACTGGTCGCCAATCAAGAGGATTGACTTCCATACGATACATTGAGGAAGTACTCGAGAGCCACGTCGTACCTTTTGCTGGGTTTATCGGCGAAAACTTTCTGTTTATGCAAGATAATGCAAGACCGCATACTGCTGGCATAGTGATCGAGTACCTTCAAGAGGTGGATGTGACCGTTATGGAGTGGCCAGCTCGAAGCCCAGACCTCAATCCCATCGAACATCTATGGGACGAGCTGAAAAGAAGAGTTCGAGGCCGAGATGCTCCTCCATCGACTCTACAGGAGCTGCAACAGGCGATCGCAGAGGAATGGGAGGCTATTCCTCAAGACTTTATCAAAAGTCTAGTAACATCAATGAAAACACGGATGGAGTCAGTGAATCAGGCTAGGGGAGGGAACACTCGGTATTAATAACAAACTTTAAATTAATTTTATCTCTTAATTTCATAACTTTGACACCAATACTTGAATAAAGAATTTTTTACTAAACATGCATTTTTGTTATTGATCCACAAAAGCATTTTTATGTAATGATTGAAAGACAAATCAGATACCACTGGATAGGTATTAAAATAGACTATGAATCTGCATTACAGAAACATAATATTTTTTGTTTTTTTTTTAGTTATGTCAAAAAATCATGAATGTGCGATTTTTTTGCTCTCAAGTTTAGATAAACAGCACTATTGAGACTATTGATTAAATAATATAGTTAGGCATTTTATTACTTCAGACTGGGAAAACCTTTGGAAACCAGTCTACAGCAACCAGTACAATAACCTTTGTGTCAACTGATATTTGTAATTAATTATAATAATAATAAGAAGGTACTTAGGTAGTTAGGTACGAGTGGGTTGACAACGTTTGTGTTTAATTGCACCATTACCTTTAGATTCCTTATTTTCCCCAAGTACCTATTCACCGATTGTAATTTACTTTTTATTGGCACGTGTGCGAAGCCGCGGGCGGAAGTTAGATTAATGTACATTGAAGAAACTTTCGACGAAAAATGCGCTTATCATACCTGTGACTTATCATGTATTCCTAAAATAGACTTTTATTATCAAACCAAGGCCCACACTTTTAGTCACAACTCATAAATAAGGTTACATTTAGATAATATGATATTATAATGTAACAAATAAATATTCTAAGGTAATTAATAAGTAACTAATTTCAGAAAAAATTAATTTTACCTTATAAGGTTAAGTTTATATAAGTACAATATTAATATTAGAATATTATTTATTATATAATACATAATATTATAAAGCTTATATAAGTTTAAGATTTTGTGCGCATTTTTAAAATGCAATTATAGATTTAGCCACGCCCTAACAAGGTACATGTCATTTAGATTACTACAGTACCTACCTGCTTTAATCATAAGATGTTTGTATGTAACTAATTTCGTATCGCAAATAAAGAATATGAATATGAATAATGTGTATGTTAATCCGAAAGAGTGCCATTAATTACTGGTATTTATCGCATATGAACCTTTTGGAGAGTCATTATATTCAATCACGCGAACAATGTGTGTTGTGTTGGTACTTAGTACCACTTTTTGAATATCAATGTGTTACATTGAAAAAACCCGAACTGAGATCTCGCAAGCTTCCATAAAAACAAAAAAAAAATTGTAATACCAACTTGACCTATAGTTTCATTCAAATTAGAGGTAACGGGAGTTCATGTTAAATGGTTATCCTTTTTTGGGGTACAAATGGCAGTTATTCTGGATTTCAGACTTTTGTCTATATTTGTGTCACTAAAGCTCAAGCTCAAGCTAAAGCCAATTTCAAGATTGTGGGGTCACTGGTGTACCCTGTGAATTTTATCAAAGTTTTGTTTTTATTATGGCTAATAACTCAAAAACTACAAGGATTAAACTAAAAATAAAAACTGGGTTGAAATGTTCTAATGAAGAACTTTCATTTGACGTCCCACTTAACCTTATTGTCTCATTTTCATATTTTTTTGTACAATATTCATATTCTTTATTGTACACAAATAGATTACATACAGAAACAGCTTACAAAATGGCCATGAACAAAGGCAAACTTAACCCTAATAAGAGTTTTCTTCCAGCAAACCTTTGAAGATAGAGATAGTTGAACCCCAATATCTCAACAACCCCTCATATTTTTAGCTCATTTAGTCATCATTAGTCACACCAAAATTGTGCCATCACTACCTACCTATGTATCAAATTTCACGATCATCGGATCAACGCTTCGAAAGTTATCCGCGGACAAACAAACATACATTCATACATGAATATGTACATACTTACATACATACATACAACGCCGATTTACCCAAGTTGATTTGGAGATCCAGCTTCCCTCGATCATAAATCAGTTGTTTTGAGGAAAGTTCTGTAATTAATTACCTAATGAAGGAAAATTCGTAATGTGTATATCAGCTGTTTTAGGTATAACATCCTAAGCATACGATTTATCTACTTATTAATTCACAAATAGGAGCGCCAACAGCATACATATTTGATCATTGAAACGCGGACAACCTAAATCATCATGTTTTTCCTGAAAAAATAATTGAATGTCTATTCTATTCATATGAAAAGCTCAGTATCTTGAATCTCAGATTAACATACCTACTTATGTACACATATCGGAGCACTTGGTAATCTGCGGCGTTTCTAGTCGGACTAGTGTTAAGTGGCCCAAGTCAGGTCTAATAATAGAGGCATTCAAGTTTCAACTGTTCCCTTCACATTAAACTGGCCTATCGGAACCGCTCAGACGACCTGCTTTCAATGGTTTACCGCCTGACTAGACTAGCTAGACCTGCCTAAAATCATTAGGTAGCATCTAGACACGTAGGTACCTACTCGTATAAGGAAATTTTGGTAGAGACGGATCGCTGTTCTATGAGATGCACTGGCTTTTAGGTAGCAACTGTAGTTATCAGGACCCGCTCAGCCGCAATCTAATTCATTACAAAAGAACTACTCTTTTGCTGAGATGTTTTTGAAAGTCCTCAGGCTATCGCTAATTGGTAAATCCTGGCGCGAGCGCCCCGGGCGGCGGCGGCGGCGGCGTCGTAGGTCGGCTCCGTAGATCTACATGGCGAAGCTTACAGCTTCTGTGTTGCCACTAAACGGGCACCCATACAAAATATAAAAGCGCAGCTGGGCAAGCAAGCTACGTCCTACAAGGTGAGCGCTACGTGCTACGCATCACTGTACCTACCTACCTGCTTCAAGTTATTTTTAATTGAAGTCAAATCTGCTACGAAATTCGGTCAAACCCTATAATATTTGAGCAAAGTTTATAAAGTTGTCAAACTTTTATGGCGTGAGAAATTACGCACACCATCGCTGAATGTCGTTATGAATCAAAAACCCATTTGTGCAGCGTGGTTCCGTACATTGGGCGTGATAACTGTTCTGTAATCTGTATTGGGCTCCATTGTGAGCGGCGATAAGCTTTTTGTGCCTCCGGTGCGCGTATTTCCACACGATGGTTATTGCTATGTAGGTAGATACCCTGCACCTGCCTTCAAAATTGAGATTTTTTAATTTGACTGCGTGCGATTGACAACCAGAAGTGGAACGTGCTTATGAAAGTAGGGAAGTGCCTGTGCTTACTTGACTTGCCTTTGCCCTAGCCAACCTTACTACCTACAGTACCTATCTACTTATGTCCTCGTCGATAAGTTAATCGGCTGAATGCTACTTTAGTGACTAGTGTGACTACTCAGTCCGACGAGTGTGTACGACTACGAGTACCTACGTACACTAAGTACAGACAAACTAACAAGCTAGATAATTTTCCAAAAGATAGCTAGCTGAAGCATTACTTATATGTTGTGTCATTGATATTATCACTCACCGAATTTCAAAAATATTAGCATCAAACGTTGTGGAACATATCTACGGAAAAAAAACGTGGAAAAAAAAGGGGAAAACAATATGCCTACATGTGAAAATTGCTGTAAAATGTTTAATTTCGTCCGCCAAATGAAACAACCTCTCGGCGGAGCATGTTGCTTCGTCATTCATTCGAAACCCCAATTTATTTTGAATCTGATTTGGACAGAGTTGCATTGGCACTTGCTACATTTACGACGCACGTCACTCTTCTAATGAATTATTTCATATGTCCTGAAAATGTAAAACGACAATATTACTTAGTACCTAGGTGTGCCTGTCTAGGTGTAGCTTAGAGCATAGGGTAAAGAATTGAGAAACTACTAGATAAGAAAGTAGGCAGGTATTCTGTTTTTCCGAACGTTTTCCTCCAGGCACCAATACAAGTAGTATAGTCCAAAATCCAAAAGCACTTATTCAAGGAATGTTTACGGCATCTCCAAGGCTCGGCATAAAGTGATCCACTGCGAGTTAAGCGATTTACGAGCGATATGCGCGAGCCATAAACTTTATAGAGCGGATCCCGTAAGTGGCCTATCCTGTAATGCATCCTGGAATTAAATCTGTGGATGTGAAAGGACACCACCTTCTTTTTAACCGACTTCAAGAAAGTACGTAGGTAGTAGGTTCTCAGTATGTTTTTTTCATGAATGTTCCCTCGTGACTTCTTTGTTTATGTACCGATGTTTTTGCGTTGGGTTCAGTATAACACTAAGGTTATTTAAGTTTAATTGAGGTCAAATTATTTTGAAGGTACTTTCCATCGAGGTAGAGGGGATGAATGTTTTGTTTTGTTTGCATTCCAGTTAGTGTGTATTGTTGAAAAGTTCTTTATAAATGGAGTTGACATTTAATCAACCACTTTTCATTTTAAAGTTCAGTGTCCGATATTTTTTTCTATTTTCTGTGTTCTGAAGTCTAATATATTTTTTGTATTAGATATGTAGGTAGATAGGTACCATACCGATTATAATCCCATGTGGTAAATACCTGTGCTATTATGTAGGTAGGTAGGTACTACCATTTAAAGACGACTGGGGTAGATGCTCTCGATTCAGAACTCCGGAAAACTAAACGAAATAAAAACGGGCCGTTGCATTATTTAGTAACAAAGTTGGCAGGCAGACTCCCAACTGTCACCAGCATTTGGTACTACAAAAAACAAAAGGACGGCTATGTACGGTACACCTAGGTAGGTAGGTACCTATGTATAATAGCAGATGTGTATATGTAGTTTCAAACCTAGTCGGTAGGTTCAGGTCGGCAGTAGTAGGCTAGGTAGGTAGGTAGAACCTTTTTTTGAACAAGCGGATAGGCCGAATGTTTTGCCGAACAAATTGTGTCTATGATTAAACGAATACGGACTCTGCAATAAGAACTGAAGGTTTTTTATTTATTTATTAATTTAGAAATAACATAATCTCAGAATACAGAAAAACATAATTTTAGCTTAGATTGGATGTCTGTTTGTGTTTAATTGATCGAGCGAAGCGAGATCTCCAATCAACTTGGGCAAATCGGCGTTGCACGTATGTATGTATGTTTGTCCGAGAATAACTTTCGAAGCGTTGATCTGATCATCGTAAAATTTGATACACAGGTAGGTTGTGATGGCACAATTTCGGTGTAGCTAAAAATGTTGGAGGGTTGTTGAGATATTGGGGTTCAAAAGGGATAAAAAAAAATGAAAATGAGACGATTAGGTCAAGTTCCCACTTGACCTAATCGTCTCATTTTCATTTTTTCTTTTTCGTCAAATGAAAGGACTTCGGTAGTACATTTCAACCCTGTTTTTATTTTTAGTTTAGTTCTTGTAGTTTTTGAGTTATTAGCCATGATAAAAACAAAACTTTGACAAAATTCAAGGGTACACCAGTCACCCCACAGTGCTGAAATTTAGTATGCGTATAGGTAAAGTGTCACAAATATAGGTAAACGTCTAAAATCTAGAATAACTGCAATTTGTACCCCAAAAAATACTAACCAATTAACATGAACTCCCGTTACCTGTAATTTAAATGCAGCTGTAGGTCAAGTTATTTAATTACTCATTTCGTGGCACTATTTTGATAGTCAAAGATCCCAAAAAAAACAAAATAAAAATATTTGTATATTTTTTATTGTTTTTTTTTGGGAGACTCGCGAGATCTCAGTTCAGGGCGAACCACTAGTACCTACCTAGGTATATAACGATTTACCCTCCTAGCAAAACTTTTCATTCCGCATTAGCTTCGTCTAGCTAAGGTTTTAGAGAAACCTCGTTTACGTTTCTATTCAACACCTACCTACCTATTCCAACTATATACCGACCTAGTTAGATTCCATAATGGACTATGTTGTTTATTCATTGCAACGTGATTAACCGACTCCAAAAAAAGGAGTTTTTTTAAGTAGGTATATTCTGTGATAATTCTTTACCACATTGTCCGATTTCAGTGTTTTTTTTTTGTAAGAAATGGTCCTCAGTTGTCCTATATAAATTAGTCAAGATCTGATGATGGGATCCAGGATAAAATCATCAAACTTTTCAATTTGCAAAAGCATCTGCACTATTTTTCGATTTTGTTTCAGTGAGAAGTCGGTAATTGAGTCGTTTAGAATCAAAGTCGGCAATTTGTCATTCGAGTAAAAATTTGTTATGAATGTGGCAACACGGGAAATTTAAAAAGACACTATAGTATTAATTGAATCAGGATTACACATGGCAAACTACCTTAAAAAACTGACCGTAAGATTGAGATTCGTATTATATGTGGCTATCTTAGTCTACTGTCAGAATCAAAGACGACTATCTGTCTTGCTCGACCAACTATTTATTCCATCATGACCTACAACAGATTTCAGTTGAACGTTTCAATGGAGTCGTTATTTTCGATGTATCAACATTCTGAAAAATTACAGATTGTGCCACCTTTGATTCAGTTACTTGTAATACTATGTTAAACAATTCAGCGTGTTAGTAAGACTCGCGCTGCAGTATCGAGATAGGTAGGTAGGTACTCAGTTAATATTATAACAGCTGCAGCTATTTATAAGACAGCGCTTAAACTCACATAAACTTAAAATAATAGCTGAAGTTTAGCAACATCCTATTCAGTTAGCAGTTGGCTTGCAAATGCTGCGTAGGTAGTCCTTTTTGACAGTAGTCATTATGTAAATAATTAATAAATACAAACAAGTACCAGAATAAAATTTATACCTTTCGTACATACTGTTAAGTGAAATAGAACAACTACTTACCTACAAATTCTATTTATTTTATTACTACTTTAGATCACTTTGAAATACATAATTTACAGACCACACGTCTTATTCTTATCCATAATAATAATATAAATTCGAAAGTAACCATGTCCCTCTTGTCTCTCCATCTGTTCGTAACGTTTTTACGACTAAACTGCTGGACCGATTTCGATGATTTCACTCGGTGTAAAGGAACATAATGCAATAAACTACAACAAATCAACTTTTTAAGTAGAGATTGGAGATTGTTAGTGAGACGCCAAAAAATAAATAAAAAAACTACGAGCCTAACAGTAGTCGCATATGATGTGTAACATCTGACCACCGCGCGCGCTCATTGGTCAAATCAAATAGAGCGCGTTTCCCCGGTTTCCTGTTACACATTTCCGTCCCTTTAGCTAAAATCACTCACACAAACCGAGACAAAAGATGTTACACATAAAAAGAAGTATCGCTTGGTTGGTTTAATATATGTACTTCTCTTTATGCATACATCTTTAATTCATACTACACTTGAGAGCAATAAAATCGCACATCCGCACATTTTTACTTAAAAGCTAAATTTTTTTTTATTTGGAGTTTACAGCAAATTAAAATCAAATTAAATTAAAGTGCATAATCTAGGCATTCGCAGAACTGATAAAGGGTTGACATTTACCTTTAAAAACCACTCATTAGCAACAAAACAATAGACCCCCTTATGTCGCTCGATCCAGGTAAGGCCGGCGGCGGGATTTATCGCAGGTATAAAAGAGTGCATATTGAGGGAATGGTCATCATTTTTGATCCGATTGAGCCCTCTGAAGTCTTTGACACTATCAAGGCCCTACACCCAAAGAAATCCTCCGGCCCCGACGGCATTTCTAACAGAGTACTCAAACAGTTCTCTGTTCCCCTTATCCATATCCTAGTCTGCATCTTCAATGCGGCTATGGAAACTTGCACCTTCCCTGATGCTTGGAAGGAAGCCAACGTCATTGGCATCCGAAAACCCAGCAAACAGGCAAACGATCCAACTAGTTATCGTCCCATTAGTCTACTTAATAGTCTAGGCAAGATATATGAGCGTCTTCTAATGAAGCGCCTCTGGGCTCATGTCAATGAGTTCAAACTCCTTCCCGACGAGCAGTTTGGCTTTCGAGCCCAACATTCATGCCCACAACAGGTGCTCCGCATAACGGAGCATGTCCTCTCCAACTGGCAAAGTACCTGGCCTTCAGATACTGGTGCCGTCTTCCTCGACGTAGCGAAAGCTTTCGACAAAGTCTGGCACAACGGCTTGATCTACAAGCTATTCAAACTCGGAGTCCCAGACAGACTCGTGCTCATCATACGAGACTACCTACAAGGTCGCAGCTTTCGCTACACCGTGGAAGGCACTCTCTCTAGTCCTAGACCAGTCAGAGCAGGAGTCCCTCAAGGCTCCGTTCTCGGCCCCCTCCTGTTCACGCTGTACACCAGCGATATCCCCCGCACTCCTCAAGTGGAAATAGCCCTATACGCAGACGACACAGCCTTGTACACATCCAATCGGAATCCTGATCGGGTGGGTATAAGGCTGCAGGCTGCCCTTCACTCATTAGCCACTTGGTTCCGCAAGTGGCGGATCGAGGTAAACCCGTCGAAAAGTACAGCAGTGTACTTCTCACGGAGAAACCTCACTCCCAAACCGATCTCTCTATTTGGCCAGCCCATTCGCTGGGCCCCATCAGCCAAATATCTGGGTGTCATCCTCGATAGGCGTCTTTCCTTTAGGTTGCACATCACTAAGAGGTGCAACCAAGCAAAGTTCACCCTAGGACGATTGTCCTCACTTCTAGGCGCGAAAAGTAAAATGTCCCTTAAAAATAAGGTGACTCTTTACAAAGCGTGCATTCGCCCCATTATGACATACTCATCTGTAGTATTTGCCCACTCTCCTAAAGTTGGTGCCATTCAGGTTATTCAAAATCGCTTCTTGCGAAAAGCCTCAGGCTCGCCCTGGTACTTTCGCAATAACGACCTACATCGCGATTTGAAACTAGAGTCAATAGCCAGGTTCATGAAGCTCGCCTCCAAGCGGTTTTATGAACTTGCCTCTAATCATCCGAACCCTTTGGTACACACCATTCCGGTTTACCCGTTGGATCCGCCCGCCAACAAAATCCTCCGTCGTCCGAGACACGTTCTCGGAGACCCGGATGACGAAATCACCTCCGCTAATGCGGAAGGTGAGTCATCTATATCAGACAGAGCAAACACTTCACAGAAACACCGACCTCGCCGGCGAGGTCGACGAGTCCCTTCAGTCGCCGCTTATACGAGGTACAGACATGTACCCGGGCGTTTCTCTCCTATCCCCATCCCGGCAACAGCCCAAGCCGAGGTTCGTACCTAAGTGGTGCCCTTGCGCTAGTTGCCTAAAAAACTTACAGGGCTGAGCGCCATCTGCGCTCGCCAAAAGTTCGGTTAAGCTGTCACGGCCTCAGAGGCCAACAGCGAGATTAGTCCATTCGAAAAAAAAAAAAAAAAATGGTCATCATTTGCATACCAACGTACAGTGTGAAAGGTTCTCTATTGATATTGGCTTCAAACGGAACACGAAAATGGATACTACACCAGAAGTAGCCGCTCAAGTGGTTGCCCTTGTTGAATCGGGGCTTAAGCAAAGTCAAGTGGCTCGACAATTGAGTTTGAGCCGATTTACCGTTCGGCGTGTATACCAGAGGTATCAAGAGACTGGTGGCTACCAACGGCGACAAGGATCGGGCCGTCCCCGTGCTACAACAGAGCGTGATAACCGCTTTCTTATAACGACATCTTTAAGAAATCGTCGTTTGAACGCAGTTCAACTGGGCCAACGACTTCAAGAAGTTCGTGAAGTAGAAGTTAGCCGGTGGACAGTCAGAAGACGATTGAGAGAAGGTGGCCTGACTGCACACAGGCCAGCAAACGGGCCGAAATTGACCCCAGCACACCGAGAAGCCCGCCTTCAGTTCGCTCGAGACCATTTGAATTGGACCGAAGAGCAGTGGAGTGCAGTCCTGTTCTCTGATGAGTGCAGGATGTGCTTGCATGGCAACGACGGACGGGGGAAGGTGTATAGAAGATCGGGAGAGCGATTTGCCCAATGCTGCATAACAGAACGTGTCGCCTATGGCGGTGGATCAATCATGTTTTGGGGAGGCATGTCTATGGAAGCAAAAACCGAGCTTGCCTTCATCACCGGACCGAATACTGGTCGCCAATCAAGAGGATTGACTTCCATACGATACATTGAGGAAGTACTCGAGAGCCACGTCGTACCTTTTGCTGGGTTTATCGGCGAAAACTTTCTGTTTATGCAAGATAATGCAAGACCGCATACTGCTGGCATAGTGATAGAGTACCTTCAAGAGGTGGATGTGACCGTTATGGAGTGGCCAGCTCGAAGCCCAGACCTCAATCCCATCGAACATCTATGGGACGAGTTGAAAAGAAGAGTTCGAGGCAGAGATGCTCCTCCATCGACTCTACAGGAGCTGCAACAGGCGATCGCAGAGGAATGGGAGGCTATTCCTCAAGACTTTATCAAAAGTCTAGTAACATCAATGAAAACACGGATGGAGTCAGTGATTCAGGCTAGGGGAGGGAACACTCGGTATTAATAACAAACTTTAAATTAATTTTATCTATTAATTTCATAACTTTGACACCAATACTTGAATAAAGAATTTTTTAGTAAACATGCATTTTTGTTATTGATCCACAAAAGCATTTTTATGTAATGATTGAAAGACAAATCAGATACCACTGGATAGGTATTAAAATAGACTATGAATCTGCATTACAGAAACATAATATTTTTTGTTTTTTTTTAGTTATGTCAAAAAATCATGAATGTGCGATTTTTTTGCTCTCAAGTTTAGTTCACCGGTAAAAAAGGCAATCTTAACTCTTAGTTTAAAATATGGTATACTAGGTGCCGCCGGCAGATTCACACGCGTGGTTGGTCAATAATGTCCAAACTCCGGTAATAATCTATCTGATACTTACCTAATTTCATGGAAATTTGTCCAGCCGATTAATCGTGAAAATTATAATATTAGTAAGGATTAATCTAAATAATTCTGTCCCAGCCAGTAGAGCGAATGGGACAAGTGCAGGTAGAAATCATCTTCAGTTGATGTAAAGGCCACAGCTTATTCTATTCTTAAATGCTATACAATCTGCTGCAAAACACCCTGTCTTATAAGAGTTTGGCACTCTGATGTAGGTAGAAAATGTCTACTATTTTTCTTCATCATGATCACATCACCATCTTCTAACTCTAGTTTCCCATAGTCCACCAAACACAACACCTCAATGTACAAAGACTTAGGTGGTTTTAAATTCTCAGTTAGGTCAATTCCACTGTAACCTATCTCCTGGCCTATTGACCTCATGTACGTAGCCAGATTGGTAGAGTACTTTGAGAACCAATTGTACTCATCATCTGATAGTAATTCTCGGACATCAGGTGGCAGCACTGAGCCAAATTCCCACCGAAGTGTTTTAATCTTTATCATACGGCTGTACAGGTAGGCGAGAAGGCAGCGTTTATTCCGCTCCAGAGCTGAATGCCGGACTTGCACGGTGGTCCAGAGGGATTTATCTTCATTGGTTGCATTACTAGAACAGATTTAATAAGCCTTTTATAAATAGTACACAACAGTGTGACTTACTTTATTGTTTTGTAGTTTGAGATTTTCTGTAGAAACAGACTAAAATATACCTACTTATCGCTTGTAATACAGAGCGTAGCATTGTAACAAGTCAAGAACATTATTACTTTCTCATACAATAACATAATATTTTTCATTAATTTCAGAGTCTCGAAGTACATTTAATATGTAAGTATACCTACTTAAATATGTGAGTGAGCAGTACTTACGCATCATTCATATTAATTTTGTAAAGAAGCTCCATTTCATCCAAAATTTGGCGTATTTTTTCATCCTGGAAATAGTGTGAAAGAAATTAGATCGTATTCCATACACGAATGGAGTTCGTATCGTACTGACGGAAGTTTTTACTTTTTTAAGCTCGCAATCAACTTACATTGAACTGGTCTATGGTGTCTGGATTTCTTTCAGCTTCTTTTATCAACTCAATTACTTTTTCTGCAAACATTGGGCTCACTGTTTGCGGAAGTTACACAAATAAATTAAACAACAATAATCTGTAGAATCCCCTAGTAGTTTAGTCTAAATGAATAGAACACATCAATCAATCCATAGCTATAGAAATACTGGAATCCACAACAACAAAACAAATGAAACGCAACGCAACGACTTTGACTTTTGTCTTAGTTTGAACTTGACAATTGACATAACTATTCAATTTTTGACAGATTGTATCAAGTATTTCTAAGGGATATCTACCCTCATTTAGACCGACCTTAGTCTAGCTGCTAGACATACAGCGGAGTTGTTGATTGCTATATAGACGAAGACGAGATGTCTAAATCGATTATGTAGTATTTTCACACCACTTGCTCGACAATGTCACATTATTTGTAATGTAAACCTCACTGAGAGCTGATGAACTAATCGTTAAAATGAATTAATTGTACTGATTTTAATTATGCCCTTGCGGGCATAATGTGATTTTAATTTGCAATCTCATCTGTATTAAGACCTGAACCAAAGAGACTCACACAATAAAAATTTATTCGTAAATCGAACTAACCTCTGCACAGAATGCACCAAACCTAGATTTGGTTTTTATTGTCTCGCAGAAAGTGTGAAAAATAGAGTATTCTCCTTGTGGATAAAGCTGTCTTCATCTTGGGCGTGCTTATATCCATAACTGCACTCAGGATTCTAGTAACGCTCCGCTCGTGAGTTAACTCTAGAATCCTTCGTTACGTTCGGGATTCAATATAGCGACCGTGACGCAAGACACTGCTTTATCCCCTCGTTTAATATTCTACTAGTCCTCCTCAATTTCCGATCTACAGGATTACTGACATAAAGATAAAGACAAGTAAAATTCATACACAATATAACGTCAATTAAACGTGGCCGATGTCTTGGCTAACGGTGGTCTTCTTGTCGCTTGCACATTTCGCACATCCTATTGCCGTCTGGTCATTTATTTTCAGTCTTTTCTTGTCATCATAATATACTACTAACACTATAACAGCTGACTGACCTGTGAATGTTGCCGTTTATTGAATATTTTCCCAAATATGGCGAAAAGATATTAAGTGAATTTAAGCTCATGAGCTTATTATAGGAATAAATTAATGAATGAATGTATTTTATTGTCTAGTACGAAAGAAAGAAACACAAAATAGATTTAGTTATTAAAAAAACACAACTCACACGTACAATGGCCGGTCTTACTTATCCCTTAGAAAGTATATGTAGTATCTACCTACTTCAAACAAGAAGATGTTCTGAAACAAGATATTCTTACAAATTTATAATCACACATGATAAAGTGATCGATGTATGTATGTACTATGTACATCTGATTATTCGTGGTAACTAATCTCTATTAAAATAAAGTTTTTATTTGCATATAATGTAGTTCTAGTGCAAACAAGTATGTTCCTATTTCTTTTAAACTTTAGCTGCTTATGGCAATAGGATATCAAAAATTGGAATTCTGGCAACTTTTCGCAAGAGCTATAAAGTTTAGGGTACAATTGGTAACAGTACTGGTAACATATTTCTTTTGCCCAACAAACATGGTGGACGTGCGTATTCGTAAACAATAAAATAAATACTTACCTACCATATCAAGCTCTCCCTCATACTACGTAGCTACGTATACATAAACTTACTCCATCTTAGTCGTGAATTCATTACACACGCGATTCCACTGTTGAACGGTCGTTTGTTACGGACAGTGGTTTTAGAGAAACATGATAGCGCGATTATAGTGATATCCCATCCGTGTTTTAGTGAATTTCGTACTAGTTTTTGACAAGTGATTTATTTCAAGGCTGATAAATATGAGTGGAAACAAGATGACCGACACAAAGATTTCCGAGGAATTGGACGTAGATTCCGGAATCAACTCTGGTCCCTTAGTCGTGTACCCCGGAGACGAAGACTCTGACGAACTAAGGCCTGAACCAGAGGAAGAAAAAGTAACAAGTAGTGATGGTAACAAAGTGTCTCGTGATAGTAACATTCTTGACTTGTTGGACAGTGGTCTGGGGGAAGATGTTTGTGTTAGTGATTTGGCTGATAATCTTGCTGGTGTGAAGCTGTTTGAACCTAAGCTGGAGATGGCTAGTGCTTCCAGTGTACGCCCACAGCCAACAGACTTGCCTTTGGAGCTACTGTTCCAACAGGATGATGATGGTGACACGTATGTATCAATTTCAACAACCTATAAATATGTATTTAGTTCACTACAAAGTGCACTTTGCAGAGTATTTTATCCATATAATAATATAACATATAATATATAATAACAGCTTTTAATTTTGAGATGCAATCCATTACAGATTTTAATTAACTTAGTATAAGCCAGCTGGCAATCTAGGCTATGACAATCTGTTTATTTTCCAATTGACATTTGGTAATTCATTGGATCAATTGGAACAGTCCACTGCAATAAACTCATTCCCCTCTATTTTAGATTGTGAACAATAACAAATGTAATTGACTTATGCTATTTGTTACTTAATAAAACTACTATATGCAGAGTATTTACCAATCAATCAACCAATAATTTTATAAATGTAAGTTACATTTTATCCTGTAAAATGATTGGTTTATTTTTCCAATCATAACTTTGTTAGTGGAATGAATATTATAAAAAGCTATTCAGACATGGAAGTGATGCTAATTCACTAATGTTTGTGTATCATTAGGTTTGTTATGGAAATTTTCTTAAGGTCATACTTAATTCAAACAGTACTTCCTATCTATATGTATCATGTAATTAGTGGTTTTTTAATGAGATTCTTGCTTTAGATGGTGTGCCTATGTAAAGTGGGAAAAGTCTTATCTTAAGTCAGTCATAATATTAATTCACAAAATAGTTTGACACTAAAATGTAATCTTTTAACTCTTTATAATAACTATTATAAAAAAATAATTCATGCATGCTCATTGGTCATTTTAAACTCTGTAACGGCTCCATAAATGTGATAGATGTAAGTAAATTTGAAAATTGAATGAGGCTCATTGCATTCATTTTAAATATAAAAGAGACCACATTCATAAATGCAAAAATAAAATCCTTATTTCTATTTAAAAATAAAAGAGGTATATAAATATATAGTTAAGTAATAATACCATAGTTAATTATGTATTGAAAAAAAAGAAAACAATAATGGATATCTACCAGGAATGCAAGTTTTCTTCTTAGCAACAAACTGTTATAAAAAGACTTTTAATTTTCTCGCATCCGTGATGAAAAGTTGTGTTATACTCAGGTGTAAGTGATCAATACCCTCGATTAGACCCTTGGCCCCAAAATATCTCAGGTGTACAATAGATCGCTTACAGCCCTTGTATAACAATGTACTATTATTGAACTTTTGAAAGGTCAAATGATAACATTCACATATTTTTTTAAATTCCTTATCAACACCCAATTACAGTAACAATGTGCAGTTTATAAAACACTTAGGGCCTGTAAACTATATCGAGAATCAAGGATATATTTGTAAATCACTCTCTCACTTGAGCATAGTTCTACATAACATAAGTGATGTGAAGTATAGGAGCCGGAGGTATCCTTTACCCATGACACATGTTTGCCACAAAAACAATAGTTGAATATAAATTGAACTGTTGATCTTGTCTCTTCCTGTTTCTTAATGAACAGTTCTTCCAGGCAACTACACATAGCAGCTGCCCACGGATTGGAGAAACCAGTTAGCACACTCATTCGACTGTGTCCAAACAAGGAACTGTTGAATGTGTGCAATGACTATGGACAGACAGCGCTGCACTTGGCCGTCATGAGCCGGAACGCTGTCATCACACGGATGCTGGTACTCGCTGGAGCAGACATTGGGATTCGGGACCGGAGAGGGGAAACTCCCCTGCACAAAGCGACAGCACTCTCCCATGTCAAGTGCATACAAGCACTGGTCATGCCAGGCGTCGAGCACCAGAGAACGCTGTCAACAGTGCTCAATCAGAAAAATTATAATGGTAAGTATTTTGATTTTTGACATATTGTATACATATTAGCAAATACATTAATTGGTCAGGCACCACAACCATACAAAAATGTATAGGCGTGATCCTCGACAGGTTGAACTGTAGAAAATATTCCTGTATGGGAGTTTAACACTTGTTTAATGGCTACTTGCTTCATTTATATAGAATTTCAAAGCACATCAATATTGCAATATGAAGAAGCATCATTAAACTCTATTCTTGATAGAAATTACTAAACTTGTTTGTCTCAATTTATGATATTAGGTTTAGGTTCGTATTCATTACTGAAATTATGTTTTATGTGTCCACTGACATCATCCTGATGACCTCAGAGATTTGACATTTACAATAGCCGTATGGGCTTATTCTTACATATATACATAATGAGGAAGTGATTATTGTATAAAAGTGGAACCAGTGGTCACCCCTGAGAACTCTACTAGAGTTAACAGGATGACCTAATCTAATTCTAGGGTAGGGGGATTAAAAGATCTGCACTGACGTCTCGTATTGGGGTGTATTGTCAATTACCCCCATTCTAACCTGACCCCAGCCATTAACTCCTTGAAGTAACGGAGTGGGTTGGTGGCAGCAGCTTTCCAGGGTCCCCGTGGATGTTGTTGTGTAGTAAACAGAATGACCGTTTTCTAGTAGGTATATTCTAAAATCCAAACCTAGTTATTATTGACATAAACTATTATATGTATAAGTATTAAATCAAAGAATAGAAAAACCCGCTGGTCGGAGGGTTTTTCCATTTACAAAATAATGTTTTGCTGCGTATTTCGAAAATGTTCCAATAAAAACAATAAATATAGTTACGTTCGTCATGGTTGTACAGATTAGATGTAGAGCTCGGTAGCTAGGTATTGCGTATTGATAACGTAGTAGGGTGCCCATGTATGAGCCTCGCAAGAGACCAGAAAGAATGGCGTAATAAAGAGGCGGCCTACACCCGTGCAGTGGGTTCATGTGGGCTGGTGATGATGAAATTGATAACAGTTTTATTCAATGTGTTAAAGTTTAATAGTTAAATATTTCCCATACAGACTGGCGCAAGTTGCGTTGGTAATAAAGAGCCTTTGATTCATTGCGCACACTGATAACCTCAAAGTTCAATAACTTTAGGCATATTCATTATCTCTACATAATTTTATTAGTGGTTCGCCCCGAACTGAGATCTTGCGATGCTCATCACATGAGTAACTTTAATTACTAATTTAAACGGGTATTTATCGCGTTTGTATTTTTTTATTTATTATCCGACTTTTAAGTAACTTTTAATGATCGAGCGAGCGAAGATCTCAGTGGCAACTTTTGCGATTTTACTTTGTATGTTTGTCCGAGCATATCCTATCAAACCGTGTTGATTCGATCTGCATGAAATTCAGTAGGTTGATAGCTTGTGGTATGATGTTTGGCTAGTGGGTACCTATATGAGCTGAATCGATGGGGGGTTATTATGATATTGGGTTCCAAAGTGATAAAAAATTATTAAGTGGTAGGTATGTATGTCATATTTCATATGACATGCAACTTGATATATTTTTAAAACTTTTTTTTTAACCCTCCTTTGGAAACCAACATCTTAACAATAACCCCTCCATCGATTCAGCTGATATACTTACTAGAAAAACTTCATAGCACAAGCTATCGACCTACTGAATTTCATATAGATCGAATGAACGGTTCGATAGTTATGCTCGGGCAAACATACGTACACAAGCAAAATCGCCCAAGTTGCCATTGAGATCTTCGCTCGCACCATCAAATATTGAAAACGTACGTTTAAAATTACTACTTTTAAAAGTTAAGAAGTACAATATTATAAGAGGCTCAGTCATCGATTAGGTATCATGCGATGCGATGGGTTTCGTGATATAATATCCATGCGGATATAAACCGCCTTAACGAGATGATGACTTCACGTGCCATCGGACGAATGAAAAAATACGGAGATTCTCTAGGATATCATTGAATTAACTAAGAATTTACTAGAACCACTTAAGTTATATTAAACAAAGGCATTAGACATTGTTTACGTGTGAACGCCCGTGCCTGCCTCTGACGTCGTAGCCTTCCAAGGTCTGTATTACGCTCAATGCCATCCGAGGATTGTCTTCGCATAACTATTGAGATAACTTATTATAAACTCCGAGACTAAACATCGCCCAAATCATTTCCTCGTCGAAACGCGTTTCACAATATTCAAATAAAAAATTGGATTTTCCTACCTGTGCAAACATTAAAAATACCTATATTTTAGTTTTTCGACTTTTATCTTTTCTGGTTTTCCCAATAAGGTGCTACTAGGTGTTACATGTTTCTGATTCGGCTCGGCATTTTCGCTTCGTATTTGCATACGATTTTACCCGATGTAATTGACCTTGTTGTGACAGTGGAAAACCTCTTATTGTTACCGAAGGGACTTTGTTTCATTGAAGGCTAGCTGTCGCTCGTGGTTTCCACGTCCGCTTTATCACGTAGGAACTCCAAAAAGAGATTTAAACCAGGGTTTGATCTGTGCGTGTAACTATCAAATTTCATAAAGGTATAGCAAACTCATCCGATCATCGTGATATTTGGTATATAGGTGGGTAGTGATGGCATAATTTTGGTGTGACTAAATGATCTAAAAATGTTGGGGGGTTGTTGATGATATTGGGATTCAAGAGGGGTAAAAAAAACTAAATTTGACTATCTGGTCAAATGACACGTCTAATAAAAGGTATGTGTGAGTACATTTCGACCCCGTTTTTATTTTTAGTTTAAAATTTGTAGTTTTTAAGTTATTAGCCTTAATAGAAACTGAACTTTGACAAAATTCACAGGGTACACCAGTGATCCCACAGTGCTGAAATTTGGCATGCGTGTAGCTTAAGTGACACTAATATAGGCAAAAGTCTGAAATCCAGAATCCAAAAAACATATACCAAATTACATGAACTCCCGTTACCTGTAATTTGAATGAAACTGTAGGTCAAGTTAGTTGGTTATGTATTTCGTGGCACTATTTTGATAGTCAAAGATTACGAATAATATTTTTTTGATTTTATGGGTGTCTCGCGAGATCTCAGTTCGGGGCGAACCACTAGTTAGTAGAGAAGGTATTAAGTGAAGCTTAAATCATGATGTATTTTAATAACCGTCGAATTTGCGATTGAGACCACCTAAGGTAGCGGTCACCTGGCCATTTAGAGGCTGTTGGACTCGGAAATCCCAAGATTGGGTCTCGCGACGCACTCATTGGTCGAGAGAAAGCCGCTCGTACCGAGCACCTCGTTTGGGATACCCCAGGTATTGTTTGACTGTTCATTAAAATAAATGTTGGCTTATGCTAAACAGGCGGCGGCGCGCGGTGGATTTCCCTATCAAGAACAATAAATATAATCAACTGAAGCTACATTACCCAGATAAGATAGCTATCTATTTATGTCACCTTACTAATATTATAAATTCGAAAGTAACTCTGTCTCTCTGTCTGACTGTTATGTTTTACGGCTAAACAGTTGGACCGATTTCTATGAAAGGTACCTATATAGGTACATAGATTATAACGGCATTGAGACAGGCTACTTTTAACCTGACTGCCCAGACGGAGGATAATGTCTTACTAACTTACTGGTTTTCTTATTAATCCCAAGAACTATTATTAAAGGCCCCTAACGATACAATACCTAACATAAGATTGGATAACCCGAGGAAAACCGCAGACATCTGGTAGTTCTCCTTATTCGCTTCGAACGATGATGTCGCGGTGATCGCTGGGTATACCCCGCGCCGCCGTGTGAAAGTCCGCGTTACATACGCTGGAATTCCCAAACATTCGTATCCATGTTACGTTGAATATACACTTTCTAATTCTACGGCTTTGTGCTATTCTAAACTGTCGGTGATGGAAGTAATACAATACCGCTGAGTATATTGGTAATACGTTGACCTGTCGCGCATGCTATTTATTTAAAAGAAAACGTTGAGGAATTTCTGGAAATTGTCGAATCCGGTTTCTGGTGAGCGTCGTCGTAGGTATTTGCCAAATGTTGACGTCGGTGTTAGTTCAGTCATGTCTCGGCTGGGTGTTATCGAGAACCGAACTCGTCGCATCGCGTCGTCGTCCGTCGGTCGGCTAGATGTCAGTCCAAGGATCTTGTTTGTGGAATTCCCACTATAGTGAATGAGAGTTATTTTATAGATTGCTGTAATTGCTCTATGGTCGCTGTTTTTATTTGATTGGATTGTACTTTTATCATATATATGGCATCATATATTTGCATGATCTACAGATATTTGATCTGGGTCTGGTTGTTTTTCTATATATTTTAAGTAGGTATGTATTTACAAAAAAAAGCATATAAGTAATCTATCAGTTAACTGGTTCCCATAGCACAAGCTCTGCTTAGTTTGGGGCTAGATAGCGCTGTGTGAAATATCCATCAATATTAATTTTATTTTTTTCTTTTATATAGTTTTAATTTATTTCAAAAGTAAACTTTATAATAAGTCTTACGATACCTATGAGTATAACAATATCTAAATTCGATGTTAGCACAAAGTACGTAGCATACATTGTTATCTTATTTTACCTTGATGTCGTTAAACTGATAGCTCTAACAGCACTTGAGTTAGTTTTATGGGGCGTGGGGTTTTCCAATGGGCGAGCCGACCTGCTTCTCTCTATGACCCTCGCTCATGTGATGTTGATTTAGCCGTTACCACACGAGTATGCACGTAACACACTCTGTAATACTATGTCTGTCATACTTGACATCATTTCTTTATTATTACGAGTAATGATCGATTATATTTTTATAGAATTTGTAATTATTGGTTGTATTTAACAATTTTAAAACAGTATTTGTTATTTTGTATATCCTTTTAGAGGACGTGAAGGAAACTTTTGAGAATAGACACTTGCGGTCGCATGATGAAGTGATTTCTACGGTTGAATTACGAACAAGTTAACTGTTATTTCCCAAAGTAATACCTATATTTACATGATGTTTTCCCTAAAGCATCGTAAGTAAACACTGCGATTGCGATACATCTTACTCTCATCGTAACAATAAACAAGGAGCAGCATAGCAGGTCTTATTTTTAATCCTTGGGAATAAACCATGTACTGACTTATCTATTATTATAATAACTATTTATATTTGTGGCATACTTATTAATAATTATAGATTAAGAGCAGTTAACGATCAAGGGTCATGAAATATTATCATCACGATTAAGGAAACGATGTGTTTATAGTGGTAGACTGGTAGACTAATGAAGCGTAGGCGCCAGTCGCCATTTTTAGCGAAGGCACCCTTTTGCGCGCGCGCAGTCGCCGCTGTCACATAGTTGGGAAAACCCCATTGCCCCGCCTGTTAACCTCCCCCCCCCCTTCCTTCCCGTCTCCCCTATATTCCGCGCAGGCCGATGACGCTACTACTTTTCAAGTGAGAACTGCGACTTACAATCCGAGCGACCGTTGATTCCACTTCGTTGACGTCAGCTTGATCGCTTGTGTCCTCTGAATGAGAATCACATTCATAAAGATCGATGTACGGTAAATGAGTTTTAGTATCAACATGCGCTGTATATAAGTGATAGCTGTACTAGTCCAATGTAAGTCAGCTGAGTCACACTGTTCTCGTCATTACTATGCTTATCAGACTTACAGATAACTAGTGGTTCGCCCCGAACTGACATCTCGCGAGTCTCCCAAAACACAAAAAATATTCTTAAGGCGACTCCCGCAACGATACCTAAACGTATTTTGGCTAAATATGATTTAAGGATTTTTCAAATCATACAAATACGTAACATTTAAACATGTTTAGTCTCTAAATACGTTTAGGGATCGTTCTGCAAGCTGGCATTAATCGTTGGCTAATAAAATAGTGTCACGAAATGCATAACCAAATAACTTGACCTACAGTTTCATTCAAATTACAGGTAACGGGAGTTCATGTTATTTGATTGCCCTTTTTTGTAGTGAAATTGCTGTTATTCTAGATTTCAGACTTTTGCCTATATTTGTGTCATTAAAGCTACACGCATACCAAATTTCAGCACTGTGCGGTCACTGGTGTACCCTGTGAATTTTGCTAAAGTTCAGTTTTTATTATGGCTAATAACTTAAAAACTACAAGGTTTAAACTAAAAATAAAAACGGGGTCAAAATATACAAAAAACTTTATTAGCAGTGCCATTTGACCGGATAGTCTCATTTTGGCTTGTTTTTACCCCTCTTGAACCCCTATATCTCAACAACCCCTCGACATTTTTAGCTCATTTAGTCATACCAATATTGTGCCATCATTACCTACCTATATACCAAATTTCACGATGATCGGATAAACGCTTCGAAAGTCATCCTCAGACAAACACACATACGTACATACAACGCCGATTTCATCATCATCATCAACCTATAGCAGTCCACTGCTGGACGTAGGTCTCTCCCGGTGCGCCATTGAGCCCGATCCTCAGCTCTTCTCATCCAATACTTGCCAGCCACAGCGCGCAAATCGTCACTCCATCTAGCCGGAGGGCGTCCTACACTTTGCGCCGATTTGCCAAAGTTGATTTTGAGATCTCGCTTCGCTCGATCAATCAATAATATTCTTTTGGCTAATAAACTTACAGCTTAAGAATTAGTCTTGCCATTGACATTTTTACGCAGATCTACGAGTGTTTTTGCGATTAGAGTATTGAATGCAATTAACTGAACTCTTAATTTTTAAAAGTAATACAGGTAAGTCACGAAATGTCTAAATTAATCTTTATATTTGTACGGGTACCTACGTACCTTTTTTTAGTTATCATCATCATCATTCTCAGCCCGTGTCGACCCACTGCTGGGCATAGGCCTCTCCTTGTTTCTGCCACTCTTCCCGATCCTGTGCCTGTCTGGAGGCTCACGAAGGAGGCTGTGCACAAAATAAGTGTAGCACAGAGAGCCATGGAGCGCGCCATGCTCGGCATCATACTCTTAGATCGAGTTCCCAATACCGAAATTCGCAAGCAGACTAAAGTACAAGACGTCAGCAAGCGAATATCAAGTGGCTCAAGTGGAGTTGGGCAGGACACTTGGCCAGAAGTAGTGACGACAGGTGGACTAAGGCACTAACAGAGTGGAGGCCGAGAACTGGCCATCGAAATAGGGGGCGTCCACCAGCGAGATGGGTCGACGACATCCATAAGACAGTGGGTCGTACGTGGTTCAGACTGGCACAGGAATTTACTTACAATATAAAAAATAGTATATTCTAATTTAGCAGTCAGATAAGACTCCAAATAAATACCGAATATTATCGCTATTTTGCTAAAAAATAAGCCAGCTACTAGTTAGTCGGTGCGAGTATAATTATATTTTGAGACGGAGCTCTGATTTAAATAAACTTGGAACTATTCCAACAGCCGAACTGTTTGAGATACGGTTATCTCAAAGTGCGGTTTTTACGAACAATAATCAGTATTTATCTAAAAAAATCGGTTTTCAGCTGGTACGCTATTTTTGGTTGGATGCCTACTTACCAAAAATAAATATCCTGCTTAATTTCCATTGGTAACTAGTGCCTGCCCTGCCGTATCGCTTTCCCCGTCATTTTCTTTTTTATATATGGTAATATCTTTTTTATAACATCTTTGACAATCAATCATTTGATTGCTATTACTGTGCGTCACTCGAAAAACTACAATTTTGTTGGCCCCAAGACTCCGCTTGTTAATATTCGTTAAAAGTTGGCGTTGACGTCAATTGCCGACCGGTTTGTTTAGCATAGAATGGTGGCAGTACCTGGATAGGGATCTATATAACTTGGATACACATATAAAGATTATCCAACCTCAGTTATCTGTGTATTTTTCCTTTCATTTTAAATGGTCGCGCTGCTGTCACACAATGTTGGTTTTTTACGGTACGTTGATAACGTGTCGTTCAATCTACGTGTAGTTTCAATGTTCACTTTAATAATATTATCAACGCTTCATCCGTTGTTGGTATTTCCTGCGCGAGTTCATGTCTATTCTGCTAAGCTTCAATGGTGGGCATATAATTGTTCGTTAAGGTCAGCCATTCATAGAGACGATTTGAGTTGTTCTGCGTATGTGTAGCTCCCATTTCTGGATTAAAATGAACTTACCGCTTGTGAATGAGAAAAAGATATCGATCAAGATGTCTTAATCAGAATTGTATTACACAAATTGAATTCAAAGATTGTTAAAACCATCTCAAAAATCTTAAGCCTAGACGGGACTTGAACCCGCAACCTTCCTCTTGATACGAGAACGCACTATCATATTGTGCCACCAGGCCATGTCACGTCAGGGTCGAAATTAGTGAGATGATTCAGATTACGAGTAAAGCGCCGTTAGCTCCATCTACAGGAAAACTTATACCTTTTTTTTGACCTGCTCAAACGGATAATTTTAAAATAAAAAAATATGGTTTTAAAAATCTTGGAATTTTCCGTATGTGTTCGGATAATACTATAAAAATAAAAATACTATACAAATTGAATTGTCCGTTAGATCGAATTGTTAATTTGTCATGGCAGTTTCTAATTGAGCTGGAAAGCATGTCATTATCATGCTCAATATTATTTCGACATATTATCTTTTAATTTACCGGTCAAATTGGTTAATTAATTAAACTAAAACCACTCAAATCGACAACTGCAGCGCACAAGATTAGAAGATGATTAATTTTATTTGTTGCATTATTTATGGGTATAACATGGACCATGGTCATGATACGGTTTGATAGAACTTTGGAGCCTCGCGTCATTGCGCAGTTATCTCCAATACAAGATTCATCTCTATGAGCCATTTATGAGCCAAATGCAAATTCATATTGATAATGACGTTTTCATTTATTAATAAATGCGCATAATTGTTTCAGGTCAAGCGTGTGTGCATGTGGCGGCGACATTGGGTCACATCGAGTGCCTGCAGGCGCTGCTTATTTACGGGGCCGACGTTAACTCAAGGGTGAGTGTACTTATTGTATTTAACTAACTTATCAACAGCTTTAGACTCTAGTGCACTCCTAGAAATACAAGTAAACAACAATCATTTTAATGTCAAACACTTCTCTTTTATCTACGCATGTGTTTCAGTACGTAGGTTATTAAGCACCTTTGCCTGACATTTATGTCATTACAAGTACGAGTATTACGGGTTAGGACTTATGGAGTACCTCAGGAAAGTATCTTAGGACCGGACTATTAAATGTATTATGAATATTAATGAGTAATCGCTGTGACTGTAAACGCATAGTCACTTCAAGAAATCATTTTATGTATTCCAAGATATCCGTAAGATATCCGTAATACGGAATTATGTGTTCAAGAGTCTTATTGCAATCTAAAGCAACAGCCAAAGATACTGTTATTCATGTTACGTCTAATTTTACTTATCAAGTAGGTTGAAGTGCATTAAATGTATGGTAGCAATCATGGTATTATGGGAATCCCGTGCATTTATCCAAGTATTGCGTTTCATATTAGGTATAGAACGTTGTTCGTATCGCGCGCGCGCGCGCACCGTCACTGCAGGCTTCTAGGAAAGCGTTGACGCGATCGCACCTCCGAAAACAGGGGTACTAGGGATTACATCAAACGTCATTAGGGAAATACGTCGATGAATGAAAACGAGAAGCCATTCTTACTGGTTTTAGAAATTTAACATTGTTCTTACATTTTGTTCTTTATGACTTCAAACAAATTAATTTATTGTATAGCAGGGGGCATTTACAAAATTTACTTAGAGCACGCCTGATAACAGGTTATGAACTTAGAGGACTAAAAAATTATCATTATGAATCATCATCAAAATCAATCTAGAACAGTCCACTGCTGGACGTAGGTCTCGCCCAGGGTGCGCCATTGAGCCCGATCCTCAGCTCTTCTCATCTAATCTTTACCAGCCACAGCGCGCAAATCCATCCTCCTCCACTCCATCCATCTCATGAATACGTATGGTTTACCAATCTGGGGGCAAAGGGCAAAAGAACATTTATCTGAAATTAATTTACTGTGTTTATTGGAATTTTATATGAATTCTGGAAAGTCCAGTCACAGTCCTGAACACAGTTCTGTGTATGCTACTTTTTCCTTTAAAATTTTCAGGATTTGCAAAATATTTGCTAATTTGTTGCTTTTCACGTTAAATCTACAATTAGTTTTTTTCCTTGTTTCAAACCGAATGATGAAAATTGATTTTTTATCGCTATGGCTATTCGTTTTAAGAATTCGAATCACTGGTATTAGCTTGAAATTTCAATTAATCAAACAAGCGATTCTTGACTTCGTGTGAAATATAAGGTGCGTTGGGGTAAGTTCGGACGGTTTTTAGTTGTATTTGGAAGATGTTGGCAAAATTTATTTTGCACGAAAGTTACAATAGTTAGCACAATAAATTATAGTTAAAATTGATTGTTAATAAATAAGCTATTGATAGAATGTGTTTTATGTAGTTATAAATGAAGCAACTACTATTTATGAGGTGTTTAAAATACGAATAAAATTTTAAAACCTTGGGTAAAATCGGACGTTCATGGGTAAAGATCGGACTATCTTCTAAAATCGCCATTGTGGCTTAAAACACAGAGTGTATAGAAAGATAATATCCGTTCTTATACGTCCTACAAGATTATCTTTGGAAATTTTTGTTTTGTAAAAAAAGTCACTTGGAACAGTAATTTATTATTTTTTTTTGTTTCGGACGTCCGATCTTACCCCCCTAGACCAAATCTCAAATTGCCATGGCTCTCAAACTTTCATGTTCCTGACCCTGATAAGCTTTTCTTTCAGTCAAAATTATTTATCAATTAGCAGATTGCAGGATGGATAGGTTATACTTTTATGTGTTGGATAGGTATATAAATAAAACCTTACAATTTATTGCTGATCAAACTTTTATTAAACTGCTTATTTATATTACATAAGAATATCATCATAAGAAATCTCAAAATCATATTTGTCTGTTTGATTCGCGCTCATCCACTCATTGTACATGTATTTACCTTTGAAAATAATAATTATCAAAGGAGACAATTTCGTGCCAGCCGCATTGACGGTTGTTAATACTGTAATATTTTCTTTCCCAGAACCTTGTGTAGTCCTTGTGCATGGAAGGCCTTTGCCGCCAACAACTTTAGTTTTCGTTGGATCTAGACATACCGATGTCTCATCTAGGTTCCAAATCTGCTCAGGTTTGTGTATACCTAATTCCAGTAGCGTCTCTTTCAGTAAAGTAAAGTATTCAGCGATCACGAATGGATCTGTCATTCTTTTTCTAAGATGCTCTACAGATTGCGGTTTTTTTATTGACAGGTTGTGTCTTAATCGAAATGAGATGAACCAATCTGGCCCAGGTCGGTTGTCTTTAAAAGGTGTAATAATTTTGTTTGCCCTAATGAATTCTGAGACAAAGTCCAAAATTTCTGTCCTAGATAAGCCCCAGCCCCATTTTTCCAAGGTTCTAAGACAAGATGCCAGCTTATTCTCCATCTCTATAGGGATTACAGGGGGCCGGCCAAGTGTTTGACTTAGCAAGCCTGTTTTTTCCTTAACATGGTCATTAAGTGTAGAAGTAGGGATACCGTAAAGTTTTGATGCTGCATAATTAGAGAGTTCTCCGCTTTTTACTCGTTCTACTGCCGATCTTAAATCCTCCTGCGAATACGATGTTGCCCGCAGTGACTTTCTCTCATATTGTCGCGGCATTATGACCCTACAAAGAAAATGCTTAAATGAGTACAGATAGGTATTTATCAAACGAAATCTATACATGTAAAATGCTTTGTCCTGAATGACTGACTGACGGATCAACGCACAGCCTAAACCGCTGATCGTAGAGACCTGAAACTTGGAGGGTGTGTTCTTTGTATGACGTAGGCATCCGATAAGAAAGAATTTTTTGAAATTCTACCTCTAAGGAGGTGAAAAAGGGGGGCAAAGTTTGTATGGGATAACGTGATTCCTTGGTCCAATCTACTTCAAATTTTGCATAAACCTCTGTTAACAGAATTGATGGAAGACATGTTTCGCATTTTATTGAAATTCATCCCCTTACGGGGTTAAAAGAGGGTAGAAAGTTATATCAATACTCCTTAGTGCTTTTTATTTAAATTACATTTTATTTTGACAAATATTTGAAAACTCAATCCGATTTTATTCAAAAAAGGTTGAACTCACTTAAAAACATAAGCAAATACCTACTCTTTAAAATTGGAATGTCTCTAAAGTCACCGTACTATATTTGTACCTCATTTGAAGGTTTCTAAGCTTAAAGAGGTTAATGCACTTTAGAATCACTCGCAAAAAGAATCAAATAAACAAAATACAAAACACCAAGATCATGAGAAATTTTGTTTATCAACCAGCTCAGCTACATAACGATAGATTGCAACACCACGAAACATCGGAGGTTTAAGTTCGGATTAAAATAAAGTTTGACAACCACATGCATTTTCACTCCAGTTATGATCGGATTATTTTTAGTCCGAACTTCACCTATTAATATCTGCTTGGGGAAAGTCCGGATCTCAGCCTACATCCCTATTTAGCCTATTTTAAACAGAAATATCAAAAGACACCACATATCCTAAAAGCTCAAAGATTTATTATTTGAAAAAATAGCTAATACTTACCAAAAAATCCAGCAAAATGTTGTTTGGGGTAAATCCGGATCTCGTTATTTATCCTTTAAGACGACACTCCCAGTATAACATGCATAACTCACACCTGATGCGTCGAAATGACCAACACGGACTGAGACGCGGGGCAATACAAAATGGCGTCTCACGCTTTGTTGCCAGATTAGAAAAATAACTACTAATTCGGAAGATATTTAACAAATACGTTCTTCCCCCATTTACGATCTTACCCCAACGCACCTTATCATTGTGCGGAGCCTGATGACGTCGCTCCTTGAGGCCTGATATCACTAACAGAGGTGATCGTGCGTGATGAATGATGTTAGATACTACGCGACGATGCTCGATAAGTTTACAGTTAGTGCGATAGGAATTCCCGTCTAATCCCCTGATACCACTATCTCTTATGTCGTAGGTTTTTCTGTCTATCGCCATTGTTACCTGCAATTGTATTGTCAGATTATCTTGTTAAGATTACAATACTGAGGAAAATTGACAAGAAATTCAAGGAAACTGTGTTTATGGCAATGTCCGGTCATAATAGTACTAAGTAAAAGTACTAACAAAAGACGAAAAGATATCATCCGCAGTAACAACACTCCAGTAAAACATGCTTTTGCATCCAGATTTTTAATGTTCCTAGGACCATACCTGTACAACAGGATAAATCGAAAATTAAGCATCTACTCAATGAATTTCTCAAACTGTAAAAGAGCCTTACAGTCTGCTCTATCCAATCTATCATACGAGGAAACTGGGGAGTTACTAACCGTAATAAATTAAGATTCTAAATATTGTATAGCACGTTTGCACTTAGTTTTTTAGTTATCTTTTTCATTATGTAAATAGATTTTAAGTTTTGTTAATTTGAGTATTCATTAGTTACACCAGTCCAGTTTTTTTTTGCCTGAGATACAGTTTCTCCTAGTTCAGGCAATGTATAAAGTGTTACCTTTAAGTAGATATTAATTCGTAATGTTAATCTCAGCAATATGAAAAATGAATAAAGATTTATTTATTTAATAATCATTTTTGGAGTCGAAGAGCATTTGAAATGGTCTGTAGCGGTTAGTACCTGTAGCTATTTGCATTCACAATAAATACCTAAAATGCTTTAATTTCACCCGCAATACCTGCTTACTACTAGCTCTGACTGAACTTGCCCTATGAAAGTAATAAATAAAATACTTAGGTTACCATTCAGTTTTAGACAGTTTTTTAACAGAAAGATAAACTGACTGCACAAACATGTTCTAGAAAAGCCCACGCGGCTAGATCTTAAACTGGTTCAAAATATGTACTTCAAAACGAGTTTTTGAACCTTAACGTAGTACCGCAGCAAACTTTCATCGATTTAACATACAGAAGTCTATAGTCCTTATTGGAATCTATATAAAAATGTATGTTTATTTAGTCCCGAGAGATTCATATTTTCTATAGACGATCCTCACATTGAGGTACTTTCATAAATATAGTAATAGTAATATTTCATAATATAATAATGGTAGTCAGCCGTGCGCGTGCGTGTTTGCAATCTTCATTGAATATAACGGTGATGTAACTGAGCTATTAATTTGAGTTTCTTTCAAATAGCTTATTAGAGCTTATACCCAGGGCTTCGTTATAAACTTACACTTAAACATATTTTGTAGGTATTTAAATTCTATAAAACTCATTTACTAGTTACAGCATAAAAAGTAGCAAACATCCTTCCAAACTTCCATGGTAGTCCGTGACGTGATAGTTGTAAAGAATGACCTACCTCTTCACAAATAGGAAAGGTATCATTCCTACTGGAAGATCCTGTCGTAGGAGACTGAATGAATTCCAGTTAATATTGACGCATGACTGAGTCAAACATAAACACCGCCGCCAGTAGGAAATAGGTAAATTCAGTGCATGTCTCTGCAAGGCAACTGGCGGAGAACTGGGTTTTCCCGATTATTAAATAAATAGTTACACGAGTAACGACGCGACGGTGTGGAGGGTGATAAATAGCTTACACACAACACACAGATATGTAAAGTATATGGAACGAGTTTTATTGTTTTGCTATTCTCAACAAAGTTGAAAATAGGGAGGTTCTCAGTTCGGCTGTAGTTTTGTAACTCGATATCTCCGCCAATTGTTAACTGATTTCGATGATTCTCTTTTTATTTTATGGGGTGTAACCTCAAAGGTAGTCCCATATTTTTCTTTTGATTATAATCATCTGATGATCGAGTACAGATAGAAACCGTAAACCTCAAGGGTTGAATGCAAACGCTGATTCGTGATTGTTATTGTTTTGGAAATTGTAAGGAACAAACAGTTCGTGTATCGCAATTATGGTAATATTCAGGATAACTTTAAAGTCGGTTTTTAGTAAAAATGGTCTATTATTACTACAGTGCTCGTGGGAAATGTATTTCAATGTGTCTGTTAATCGTTCTATTCAGTCAGTCTCACTGACCATTTTAGTCTCATTTGTTTTTATTTGCGCAAGTTACTTTCGCTTTCATTAGCTTTGCACGTATGCCCTCTTCATATTGTTGCGTCTTAGTTCTACGATCGAGAATCGACTATAGAAAGAATACGAGCTTATAATCATAAGAGAGAACAATAATCTGCTAATATCTCATAAAATGTAGTCTTAATATTTATATCGCTTAGAAATATGTCAGGATCGTAGTAAATGGAGATTCGTCGTGTTTGGTTACCTCTCCGGGATAAAGGCGTATAGCGCAGTATGCTTATAGTAGTTTTGTTGTACAGGAGAACCTGGCCGGTTGGACAGCGCTGCACATCGCTGCGTCTCGCGGCGATACTCGCCTGGTGCAGTACTTGCAGCGCTGCAGCGGCGTGGAAGTGCGCGCGCGCGATTACGCGGGCCGCACGCCGCGCCGCCTCGCGCGGAGGAACCGCACGGCTGCGCTCTTCTTCACCCACGAAGATAGCGACGATGACGACTCCGAGGATGATGTAAGTGTCATCATTTCATATTTACTACGATCTGTACTAGCTGATCCACAACGGCATCGCAGATTTTTATCAAAATAAAATATAGCTGAGCCGCTCGCGGCTTCGCACGCGTGTTTTATTATGGATTTCATGGACTACAAACTTTCAACCCCTATTTCACCCCCTTCTAGATTATTATTTGAGACAAAATTGCCTTTCTTTTCCCAGGATATAATCTCCTTGCCAAATTTTATTACGATTCGTTCAGCCGTCGTGAAAAGGCAACAAACAAACAAACAAACAGAGTTACTTTCACATACATAACATTTTAATCCACTTTGTATGAACGCAATAACATACTGAATACTGAATAGTGTAGCTTTCTATCAGTTAAATAATTTTCAGAATCGGTTCAGTAGTTTCTGAGATTATTCGCTACATACAAACTACAAGTTTTACCTGTTTATAATAATAGTATACAAGTAAAGATAGTGTTTATAACTAAGATAGTTTTAAAATTTATATTTATGATTGAATGAGCCACATAATATCTAAACGACTCACGAGAAGATAAATGTACTGAGACTCGTTCCGCTTATAAGTACTTAGACATACTTATCTAATTTGCGCTGTTAACACCAAACTTCTACACCTAAAATGTTTAGTTTTGGAAGTGACCCTTGATTGCTATGAACGCCTTTGTAAAAGCTAAAAGGGTTTTAAATAAAATGCGTTCCAGCAATTAAAACTTTTAATTGCTAGAATACCTATATGGACATAAATTTCGATGTTACATTTTGTTGATCCTTATAATATTCTGCCATCTAGATTTGTTTGTATGTCGACCACAAAGTATTTTTGCGCTGGGTACTTATTTCTGTGTTATATTAAAATGTTTCATAAACAATAGAATCTGTACAAAACAGCGTGTTTTCCTAATGGCCGGCTAAGGACGGCGCTGTGGGTTTCCCCATACTGAACGCCAATGCCACTGGGTATTTTTAAAACCTTCAATAATAAGTCACTGAGGTTTGGAAAAATACTGAAAATTTTCCACTTCATTAAATAATGATGCAAAAATAGTGCAATATTTCAATAGGCACCTATCAGTAAGGTATTAGCGGGCGGTTAGAGACCTCTTTAATCAGTTTAGACATATGGCCCGTTTTATATTGAACTCATCCGATATTTCGACAAATATTTCTCAAATGAATGTTTATAACATGATGGTCTACGAGTCTAATTTATCAAATGAAATGGCAGCTGTAGTTTTCCTGTTTACCTTACCGCTATTCGCCGCCGCCGCCGCCGCCGCCGCCGCGTTGTGTCGCGATAAAACTATATGACTTCATGGTGTTTACAACTAAGTGCTCCTGTACTTCGGAGGGCACAATAAGATATTATTCCCGAGTATAAAAGGGTTTAAAGCTATTTACTAGAGGTTTGTAACAGGCAAGACTCCCAAATAATGTTGTTATTCATTCGTTTTTAGCAACCTGTGGGACTCCTTATTAGCAACGAAATTTGATACTTTTCGTGACTCTAAATGACGTAGGACATTAAAAGTATGGTGATTGCTGAACATAATATTAGCTTTTTCTCCGAAACTCTGATATATAAGTCTGCGGAATTAGCGAGCGGCTAATTTTTCTTTAACTATATCGAACAAACCAAATGAAACAAAATGCTTCAGATTTGAATATTGTTCTCTTTGTTTCCAGATGTTCGACGAAGAAACAGAAAGTCTATTCGAGAAGTATTCGAATAAGAACCAGTCTATCGTCGCTTGAGTGCGGTGACGGTGACCGCCAGTCTGTAGCTCGTCCAATGAACACGCAGCTTTCGACACCGACGTACCTTGCAGCGAGCGAAGTGAGAGAGAACTTCATAGCAGTTATGAGTTGGAAAACAATGATAAGTTTATAACACCCCCGGCCAAAAAGCGGAATGATGAAACCAGATCACCATAATCGGAGCTCTGACGCGTGTTATCGTGTGATAATTTATTTATCGTTTTCATATTGTGACTAAGGGTCAATTCTCGCATTTAATATTTGTCAATTTGGCTTGGAAGCTCTATCTAAACACTTCTAAAAAATGTTCGACATCATCTCTATTAGCGCAAGAATTGTGCCGCTGGAGATCGAAATGTCTATCTTTTTGGTCGGGGGTCGATTATCAAATGTGTAGGCTAATAGCCGCCTGTGACTTCGCCGACTATTCATAAATAGAATCGGATTGTTCCTTTATGTTAAATTGAGAGCAATGAATCTGTTTGTATTGCTTTGTGTACGTTTAGTAAATACGTGTATTGTTCCGTATAACTCGCGCTGCAGTACATGTTGCGTACGACGACACATGTAATGTTACACGTGTTGGGAAATTCTAATCACATAAATAAATTAAAAGTAGGCGTTTATGCATGTGAATCCGGCGCGTACTGTGGCGCGTACTTGCGGCGCGTACTGCGGTGCGGCGCTTCGAGTGATATCGGAATGTAAACCTTGTCGTTTATAAATAAGGATAACTTTAGTAACTCATGTTTGAACTGAATGCTATAAAAAATATAGTGAGTTATATACTTGTGTAGAGTAGTTGTTGCAACTCGCCTCACAATAAACAAAGATTTTATTTAGTCTTTATTTATGTATAAGATGTTGATGTTTTAATATACAATTGTCAAAATATGCTGGTTTTGTTCATTTTGGAGCTTACAGACGTTCAGTCGCCATAACTTAGGAGTTGGACCTCCCCCCTCTCGGCAAATGAAGTGGCTGGTAGCCGTACCTAGTGATCCATCTCGCTTACCATCTGTCATCTTAAATCCATACTTTATCAGCCATTTATCTGCTGATTGTAGAAAGGTCCAAAAACATGTTTAATAATTTGAAAAAACTAAAATCAATTTCATCTTATTTAAACTATGTTCATAACATTGAGTGTAATAAATAAGGGCGACTTGCGCAACGATCCCGAATCGTGTTTAGTGTCTAAATATTATTAAGAAAGTTTTCAAATCATACAAATATGTCAATTTAAAAGTAAACACTTTTCAAAAGCGACTAATCAAGTTTTGGGATCGTAATGCAAGCCTGGCTAAGTATATGAGTAGAAAAAGTCTTTCTCTACTTTCGTAAGAAAATAGCAGAATAGATTTAAGAATGTAACGACTCGGCTGCCGCACTCATAGTCAGATAAAGGCCCATTAAATGATTATTTGGCAAAGATTAGCGATTCTTAATTTGGAACTGCCTATGTAATAAAAAGTATGAGCTTTTATGACCAGTGATTGCGGTAGAGTTAATATTTAGAGTGAATAATGCGGAATTTAATAAAGTTACTTAGTCCTGCAACTCGCAAACCGAGCATCGAATGACGACCATCCCATTAGACGTGAGATATCTTTAATGAGATTTGCAGGTTGGACGTGAGGACTCTGATGAGATCTTCAGGTTGGACGTGAGATCTCTGATGAGATCTGTAGGTTGGACGTGAGATCTCTGATGAGATGTGCAGGTTGGATGTGAGATCTCCAATGAGATCTGCAGGTCGGACGTGAGATCTCTGATGAGATCTGCAGGTTGGACGTGAGATCTCTGATGAGATGTGCAGGTTGGATGTGAGATCTCTAATGAGATCTGCAGGTTGGACGTGAGATCTCTGATGAGATGTGCAGGTTGGACGTGAGGTCTCTGATGAGATCTGCAGGTTGGGAATGATGTGCCAAAACGAATATACTACAGTCAAGTCTGTATTTAAATGACAAGGGATTGGATTAACTTTAATTTGTATTCTATTGTATGTATAGGTTCATGATTATTTATTGCATGCGATATCCACGTACCTATAGGTTACATTTATGCCAATATTATTATGTTAATGGCTTTACGACATAGTCTTTAGTAGTTAAAAATTATTTACTGGGGAATATATAATGTATTTATTCTATATATTATTGTATTGTTACTGAAACTTTATATTTGGAATTTAGATGTAAAATAGATTTATAAATAAATATGTATGTTGTTTTATTGTTGTGTATGTATTTTTGATAAATAATTTTAATTGGATTGGATTTGTTTTATTTTATCACATCATTTATAATATACCCTAATTTTTATAAGAAACACCTAATTTCATCGAAATCGATCCAGCCGTTAAGTCCTGAAAACGTGACAAACGGAGATTAGAGAGTTATTTTCGAATTTAGAATATTAGTATGGATTCGTAATTAAATGCAAATACTAAAAACATCAAGTGTGCATACTGTAAAGCTAAAATGGCATAAAATAAAAAAAACAATAATCGTGTTACTAATGGAGTCGGTCAATCAAGTATCTATCAGTAAAAATCTACGTATTTAGCCTTTATAAGAGCAATTCTAATTATTTACCTAACTATACATAAGTATGAGTAAAATATTTGCATTATGATAATGTAGGTAACTACCTAGTCAGGTCATAAGTATTGTCACACAGTAAAAACTTTTCTTTTAGAATGCTGGCCACAAAAAAGTTTATAGATTTCGAATTGTTCATGAAAATAGAAATGTATACTTTTTAGAATTTTACTCATTTTTAAATATGGAGAAGACCGTGTTGCAGTTATTGCGTTGCATCGTTGCGGTTACGCGCCAATTCAAATTTTTGACATACTGAAAAATTTGAATATAACCAAAAGATTCGTTTATCGCACCATCAAACGATACAATGAAGACTCTACTGTAGATGACAGGTCAAGAAGTGGTCGCCCTCGGTCTGTTAGGACTCCAGCAGTGATAAAAGCTGTGAAGGCGCGAATTCAAAGAAATCCCAAACGTAAGCAGAAACTGTTGGCCCTTCAGATGGGGTTAAGCAGAACCACGGTGAAAAGGGTGTTAAATGAAGACTCGGGCATATCTAAGAAAAACAGGACATCGTTTGAATGCTCGTCTAATGGACCTGAGACTGAAGAGATGCCGCGCTTTGTTGAAGCGGTACGCGGGAAAAAAATATCGGGAAATTCTTTTTTCGGATGAAAAAATTTTTACCGTAGAAGAGAGCTACAACAAACAAAATGATAAGGTGTACGCACACAGTAGTGAAGAAGCGAGCAACCGTATTCCGCGTGTCCAACGAGGTCATTTTCCATCCTCGCTCATGGTATGGTTGGGAGTTTCTTATTGGGGCTTAACAGAGGTAGGTACATTTTTGTGAGAAAGGTGTAAAAACGAATGCAGTTGTGTATCAAAATACAGCCCTGACGAACCTTGTGGAACCTGTTTCTCATACCATGTTCAATAACAGGCACTGGGTATTCCAACAAGATTCGGCGCCAGCTCATAGAGCGAAGAGCACACAAGACTGGCTGGCGGCGCGTGAAATCGACTTCATCCGGCACGAAGACTGGCCCTCCTCCAGTCCAGATTTGAATCCGTTAGATTACAAGATATGGCAACACTTGGAGGAAAAGGCGTGCTCAAAGCCTCATCCCAATTTGGAGTCACTCAAGACATCCTTGGGTAAGGCAGCCGCCGATATTGACATGGACCTCGTTCGTGCTGCGATAGACGACTGGCCGCGCAGATTGAAGGCCTGTATTCAAAATTACGGAGGTCATTTTGAATAAACTTTAGTGTCATAAGAATCTATGTTTTGTTAAGTTCATTTTGGTATATAAATGGTTACATAATGAATAAACTTGTTTCAATTATTTTATATTAAACATGTGACAGAATTTATGACCTGACTAGGTATGTATGCTCGCTCAGCAGTGGATATTTTATGGCTAAAATGATGATAGTATAAATAAGTAATGCTGGACATTTCACAGAGCGCTATCTAGCCCCAAACTAAGCAGAGCTCTTACCATGGGAACCAGTTAACTGACAGAACACACTTATATACTTTTTTTTGTAAATACATTTTTTTACCAACCTATATTGTCCCACTGTTGTCTTCCCATCTCCCCTCCATCCATCACGGTGCACAGCCAAATCTGACCTATCTGGTTTAAATCCATCCAGGTCGTCTCCATATTTTCCTGGGCCTACCACGGCTGCGTCGTCTGTTCGGTATCCACTGGGTGACTAGATTCGCCCATCGTTCTGAATGCATTCGAAACACATGGCCTGCCAATCCCATTTTAAGAGGGCGGTCTATATCCTACATATATAATATACTCGTATATGTAGGCATTGTATATTATACAATGCCTGCATCGGCTATGCCGGTTTTGGCTCGTAGGTCGGTATTTCTGACTCGCTCGATTCGTTTCACTCCAAGGATGCTTCTCTATGTAACTAGTGGTTCGCCCCGAACTGAGATCTCGCGAGTCTCCAATAAAAAAAAAAAAAATATTCGTAATTTTTGACCCTCAAAATAGTGCCACGAAATAAACAACCACTATACATGACCTACAGTTTCATTCAAATTACACGTAACGGGAGTTCAGGCTTGTTGGTTCCTCTTTTTTGGGGTACAAATGCAGTTTTTCTGGATTTCAGACTTTTGCCTATATTTGTGTCACTAAAGCTACACGAATACCAAATTTCAGCATTGTGGGGTCACTGGTGTACCCGGTGAATTTTGTCAAAATTATGTTTTTATTATGGCTAATAACTCAAAAACTACAAAGATTAAACTAAAAGTAAAAACAGGGTTGAAATGAACTAATGAAGACCTTTCATTTGATGTCCCACTTAACTTTATAGTCTCATTTTCATTTTTTTTTTACCCCTCTTGAAGCCCAATATCTCAACAACCCCCCAACATTTTTAGCTCATTTAGTTACACCAAAATTGTGCCATCACTACGTACCTAAGTAAAATCAAATTTCACGATGATCGGATCAACGCTTCGAAAGTTATCCTATGACAAGCAAACATACATACAACGCCGATTTGTCCAAGTTGATTTGGAGATCTCGCTTCGCTAACATACTTCGCATCAAATACATACTTTTGATAAATAGAAAAACATCCAGACCCGGAACAAATACCTGTAGATCATGTAAACATTTGTTCCGCAGCGGGAATCGAACGCGCAACCTCCTGCGTCTCAGCCGGCTATTCACCCACTGCGCCACAGAGGTCGTCATAGGTAGTATGCTGGATCAGAGAAGCTACAGGGATAAGTAGAAGGAAGTGAGTACCTAGCTACCTGCGGGTTGGTGAGATCTATTCCTTATAGTTTAACCCTAGAGTGGTCGCGTGGATTACCTATGTAATCCACACTTACGGAATTGTAAAATTCTCAAAAACCGCTAACGTAAATTACGAGCGCTTCTAGGTACTTTAAGTTAAATAATTGATAAACGCACTCAGTGCTGCGCGCGAGATTTTCTTGTAATTATCCAGAAACCACAGCGACAACGTCAGCACAGACACCAACTCGATCCATAGATCGCTGCCACAACTGCGGAAGAAGCCGCAATAAAAGCACTCGAAAACTATGCAACACGTGCAAAAAGTTTATTTGTGGCGATCATTCGAAGGTTGTTTGCCTGTCTTGTTTAGAAAACATTAATTAGTATTTTTGATTTTTTGTGCCATTTTAGAGGTTTTTTTTGTTTTGTTGATTTTTTTTTATATTCAGAGGTTGTGATTCGTTTTTATTGATTGCTTTTAATACAACAATACTTAATAACACTATTACAATAAGAATTAAACATAGTTGAAGCTCAAATGTATTTTTATTTGAATTTATAAATGGCATACAATAGTACTCCACGCGACCAATCAGGTCAGGTTTTAGTACGCGACCACTGTAGGGTTAACTGTTGATCTTTTCGCACTGAATTTTTCCACATAGTTCATGATGACGCCAAGTACATCGCGTTTTATTGCATAAAATCTAAGTTACAATGTATAAATATCGCAATCAGATTTCTTGTTTAAGTTAATGAGACGAATATCAATATTTATAAGTACTTGTGTATTATATCCGTGATTTAAGCATTAGTTATCATTAGGTAGGTACCTACATGGAAAGTGTAGTTATTACTGCTTCAAGCTGTAGGTATTGCTACACTTTTATCGATCTTCCTAATGGCGGCGCCGGCGTCTGCGCAGTTTGTTATACTTCGGTCTCCGTTGGATTTGTAGATACGTGTTTCTTCAATAATTAATGAATAAAAACACTTGTCTTTATATTATACTTTACACCAATTATACACAATACAAAGCAACTTTTATTTAATATACTTACATCATCATAGCAAAAGGTAGGTATCTTCACAAAACAGAACACAATCAGTATAACCACAGATCCACAGGATCGGTGACATAATTTTTCATCACAAATGCGAAAGCTTTTTCATCATCGATATAGTAGGTATATTTTTCATAATCATAACAGTTTGTTAGCAAAAACTTGCAACAAGTAACTAAATAACAAAATAATAACCTATTTAACCAAACTACTGAACTGATTTTGATGAAATTTGGTATGCGTGTAGTATTAGTGAAACAAATATAGGCAAATATAAAGTCTGAAATCCAGAATAACTGCAATTTCAACCCCAAAAAACCTATAACCAAATAACATGAACCCCGTTATCTGTAATTTGAATGAAACTGTAGGTCAAGTTATTTGGTTCATTTCATGGCTCTATTTGATAGTCAAAGATTACAAATAACATTTTATTTTATGTGAGACTCGCGAGTTCTCAGTTCGGGGTGAACCAATAGTATTTAAATAATTATCCACTAACTCCTAATAGTTAGGGAGTTATATTTTTCATCATCAGCTTAGCAACATGAGATGATCAGTACCAGACGCAATTACTTGAATAGTAAAATGAATAGTTGAATATAAAACACATTATGCGTCCCTATAAAATTTGAGGGTTACTCTCGATTATTTTGGAATCACATCCGACTTGGTGCCAATGGGACCACCTGGGAATAATATTACACCCTTTTAAACAAAAAAAAAGAATTTCTCGAATCGGAATCGAATTCGGCGTCTTCGAATAATCGGGAACATAAAAAAAAGATTCTTACGAATTGAAAACCTCCTCCTTTTTTAAAAGTCGGTTATAAGTTAGTACATCATAAGAAACGTGAAAAGAAAATAAGAGTGGGTGTGTGATAATCTTTCTCAAGATCTTTATACCCACCACGAATAAATGAATGATGTAGGTACCTACTTATGACTAAACTCTAGCTCTCTAGAATTATATGTAGTCACCTAAAGATCGCTGAAAATAACCCAAACAGGGTTAGCTGTAATTTGGGTTATTTTCATCACGATTTGATCACGATGGAAAATGTATTTTACGCAGTTACGAACATCTGCAGAATATACCCCAGCCTTGGAAATTATTACTATTAGTCATCATTTATTACTAACCGCGTTTCCAATAATAACTAAATCCAAATAAGTAATTGCTTATTACGCACTTTATAATGACGGAATAATAATTATTATTACTACGTAAAAATCAAATGCTCTGCGTATATAGTCATCACGGAAATTGTGATTCATAAAGCGAAAATACCAGCTATTTTTTTTTTCACCTGTACTTACTTAGGCGCAGAGACACGGTGAAAGTTCGGCGCTGGAGAATATTTAAAAGTAAAAGGTACTGAATAAGTGAACGAAAACTACTGTACTAAGACAAGAAGTTAGTCATCGTATAGACATGAGCTAGAAGTTGGTCCAGTTCGGTGAGATCTTGTATTTGGGCTGTTATTACTGCTGGAATATGATAGTCAAAGTCAAATATTTTTATTCATTAAAATCACAAGGATCACTTTGAAACGTCAATTTTACTGCCTGTTCCTTCGCGACCAAGCCAGGAAAGAAAGGCAAGAAACAAGGCTGGTTGTTTTTTTAATGATCCTTTTACAATACATAATACAGAAAATAAATTACGTCTAAATTGTAACATTTTGAACGAGTTGGAGCAATTTCAATCCCAAGCTTCTCTATATCATCTAAATAATCCGATATTTTATAGTAGGCTCTTTTATACAGATTATGTTTAATTACGTTTTTAAATTTGTTAATTGTCAATTTTTGTACATCCCTTGGGAGTTTGTTATAAAAGCGTACACCTTGCCCTTTAAACAATTTACTAACTTTATGGAGTCTACAAGTGGCAACAGCGAGTTTATCTTTATTTCTAGTATTAAAATTATGATTATCGCTATTTTTCTTAAATAAATTAATATTTTTGTGAACATACATTAGATTTTCATAGATGTATTGACAAGGGAATGTCATAATATTTATTTCTTTAAACTTATTGCGTATTGATTCTCTGGGGCCCATATTATAAATTGCACGAACATCCCTCTTCTGCAGCACAAAAACGGTGTTTATATCTGCAGCACTCCCCCACAGCAGTATACCGTATGACATTAGCCAACGTCCACATGGCGCATGACGTTGGCGGGCGGGGCACCGACCGATATCGTACCTCCAAAGTATGGAAGCGCTTACTTTATTCATAAGTATTTCTTTATTTGCGACACGAAATAAGTTACATTCAAACATCTTATGATTAAAGATTCGTTTTTAAGTTTATATTTGTATGTATGTATATAAGGTAGGTATTTATAGATATGGGTCTTGTTATCATATTTTGTATGTGCACATTGTTGCCTGAAATAAACGTATTTTTTTTGTCAACCTATATTGTCCCACTGCTGGGCAAAGGTCTCCCACAAGTCCTTCCATCTATCTCTACCCTGTGCGATACTCCACCATTCCTGCTTGAAGGCGTTATAAAAAAAACGTAAACGTTATATTATTATTTTTTTTATTCAACCTGTGTCACCCCACGGCTGGGTCTCCCCCACTGTCTTTCAGGACTTTCACTCTCGTACCAAATCCCACCAATCTGTCTCGAAGGCATCGAAATCATCACGCCAGCGTCTACTAGGCCTTCCTCGGCGCCGTCGCCCGTCTTCAGGCACCCACTGGCGTGACGATCGTTGCCCATCTGTCCGGGTGCATTCGTCTTACAAGGCCCGCCCAATCCCATTTTAGCCTGGCAGCCTTATTTCCTGCATCTATATTATTATTATATTATATTAAAGTATTATGTACTAAACGACATGTACCTACCCATTACGGCGTGCCAAAAAATATAATTGCATTTAAAATGCGCACTAAATCTTATATAAACTATGTAACATTACGTACCTATTATATAATTATATTATAATATTATGTACATTATATAAACTCAACAGATACCTATACCTGTACATACGTCGTACGTATCTATAATACGTAAAATTAAATTAAATTTCTAAAATTAGTCACTTATAAATTTATAATACTATCAGGAACTATTTACCTATGTACATTTCTTTATAACATTATCTAAATGGTAGCTTATTATTGATCGAGCGAAGCGAGATCTCTAAATCAAATTGGGCAAATCCGCGTTGTACGTTTGTTTGACCGAGGATAACTTTCGAAGCGTTTATCCGATCATTGTGGAATTTGGTATTATATAGGTAGGTGGTGATGGCACAATTTTGGTGTGACTAAATGAGCTAAAAATATGGGGGGGGGGGGGTTGAGATATTGGGGATCAAGAGGGGTAAACAAAAACAAAATGGGACTATCCGGTCAAATGGCACGTCTAAGGTCTTTGTGAGTACATTTCGACCCGTTTTTATTTTTAGTTTAAACCTTGTAGTTTTTAAGTTATTAGCCCTAATAAGAACTGAACTTTGACAAAATTCACAGGGTACACCAGTGACCCCACAATGCTGAAATTTGATATGCGTGTGGAAAAAAATTTTTTTTTACAAATATAGGGAAGTCTGAAATCCTGAAGAACTGCGATTTCTACCCCTTAAATGTGTACACAACCAATTTACAAGAACTCCCGTTAATTTGAATGAAACTGTAGGTCAAGTAAGTTGGTTATGCATTTCGTGGTACTAAATATTTTGATAGTCAAAGATTAGGTACAAATATTTTTTTTTTTGTTTTTATGAGAGACTCGCGAGATCTCGCAGTGCGGGGCGAACCACTAGTTACATAAATAATTAGTACATAAATAATAGATTATAATATTAATGTTGTGCGGATTTAATTAATAAATTATTATCATCAAAAAAATTTACTAAATGTCATCCATCCAAGTCCAGTCCAACCAAGAACAACCAGTCAGACCAGCTACCCCAAGAGACTATTACATCCCCTCGAGAAAATCTACTATGCGGTCATCGCCAAACTTTAGTCTAGTTTGTAACAGAATTACAGAACGCATATATATCTACAGGGACAAATATTTACAAAAAAAGCAACAGATATGACACACATTTAGCAGGTATTATGTACATATGTATTAAGTTCGGAAACATCACTGTGATGATGACGCAGGGCGGGTATCTTACGCCACCCCGCTCCGAACTCCAGCCAACCATCAAACTTTTTCACGAACCACCCCTGCACAATATCGACGGATGGAAGGGAAGTAGGTACCTAGTATGGATGGAGGGGGCAATACGTAATAAAAACTAGAAAACCGTGCCTTATTATTAATAGGGTACCTCCCCTAAATGGAAGTTGCGTGCGGGTCATTTATTTTACATATGCACCACATGAAAAAAGTGGAACTGACCAAAAATTAGCAACTTAATCTTGCCTTATCACTTCTTAAGTTATTACTTATTAAAAATACATACTATTTTTATTTGATACTAGTTGACCCGCCGAACTTCGTATCGCCTTAACATGCATATGACGCGTGCTGAGAATGTATTGTCAATCGTTCGTCATTAGTTACGTTACATCTATGTATGAAAAAATGAATTTTCATCATAATTTTTTTTAGCGTAAAATTTTCCAATATTTTAATAGTTATTCTGCTATTTGGGGTGGATACAAATCTAACAAATCAAAGATCATCAAAATCGGTCCAGCCGTTCGTGAGTTATAAATGCTGTAACTAACCCGACTTTGTTTTATTGATCGCGCGAAGCGAGATCTCCGAATCAAATTAGGCAAATCGGCGTTGTATGTATGTTTGTTTGTCCGAAGACAACTTTCGAAGCGTTTATTGTGAAATTTGGTATATAGGTAGGTAATGATGGCACAATTTTGGTGTGACTTAATGAGCTAAAAATGTGTGGGGGGGTTTTGAGATATTGGGGTTCAAGAGGGATAAAAAAAAATGAAAATGAGACTATTATTATTATATTTATGTAGGCAATTAGGTAGTTAGTAGTTTTTTATTTCTATTTTTTTTTAATGTTAGTAGGTACCTAGTTAAGCACGCCAACCTATGTTGTTTTACCTGTCACGGTTGACTGGTAGAAAATGCTTTTAGCATTAAGTCCTCCATTTCCATTTTTCTTTTTGTGCAATAAATAATTAAAACAAACAAACTATTAAATTAACTGAGACGTCAAATAAAAGGCCTTTATTAGTACATTTTGACCCCGTTTTTATTTTGAGTTAAGTTTTTGTAGTATTTGAGTTATTAGCCATAATAAAAACTAAACTTTGACAAAATTCACAGGGTACACCAGTGACGCCACAGTGCCGTAATTTGGTATGCGTGTAGCTTAAGTATCACAAATATAGGCAAGTCTGAAATCTAGAATAACTGCAATTTGTACCCCAAAAAACCGTAACCAATTACATGAACTCCCGTCACCTGTAATTTGAATGAAACTGTAGGTCAAGTCTGCTGGTTATTTATTTCGGGGCACTATTTTGATCGTCAAAGATTACGAATAATTTGTTTTCATGGTAGAAACGCGAGATCTTAGTTCGGGGCGAACCACTAGTATATACATATGTATATAGATTGTTATAGTTTAGTCTACTATATAAAGTATTTAAGTAGATTAATGCTATTTTATTAGACCTGTGCAAATTTTCATAAGTTTCTCTTTCTGTGCACTACCTACACATCTTTATCTACAACACACAAAGGTTATCTGGAAGAGAATGCATCTCTTCAGCATTAAGTTCGCCTTTATACTAGTTTTATAAGTATAATAAAGTATCTTTAATCAATCGAGCCAAATCACGTGGGGGGGGGGGGGGGGGGGCGAATATCACGTTATTTTTTTCACCGTGATTCTAGATTACGAGAGAAGCAATCATGATTGCTAGTCTTAAACAAAAATAATAAAACCAATGGTACCATATGAATACAAAATATGTAGAAAAATCTCACGTGAGGTAAGGCGGGGGAGGGGAGGGGGGGGGGAAGGAGTCTAACCAAATCTCGCGACATCTCATTGTTATCTTTTGGAAATCCCAATGGACAAGTGGACCCGGTGGGGAAATTAATTACCAATGCCTTAAAAATACCATCAACTAAGATAATATGCTAAGTAACAAACAGTTTACTCACAGTATTACAGGATGGAAAAAATACGACTGTCGATGTCGTAGCGTCATCTAAACAATCCCATAATCATAAATACTAATTACATATTTACAAAATATTTTGTTTTTATAAAAAATAATATGAGTTATTGTAAATTTTCATTTTCACCCCGTTCAGGCATAACTTACTAGTTCCGGGCCACCATGTATATTTCTGATTAGAGATTAATAATAAATATATTTATTTATGATTATAGATAAATGTATTTTTAGGGATAAAAAATTACAAACGTTTTATTTAAAAAAATCCCAAATACAACCACGGAATATAAAAAGTACCCCACTATACTATTATACCAATCTCATCAAGAAAAAACCCGCGATCCAAATGATTATGTAATAATGTTTAGGTAAAACTGTGGTAGTCAGTAGGTATACAATGTTTTACTTTCGATTTTCCTGTATAGCATTTTGAGATGATTCAGGTTGTGTCTTGGACCAGTCGTGCATTTGTAATTAATTTAGCTTTATGAATGGATGGATAGCTGTTGTCTGTTGTAAGGTACGTTAGGCTTCACTTTCACGGATCAATTGCCGTCTACACTCTTGTTCCATATCGGAATGGATTGGAAGTTGATTACACAGTTTGGAGTGTACATCAAAACCTTATTTTATGGATATACCCTCGTACTATCAACCACCGCGAAGCTTAACCATAATAGTTGGATTTTGGTACGTGTGGGTAAAGTTTTATTGTCTGCAAATGGTATTACGAATTATAAATTATGGTTACATGACAAGGTAATACGATCAAGAAAAGTACCATCGTAACCAAAGTATATTCTTTATTTATAATGGAATCATTATGGCATTTACAAATTAGTTTTTCGTTGATTTAATAAATGCGAACAGAAACCGCAGTATAAATAAATTACCTTAATTATTTCCTTTCGTAATAAATGTGGAATCGCTACTTTCCTATAGCCCGGAAATAACCAAGGAAAATAAATTGTGCCTGTAAGTAGTACCAAAAAAAAATACTTGGATATTTTTTTCATTTTAAAAGAATTGCTTGCTGATTGATTACAAAAACGTATTGGGACGAGCATGAAACAAAAATATGTATATTAAAACCTATTCAGGGTTCCCTCACGGAAACAGAGTATTATTAATAGTAGAGCTATTAGTGGTACTCCTAGGGGAACTTAGGGGTACTACGAGCACAACTTAGTTTCCAAGGTCCCAGGGGAACTGAAAAGCGGTACAGCAGGGAAATGCCGTGTGGATCAAGCACGGGCGTAGCTGAGTCACTATCCCACCCTACTGCGCGTGTTCAGTTAATGAGAGGTTTTATTTTACGGCCATGTTATTAAATCCTAATAGATGGCGCTGCTCTGTATAAGTTACAAAAACAAAGTGAATTGTCAATGTCAATAATAATTGCCGTGTCAATATTAATTTATGAGGAGTTTAAAATTATTTCGTGTGAGCAGTTTCTTAGGGCAAATAATAAAAAAACATTTGTTTACAGAGAGAGAAATAGGCACTACGTAATTTCAAACGTTTCTAAATTTGACATAAAACCATCTTTTAATGTATATTATCTCCACAGCGCCATCTATTACGCTAGTTGGAACTAGTTTTTTTTATCAAAATGAAGCCTTCATTGACAGTGACAAGAGCAGCGGTTTAGTAACGCTTACTTATTTCAGCCCAAGTATGTTTTTAGCACACACGCAACGATACTAAAACGTATCTACGATTAGTGATTCGTGCAAATTGTGGTTAACTACATTTATGTGATGTAAATATATCAACAAGTGAAGTATGGAAAATTATTTTCCAAAAAAAAAAATGTTCAACTTAAAAAGAGCATAAAGCGTGGGGTTTGGGACCATGAACTGGGACTCTATGGAACTCCACACACTGAACGCAGCAGAGCCGGCTGCCGTTAAGCGTAAAAAAAAATTCTGGACATTTCACACAGCGCTATCTAGTCCCAAACTAAGCTAAGCTTGTACTATGGGAACCAGATAACTGATAGATTAATTATGTACATTGTTTTTTGTAAAATACATACTATTGCATTATGTATTTATAATACATAGGAAAATACCCAAACCCGGAACAAATATCTGTAGAGCATGCAAACATCTGTCCCGCAGCGGGAATCGAACTCGCAACCTCCTGCGTCTCAGCGGGCTATTCATTCGGCCACTGAGTCACAGAGGTTGTATGCATCTATATTTGAGACAACATACATTTTTTTAAATCATCACCAATTTCGCCACGGACCCGCTCTTTGATCGGCATCGCATGCGCGTCCTCGTATCAAGAGGAATTTTACGGGTTCAACTCCCGTCCATAATTTTTATCAAAATCTTAAGATTCCGAAAGTGTCGTATAACACTTTAAAATGAAAAAATAACTATTAAATGAATATTACATTTACCATTTTTTTTTAATTTATACTCCCCGCTCTCAAGTCAACTCCCCACCAGAAGCGCGTTTTGTGTGTGGAGACTTTCACTTAACCTTAGGACTCCCAGCTAAATCCATATCCAGCTATAGCAATAGACAATCTATTGATTCTGGATTGTGAATTTGTGACAGTGCCCAACACTAAATGGTCGTTATAATAAAGTGACAAAGCTATCCTAGGATCAGCTATGCGCTAAATCTCCGTGTAATATGTAGGCCTATTGATCTGCAACAGATCGAATACATTCGGCAGCACGTACGTCGTGTTGATGCCTATCATGGCGTACGTAAAGTATTTATAACTGAGCTCGACTATTATTTTGTTCTTATTATCGAGAGTATCATCCGAGTTGCGTAACTCGTTTTCGCGCTGTCCTAGGAGCGCGCTGACGAACGCGTACGAGAGCGACTTGCCTAGGGCCCTGGTGGCCAGCACTCCGCAGAAGCCGAGGATGGTTCGCAGGATGGTGCAGCCCAGCATCTCCCAGGAGGGCCAGATGACTGCGTAGGGCGGGGCGAGCGGGCTGGCCGCCATGTTGCCGAGCTGGTAGTTGGTCCAGGACCCCGTGAGGATGCCTGCGCATACGCTCACTATCATGGTCGTATCGCCTCTGGAACAAAATAGTTGGGTTAACATTTAGTTATTAGACATCTTTGGCAGACTACAAGTTGATTTGGCTCGGGGTCCTAAGACCAATATTGAGAAGTATAATTGATCGAGCGAAGCAATATCTCCAAATCAACTTGGACAAATCGGCGTTGTGTTTTTGTGTATTTGTGTTTGTTTGTCCGAGGATAACTTTTGAAGCGTTGACCTGATCATCATGAAATTTGATAGCAGGTAGGTAGCACAATTTTGGTGTGACTAAATGAGCTAAAAATGTTGGGGGGTTGTTGAGATAAATTCTTGTAGTTTTTGAGTTATTAGCCATAATAAAAACAGAACTTTGACGAAATTCACAGGGTACACCAGTGACCCCACAGTGCTGTAATTTGGTATGCGTGTAGCTTTGGTGACACAAATATAGACAAAAGTCCGAAATCCAGAATAACTGCAATTTCTACCCCAAAAAAAACTAACCACTTAAAATGAACTCCCGTTACCTGTAATTTGAATGACACTGTAGGTCAAGACAGTTTGTTATTTATTTTATTTATTTTAATAGTGAAAGATTACGAATATATTAGTTTTGCTTTTATGGGAGACTCGCGAGATATTATTTCGGGGCGAACCACTAGTATATGTTAAGTTGAATAAAAAATATAGGTACCAATACAGATTGCAACATGAGCGGCATTTTTTTTCAATATATCGAACTAAGGCGGTCAAAAGGTCGTTTTTATCGAATCCTTATCAAATCAGGTACCTACCTACTAGTCCGCACATTATAGGTACCTACCTATTATTAAACGAGTATGGTGTCGGTGGTGCGCAGCGCAAGTAAACAATGCATTCGATAAGATTGTGATTATTTATCAAAAGCTTTTGTTTAATACTAGCTGCCGCCCGCGGATTCGCTCGCGTGATGGGTTTGTCAATAAAAACATTATTCACAGTCGGTTAAAAAGCAGCCTATGTCATAAAAACAGGCTGAACCGATTTCGATCAAATTTGGTATGTACGTAGATTATAACCTGGATGGTAATCCAGTAGTAACTTAGAAGACAGAAGTAGCTTAGGTGGTAACCTAAGCTACTTTTAGTTGATAAACAACGCGTGCGAAGCCGCTGGCGGAAGGTAGGTATAAATTGTGTTACCTGGTCGGTGTCCACTTATCAGCATTAGGATAGAACACAATGACAGCAATGGAGAGGGGTATGACCACCAATGGTGCATATGCCCCTGTGAGTAGGTAGTCATCTAGCCGATCCACCACAGGGACCAGGACTATGAGGAGAGCTGTGGCAAGGAGCAGGCCAGCTGCTATGTCCTGGAACCAGAAAAAATAAATATTATGCCTCAGGCACATACATGTTTAATAGCAAAGCATAAAAGTAGATTTTTTGTCATGTCTAGTAGGCCTAATACTGAGGACATGTGGTTGACTGATACAATTTTAATAATAAAAATAAACCATATTTGTGTTGTTATTAGGTAAATATTTCAAAAGATTTCAATGAATACTCACTGTTTAGTTAGTAACTGAAATGATAAAAAAAATTATAGATAAAAGTAGATAAATTAATTTAACAAATTTAGTCTGCTATCAGTTTTGCTTGAGCGAGTTATGTGCCATCTCCAAGAGGGGCAAAAAGGTGGATGGATCCCAGAAAAATATGACTGCTGTAGCCCAACAAATGAATCCACATAAACTTTGTCATTTATGGTATACTAGCTGACCCGCCCGTAGCTTCACACGCATGGTTTGTCAATAAAAGCACTACCCTCCTCCGCAGTTGGTTAAAAAGTAGCATATACCCCAACCCCAGTCATAATCTATTTATATATAGGGTGTTTGATAATATACGCACAAAAATAAAAGGGGGTTATTTTGATGAGCATAATAAATACATTTGTGAAATGTTTACCATAGAAATGTGAAATTTATTTTGGCATGTATAAACAAACACTTTATTAAACTTATGTTGTGCTATTGCATAATGCTTGCCATCTAACCACAGATACTACTGTATTGGTGACGTCTCGAGATATCTCTTGTTGCCCATTTGTAACCCAAAACCCGCAGCCATTTCTAGAAGAGATCAAAAATACACGCCTGCTTAGATCTACGGTAGTAGGTAGGTACTAGTAGCTAATCTACGCTATTGTGGAATAAGGCCCTTAGTTTTGTATGTCGATTGCAAGAGTAGGCAGTAAGTTTTATATCGAATTAATCACCTAAACTTAGTTGATTTTCTTTAATATTTGATAATATAACTAGTAGTTTTTTTTTCAAGAAGTCTTTTTTTATGATTTGAGAAACCATCACTTGAATATCCTCAGTATATTACCAAACACCCTGTATACCAAATTTTATCGAAATTGGTCCAGCTGTTTAGTCATAAGAAATGTAACAGACAGAGAGACATAGTTACTATAAAATTTATAATACGAGGCATGCCTTTTAAGTTCTGTCGTTTCCATATTTTCCGGCAATTTTGAATTTGGAACTGTTCTATATTCGAATGTGTTTACATTTTGAATCTCAAAACAGTTGAAAGTATTAGGATTAATGCTATTGTTTAGTCACAGTTTCGATTTGAATCTGTCAGGTCACGTACGAAAATGAATCTTTCTAAGGAAAATGTTCGTGCAATAATTTTCTACAACTTTAGAAGAGGCCTGACACGGCTTTAGTGTTTAGAAGAGCTAACATCTGTGTTCAGTGATGTAGCCCCATGTCTGCGGACTGTCGAACGCTGGTATTTAGAATTCCAGCGTGGACATACTAGTGTTAGTGACAGATTTCGCGAAGGACGCCCAAAATCCGCCTTCACTGAAGATAACATCATTGCTGTGAGACAACTAATTCTCGAAGATCGTCATGTGACGTATCGAGAGATAGAGGCTCTATTAGGCATCTCAGGGACAACCATTCAGAAGATCTTGCATGAAGCGCTTGGTGTGAGAAAGCTAGTTTGCCGTTGGATACCGCATCTGCTTTCCGACGATCACAAGGCGGCCCGCGTCAGATGGTGTAAGAAAACTCTGCAAAGGTTCAACCGAGGGGAGTCAAATCACGTCTACGACATCATAAGTGGTGACGAATCTTGGATCTATGCCTACGATCCTGATTCCAAACAACAATCTACAATCTGGGTCTTTCAAGACGAGCCAAAGCCGACTAAAGTTGTTCGTTCTCGAAGCACTTCAAAGAAGATGGTGGCCACGTTCGTTGGAAAAACCGGCCATGTTGCGACTATTGCACTTGAAGATCGTAGAACGGTTAACGCAGAGTGGTATACTACAGTTTGTTTACCACAAGTCATCGCCGAACTTCGAAAATCTAACTCAAAGCGACGCATCATCCTGCACCACGACAACGCAAGCTCACACAGCGCTCGTCAAACGATTGAGTATTTGAAGCAGGAAAAAGTAGAAATTCTTGACCATCCTCCATACAGTCCTGACCTAAGCCCTAACGATTTCTTTACATTTCCTAAAATTAAGAAAAGTCTTCGTGGTCAAAGGTTCCAGTCCGGTGAAGAAGCAGTCGACGCTTTCAAGTCAGCCATTTTGAACACCCCCACTTTAGAGTGGAATAAATGTTATACTAATTGGTTTGAGCGAATGGAAAAGTGTATTAAGCTACGCGGTGAATACTTTGAAAAACAATAAAAAGTACTATAAGGTTCTAGTTGTGTTTTTTTCTTCAAACGACAAAACTTAAAAGGCATGCCTCGTATTCCTATGGACCACAGGTCCTTACTTTCAAAGAGACTTACCAAGACACTGTGCATGCCGAGGTACACTCGACTGACACAGATAAGTGTGCACCACAGCACTGCAATGACCACACCCACATGAACAGGATACAGGTACCTATCCATGGTGTAAAGCAGTATGGAGAAGGGTATTGATACCCCGACCATAGCGTGTGTAGATGGCATGCCATACTCTATAGCCCATTTCTGCTGGAGTTTCTGGACAGGGTACCCGGGGCGAGGCCAGCGAATTATATCTTTGAAACCTTGACCTGAAATTTTTTTTTTTTGTTTATTTTTTTTTTTGTTTTAGAGTCTATATTTTCTTGCACTTTGCCCATTGGGCATTGAGCTAGAGTTTGGTGTATAGTTTAATTAAATAGTAGAAAAATTAAATAAAACATAAGTTTAATCAACAAGTTAATATTCGTTATTCAAATAACCAGGAAATATACTGAATTACAGGCTTGTTGACAAAGTGATAGGTATACTTAGTTTTCTACTAAAAGAACTTTAGACTTATGTGGTAACACTGATAAGGAAAATCTCAAGGTGCTTTTATTGATACCGTATAAATGTGTGGTTACAAAAATTCCTAGATTTAGAATTAGCAGGTTTCTTTTTTACTGATTTATACTAGAATTAAATGTATGATATTAATTCAAACTGCGAAAACTTCGCTTGTGAAATGGTATTGCTGCCGAGGTTTTACCCAGGGAATACAGTATAGGGTTCTTCAAAAAGGGCGTTTTAAAAATTTTAAAGGGTCAGCAACTCACGAGTGCTACCTTTGGTGATACAAACATCCATAGCCTACGGTCACCGCTTACCATCAGGTGGGCAGTATGCTTGTTTGCTACCTTAGTGGCATATAAAAAAAGGAATATAGACATTATGTATGCTAGTACAATAAATAATGAGTTTTAAGTTAGAATAATATAAGTTTTTTACCAATATACATAATTATAGTCCACACAAGGACTACCCGCCGGCCAACTGCTCCATCGACATTCCAGAACCAGAAAGGTATAAATGTGGCATAAAATAGTTCATCTCCTAGTTCGGTACCTATCACAAACAAATAGTACCAGAACTTATTGTTTACATGGCACACAACGTCTTTTCCCGCGCTCTCTGCGGAGCTATCGGTATCGCACGAGGACTGGGAGCTACTGGAGATATCACTAGGGATTCTCTTGTGTTGTTTTAGTTCAGGATCCTCCTCTTCATCACGATCATGTCGATCGGAATGCAGGATCTCAGATGAATCAGTTTCTTTTCGATTACTTTTGTATCTGACTCCGAAGAAGTTTTGAACTTTAATTACAAGTAGGGGGTCTTTAAGATATTCTATAATAATATCCCACATCGTAAACAAATAATTTAAAATTTATAAGAAAAATGAAAATTAGTATGATTTCCACTTCTTGATTGACTGACTGACAGAGAGTCTTACTGTCAAAATTGACAAATTCTAATCAGGCAAGACCGTAGACTGCGTAGACGGAGATTATTATTTACTAGAATAATATAATATATAAATATTAAATATTAGAATAATTTAATATTTATTCTCAGTCTACGGTATACTGAGACTAAAGTATAACAGCAGTGATGAAAAATAACCATTTGATCGTAAGAAAATGATATATAAATAGCCATAATTTCCATGCCTATCATGCACTTGTGTGTTTTGTCTGTGTCCAAAAGAAAGTGATTTGCCGTATCAATCAAAACTTGAATTAGAACAAAATCATTCATAATGAGGGCTGTTCATTCTCGATTTTAAAAAAAAGTAGTTCCAACTAGCGTTAGCGTAATCTTAGCGTAATAGATGGCGCCGTCTAAACAAGCACCCGAGACATGCTCCGCTAAAAAACATATTTCTAAACTTGCCAAACTGTTCAAGTCGCAAAGACAACATCAACGTTTCTGCGTTTTTGTTTCATCTTGTGTGTGGTAATCAATTTTCTTTTGTGATCGTATTATTTTTTAGACCTGTGCTAGCCTAATGGAATCTAACTAATTGATACACTGTATCAATGGATGTCGCTGTTTATTCTGGAGAAACTTTGTTCCTTAAGATCAAATGCTTATTTTTTATCACTGCTATTTCTTGCTTTTATGCTTTTTATAAATGTGAAAAATCACAGACAATGATTTTTCATTAAAATGCCGTAATGTCAAACTCACTATTCTTGCTAGTGCTATTTCACATGTGAAAAATCACGGGCAACGAAAACGCCTGATGAATTCCGAAGAAATGCGAACGACTGGTTTGTAGTAGACCCGAATGACAACAACCGATACACGATGAATACCGAAAGTGATTTAATTTGAATGAGTTTTAACAGGTTATGCGAAGGAAAATAACAGGTGTGATGTGACCTAATTATGATTTTTCACATGCTACTCGTGAAAAGTTCCATCCCTAGTGCTTGACAGCCTTACAGCAGCGCCATCTATTAACAGTTCTCAAAACATGGCCGTGAAAACCCCTCATTGCTTACAAACAGGAGGGTATGTATAGAAGAGATGACTAAACCATGCGTTGTCTCCTATTGCGAAAACTACGGCAGACACTGTTTTTCCAAGGATGGAATTCGCAAAACGAAATGAATAAGTACAAGCAATTAAACATGTGTGTGTGTGTGTGGAAGTGCGTGTGTGTATGTGTGTGTAGAAGCGTTTGTGTGCGGGAGTTTGTTTGTGTGAGTGCGTGCGTGTTCGCGTGTGTTTAATTTTGCAAGGTAGGGGGAATCAAAATATTCTCGGTATCATCGTACGTTAGTGATTGAAGCCAGGTTTTGCATTTAATTTTACATCTGTGGAATGTCAGAGGATAAATGTCAATAGCTTTGTTTACTCTGTTGTACAAAGAACAGCTTATATAAAAGTAGTGTCTTCCAGCTAGGGCAGTTTTGTGGGGCTGTATACTGCAAACCTTATCAGAACGACGCTTAACGGAGCTCAAAACTGGATCGAATGAAAGTTCAGTGTGTTTCCGCAAAACTGTCGCTAGGACAAATAGTGGTCGCACTGTAAGAACTTCACAGATCGAATATAAGGAAGTAGTGGGAAAGCGTCTAGGGTTAGAGGTCATGACCTTCAATACAGCTCTCTAGGCTCTCTCCACTTTCAACATAAGAGTCTTAGTAGAACCGCCCCATGCAGTTATACAGTAGGATAAGACCGATTGAGCTAGAGCATAGTAAACCATTTTAAGGAAGGAAAGTCAACGCTGTTACAAAGTTGCTTAAAAATGTACATTAGTTTTCTGATTCTGGACACTGTACACTCAATACGGCACGGATAATGAAAGAAGAGGGAGGTTGAGTTCTGACGCTTGGGGAGAAAGTTATGAATTTGGTTTTAGGAACATTTAGAGTAAGAAGATTCTGGGAGAGCCATGTCAGAGCCGATTTAAGAGCAGATTCCGCAAGTGAGTTAGCCTCTGCCCAGTCATGACCTCCGATTAGAAGAGCTGTATCATCAGCACACGTAAATATACGTAAATAGGTACTGCAGTTTGGGAAAGAGAAATTGCACAAGTCGTTAATGTATATGAGAAAGAGAGTGGGTCCAAGAACACTCACCTGCGGGACACCGAAACTTAAACTCTCTTCCTTGCTGGACAAATTATTAATTACGACTACCTGTCTGCGGTCGGAGAGGTAGCTCTCAAAAAGGCTGTTAGTGATGCCTCTAATATCAATAATAATACGATCACAAAAGAACATTGATTGCCACACACAAGACGAAACAAAAACGGAGTGAGCGAGCATGTTCTATAATTTTGATATTGTCTTTACGTCTTTGACAGTTTGGCAAGTTTAGAAAAATATTTTTTAGCGGAGCATGTCTCGGATGCTTGTTTAGACGGCGCCATCTTTACGCTAGTTGAAACAACTTTTTTTTTTAAATCGTAAACGAAAAGCCCTCATTACACATTACCTACCACAAAGAAGGCGAAAGATAATTATTATATTATGATAAATTAAAAGTTAAATTCGCATAAAATTAAAAATATTAAAATTATGATTATTTATCATTTATATGTATACTTAAATGAAAATATAATAATAAGCTTACATTTAGATAATGTAATATTATAATGTAACAAAGAAATATTCTTAGGTAATATTAAGTAGGTAACTAATTTTAGAAATGTAATTTAATTTTTATCTTTAAGGTACGTATCTATGACGTACAGGGATAGGTAGATTTATATAAGTTTATATAAGTACAATATTAATTTTGCCACGCCCTAACAGGGTGCATGCCATTTAGATTACTTAATCTTAAGATGTAACTAATTTCGTGTCGCAAAAATATGAAAATAAATAAAAGATTTTAGTTGAAGCGAAGCGAGTGCAGAGTGACTATGGAGGATTGTGTGATTGTAATGTCACTGTCAATGTCATCGATAGGCGTCAGCTGTGCTGACATTACTTTGTGTCACTGTCTATTTGTCTACTCTATTTAGGTAATTGTTTTGTTTTGATGTCAAAAAGTTGAGAATGCGGGTGAAGGAAGGCGAAGTGAAAGTGTAACTCTGTCTATTTATCTTTTAACCCGCAATTATTTTAAATTATTGATATCATCTAGTTTTTCATGGTATTTCATTCGTTCGTTATAAATATTCAATTAGCTGAACGTAGAAGCCTTTTGACCTCAGGCTGTTAGATTTCATGTAAGTTATCTTTCTAATTTATGATAATCTATGTTCAAAAAATTTTAGAAGTATGTACAAATTGCTGAATTGCGCCTAGTATTATTACTAAACTGCCACCGCCTATCAAATATACCTATTCAGCAAAACAACTACAATATTTGAAAATTAATGGAGTGGAGGAAGGTGCGTGAGCGCATTTGTACATTCTACTTTATAAACTTCTTAATACACGTCTTGACAAAGGCAGGGTATTTAATACTAATTGTAAAAAAAATTGTATATTGGAAACAGCTGGTTTAGTAGAAGGAGTTGGAAAATCTTGTGTAGTTTTGGCTTAGATTATCTATAATCTGACCCAGTTTTAGCCGAGCTACTGATATTCTCTTGATATTATTAGTATAGATTTATAATATGATGATATGATGATGATGGTTAAGTAAATAAACTAAAACAAGCAGGTAACACTTAATGGATATTGAATTATTGACAGTGTAATAATGTAACTAAAACAAACACTCACAAATCCCACACGGGTTGATAACATTGTTACATAGCTACATTTATCTGTTGTCTTCCCACTATTCAATAAATAAAGACCATAGATAACAGTTCTATACTCAGTTACACTCTGATACTGCTCTTACATAGTGTATGTACTGTCAATTATAAATATATATATATATATATATTTATTCTGATATTTTTCATTTTAATCATTTTAAAATTAGTGAAGTAAATTTATTCTGTGTCAGTAATATTCAGCACTGTGTTAAAAATGTGAGATTTCTCTAGAGAAACTGTGTGGAATAAGGGTATGTATCATTTGTTTAGATGATATGACTATGTACCAACCTAATTAAAAAGATTTTTTTTATAAAAGCTATCAAGAAAAAGTTCAGTCAAATATACAGCTTACTGCGCTGGAATGAAAAGATGAGACTAATAAAAATTAGTTAGCAAAAATAATGAGAGTTGCGAATTAACATTTTGCTCATTTAATGTTTGCTATAGTTTCCATGTAAACCTATTATAGGTTGGATTTATTTAACTATAAACATCTACCTATGCTCATGATCCTAGAGAACTTCTTTAACTCTTCATTATCCTCGTCAGCCCTTCTCATCCTGCTGGGCATAGGAATCTCTTCATTGTTGGATGACAACTTTGTTGCAATTCGTCTTTGCCTTGCGCTGTTCTGACCCACGTGAGATCTGCGGTTTTTACTATGTCGTCGATCCATCTTGCTGAAGGACGACCTGTATTCTCGCTTCCATCTCGAGGTCACCACTCAGTCTGCGACCTGTTTCACCTGTCATCATTGCGCCTGTGAAGTATTGGGGACTCGGTGTAAAAGTGTAATGGCGAGCATAGCGCGTTCCATGGCTATCTGTGAGCTGTGCGACTCTAATCCGCAGCTCGTGAGCGTCCATGTCTCGGCATCGTAGGTCAATCTTTGCAAGACATTAGTTATAGATACTGGTCTTCAGACATTGGAAGATTTTAAAATAAAAATGAACTTGACGTAATTCACCTAATTTTAATACTCTAATTTCTTGCGTAATTACTAATTACATGTTTTGGAATGCGATTGTTCGTTATTGTTATAATCCAGTGCCTAACATTAAGTGCATTGTATTGTATCTACATTCTAACTTGACGTTATCATTATCTGTTTTGTAATGATGGTTCAATAACTTTTTTTTTGCGCGATAGGTCAGCGCGCGAAGGAAATGGCGTCAGAAGAGGAGGTGGACTCTTTGAAACTATACTGGGACCATTTCTTCAAAGCAGAGACCGGGACTTATGAGGTCAGTCTCACCAATTTATATTATGTTTAAAAGTGTGTGATTTGTGTTAGACCGGAGACCAGAGATGAGATTCACCGCGTTCGGATTCAGTCCTGGAAGTCTTGTATTCTCCGTTTTCAAAGGTTTTATCGACAGCGGCCTATTTTAGTCTGGTGGTTGCCTGACCGACTAAGAAATTAAATGAAAATATTTATTAAAATATCGTCATACATGTACAGTTTAGTGATCATATAATCAGTAATTTTAACACCAACAATATACACAACTTAAACGAGCATTGCAAATGATTGCACGAAAAAATAATACTTAATAATTAAAAATAATACTCAAAAATAGTACTCAAAATATTTCAGGTGTACAGGGGCATCGTCACTTAAAGAATAAAAAACTATATAAAATAAATAGATCAATATCAAAATACCATTGTTCACTGTCATTATATTTACTTATTTTAAGTTCAGATATATTAAATTTGCCTATAATCGTTTCCAATAAGTTCACTCACATTATAAATGGTTTTGTCAAGGAGAAGTTGCTTAACTTTATTGATAAAAGATGTCTCACAAGTTGTTCTAATACTCAATGGAAGTTTTTGAAATATTTTTGTCCCATAACCTAGGGTAGTTTTATTGACAGATTTAACCGATGACTTGCTGATTTCAAGCACATTTGATTTCTGATACTTCTCTTATCATTACATCCCCTTATTTCGAATTGACTGAAGTTTTCCCTAACATATTTTAGAATTTCCATTATGAACACAGACGTAGAGATTAATATTTGCAGGCTCGTCTCTTAAAATGTTCTCTACAAGAGTATTTATATTTGGCCTTCACAAGTACTCTAATTGCTTGTTTTTGCATTTTTAGTACTCTTTCGCAGTATGTACTGTTTAAGGAACTACATGCTAATATTTTTATAAGAATGTTTCCGTGGATGTTGCTTACAAGTTTAGTTGTTAAAACGCAGAAACGGTTGATCAGAGTATAGTATAATATGTAGGAACATCATCCCGAAAAAAGAGGAGGCAAAAATCTCAGCGTACACACATCTAGCATACTTATTTTAAATAACATTTTGTATAATGCATTGAAATAAAATTTCAATATGTACTTTTAATACACTTAATAGAACATAGAAGTTACATAGAACCAAAACTGTAAGTGCAAAAATAGCCTTCTTACACCGGTAGCGTAGCCTTATTGCGTAAGCCACCGGTTACTTAATATAGTTCTTCCTGTCGTATAATCAAACGCTAGTGTGTAATGATGATGTTGAGTGAGGTTACTGCGCATTGCACGAAGTTCCGGATGCAAATAATAAGTTTTAATCGAGCATCATTAGCAGCATAGCAGCGCACCAATCTTTCAATTAATAACGCGCGTGCAATGTGCTTACTGCGCTATAATACACGCGATCTTACTCAACACAATATCTTTATTAGAAACCTAGAATGGAATTTAAACGGCTCCCGACTAAACGGTGAAGGGAAACATCGTGAGGAAACCGGCATGCCCTAGAACCAAAAATTTAAAGGCTTGTGCCATCGGGTTAGTGTTATATTATGCGGCAATGGGCATGCAACCTGTCACGTGAATGCAAAAAGTGGGCTTGTATTAAACGTAATGTTTAGACCAGGGGTCGGCAACCTTATGCTATAGCCGGGCCACATATGTTGCCAGAGTATCAGTGCGGGCCGCACTTATATTTATATGTTCGGGCATGTATTTTTAATATTTGAAATAAAACGCATATATATTCATACAATTATCTCTTTTTTAATTGAACTACTATACTAACATAAAAGTAAGAACTAGTGAGATTTTTGAGGCTGCATTTGACTTGCAAGTTTTTTAACGTCTGCTTTCATTTTAGTAGTAGACACGCGCAGTATCGCGTCTAAATGTTCATCCGTTAACCGCGAACAATTCTTATTTTTGCGGTAGTTGAGAATTGAAAAAGTCTGCTCACACAAATATGTACTACCAAACATAGTTATTATCTGCTGAGCAAACTTTTTCAATTCTTTGAAGTTTTCAGAACTCAAACCTCCGTAGAACTGTATCAAGTCAGTGCTTTCCTTAAATGCCGTTTTAAGTGTGCTATTACTTTGCAAATCTACTATGTTCATTTGCAAATTGCTTGGTATCTCACTAATATCAATTGCAAAAGGGTTTTGGAATATTTCCATGTTAAGGGAGCTCTTTTTAAAGTCGGTGAATCGATTTACAAACTCAGTTTGTAGTTGTGTTAACACGTTTCTCATTGTAATATTTTGCCACACAAAATTATCTCCAGCTTCTTCCACGGCTTTCTTGCAATTAGGAAAATGGTCAAGCTTTTTTTCATCAATATGCTTGATAAACAGTTTCAGTTTCATTTCAAATGACTTTACATCTGTATACATATCGCAAATCAATTTATTTTTTCCCTGCAAGCGTTTGTTGAGCTGATTCAGGTCCTTAGTCAAATCAGTCAAAAAACCAAGATCGATAATCCACTGTTTGTTAGTAAGCTCTTCTACTGGCTTTCCTTTCATCTCCATGAAGTTGCCAATTTCTTTCCTCAAATCAAAAAACCGTTCCAAAACGGCACCTCGACTGAGCCACCTCACTTCACAGTAGTAAACCACGTCACCATGTTCAGCTTCCAGATCTTCCAAAAACTTTTGGAACTGACGGTGTGTGAGCCCATTTCTTCTTATAAAATTAACAGTGGATGTTACAGTATCCATTATTTCTTTCCAGGATATAACTTTGGAGCACAATGCCTCTTGATGGACAATACAGTGAAAAATCAATGGCACAGTAGATCCAGAATCTTTCACTTTGCTGATGATTCTCCCAACAACACCTTTGTTTTGACCGCTCATGTTCTTGCCTCCATCGGTAGTGACACAGTTCACAAGCTCTTCGTAAACAGTAAAGTTTTCGTCAATGCCGCGTACAAATATGAGTAACTGTGCTGTATCCGACACGTCCGTACTTTCATCCATCGCTAAAGAGAAGCAGTCGAAAGACTGCGTCTTATCCCTGAGTTGTTCACACAAATTAGCACCCAAGTCTTCAGTACGTCGGGTGCAAGTTCTTGCAGAGAGACTAAGACTTTCAAACATTTTTTTCTGCTCTGGGCATATTTCTTCTGCGATAGCTAAGACACACTCTTTTACTAATTCACTATCGGTAAACGGACGTCCACTTTTTGCAAGAATCTCTGCTACCCTGTAACTGGCCCGAACATTCGATTCGCTGTTGTCTGCCACAACCTTAAATATGTTTTGTTGATTTTGTAATGACGATTTCAAAGTGGAAATTTTCCTTTTCCGTATTTCTCCTTCAAGACAGTCAAATTTAGCTTTGTGCTCGGTGTCGTAATGTCGCTTCAGGTTATATTCCTTTACTACAGAAATACTCTTTTGACAAATCAAGCATAACGGTTTTCCTTTAAACTCGATAAAAAAGTATAATTCTGTCCATAATTCGTTAAAAACTCTTTTTTCTTCTTCTATCTTCCTTTTTCTTGAAGCCATGTTTATATAATTATTCTGTAACAATAATGAAAAAAATTAAATTCGTTGTAAAATTATATGTTCCAGTTAGCACCTACAAATTCAACTCCACATTCAAATAATAATTAAAACATGACACACTCGTAACTAACTTCATGTCATGTAACTACTATCCCCGTCCTTATAACATTTACCCATCAATCTGAAGGTTCACATTAACAAGCAGTAAATAAAATAAAACAAAATGCTCGCGAGTGCATACAACTTACCTCATACGTCGTGCGTGAGAAGCTATCAGCGAAGGGAAGAAAGGTGAAACGAAACGCGTAGCTAGCAACCAGATGAGACGTGAGTTTCCGGCGAATTTCCACAACCGAATGTGGCGAGAGCTGCGCGCGGCTGTGATTTTAACTAAAACCGGTCGCTTTGAATTTTTTCGCCGCCGCACACCTGCGTCTAATCAAAGACTGCCGCCCCGCCTATTGTCTCAAAGGAGCCGCCCGCCGCCGCACGTGCGGCGGATAAACGCAAAAGAAATTGCCAAGAATTGAATAAGTACAGCAAATATTTATTTTCGGTAGAAACAATACATAACATCACAGTCTTGATAAACAGTTCTTAAGAAATGAAATAGAGGTACATTTTTATCACCCCGCGTGGGAGCGAGCTTTCAAGAATACTCTCATGGCCCAGCAGCATGGCCGTATAAATTCTAGTGAATTTATATGGCCTTTTGCTTCGGTATTTTTTTCTTACGGACCTCAGGGTTGCGGGCCGCACCGAGATAGTCTACGGGCCGCATGCGGCCCGCGGGCCGCCGGTTGCCGACCCCTGGTTTAGACTTTCCTCTGACTACCTCACTGTGGGATATCACGGGTCCGCTGAGTGAGAGGTCCCAGGATGTCAATCATTGGGATTAATATAGTCGTAGGTATGGAACACTTTACCTTCGTCAGATGAAGCTAAAGTGTTGAAGAAAAACAGACGATGTTCGTCTGTTTTTCTTGAAGACTATAATCCGGGCCTCTAAGCTAAGATAATAGGTGTCTTCTAGATCTTCGTGCTTCATCTTAGACCTCATCATCGCTTACCATCAGGTGAGATGGTGGTCAAACGAAGATCAATCGTGATGAAAAAATGATTATTAAATTAAATAAAATAAATATTACTGGACATTTCACACAACGCCATCTAGCCCCAAACTAAGCAGAGCTTGTACAATGGGAACCAGATAACTGATAGAATACTTATATACTTTTTTTTGTAAATACATACTTATAATATATAGAAAAACATCCAGACCCGGAACAAATATCTTTAGATCATGCAAACATTTGTTCCGCAGCGGGAATCGAACCCGCTACCTCCTGCGTCTCAGCCGGCTATTCGCCCACTGCGCCACGGAGGTCATCTTTATATTCCCGACTAGCCGACTGAAACGCAAGAGGTGCGAGTTCGATTCCCACTGCGGGACAAATGTCTGCATGATCTGCGCCATGCATGTTCTGGTCTAGGCGCTGTGACATCATGCAACTCTTAGTTCCTGATAACCACGACACGGACTTCTAGTGTGGTTATAGGTGACCTAGTGTGATTACTCGTATTCCTATATCGTATTTAAATCTAGATTATATTTTATAAACCCCGTATTTTTTTGATTGACCTATGACTAAATCTGTATAAATATCTATCGTGTCTACTAAATACAATATAACTTTGTCTATAAATAAACATTATTGTGATCTATTGACCTATTAATTTTAATAATTGTTTGGTATTTCCCAGAAATCTACTTGGCTGGACTTGTTTCTAGCCGAGTTCCTTATACGACTGAACAACGGAGCCAATGCTAAGGAGATTATTAACTTTTGGTAAGTTTGGAGAACTAATATACGACCTCCGTGGCGAATAAAAACCTGGGGATAGAAGTTAGAACTCTTCATAAAAGAGGATTGAAGTTCCTCATCATCATAATTATATCCAATATCCGTGGGTATTTTTGTACTGCGGGGGCCTCTTGGTTAGCTTATGTGCCTCCTCTAAAATTTCCAAGCAACCTTATGCCGCCTGCAGCCAACGGCTCCCAGCAACCTTTATTGTGGCCGTCCTATGCGGCGCTTTCGAGTGCGTGGTCTCAGTTCCTATTACATATTTGAAATAGTGAAGGTACTGGTTGTTTCAGCCCGGTCAGCGGCGTGGTGACGCTGGTCGGCTGCGAGCTCCTATGTGGCATCCACCGCGTGACGTCATCCATCAACACGCTGTACTCCGCCCCGCTGCCGTCGCTCGATGTGCCTTGTTCCGGGAAGTCTTCCAGTCTCGCTTCTAATGGAGATAATGCTGGTAAGCATTTATTACCTTTTCACAATAAAATAAATCTAATAGGTACGATTTCACTGTGTACAAACGTCTACAAATTCGAAAAATCTACCACATAATTATTATGTTATCCATACATTATAACAATGAGTTTATTTAATAATAGGAGTCAATGTATGAAATTGCCGTTGTATACTGAAAAATACAAACAATTTTTTTCCTAAGGTATAAAATATATTTATTTAATCAGAGTCACTGTCTATACATTTCTGCCATCTCATGGGAAGCTCATTTATGCCTTTGCGGTAGAACTGTGGGGACCTGGACTCAACAAACTGCGCGAAGGCGTTTTGTACTGCTTTCTGGGAAGAAATTTATTTACCATGTAAAAAATTTACGAAATCGTGGGAAAAATGGTAGTCGGTTGGGGCCAGGTCCGGTGAGTACGGAGGATGACGGATGGTTTCTAACTGCAGGTTCTGTAGTGGTAAAACGGTTTCTCGAGCAGTGTGAGGTTCTTGCGTTATCACGGGGCAATAGTGGTGAAGATCGGTTGACGAGTCGGGGCTGTCTCGCTGCGAGTTTCGCCATCAGTAGTTCTGTACAGTAGACATCTGCTGTTATTGATTGACCGTATCTAAGGAAGTTGTAGTGAATTACACCATGAAGTGACCACCATACAATTACCATTACTTTTCTATGGATAATCTTCGCTTTAGGGCATTGTTACGGCGTTTGACCTGGAGTCAGCCATTGCGTTCTTCGCTTACGATTATTGTAAAGAATTCACTTTTTATCACACGTCACAATTGGTCCAAAATCCCTAAATTTCTGTGCCAGTTAAACAAGGTAAGGCAAGCTTCAACTCGCGCTTCTTTCTGCAGATGAGTTAAATCATGGGGTACCCATTTTTCAAGTTTTTTTATATTTTACTAATTTGATGCAAATGGATCACTATTGTGGGTATGATAACATTAAACCACGCCGCTAATTCCTTGGTAATTTTATACTGATCGGCTTCCACCATCACTTTCAATTAATTGTTGTTTCCTTAGTGGCTGGTCTTCCTCAGGGTTCATTCTTCAAGCCGAAGTTTCCACTATGATGCATGATGCATTTGCAGTTTCCACTCCAAACACAGCATTGATATCGCGAGCTGATTCTGCTGCGTTAGTTCCACGTCGGAACTCGTATTAAAAAATTACTCTAATTTTGATGTATCCATCTTTACTTTAAAAGTTGAATGAAAAAACAATTGGAAGTCAAACAATCAAATGTTGTACCTTTTTTTAAATTTAGAATGTTATAGTTTAGTTGTCGTGAAAAGTTTCAATTTGGATTAATTTTAATTAAAAGTGGCCACAGTGTTAAATCCGCAATTTCATATTTAAACCTATATGTATCTTCATATATACACCAAGGTTTACTTAATATTGAAAAATTACACTCAAAAACTCTAGTTATTCCTGAATGAATATTTTGAAAAGACCATATTCCAATGTTGTATCATTTGGTTTTGTTGTTCGTTGATAGTATTTTGACTGTCTTACTAATATTATAAATTCGAAAGTAACTCTATCTCTCTATTAGTTTGTCTTTCTGTTTGTTTGTTACGTTTTCACGACCTTGCAAACTGCAATGAAATTTGTGGATATTTTGAACTGACAGGGATTTAGATTTACGTCGTAAGAACGACATTGTGTTCAAATATTTGCACTGTTCTCGTCGGCATCCTTCGTTGCATAGTACCTATAATTAGTATCGTGCGTGCGCATGTACCGAGCGTCCCGGGGGTCGCAAGTCATGACTCTAATTAATTTGCACAAGATATGACAGATCTGAAACTTTGTAATAACTATGAGATATCTTATTCTAAGTAAAGGTTTTTAATCATATCAAAGAAGCCTTTGTAGAGAAATTGGTTCGCTTAACCTTATTGGTCAGAACTCTGAAAGTCCTACGTGAACCGGTTACCATGAACAGAACACTTTTGAAAGGATTATCTATTAGGAAAAATAGAGTAAAATTACATTGTAGCGTAAAATGAAGAAAAGAATCAACGGTATTCCTACAGTTTCGTGTATTTTCAACCTACTTCAAAAAAAGGAGGTGGTTCTGAATTCGGTTGTTATTATTATTATATTTCTTACCACAGAACTCCGCCATTTATCAACCGATTTGGATTTTTTATTTTTTATTTAAAATATGTACTTTTAGATAAGTCACATAGAAATTTCATCAAAATCGGTTCAGTAGTTTGGTTAAGTCGGTCATATTTTTGTAAAGAACTTACTTGTCTATATATATATTTTTTTTATATTAAACTTGTAGACACTTGTAGAGATGTCGACGCCCAGGATTGAGAGGTTGTTGCCCATGCCGAGGCGAATGTCCTGGAATAAAGGAGCTGTCAAAAAGAGGGCTTTTTTAGAGGTGAATGCACAGACTTGAGTCTTTGTGGGGTTTAATTGTTCTAAATTTAGTCGTCCCCATTCTGAGACCCGTTCCAATGAGCGTTCAACCTCAGACACAATTATATTGTGCCCCTCTTCTATATCCTGCCTGAAGGCACCTGCACGGCCCGTATACCAAGCATCGCCAGTACTATCATCTGCGTAGCAGTGCAAGTTACAGATTTTCAGTAAATCGTTGATGTGAATAATGAATAGTGTTGGCGATAGCACGGACCCTTGAGGCACGCCCGCATTAATGGCCACGATCTCGGAACAAGCTCCTTCGACGACGACCTATATGCTAAAATGTCATCAATATAGTCTATTTTTCTGTTGGAGAAGCATTTCTACGGTGTTCATGCTATCCTGGTTGGTGGCAGTTAGCGTCAAACAATATCCTTATGTCATAAATATAAGGATAGACGCTGGGTTGAGTCCTTTTTGCAACCAAACTGGTTGTAAGATAAGTAAACACTACAATGTTTATCTTCTAGAAACAGAGTCCAAATCGGAGGAAGACAAGGTCCAGTCGAAGAGTTTATTCACGCGCGCCAACGCGCAGTCTTCGGAAGAGATCCTCAGGAAGTATCTGCTGGGAGGAGTCGCCTGGCGCTGCTTGGTGCTGCTCAGGGCTCTAGGAGTCGAGGTAAGGACATGGTTGTGACGACCTCCGTGCCGTAGTAGGCGAATAACCAGCTGAGACGCAAGAGGTAGCGGGTTCGATTCCCGCCACGAAAAAAATGTTTACATGATCAACAGATATATGTTCCGGGTCTGGATGTTTTTCTGCATATTATAGATTAGATTAGATAATACTTTATTGCACACCACGAACAAATCTTACATATAAAAACAACTACGTAAATCTATGGATACAATTGGCGGTCTTATCGCTAAATAGCGATCTCTACCAGACAACCTTTGGATGGAATGGACTGTGTAGACATTACCTGGAGTGTAATGGTGTACCTAACATACTACATGTACATACATACTAATACGAATTATATAAAAATAAAAAATATAAAACTTACATAAATGAAAATTACATGAACCTAAATAATAACTACTCATAACAATTTATAGATACATACTTAGACTTATTTAAGAAACAAATAATTAATAATAAATACATATATATTTAGCGACAAATACTCAGATAGTGTTCTCTGAGCATACGTTTAAAAATGGCGCGTGACTTGGCACATCTGATAGCTACCGGCAGCGTGTTCCATAACCGGACAGCCTGCACTGTAAAACTTATCAAAGTAGGAGGAGAAGTGTACAGGTGTCATGAGTTGGAGTGTGTCAGATGAACGCAAGGATCGAGGATTGGATTGATGGAGGAAATGGAAGCGTTCTTTAAGATAGGAAGGTGAGGAAGGGTTGAACAGGATGTTATATAAATGCTGAAGGATGTGAGTATCCCGGCGAAGGCGTATGGGTAACCACTTGAGCTTACTGCGAAATTCGGACACATGGTCATACTTCCGCAAGCCGAAGATGAACCGGATGCCGTTTTGCAAAGCGCTCAAGTTTATCTAGTTGCTGTTCAGTGAAATCTAGATAAGAAGCATCAGCATAGTCTAGTATCGGGAGAAGAAGCGACTGCGCGAGCGAAATTTTAGTGGTAGTCGGAAGGAAGTTACGCAATCTCCTAAGAGAACCCGCTGAGGCAAACATCTTACGGCTGACTTCAGTTATCTATTATAAGTATGTATTTACAAAAAAAGTATATAAGTATTATTTCAGAAGTTCTGCTTAGTAATTGGGGCTGTGTGGCAAGTCCAGCAATATTTATTTTATTTATTTATAGTTTACAGCGATTCAATATTCTTCATGGAAGTTGAAACCTGGCACATTATGTGTTCTCACATAGTATGGTTGCCTGAACGCCCCTTAAATAAATAAAAAATGCTGGATATTTTACGCACCGTTATCTAGCCCCAAACTAAGCAAAGCTTGTATTAAAGGTACTAGTTAACTTATAAAAACTTGTGTTTTTTTAATAATACTCTGCATACAGTGCATACACTTAGGTACATTAAACTGAGTCGATTCGCATTATATATATTTTTTTAAAACTTTATTAATTTTCATGAAAAACTCACGCTTGACCAATATATCAATATTATTTCCATAAAAAAAGACTGAATGGTTCCTAGACAGTTTCTCTGTATCTGCTAAGGTCTCGGATTTCCCCATACTGGCACAGTTATAAAAAAGTACCGATATCGCAGTCGAGTAAAAATGCAGCATATGTCACCTGGACTAACGAATCTATTGACACCCCATTCAGCAAAATGCAGCATAATGTTACTCGGACTAACGAATCTATTGACACCCCATTCAGCAAAATGCAGCATAATGTTACTCGGACTAACGAATCTATTGCCACCCCATTCAGCAAAATGCAGCATAATGTTACTCGGACTAACGAATCTATTGCCACCCCATTCAGCAAAATGCAGCATAATGTTACTCGGACTAACAAATCTATTGCCACCCCATTCAGCAAAATGCAGCATAATGTTACTCGGACTAACGAATCTATTGACACCTCATTCATCAAAATGCAGCATAATGTTACTCGGACTAACGAATCTATTGCCACCCCATTCAGCAAAATGCAGCATAATGTTACTCGGACTAACAAATCTATTGCCACCCCATTCAGCAAAATGCAGCATAATGTTACTCTGACTAACGAATCTATTGACACCTCATTCATCAAAATGCAGCATAATGTTACTCGGACTAACGAATCTATTGCCACCCCATTCAACAAAATGCAGCATAATGTTACTCGGACTAACAAATCTATTGCCACCCCATTCAGCAAAATACAGCATAATGTTACTCGGACTAACGAATCTATTGACACCTCATTCATCAAAATGCAGCATATGTCACCTGGACTAACGAATCTATTGCCACCCCATTCAGCAAAATGCAGCATAATGTTACTCGGACTAACGAATCTATTGACACCTCATTCAGCAAAATGCAGCATAATGTTACTCGGACTAACGAATCTATTGCCACCCCATTCAACAAAATGCAGCATAATGTTACTCGGACTAACGAACCTATTGACACCTCATTCATCAAAATGCAGCATAATGTTACTCGGACTAACGAATCTATTGCCACCCCATTCAACAAAATGCAGCATAATGTTACTCGGACTAACGAACCTATTGACACCTCATTCATCAAAATGCAGCATAATGTTACTCGGACTAACGAATCTATTGCCACCCCATTCTGCAAAATACAGCATAATGTTACTCGGACTAACGAATCTATTGACACCTCATTCAACAAAATGCAGCATAATGTTACTCGGACTAACGAACCTATTGACACCTCATTCATCAAAATGCAGCATAATGTTACTCGGACTAACGAATCTATTGCCACCCCATTCTGCAAAATGCAGCATAATGTTACTCTGACTAACGAATCTATTGACACCTCATTCATCAAAATGCAGCATAATGTTACTCGGACTAACGAATCTATTGACACCTCATTCAACAAAATGCAGCATAATGTTACTCGGACTAACGAACCTATTGACACCTCATTCATCAAAATGCAGCATAATGTTACTCGGACTAACGAATCTATTGCCACCCCATTCTGCAAAATGCAGCATAATGTTACTCGGACTAACGAACCTATTGACACCTCATTCATCAAAATGCAGCATACTGTTACTCGGACTAACGAATCTATTGCCACCCCATTCATCAAAATGCAGCATGTCACCCGGACTAACGAATCAATTAACACCCAATTCATCAAAATGCAGCATGTCACCCGGACTAACGAATCGATTGACACCGCATTCATCAAAATCGGATGAGTAGTTTAGGCGCTACGGTGGGTGGAACATACATAAAAATCAATTATATATTTTTTGCTAGTTTCTGTTTTCACTGCTGGGCAAAGGCCTCCCCCAACTCCTTCATAAATAGACATCTAAAAACATAACCCTTCCTTTTCGCTTTGCCCTAGTCGAGTAATGAAGCAGACACTAACTCGCAATCTTCCAGTGAGTAGGGGGCCGTAGGGGCAGTGCAGTTGTTATCTGAGGTCTGCGGGGTCGCAACACGACGGAAACCATCTCCATATACAATCTACTGTATTATGTACTGAATCTAAATATATAAAACAAAGTCGGGTTAGTTACACCATTTATGACACAAGAGCGGCTTTACTGATTTTTATAAAATTTGGTATATGGATAGATTATGATCTGGATTGAGACATATGCTACAAAATCAGTAGTTCCGGAGATTAACCATTACAAACAAAAAACCTTTATAATACAAACTAATATTACAAATACGTAAGTAACTCTGTCTCTCTGTCTGTTTGTTACATTTTCACGACTAAACGGCTGGAATGATTTCAATGAAATTAGGTTTATAACCGGGATTAGGACATAGGTAACTTTTACCCGACTGCGCAGAAAGAGGGTAATGTTTTATTGACCACACGTACGAAGCCGCGGGCGGGTCTGCTAGTTAATTATATAAATAAGGTGGCCTGTTGGGATTACGCCACTTATCGGGTTGTAGGTTCGAGTCCCGACCGTGCACCAATGGATTTTCTACTCGGTAAAATTATGTGCGCGCTAACACGTGCTCAAAATAGTGAAGGAAACCGAAATGTCCTAGAACTAATAATTGGCCAAGTGCATGTCATGAATGACATGACATGTCATGACATGGACCACGCACAGTGAAGGGTTCCATAGTCAGAATAGCTCCTGCGTTTACCACAACCTAAGGAGTAATCAGGTTTGTTCTAGGCAAGCGTGGTCCGTCGTAGACCACATCGCGCCCCGTCAGGTGAAATCGTGGTAACTAACCTATACATTATAAAAAAGCTGTACTATTACTAGCTGACCCGCCCACGGTTTCGCACGCGTGGTTTGTCAATAAAAACATTACCCTTCTTCTGCACAGTCGGGTAAAAGTTACCTATGTCCTAATCCCGGCTATAATCTGTATACCAAATTTCATTGAAATCATTCCAGCCGTTTAGTCGTGAAAATGTAACAAACAGACAGAGAGACAGAGTTACTTACGTATTTGTAATATTAGATTGCATTATAAAGGTTTTTTGTTTGTAATGATTAATCTGAACTACTGATTTTGTAAATTATTTCACTGATAGAAAGATATACAATCCCTAAGTGCGAAGTCGGGGCGGGTCAGCTGGTACACGATAAACAATGAGCAGACATGTTAGTTAATCCGCCATTGAAACGTACGATAACTAGGTACTTAATTTTTTGATTAGCAGTTTACCTTTAGAATTGTACTTTATTACAAAGGATGAGGGTCGAAAGTTGTGATGATTGAGTTATGCGAATATAATTATTGAGATAATAGTGTTATGTGTGCTAATGTGCTTTGGGTTCATTCACCGCGTCTCGTCTCGCTGCCACTGTACACGTTTTTACAGTAACACACGTATTTAAATGAAATGAAAATGAAATATATATATTTGCTGTATAACACATTAAACAAATAATTTAAACAAATAGGCAACTCAGTTGGATATACCAATGTGTTAAGACAGAGTAGGTAGATATCCATTTAAGCTAAAAATATTTACAGGGCACGCCTGTATCGTGGAGATCTAGTTACGGTAAACCAATTTTGAACTTAACTTTCTTTTTTCAATCGTCTGATCTAATGTGTAGATTACTTAAAATATTATAGATTAAATATGATTTTATTATACTAAGCCCGGCCTGCACAACGTTCTCCAAACACACCTAGCAAATAAACACGATTTAATTTAACGTATTTGTATGATTTGACAACTCTCCAAATTATATCTAGCCACCAAATACATCTCGGCATCGCTGCGCAAGTCGCCCCAAGTGTTTAATGTGTAGACAATAGTAATTTGCTGGAGTATCTGATTAAAATCACGTACGCAAACGCACGCTTTACATTAACGGTTAAAGTATCAGTTCGAATAATAGCCGAGAGCACTTAGGATACCTTCCCGTATGAATTCAATTCAATTCAATTCGTTTATTAAACTTAAATATAACTTTACAGCATTCATCCACTACGCTATATCTAAAACTACTACTACAAAAAAAAATACAAATTATAATTGTAGAACACATACTAAAAATAATAAATTAAATTTAAAAAGGAATAAAAAAAAACAAAGATAAACAGAATAAATGAAACAGAATATCAAAAGAAAGATGATTTAAATTATTGAAAATAAAAATTAATAAGTACATGCAAAAACAGAAACAAACATTTATATAATAATTAATTTTAAACATGGGGTAGGTATGTTTTGTGAAAGGTCCTCGACTTAGTATTGTGTCAACTGGGTATGTGGCTTAGAGAGTTTAGCACACATCTTGCAGTGTTGTTGCGCTACTATTCCTGTATATTATTTGTCGTTATAGACCGCAGTACCGTCTCATGAGACAGAGCCATGTATTGAACGTGTATGTGGTATCAAGAATCGCTTTCGCAATATTCTACACAGTTTAGAATATACTGGCCAGAGGCGGCGTAAGGCGTGGGCGACGTGGGCCACGGCCTCGCGGTCCTAGGGGCCTTGCGCCTCGGAGGCTTATGCATTACCAAACCGTGAACGTGACGAAAAAATTTTACTCTTCATAAAACGATAAATATTATTATTGGCCTATCAAATTTTTTTTATTTAGTCTAGCAACATCGGCTGGCATCTGGCAACACAATTAATGTTATAAAAAAATCCAATTTTTTGGCCGTTGGTCGATCCCAGGCTCAATAGAACTGGAATCCGGTATGTTATTTTGTCATCATATGATTAGCAATAAAACTCATAATTTATAAGTACTCATTCATTAGTGTATAATTCAGCTCATTCAATTTAATGTTTTCTTTTTGACTGGGAAATGAAAGAGGCCAAGCAAAGCTACGTCCACGTTTGGTCTAACGCCGCCACCGATACTTTTAAAAATTGATCCTAGAATTGATTTCAATAAATAGAATCATGCTTTATGAATTCATAGTATTATGATGTCTTGAGAAATTGACAAATTAAACAGCTTTTGCACCAGACAATAGCCTAACAACACTTTTTTTTCAGTTTATCTACACAAATCTCATCCAAATAGGTACAGCCGCTATATGTCATTATACCCGCATACTTCACTTTGGAATTCTCATATATTTTTACAAAATCGCTTGCACTCGCGCCACGCCTTCATTTTTATTTGTTTTTATCATAGGGATTATCATGCTGCCGGCAACTGAGCTCCGTACTGATATGGCTGTTTGGCGAGTTAAGCGCCGCCGGCAGTGAGGCCACGCCTGATTCCACCGTGAGCTCGCGCACACTCGCACCGCGCACTCCGATTCATCAGTTATTCTCACATAGGTATGTCGACTGTGTTTACCTACTGATTATTACGATACAGTTCAAAATTCAAACAGTTGTAAGTACTTACATTTGTACGTACCTATACCTAAGATGATACATTTGTAGGTACATTTTGTACCTATATCTATTATAGTTTTGGAATACAATAAGAAAAAACATTCCGAATCTCCATCTAGTTTGTGTGTACAGGCTTTATTACGTATTTTTGTAAGGGATGTTAGATAGAGAACAGACTGGTTTCGAGTGTGCCCAAAACCCTGCAACTCTATTAGCTACTTTTAGTTGCGATAAGTCCAAACATTAATTATAAAAAAAATAGTTGTCTGTATGAATTGTCATTGTCAATACTGAAAGGGCGCCAGTCCGATATATCTCCATGCCCACGACGTATACTACAGCCTCTTATCTCAGCACTCCATTCATTACGCTCAAATGCGCGATATCGATGATAATGCAACGGTAAAACATTATAATTAGCTTATTGTAAATACGTAGATAAATCACACGTTATAATTATACTCAATACATTTAGTTTCACATGGTGTTACACAAAGTTATTACATATGAACCGTGGCAGGGTGTAGCAACAGGAAGGCAGACCATGTTATTCGTAAAAAAAATTGTTATTATTTTTAAGCATGTTTTTAGTTTTACAAATGTAACATAGTACTTTACACATTAATTATTATTATTTTATTGTTGTTATTTTACTGACATATCTAAGAATATTGTAATTTGTTAAAGGATGGATAAATGGATTAAATTTGATTGAATACGTAATAATAATAATTAAATTTAAAATTGATAGAAATTCATTTTCTGCTGTCAGTTAGTAGGTACCTTATAATTATTATTGAAAAGTATGTCAAAGTTTGCTTTTAATAATAGTGCTCTAGTAGCTTCTTTTAATTTAAGTTACTAATTTAAGTAGGTACTCGTAGGTCCAACATGATTAATGTAGCGAATAATGAACATATCATTATTCGCGCTGAGAAAATTTGACGAATGAATGAAATGCTCTTTATTGCACACCAAACAAAAATACAGCAATCTAATATATAAAACAAAGTTGGGTTTGTTCGAACACTTATAACTCGAGAACGGCTTGGCCGATTTTCATGGGTTTTGATTTGGTGTATTTTTTATAACTATTAAAAACATTGGAAAATTGACAAAAAAAAGTTATTAAGAAATTTATTTTTCTCATACATAAACACAGACCTACATAACAGACTACATAACAACTAATGATGGCCGATTGACAATTACATTGGTAGCCCGCGTCATATACAGGAATATGCAATGGCATATCAATTAGTATTTCTCTATGGACATAATGTAAGGCGGTACGAAGCTCGGTGGGTCAGCTAGTAAACAAAATAAACAATAAATAACGGTACAATGGGCACTGTCTTATCGCTAAAAGTGAACTCTTCCAGACAACCTTTGACTGACATGATTGTTATGGAAAGCCATATCTCGTAACAGCTTTTAGCACAAAAAGATTTAAGGTCATATACGATCAGTCCATAGGAGACGAGATGGCCTGACCACAAGCCGCAGATATATCCGATAACTACGCTGTAGACTTGCGTTTCAGTGTTCACATTTGTATTGCAGAATATGGGCTAAGCAGAAATCGATCCTCCAGTCGAAAAATGTGATCGATTCTCCAGAACGGTTTACCACAAGGTAATTAAAACTTGCGCTGTGACTAAAACGTTAAACTGTTAAAATTACATTACTTTTGTTATTTGATATAGGTCAAGGCGCGCGAGCCAGTTCGACACGCCCGATAAGAAATGGAACTCCGCAAAGGACTCTGACCAGTCCTCAGAATCAGCCGACTCCAACGATGACCTCCAGATCCTGAATCGTTCCCTGGCCATCAAAGTCACCGCCCCGAACGATCATTTCGAATACTTTAACTCCTCTCTACGCTCTTCCAATGAGTACCCCGATACGTACAAAGATAGTTTCTACTCTCCGAGGAAAGTAAAGCCCAAAGCAGATGATTTCATGAACGATAAGCACAGAGAGATACTCAACAAGGAGATCCCGGCGTTCGAGTTCACTCTCATCATCACAGATCTGCTGCAGGAGCTCTGTAAAGCCGAGAGTAGCCTGTCCGGCTCCGAAGGCTCACAAATATCAATGACGTGTATTAACTTTACATTGCGCAATTTATGCTCGATACAGTTTAGTTCTGTTCCATCGCAAAATTACGCCCAGAAAGTGTCGCGAATAAAAGTCGCGCTAACAGAGTTGCTGATAGTGTCGCTGGATAAAGTCCTGATCCACTCGGATCTATGCGGCAAACTGATCAACAGCGGCGTGTTGCCGATGCTGCTCAGGATACTGGAAGATGTGATCACTAAGAATAGGAAGGACCGTGCCAAAGGAATGGATAAGACTGAATCGGAGGATTTGCTCAAGTTTGTGTTCGGGGTAGCATACTCTATCACGGCGTTCTTGCATTGTTTATTAATGCAATGCCGGGCTGTAGAGAAGTTGAGAGAATTCACGGACCAATTTAAACTTTACGGAGAGTGTCTAAAAGGCGGATTGTTGAAAGACACAATGGAACTGATGATTAGGATACGTTCTGTAGACGACGAAGAAGTAATCGTTTTGATAAAGAAGTTGATAGAGATCGTAGGGAAACTTATAAACGGAATGAAGAGAGTTCGAAGCGAAGTTATACATTCCGCGGCCTGTCCTAGAACACGGCATAAGATATGTCGGCAAAGAGTAGCGGCCGGCATGCATCACCATCACGACGTACTCGGCGAAGCCAGTAACGGCCTGCCGATGTCTTCCGCCTGCTGCATATCCGTCCTGTATGGGACTCTCACGTCCGTTTTGACAGATGAGGCAGTGTCAGCCCAAAGTGTACTGAGAAATAAGGTGCTACGAGTGATGCTCAACTGTGGAGTCTGCTGCTGCTTTTCTCCAGGAATATTGATGGAGAGCATAGTCAGGTTGATGTTGACGCATAACACTGTAGCTGCTCTGTGTCTCCAAGTCCTTGAACAAACAGTGTACGGGGAGCTTGGAGCGAGTGTTTTGGTTCCTAAAGTGACGGATCAACTCCCGTGTTCTATCTGCGAGCCTTGCGACGAGAAGATGGATGTTAGCAGGAAGTTTTGTCAGCATGGGGTAGGTCCCGTCGAGAGGAAGAGCGTCTGGTCGTTTCTGATTCATTATAACTCGTTGCTCCAGTTGGATAACCATAATAATGTGCTGCAAGCGACAGTCGGTCATTTACTGAGAGTAACACCAAAATGTCGAATGGAGATGAAGTACGAACTACTCTTTAGCGTCATATATCCGACGTTCATTGTGGCAAAGCACAGATACATGATACGTTTAGAAGAGTCTGCGTATTTCCTCACTGTGTCCTGTTTAAATATCTTCGCTAGCTTGCTCAACACTGTGGCTTTCGCTGAGCAGTTTATACAAAAAGGTGGACTCAGCTATGTGCTAGAATTGGTGTCGCTTCCAGAATTTTCCATCCAGTGCTGCTCGATACTAGAGATAGCTATCATCGTTGAAATCTACAAGCTAATGAAAGAGAACTCCGAGCTAACTTACTACAGAGAGATGAGCTCACTATCGTCCGTTCAAATGCTGTTCAAATCCCTGTCAGATATGACGGATAAATGCTACAAAATCTACAGATTGAAGCTACCGGTTGAAAAATACGAGGAACTTATAGATGTTCGTAAAGAAAAAGCTGCTCTTGCGTTCATACCTTCAACGGAGGACGTGGAGAGGAAAGCGACTGTTCCGCAGCCGATCAAGACCAGCTACGCGTCCAGCGAGAACACCTTTGTGGAGTCGATAGAGGATCACATAGACTTGTTGAAGAACATCTGGACGTTTTGGAAGACATGCGCCAGCCTGTGTTTGTACAGCCCCATGTTCCGGGAGTACATCGTGAGCGAGAGCGCGCTGCTTGACAGCTACGCGCTGCTGAAGCTGCTGCTGCACTACGTGTGCAGCTGCGACTGCGGTGCGGCTGAGATGAGACTGCTCATTAAGATAATGGAAGCGCTGCTGACTGTACAACTGGCTGTTGCAGGTGACTGTATAATATATTTATTTTTTATTCATTTATTTAATTACAGTATCAACAGCACTTAGCACCGCTTGCACAGAGATCCCTAAACGTATTTAGCGACTAAAAATATTTAAATTTGACGTAATTGTATGGTTTGACAACTCTCTTAAATCATATTTAGCCACTAAATACGTTTAGGCATCGTTGCGAAGGAATTTAGTAGGTACGCATTTGGAGAAAGTAAGGCTGGGGTGATAATAGGCTGATGACTACTTTCAATACTCAACATGGGCATCCTCATACACATTATTAACGTTCGAATAAGGCACGTATGCTTTATGTATCTAGCTTCTTGGTTCCTTGTGTTTTTTGTGTTTTGAGGTGCACCTTATGACATTTTTTGCAATTCAAATAATACGTTCTACGCTACCTAAACTTCCATATCTTATCAATATCTTTTAATACGGGTGCTTAAATCCATTTGAAGCGATGATCAGGTTTATTAATGCGAACTTTTTGCATAGTTTAAATTGCAACAACTCTTTAATTTAAGTATTATAGCGTCTTATCGCAATGGCTTACGGGTTGGTATACCTATATCTTAATATTTATATTGATTTTGCAATGTTGCATACGGGCTTGTCACTAATTCAGTCAAACAGGCGATTCTTTAAGATTTGCGAAATCAGTTCAGTAGTTAGCTTATGATCGACTTCTATTGACGTATTAACATACTCTTCAGTACATTTAAAGTGCAACAATCTGTAACTAAATGGAACTCAAGGGCAAGAGTTGCTAGGGTTTCACATTACGGTGTGTCGTGCGGGGGTTTATCGATTCTTTGCAAGTGGAAATAGAGTTGATTTTGTGTGAATGTCCTGTTGCAGCGTAACTGTAAGTTTCACAGTAGATTTGATTACAAATTGCATTGACTGTATCAGATGTATAATCTATCTATGTATGTACCTATGTATAATCTAATTAATCTGATACAGTTTTGAATCACGCGATAAAACTATAGGTATAACATTTTATTGTTTTTATTGCCGGGAAAATATCTTTCTCCGAAACACTTACTCATAGTGTTATTATATTACACTGGTGATTCGCGAAGGACTGCGAGGCGATTTGTGAACGCCAGTGATGAGTACCAAGTGTTTTGGAGAAAGTCCTGTTCCCGGCAATAAAAACAATAATAGTAGATTATTAAACGAGGGGACAAAGCAGTGTCTTGCGTCACGGGCGCTATATTGAATATAGGCACGCCCAAGATGCAGACAGCTTTATCCACGAGGAGAATATAGGTTGGTGCATTTTATGCAGAGGTTAGTTCGATTTACAAATAAGTTCTTATTGTGCTGGTCTCTTTGGTTCAAATTTCAATACAGATGACGTTCCAAATTCAAATCATTGTATCACTTACCAACTTTACCTACTCCCGGCTCAGCCGTAGAGAATTAATCACCTGCTTCCGGTGAGGTTTAAATGACTTATAATTTGTCATTGTTGAGCAGGTGGTGTGAAAAATGTTTTAGCTAGTTTTAGCGCGTGATTCGCCAGTGCGATAAGGCCCTAAGTGTTGCAATGGGAAGGTAAATAGTTAATTTTCTATGATGCTTGACTTACATTACAAAGTGTTAACTTTGTTTATATTGTAACTTGTACCGGTGGATGTAGTTTGTTTTGATTGATAAGATTACACCGATAATTGTGTCTATTCTGTGCAGCGCTATCTGGGTTCAACTGCATTAAACGTATCGCGGTCTTTATCACTCCAGTCTATTAGAAAAGGACAATAACTACTCCTAGTCCTGCCCTAACGATTCCATTCTTGAAACACTTTATTAATTATATAACGTATAGAGCTATTGTAACTAGTAGGTAAATCAAAACGTTTTGCCAACAAAATGTAACATTGAAATTTATGTACATAAATTTCGATGTTACATTTTGTTGATCCTTAGCATTTATATTTACCTACTAGTTGCCAGTGCACACTGAATAGAATAGAATAATCATTTATTTAATACACACAAAATGACACATGAAATAATTAAATGGAACAGTAGATACAATTGAATCTAATAAGACAGTTCGACTAATGTGTCTGCGTACCAAAATGGCGTTCAGCTCGAACGACCGATTTTTTTAAGCTTAATTTGTTCGCCCCTCCTTCATATAAACTTTAACTATGCCGAATCTCAGACTACACCGTGCGTGCAATATGCATAAAAGGTTACAATGTTTTCTCTTCATGTATTTTTATACAGAGTCTTGCAATTTAAACTCATTATATTGAAGCGACTGTTTCTTTCTACACAAAAATAAATAATTGATCGAGCGAAGCGAAATCTCTAAATCAACTTGGGCAAATTGGCGTTGTATGTATGTATGTTTGATTGTCCGAGGATAACTTTGGAAGCGTTTATCGGATCATCATGAAATGTGGTATATAGGTGTAGTAGTATAGTAGTGATTGCACAATTTTGGTGTGACTTAATGAGCTAAAAATGTGGGGGGTTATTGAAAACATCTAATAAAAGGTCTTTGTGAGTACATTTCGACCCCGTTTTTATTTTTAGTTTAAATTATGTAGTTTTTGAGTAATTAGCATTAATAAAAACTGAACTTTGACAAAATTCACAGGGTACACCAGTGACCCCACAGTGTTGAAATTTGGTATGCGTGTAGCTTTAGTGACACAAATATAGGCAAAAGTCTGAAATCCAGAATAAATGCAATTTCTATCCGAAAAACTAAAACCAATTAACATGAACTCTCGTTACCTGTAATTTGAATGAAACTGTAGGTCAAGTAAAGTGGTTTGCATTTCGTGGCACTATTTTGATTGTCAAATATTACGAATAATTTTTTTTTGTTTATATTGGAGCCTCGCGAGATCTCAGTTCGGGGCGAACCACTAGTATATAAAATTGTCTTGTTGTGTTCGATAAAATGCTACTTGACGAAATTTTCGAGAACTAGCGTATTGTGCGATACCGCAGATTAATAAAAAGTTAATTCGAGCCGTTCAACGACCCTGCTCGTTCAATGACCCTCCCGGTCAACAGAACGCGTACGGCAGGGCGGTAAGTACCTACACATGTTAGGTACAAAAACTAAAAAATAAAGTTGTTTGGGTTTAAAAATATCCATAATTATTTCTTATTTATGGTCTGAAAAGTAAACTCCATCATTATTGATCGAGCGAAGCGAGATCTCTAAATCAACTTGGGCAAATCGACATTGTATGTATGTTTGCATTGATCCGATCATCGTGAAATTTGATACATAGGTAGGTAGTGATGGCACGACTTTGGTGTGACTAATGAGCTAAAAATGTTGGAGGGTTGTTAAGATATTGGGGTTAAAGAGGGGTAATAAATTTAAAAAGAGACTATTAGGTCAAGTGGAACATCAAATGAAAGGTCTTCATTAGTACACTTAGACTCCGTTTTTATTTTTAGTAAAGTCCTTATAGTTATTGAGCTACTAGGCAGTATAAAAACTGAACTTTGACGAAATTCACAGGGTACTCCAGTGACCCCACAGTGCTGTAATTTAGTATGCCTGTAGCTTAAGTAACACAAATATAGGCAAAAGTCTGAAATCCAAAATAAATGCAATTTGTACCCCAAAGAAGTGTAACCAAATAACATGAACTCCCGTTACCTGTAATTTAAATGAAACTGTAGGTCAAGTTATTTGGTTATTTATTTCGTTGCACTCTATTTTTATAGTCAAAGATTAGGTAGAAATACATTTTTTTTGTTTTAATCAGAGACTCGCGTGATCTCATTTCGAGGCGAACCACTAGTTTGTAGTTCAAATTGCAGGACCTTATATAGATTGTTTGTACATCAAACTTCATAATGATATGGTTTTGTAGACGTGACATCAGGGCGTTCTAAGGAGACAAGCTGTGTCCTAGTGAGAGAAGCACTAGTGGCCCCGGCGCGGGCGTCCGCCCCCGAGGCCGGCAGCAGACTGCGCGCGCTGTGCGAGGCGCTCATACGCGTGGCCACCGCCGAGCCCAGCCGATACCACGCCATGCCGCGCCTTGCACATGCTAAGGTGAGCTTAATTACGATATGCAGAGTCTAGTTCAGGTGGCGCGGGCGGTGGAATACTCCTTCCCGCGTTCCTAGGATCGCGTTGCTTATAAATTCTGATTATTCTTGGAATAGTGCCGCCGTTTTTTTTTCTTTTTACTGACATTAAGTTTCAAATCAATCGAAAAAAATAAACAACGGTATAACCATTCCAAAGATGTCCAGTAACCTTGAAGAATCATTCCGTCTATCATTCTCACTTGACCTAATCATGTTTATTGATTATAATTTTATTGTGATTTCATATGCAAAAAAAGATTTTTACCGCATACATTAACTATAAATTTATTCAGCCGACGTTATACGTATAAATTAGTAAAAGGCCATCGTATATTTATCATGATGACATTACAGATTATATTCTAATGTGATATAGCTATCCACAAATTGCAAAATACACATAATAGTAAGAAAATAGAAGCCTTCCAGATATGTGAGTGAAACCTTACATGTTGTCCTATGATCCGCTTTCTCATGACCTTTACACAAATACCTATTAAGATTAAAACCCACATATGTGTTTTTTCTTTATTTTATTATATACCTACTAGCTGACCCCGCGAACTTCATACCGCATTAGAATCAATAAATGTTGTGGTACCTTATCACCTGAATTAAATTCAGTTTTTTGTGTGTCATATTTTTGTGTACAATATAGAATAAAGTCATTGCATCTTGCGCATATTCATGCATATGACGCGGGCTGCCAATGTACGTCACCGGTAGAATTGTCAATCGTCAATGTTCAAGCAAATAAATTTATCTTTATGATAAAAGCACAGCCGTTGCTGTGAGTGTGCTATACAATCTGTATATCTGTATAAGATGGGGACGACTAAATTTATTCGTCCCCATTCTGAGACCCGTTCCAATGAGCGTTCAACCTCAGACACAATTATATTGCGCCCCTCTTCTATAGCCTCCCGGGAGGCACTTGCACGGCCCGTATACCGAGCACCGCCAGTAGGTACTATCATCTGCGTAGCAGTGCAAGTTACAGATTTTCAGTAAATCGTTGATGTGAATAATGAATAGTGTTGGCGATAGCACGGACCCTTGAGGCACGCCCGCATTTATGGCCACGATCTCGGAACAAGCTCCATTGACGACGACCTTAATGTTCCGGTCAGACAAGAAGCCAGCGATCCAATTGCATAGCCCCGCGGGTAGGCCATATGATGGGAGCTTGGAAAGGAGCGCTTTATGCCAGACCCGGTCAAATGCTTTGGCAATGTCGAGACTTACCGCCAATGCTTCGCCGCGACTTTCGATGGCTTCTGCCCATCGGTGAGTAAAGTAAACTAGGAGATCACCAGCTTATCTGTCATGGCGAAAACCGTATTGACGGTCACTGATCAGCTGGTGCTCTTCTAGGTGCCTGAGAAGTTGGATGTTCAGCACTCGTTGCATTACCTTAGACAGAAGCGAAGATATAGCGATAAGTCGATATTTTGCCGGATCCGTTCGGTCACCCTTTTTTGGGATGGGGTAGACCAAGGCCACCTTCCAAGATGAGGGCACTATGCCGGTGTTGACGTTCGTTCAAAGTAATCACGGCGAGAAAAATGACAGACATCAAGTCGGGCTTGTTATAACGCCTCAAGTTTGTACCTACTAAGATAAGGCAAGGTGTCGTTAACAAAACATACCATAGCTGTTCGACTAGCTATTACTATTAAGTTATATTAATAATATGACATGACTTGTTACGAGTCTATAGGTTAGGTTGATGTATGAGTGTGCAACTTTTTTTCAAACTTATCTATATTTAAGTTGCACACTGTCGAAAGAAATTATTTGTTATATGTTGTATGTTGTTTGAGTACATAGTACCTATATACATTTGTTGAATATATAAAAATGGTTTAAAAAAATAAAAATTTCTTGTAAAAAGTCACGTGATGTGTTTTTAAAACAAGCCTAGGTACCTAGGTATGAGTTTATATTATTATATAGATAATTTATGTTGTTTTCTGATCACATTATCTCTTTTCCATACTTGCAAAAACAATCAACGTATCGTAGGTATGCATCTGCTTTTAAACATTGAATCGTTACAATTATCGTATGCGTTTTTGACGACATTTACCCCGCGTTAGCATCTCTGCCGCAGTGGGTTAGTAACTTAATAATGCCAAAGAAATCCTGCAACCTCTTGAGTGTTTAATGTCTGTTTTAACGTAACAAACACACAAAGAGACGAAGTTATTTAAGAATTTATTACATTAGTGTGGAAAGTTTCTTGCGAAAAAGTGTGATTTGTAAAGTTGATTATCAAGTTAAGATTGAAAACTTTAGATCGCAAAACACGCAAAAAACTAGAATAATAGGATTATAGACTTGGTACTAGAAAGCAAAAATAAAAGATTATAAAAACAAACAAACATTGCGTTGTAAAAAGTTGCCCAATGTTTTTTAGCCACGTGCTATGTTATATTATTATTTAATGCATTTCTTGCACAAAACACATATTATTATGAAATGTACAAAAAGTTGGTTTAATGCTAAAAGTATTTTTTACCTGCCTGGTGGTGGCATATTCAGATCACTTGATCCTTTTTCCATACTCGTAAAAACAATCAATAAATATATCAAAACGTTCACATCTGCTTTGAATTGTGATATGTCTTACATTTTGTTTAGAGTAAGTATATTTCAAAGATAAACACTCTTAAAATCTACAAATAGAAATTCTTTATTCATTATTGTTCACAAATAGTAGATTACAGACAAAAAAGTTTACAAAATGGACATGTACAAAGGCAAAGAAATTGAGCTATTACGCTCTCTAAAAATGCACGAAAATCAGCTTTAGACATTATCGGTCGGCGAAATGGCAAATTCAGTTGTAAGAAAAATGTTTCTTGACGTCTACATTTATTCTTCAGTAGCCTAGGCCCCCTACCTCTCATTTGTCTCCATCCACCAAATATTTCTACGAAAGACGGCTAAATCGTCAATTCTTTTTACACAATCCATTTCCTGATTCATGACCTGTAACAGGTTCTCAGCCTATCTCAGGCACCAGTCTCTTACAAACAGGTTTATTAGTCAATTTGCTGATGAGACACTAGTATAATTATAATTAATAATTAATTTTCTGTATTTATTTTATGAACTTTCTGTGAAGAGAAAATAAAGTTTTTATTTATTTCTTTCAAACATAGTAATAGGAGTTTATTTTTTTTTTGTACTCTTTATTTATTTATTTAAAATAGGGACACCAACAGCTTAAATAGAATAAAAATAAAATACATTTATTTCAAGCACTTATGTAGCTCATATAGAGCTCATATAGCGCACAACACAAGAGATATATTAAGGTTTATACTAAACAGATTTTTATAAACAGCTAATTATTACATTATTGGTCAGGTTTTGTTCTGATACTTTTGCCAATTATAGGCGAACACAACATTGACATTTTCAATTACTATTATCTGTATCTAAAATTACGAAATCAAAAATTTATATAATACGAGCTGTCCCGCCCGCGGCTTCGTACACTTGAAATTTCCCGTTCCCGTAGGAGCTTCGGGATAAAAACTATATAAAACACTTGTCAACGTGACGCGACACTTCATGTAAATGACTTCACGTCAATGAACGATGGTTAAATTATATGGGGGGTTGGTGTAGGAGGGTGAAAAATACTGTACGACCTATTCTCATACCTACCAAATATACAATAAAAATCATTAAAACCGGACTATCCGTTTTGGAGGAGTGCGACCACTAAAGCCGTGACATGAGATTTTTATATATTATTATAAAATTATAATATAAACTTTTAGCAAATGAATAATATATAGCAGGTTAAGTATCAAGTGTTCTAAGTTAATCGATCGTTCTCGAATTCTTGGCATCTCAAACCAAGTGCACGGTCCGATACATTGACTTCACCCGGCCTCGACGAAGATGCATACGATTAATTAACATAGAATACGGAAGAGGCCGCGCGGCCGGCCTAATCTCGCGTTACCGGTTTCGGCCCCCTCGCCTACGTAGGTCGCCTTAATCGACTCTATTATATTAGAATTCCGTAGCAAAACACATGAACTGTAGAACGTTTGTGGGTGTGACAGGTACTATTTGTAATTACTGTTTTAAACTGATTTATCGCGTATGTACCTTTTTTATTTGTTATCCCGACGTGATCGTGAAAGTTTGAAAGTGAAAAAAATACTAGGTGTTTGAGTTAACTAAAGAACAAAAAGATTGACTTGATAACTCGATAACTACGACAAAGATTATGTTTGTTCGATTGTAACTAATGATTTACATAGTATCAAATAATGCATAGTAATTAATCTTGTAATCTGAATGATATCTATAATAAAATAGAGAAAACTATAGTTAGTGGCGTTTTTGCATAGAATACGTTTATTTGCTGTTAGTATGTACATATTTAGATCTAAATTAATATAATTCATTTCAATATTATTTTACTTTCTAGCTTGCAAATTCCATCAACATAGTTGCGAAAGTTGTAGACAGGTATACAAATTATTAAGTTGTACATTTACACGTCTACTTTACTTTTTCGTATTTTCCATCTCAATTATATTATAGGTAAACCTTGAATAACTCGTTGAAGCACAATGTATTTACTCTAACATTAGACGGAACCCTAAGCAAGATTAGAACTCACGGGACTAAAAACATTCTAAAGAGCACGGAAATCTTGAGACGAAGCCAGTCGTCCATGCGACTCACTAATATATTAAACCACTTATATATAAAGAAAAAAAAGTATTCAGATTATTCTCGATCTCGACTTTATTCGCTGAGAATTTTATTTACCTAAACAATATGCTTTGTTTATTTGCTAAGTAAGTGTTATAAATATTGTGTTTGTGTGCATCAAGTCACGTTTAGGGAAAAAGTGAGTGATTTATTTTGATATTATTGTGCGTGTTTGTGTCGGTGGTAGCCAAACCTAATTCAAATAATCAATTAATGTTTATTGGTACTATATAGATAAATAGGTGCACAGGTGCATGCACTATAAAACATATCGTCGGGCTAATTATCAGAATTCGTGAGAAAATCTGTTTTTTGTTGCTCCTGTAAAATTTGCCCATATGGAGTTATGAATTCTGATAATTAGGCCGACGATATTATAAATTGTATGTCTATTGGACCTATACCAAGAAATAACCAGTGATGAGACGAACGAAATAGAGGCATTATTTGGAAGTTCTGTGGGGCATCATGTTAAGCAATTGAGAAAAATTTAAGGTTCCGAAACTACTTAAGCTACTCGCTGCGTCTACTTGAAGTTTACATACCGTAAAACGTTTCAAAATTATCTATTATTAGGTATTTTTAATTGATTTTAATGAAATTATTAAAATTTATTAAAAATATCTGGCTTGGGCCTAATAAAGTAGAGGGATGTACGCAATTTGAGAACTCTAGTAGTTATTTTCCGTATAGTTGATTCCACGTGGATTGGATTGATCTAGGTTAATAGTCGAGTTGAAAACAGTTTTGTTTGTCTATAATGTAGAACAGCAGTAATATTGTAGGATGCACTTCTATTGATAAGCAAGGTTGTTTGCGGGTTTCCGAATCCTTCCTTTAATAACTACAGGATGTCCTGATATCTGGGTTGTACGTACATATCAAGTTACATATATAAGTATATACGCCATATTTAACACAATATAACGATATACAATAAAATAACAATAACCAGATAGACATTGGACTATGGAGACACTAGACGTGCACAGTGTGCGCTCTCGTCCAGTGTTCCATGAAGGGTCAGACAATGTCCAGCCTCGTTGCAATGAGTTGCAGATAGCTGCTGTTGTTGGAATAATAGAAAGTGACTCTGTCTGTCTGTCTGTTTGTTTGTTGCGTTTTCACTACTAAACCGCTGAACCGATCCCGATGAAATTTGGCAAATAGAAAGATTATGAACTGGATTGAGACACAGGTTACGTATGATTGACAAACCACACTTTCAAAGCCGTGGCCGGAACTCAGCGGATCCTACTTCATAAATAAACCTAACAGTGATATAGATAATAATAATAAATAATGCTGCACATTTCACACGGCGCCATTTAGCCCCAAACTAAGCAAAGTTTGTACTATGGGAACCAGATAACTGATGGAATACTTATGTACTTTTTTTTGTAATACATACTTGACATATATAGAAAAACTTCCAGACCCGGAACAAAATATCTGTAGATCATGCAAACATTTGTTCCGCGGCGTGAATAAACCCGCTACCTCCTCCATCTCAACGGGCTATTCGCCCACTACGCCACGGAGTTTGTCTAGTTGATGAGTCTTGTATGTGTTGTTTGTTGGCAGGTTCCTCCACTGCTGTGCCCGTCGGGCGGCAGCTCAGCGTCGTGTTCGTCGAGCGAAGAGAGCGCCGCGCCGGTGTACGCCAGCGAGCACAGCGAGCCGACATCCGGCAAGCGAGACGAGGGATACGAGGTAAGCTTCTAAAATAATCCACTGGCGAGGAGATACGTTATGAATTGAATAGAATAGATCACTGTACATAGTCACTAATTGAAATTCATTTTTTATTTGTTATCCCGACGTTTCGACTGTGTTGCAAGGTTGCAACACTCATACATTACATACCCTTTATTACCAGTACTTAAGAATAGAATAAGATGTAATAGCAATAACCTAAGTAAAGAACACAAAAATAGTTTGACGTAATATAAAGAAAAAATTAATAAAACTTACTAATCTACTTATATGGTTATTACAAAATGGACCCTAACTCAGCATGGTGCCTAATATTGGCATGGTCAATTCTATGACTACGAGTATTAAAGCGTCAGTAAAATCAACTAGATCGGGAAAAAAATATATATTGGCTGCCGATATAACTACAGGTTGACATAGACATATACAAACTGACATAGCTAAGAACCACTAAAGTTAAACTAGCTTTGTAAAAAATGTATTTGAAAAAAACCGTGTTTTATTTGGTCTATCCGTTTGGGACCTAAAATGCCGCAGAAAGATTGACGTTAAGATAACACCGGCGCCACTCACTCATCAACCTATTCTCTTAAAAATAAAAACTTCCAAGTTAAACTACGCAATTCTGATTACAATTTATAATATTAACCTTATTCAAATCTATTTATTTATTATTGACTAGCTGACTCGACGAACTTCGTACCGTCTTAGAATCAATAAAAGTTGTGTTAACTTATTAATTAAATTAAATTAAATTTTTACTATGATAAAATGACTCTAATGAATTAAGTTCAATAAATTTACAAAAATCAACATGTAAAGTATGACGTGGGCTGCCAATGTACGTCGCCGGTAGAATTGTCAATTGGACATCATTAGCTGTATGAGAAATGAATTTTCTACATAATATTTTTTTTCGTAAAATTTTCCGTTATTTAATAGTTATTCTGCTATTTGAAACTGAGACAAATCCAACAAATCAAAGATCATAAAAATCGGTTCAGCTGTTCTATAAACGGTGTAACTGACCCGACTTTGTTTTATATATTTCGATTTTATTGAAACCCGCTGTTGGGTTATTAACTTAGCAATAAACTAAGTAAAGTAAAGTAAAATTTATTTCAAAAAAGTAAATTTACAAACTTGAAATTTAGGCTTAAACTATATACATGCATGTTTCCTAGTGTAACGTAAGTTTGCTGTTATGATGAATACATAGTCAAGTGACTACCCTCCGTAAACTAGTACAAAACAGAAAGCCAATATAGGTTTTCACGTATAATAGCGACTTTTTAGCAACATAACTAGGTAATAACATAATTTATACAAACATTCGGTGAAACAATTATCCAACATAATATGTTATGAATCTACTAAGTAGTAAGTTAAACATACTAACGTTACCGCTAACAAAAAAGTCTGCTCGATCGCTGTCTAGCGAAGTTGACACTCGTGCTAGATCAAAATCATGACTCTTGCACTATTTATTGAAGTTGTCGCTTGCACGCCACAGAAATTAATTTTGCCTGGAATTTGTTCCAACAGGAGAATAAATGATGGGATTAAATCGTTGGTTTTATTATGAGATTTAGAGAGACTAACTGTAATGTACTACCAAGCATCGCTATTAGCTACACCTTAAAACTAATCTCAGTGGAAATGTTGCTTGCAGGCCGATGTTGAGATTGGGAAATTCGACCTGATACCGTCTTACAAGACCAGAAAGATATCAACTATGTCTTCGATTTCTTCATCAGGTATGTCAGAATTTACAATCAATTTGCAACTTTATTTGTTTGTAATTAAGATGTATTCTTCACAGATTAATTTTTTGTTTTAAATTTTATTTTTTCAATAAAGTCTCAATTATATTGCATTGTGATAAAGTCTGTATTATATTTCAGTTATACAAACGCCCGTGGCCGAAGCGCTGACGACAGAATGTACGGAATACACAAAGAACGGCGAGTTAGCTCATCCGGAGCTGTGTATTATTGTCGTGGATATACTCACACAGCTTATTGACAAGTTAGTATATAACCTATATTCTTTCTTCATAATAAAAAACATATTTTTGTATTTGAATTGTCCATGCTGTAACACTGAGAGCCGATTTAGACTTCTTTCACTCTTTTTAGCTCATTTGTAAAAATTAACACCCCTTTAGTTTATTTAATAAAATGTATATAAGTCTTTTATCCGTAATGATCTACGGTGCTGAGACGTGGACGCTCACGGTAGGACTAGTCCACCAATTTAAGGTTGCGCAGCGAGCTATGGAACGGGCTATGCTTGGAGTTTCTCTGAAGGATAAAATCCGTAACGAGGTTACCACGACGTTAATGAGGAGAACCAAGGTCACCGGCATAGCTCAGCGGGTTAGCAAACTGAAGTGGCAGTGGACTGGCCATATATGCCGGAGAACCGACCACCGTTGGGGTAAACGAGTTCTTGAGTGGAGACCGCGTCTCGGAAAACGTAGTGTGGGGCGCCCCCCGGCTAGGTGAAGCGATGACATAAGAAAGGTGGCGGACAGAAACTGGATGAGAAGAGCCGAAGACCGGGCTCAGTGGCGCGTATTAGGAGAGGCCTATATCCAGCAGTGGACTAATGTGGGCTGATGATGATGATGAAGTCTTTTATCAGTTAGCAATCCATAGCACAAGCTTAGCTTAGTTTGAAGCTAGATAGCTCTGTGTGAAACGTCCACTATTATTTATTTATACATGGCCCTGACCACTAGGGTTCCCTGTGCCATTAGAAAGTACATATACTAATGTTACCATAATATCCAAATCAGGAAAATATTTGCAAATGTTCTGGGAAATCGAACCTGTAACCTCTTGCATCACGTGTTCTCACGAACGTAGTAAGAGCATTACACGGTGCCAATATTTTAAAAAGTTAAAATACTTCTACGCCGTAACTAGAAACGCGCTTGTTGAATTTCTGTTGTGTTGTGGGCAATTGACCTGTGTGAGTGTTTGTGAGGCTATGTGTTGTGCGATATAGCTTGTAATCTGTGAATAAAGTCTAGACTATCATCATTATTTTTTTTTTATCTGAGGGTAGGCCTCGTCAGCTTATCACATGACCGACTCATAGATTGCACGGAACCGCATAGTACAAATTTGTTATTAGCGCCATCTAGCAAATCCATTGCGAACTATTACGTCAACGCTATGCCGCTGGAGAACCCTAGGAAATCGAAATGTGCGGCGTGCGGAAAGTTCCTCTCGTCGACAGGTGCCGCCACTTGCACCATTTGTCCTGCCTTATACCACCGCGCTTGCGTGTCGGTCGCCGAAACAGCGCCACTCGGCAAGGACTGGACTTGCCCGGAGTGTAAAAATAAAAAAACGCGCAAGGGTGACAACAGCAGCACACCCGTCAGGGGAGTCTGCGGAGGCTACGTGCAGGATCCTACTCCTGTCCTTGCCCCCGTTGCCGCCACCCCTGGCGCGCCGGAGTCGCCCGCCGCGTCGCTGGCCGGCATGGCATCTGATGCGGCTGCGGCAGCGCGCGGTGTGGAGATGCTGCGTCGGGAGCTCGCCGAGTACGCGGCCGAGATGCGCGACTTCCGGAGGGAGATGGCGGAGCAGCGCATCATGGTCGCGGGCGTTAACGCGCGCATCGAGGGCATGGAGAGGAGGCTGGAGGAGGTTGAGCGTCGCGAGGCGGCGCCCCAACCGGACGTTGCCGATCTGGAGCGCACCGTGGGTCTACTGAGGCGGGAGCTGGACGACCGGGACCAAGACGCCCTCCTATCGGACCTCGACATAGGGCACTTGCCCGAAGAGAGGGGCGAGAACGTGGGGCACGCCGTCACCGTGCTCGCCACCAGGCTGGGAGTAAAGCTGGACGAGCGCGACATCGTGTTCGCGGAGCGCGTAGGCGCTGCGTCGCCACCACCGGGCTGCGAGCCGAGTGAGGGCGTGGCACCGCGCATACGTCGTGTTGTGGTGCGGCTAGCGCGCCGCTCCGTGCGTGACGAGCTGCTGCGCGCGGCGCGCGTTCGCCGCACGCTGACTGCCGCCGACGCCGGCGGCTCGGATGCCGCGCCGGGCGGGCGCATCTTCGTGAACGAGAGGCTGACTCGCAACAACCGGCAGCTGTTTCACCGCGTTCGGGAGGAGTGCCGCAGGCTTAGATGGCGTTACTCCTGGACGAGGCGAGGCCGCATTTATGTGAGGCGTAGTGACGGCGAGCCCGCGCATCTTATACGGTCTGAGGTTGACGTTGGGCGGGTTTTTGGGCCTGGTCCAGTTTGATGTGTAATTCGCCTGCAATTAGAGCAAACAAGCTGTTTATTGATAACACTTTCAATACAACTAATGCACAATTATACATTTGTTCATTAAGGTCACCTATTTCTAGTATGGTAAAGGCTTGTTATTCTCTACCTTTTTATGTTTTTATTCTAGTTATGGAGGTGGATCTTCTCTGCTGTGTGGTAACTTTATATTTCTGCCAAATTTTATTAGTTAATAACTTTAACCAAACTGCAAATCATGAATCCCAGCACTTTTATTATTTTATACTATATTATGCACTTTATTTATATATTAATTTCATAGCCACATATAAAAATTACCCTATTTATATTTATACAATACCGCCAAATCATACTATAAAATACACCACAACTAATGCACTATTTTTACATAAAGATCCTTATGTTTACAATGTTTGTGAGATACTGCTTAGATATAAATTTAATGCAAATCATAATGGTTAACTTAACCCACATAAAAGTTGGTCTTTTCAATTCAGGCTCACTCAACACAGGTCAGGATGAATTTATTGCAGCCGTGGCGGAACGAAACCCTGACATTTTAGCAATAAATGAAACCTGGATGCAGGCGGGACAAGATGACAAGGCACCTAAAATAGCAGGGCACCGTTTAATGTATACTCCTAGACCTGCGTGTATCAAAAGAGGGCGTGGTGGTGGCGTTGGTTTTTATGTACGAAAAGGTATAAATGTGCGAATCTGTCCCTTCCCCATAGTGCCTGAAGTAGAGCAGATGTGGTTGCGTTTAACTGTACTTGGTAAAAGTGTTATTGTTGGAACCGCCTACCGGGCACCATGGCAAAATGTCATCACATTTTTTGATGCTCTGACAGATTCTATTGCTTCCTTCCCTAGGTGTGACCATCTTATCCTGTTGGGAGATTTCAATATAGATATGCTTGACCCAGGAAACAACAAACTACCTTTACTTCTACAATTCTTGGAATCCCTAAACCTAAATCAAGTTGTCGCTGAGCCAACACACTTCACTGATCACAGTCAGACTTTGATCGATGTAGTCTGCACTGATACAAGGGTACGGAAGGTGTCTGTGAAACAGACTCCAGATCTGGGGCACCATGCCATGATAGTGGTTGAATTTAATATAAAAAAGGAAAAGATATCTCCTCGGTTAGTAACTTACAGGCCCCTGAAGAGTATAATTTTGGAATTGTTTTCTTCTGACCTGAATGCTAGTGACTGGGATTATTTTCAATCAGCACGTGACGTAAATGAGTTAGCGTCAGCACTAACTTGTACAATCTTGAATTTATTCGACCTACATGCACCAATTAAAACAACGAAATTCAAAGGTCCATCCCACCCTTGGATTACAGACACTGTAAAAACAATGATTAAAATCAGGGATGACTGTCATGATAGGTATAAGATACTTAAAACAGAGGCACTTAAAAATTGTTACAAAGACATGAAACAAATCGTTATTGCAGCTATAGAGAGTGAAAAAGTGGCTTTTTTTAAAGAGAATATTAATAAAAATATAAGTAACTCAAAACAACTTTGGAAGAATTTAAAGAATAATATCTTATCAAATAAAAAGCAGGTTTCTGAACTCCCTGCTCATTTTGACAATCCTGATCATATCAACTCCCATTTTCTTAATGTGCCTGGTAGCAGCCGTGTAAAAATTTCACTGCTAACTTACTACGAATACAACAGATTTGGCTCCGATGCCTTCTCTTTTCATTCAGTGAGTGAGTACACAGTGCTTAAGGTCATTCAAAGCTTTAAATCTAATGCGCAAGGTATTGACGGCATCACTTTGGATATGCTGCTTATGACCTTACCTCAATCTCTACCGGCCATCACCAACATAATTAATGTGTCAATGTCTAGTGGGTTGTTTCCGGAATGCTGGAAAGTCTCAGTGATCAAGCCAATACCAAAAAATAGTCAGCCTTCCACTATGGGTGACTTGAGGCCTATTAGTCTTCTGCCATGTCTCTCTAAAATATTAGAAAAGATAGTTTGCATGCAGCTGATTAAGTTTCTGGAAGAGAGCCATATCCTCCCTCAATTTCAATCAGGATTTCGCCGAAATCACAGTACATCAACTGCTCTAATAGATATTGTGGACAACCTGCTGGCAGCCCAGGATAACGGAAGATGCAGTATCCTGGTTCTTCTTGACTTCTCTCGTGCTTTTGACTCATTAAATATTTCCCTTCTTCTTTCAAAGCTTGCTTTTTATGGATTCGATCCTAATGCCATTAAATGGTTCTCTAGTTACCTTACAGGCAGACAGCAGTGTGTAGAACTTCGATTGTCTAATGGAATTACCTCAAGATCTTCTTTTTGTCCTGTTCCGAGAGGTGTCCCCCAGGGATCTATACTCGGGCCCATTCTTTTCATTCTTTTTAGTGCGGACATAGTCAAGGACATTTCACACTGCCAGTTTCATCTATATGCGGATGACTTGCAGCTGTACTATTCTTTTCTACCTACGGACTGTGCCAACGCGGTAAATATGATAAATGATGATTTAGCCCAGGTATATCAATGGTCAGAGTCTAACTCCTTAGTTCTTAACCCTAAAAAATCTAAATACATATTGACTGGTACTAAGGCTAATTTGCTAAAACTCTCAGATTGTCAAATTAATATTTCGGTTAACGGGGAATCCGTTGAATATGTCAAGGAAGCAAAAAGTCTTGGACTGACTCTTGACAGTCATCTCCGTTTTGAAAGTCATGTGGCTGATGGGGTGCGAAATAGTTTTTACAGATTAAAGCTTCTCTACAAAATAAGACCATATTTAAGTGAGGATGTTAGGGTCACCTTATGTGAATCTTTAGTGCTTTCTAGATTGAATTATTGTGACGTGGTTTATGGGACGTGCTTGTTGGCTCGGACTGAAAGGTTAATACAGCGGGTTCAAAACGCCTGTGCGCGTTTTTGTTTCCACATTCCCCCCCGCACACATGTCACTCCTTACCTAAATTCCTCAAACATGCTTAAAATGAAAGCTCGCAGGCTCTTGCACCTCGCATCTCTGCTCTTTGGTATTGTTGCTAATAAAATACCCGTTTACCTTTACAATAAGCTCAGCTGGGTTCAAGATTGGTCTCGCTACCAAAGGCGAGCCTGTACTCACGTGTTTTTGACACCTAGACACAAGTCTGTCGCATTTCGTGGGTCTTTTAGGTTTGCAGCTTCTCGTTGCTGGAACGATCTGCCACCACCTTTACGTGCCCTGAAAACAGTAACATCTTTTAAATTTGCACTGAAGAAGGAACTTCTAATGCTGCAAAAGCGCTCATAGCTTACCGAACTTCACGTGGACAAAGATGCTGCGACACAGGAGCCATCGCGGCTTTCTGTCACGCAGGAAACCGTCTAGTATTTTTCTCCTTCTTGTTACACTGCCCACAAACACTACTCCACACTCTCTTTTCTTTAGGTCTTTAGACAAATCTTTCTAGAAATCATTCATATCTTTTTATCTCCTCCTCCTCCTCCTCCTCCTCCTCTTCATTGTCTCATGTCCTTCCTTGCTATACATCGCAACTTAGTCACAGTAATTGATCTTTACTTCCCTAGCGCAATCTTTACCCACATAACACTTTGTTTTTATCTCAAACTCTCAAAGTTTATTTTTTAAGTATATGTAGCTATGTATGTGTATGTATGTATCTGTGTATGTGTATGTATCTGTTTACTTTTCTATTCATTTTTCTGCGTTCGTGAGGCTACCCATGGGTCCCATCTGAAAACCAGCGCCGCTTACTATCCTCGGATGGTTAGCAGCAACACGCTGAGACGGGGCCTGTTTGACCCACACAGCACGGAAGACCATATTTTTTGTAATTACCTACCTATATTATATGTACTTAATTTTTATCTTGTGTGTTTCCTGTTTCTTTGTATAATTTTTCTTTGTTAATAAAATCTGTTTGTAAGTAGGTATGTTCGTTCTGTATATGTTCCGTTTTCAATAGTCTGTCCTGTGTGTGTGTCAAATAAATGTATTTTCTTTCTTTCTTTGCATATAAAACTAGTCCTCGCCCACCAAGCAACAGAAGTCATTAAATATTGTTACCGGTATCGTATAGCCGCAGTACGCGAGTCTGTGGTTAACCACGATACAGTGGAGTTGATCTCTGACCATCTGATTGAATAATTGCTCGCTTGGTGGACAGTTATTGCCACGTTATTCTTATTATTGTACATTATTTGTGACCTTTTATTCCCCGATGGCCCGAGAGTGTTATAAATTTGTAGCTGCTACCCGGATGGATCAATTTAAATGTATTTTTTTATTTGAGTGCTGGTGGTTTCAGAACGTTGTACTTTAATTTGGTGGAAATTAGTGCAGTCAGTCTGACGAGTCGAAGTAAAAGTTGGATAAGGTGACACTTTTTTTTGTAACTTCTAAGGACTCACTAAAGATGTGGCTTCAACTTTCGTAAAGATTAAGTTGGCACATTCACTGCGCGTAACACGCACACCTGACGATAAGCGTCTGCTCATACTTTTGTCGCTGTGGTGTTGACGGCCGTCTGAACGGACGCTAAGGGCTCAATGTATCCGTGCAGATTGCTGCAGTCGAAGCAGAAGTTGGATGAAGGGGGCCCGGCGTCGCTGGCGGCGCTGGGCGTGCAGCGCGTGGGCGTGCAGCTGGCACGTGCGTGTTGCTCGCGGCTGGCGACGGCGCTGGCGGGCGCGCGCTCTCCGCAGCGCCTCGCGCAGCGGCTGCTGGCGCCGCCCGCCGTCATGCTGCTGGCCTCCACCGACCCCAGGCTAGAAGGTACATCTATGTCATCGATTACTTCTCTATCCCTTAGCGCGACGGTAAATTTTACACACTGCTCTTAGTTTCTCACTCGCTTAGGTAGCTACCCTTCTCCAGATGTACTACGAGTAGTTACGAGTTATGAGTAGTTCATGATCCTGTTCGACTCGACATGACGTCTCACCTACCTCTGTCTACACATTAACTGACAAAATATAGCAAAACCTTTCACTTTGCTATTTTTATCATGCTTGCAGATCTCCAAAGAAGCATTCTAGAGTTGATCCACGTGCTAGCATCGCAGAGTATAGAGCCGCCCGAGCTAGCGGCGTTCCTCCGCCTCTTCACAGCAGAGTCACCACCGCTGACGCTGCTGCTGACGGCGCTGCAGCGGCTGACGGTGCAGGGCGGATACCACACGCCGGACTGCATCCTCACCTTCCCTATTGACAGGGATGGCGCTGGTGAGTGCACATTCCCCCGTCTCTTCACAGCGGAGTACCGCCGCTGACGCTGCTGCTGACGGCGCTGCAGCGGCTGACGGCGCAGGGCGGATACCACACGCCTGACTGCATCCGCACCTTCCCTATTGACAGGGATAAATAAATAAATAAATAAAATAAAATCTTTATTCATTTTTCATATTGCTGAGATTAACATTACGGATTAGTATCTACTTATAGGTAACACTTTATACATTGCCTGAACTAGGAGGACCTGTATCTCAGGCAAAGAAAACTGGACTGGTGTAACTAATGAATACTCAAATTAACAAAACTTAAAATCTATTTACATAATGAAAAAGAAACCTACAAAAACTAAGTGCACACGTGTTATACAATATTTAAAATCCTACTTTATTACGTTTAGTAACTCCTCAGTTTCCTCGTATGATAGATTGGATAGAGCAGACTGTAAGGCTCTTTTACAGTTTGAGAAATTCATTGAGTGGATGCTTAATTTACGATTTATCCTTTTGTACAGGTATGGTCCTAGGAACATTAAAAATCTGGATGCAAAAGCATGTTTTATTGGGGTGTTGTTACTGCGGACTATATCTTTTCGTCTTTTGCTAGTACTTTTAGTGCTATAGGGAAGTGCTCTGTGCTGCCTTAAAACTACGTTTAGTATAAATAGTTGCCTAACTGTTAGAACTTTACATGACTTATATAATAGGTTGGTTGGATAGAGAAAGGGACGAAAAGTGGATACCTTAAGGATTGCTCTTTGTGCCCTTTCTGCGGCTAATAAAAAGGTTTTACACGCTCCTCCCCAAGATGTTATACAGTAGGTTATGATTGACTGACATAAAGCAAGGTATACTTGCATAACTAGTCTTGAATCTGCAATACAGCGTAACTTCTTAAAAACAAATATTAGTTTTCGAATTCTATTACTTAAAGTTTCAACATGTTTTTTGAATGAGAGAGTTTCATCTATTATAACGCCAAGGTACTTGATATTATTAGTAAATGAGATGACAGGGCAGTTACACAAGTTATCGTTTATCGGATAAATGCATTGATGCGCAGTAATATGTTTATCTGGGTTAGACATTGGTGCAGACTGTGATTTCCGCATAGTAAATTTTATGCATTTTGTTTTATCAGCATTAATGGTTAGTAGGTGTGCTTGGAGCCATTTGTTTACAGTTTCAAAGCCACGTTGTGCGAGTTCATACACTTCCGATTCCGTACTAGCTGAGAAAAGTAAAGCAGTGTCATCGGCATAGCATAAAATTTTTCCGTGATCTAGTTGGAGGTTGCATAGGTCATTAATGTATATTAAAAATAAGGTACTTGATAAAATACTTCCTTGGGGCAAGCCGAAAGAAGTATTTCCCAGATCTGAGCTGATGACATTGTCTATTTTGACGCATTGACTACGACTGCTCAAATAGCTGGTAAGAAGCTTATGCTGATTACCTCGTATGCCTATGTTTTCTAACTTGTTGAGTAAAGTAGGGATAGAAACGGTGTCGAAGGCTTTTGTTAGGTCTAAAAATATGCCTATTGTCTTATAACCTTTGTCAAGTTCCTTCCCTATGAATTCAGTGAGCTGGTGTACAGCGTCAGAGGTAGACAGTTTAGGCCTAAACCCAAATTGAGTGTTAGATAAGAGTGATTTACTTTCTAAGTAATGAACTAATCTATTGTTTATTATTTTTTCTAGTATTTTAGAAATTGAAGATAGTATAGATATTGGTCTGTAATTAGAAATTTCCGTTTTGCTCCCTGACTTATGGACGGGAATGATCACCGCCTTTTTAAGACATTTTGGAAAAAATCCTTCGTCTAAACATTTTTGGAAGGCAAATGTTAGAGGGGGGGCAAGTATATGTTTGTACTGCTTAAGTATTTTGGTCGGGATACTGTCCCACCCAGTTGCGCAATCGTCTTTTAGCCCCATTATAATTCTTTCAATTTCCGGAATGTCAATATCCAGTAACACAAAAGAATTATTCTGTGACTGGACGTTGTCTATAGTAGGCGCCGAGTATATGTTTTGAACCTTTACTGCTAGTTTTCGACCAATGTTAACAAAAAAGTCATTAGCATTGTTAGCAGCTACAAGCGGGGAGGGATGTAATTTTAATAAATTCGAAGACGATTCACGTTGTTTTGATGTAAAAGTAACGTTTTTTATGATTTTCCAAACTTTTTTGCTATCTTGTCCAGCCTTATCTAATAGCATTTTATCGTAGTCACACTTAAGTTTTTTAAGGAGACCGTTACAGAAGTTTCGGTACCTCTTGTAGGTTGTTTGTATTGTTATATTATTTGGACATCCTTTGGCATTCATATGAAGCTTATCTCGATGTTTTATGCAGCGGAGGAGCCCCGGAGTAATCCAGGGCTTAATGTTTATATTTTTTCTACTTATTTTTACGTTTCTAGTATTATATTGTAGAACATGCTGTATTTTGTTTATTAAGTGTGTCATGCATGTTTCTGCGTCAGCTGAGTTGTAAATAGGGATGGCGCTGGTGAGTGCACATTCCCCCGTCTCTTCACAGCGGAGTACCGCCGCTGACGCTGCTGCTGACGGCGCTGCAGCGGCTGACGGCGCAGGGCGGATACCACACGCCTGACTGCGTCCGCACCTTCCTATTGACAGGGATGGCGCTGATGAGTGCACATTCTCCCGCCTCTTCACAGCGGAGTCGAGCGCTGCAGTGCAAAGGTTGAACGTTCCTTAGCGAGATTTTTATACAGTCGATAAATATCCGATAATTCCGCAAATTACAGTGAAAAAACTGAGTCACTGACGAGTCTGACACGTCTCGACAAAATAGCAAACACAATAAAATAAAACTCATTTGAATATTCATAATTTGAAGAAAACTTTGTATGTATCTTATTTTCAGATACAATGCAGTCGTTATCAGAAGAGTTCGTCCATTTGACGATGAACGGAGTGTCGTCACAGAGCCACCTGGCGGAGAGTTCCGCGCGGAAACTGTACGAGGCGCATACGAGATCCGGTACCTACATATTTTAAACAATAACTTACTTCTCGATATTGTACGATTATTGAACCAATGTTAGGCAAAGACTCCTATCATAATATCAGTTAGTATCGATCCTTGGCCGAGTCTAATATACTTATCTATTGTATTAAAAACAGGAATAGTATCGGCGTGGAGCGCAGGCGCATGCCGAGTGGGCGTGGAAGGCGCGGGCTGGGCGCCGTGGCTGGCGGGCTTCTCGCTCGTGCTGTGGCTGCACCCCGCACAGAGCAACACTAATGCCGCAGGTGAGTGTCTGCGTGGAGCGCAGGCGCGTGCCGAGTGGGCGCGGAGGGCGCGGGCTGGGCGCCGTGGCTGGCGGGCTTCTCGCTCGTGCTGTGGCTGCACCCCGCACAGAGCAACACTAATGCCGCAGGTGAGTGTCTGCGTGGAGCGCAGGCGCGTGCCGAGTGGGCGCGGAGGGCGCGGGCTGGGCGCCGTGGCTGGCGGGCTTCTCGCTCGTGCTGTGGCTGCACCCCGCACAGAGCAACACTAATGCCGCAGGTGAGTGTCTGCGTGGAGCGCAGGCGCGTGCCGAGTGGGCGCGGAGGGCGTGGGCTGGGCGCCGTGGCTGGCGGGCTTCTCGCTCGTGCTGTGGCTGCACCCCGCACAGAGCAACACTAATGCCGCAGGTGAGTGTCTGCGTGGAGCGCAGGCGCGTGCCGAGTGGGCGCGGAGGGCGCGGGCTGGGCGCCGTGGCTGGCGGGCTTCTCGCTCGTGCTGTGGCTGCACCTCGCACAGAGCAACACTAATGCCGCAGGTGAGTGTCTAGTTGGAGCGCAGGCGCGTGCCGAGTGGGCGCGGAGGGCGCGGGCTGGGCGCCGTGGCTGGCGGGCTTCTCGCTCGTGCTGTGGCTGCACCCCGCACAGAGCAACACTAATGCCGCAGGTGAGTGTCTGCGTGGAGCGCAGGCGCGTGCCGAGTGGGCGCGGAGGGCGCGGGCTGGGCGCCGTGGCTAGCGGGCTTCTCGCTCGTGCTGAGGCTGCACCCCGCACAGAGCAACACTAATGCCGCAGGTGAGTTTCTGCGTGGAGCGCAGGCGCGTGCCGAGTGGGCGCGGAGGGCGCGGGCTGGGCGCCGTGGCTGGCGGGCTTCTCGCTCGTGCTGAGGCTGCACCCCGCACAGAGCAACACTAATGCCGCAGGTGAGTGTCTGCGTGGAGCGCAGGCGCGTGCCGAGTGGGCGCGGAGGGCGCGGGCTGGGCGCCGTGGCTAGCGGGCTTCTCGCTCGTGCTGAGGCTGCACCCCGCACAGAGCAACACTAATGCCGCAGGTGAGTTTCTGCGTGGAGCGCAGGCGCGTGCCGAGTGGGCGCGGAGGGCGCGGGCTGGGCGCCGTGGCTGGCGGGCTTCTCGCTCGTGCTGAGGCTGCACCCCGCACAGAGCAACACTAATGCCGCAGGTGAGTGTCTGCGTGGAGCGCAGGCGCGTGCCGAGTGGGCGCGGAGGGCGCGGGCTGGGCGCCGTGGCTGGCGGGCTTCTCGCTCGTGCTGAGGCTGCACCCCGCACAGAGCAACACTAATGCCGCAGGTGAGTGTCTGCGTGGAGCGCAGGCGCGTGCCGAGTGGGCGCGGAGGGCGCAGGCTGGGCGCCGTGGCTGGCGGGCTTCTCGCTCGTGCTGAGGCTGCACCCCGCACAGAGCAACACTAATGCCGCAGGTGAGTGTCTGCGTGGAGCGCAGGCGCGTGCCGAGTGGGCGCGGAGGGCGCGGGCTGGGCGCCGTGGCTGGCGGGCTTCTCGCTCGTGCTGAGGCTGCACCCCGCACAGAGCAACACTAATGCCGCAGGTGAGTGTCTGCGTGGAGCGCAGGCGCGTGCCGAGTGGGCGCGGAGGGCGCGGGCTGGGCGCCGTGGCTGGCGGGCTTCTCGCTCGTGCTGAGGCTGCACCCCGCACAGAGCAACACTAATGCCGCAGGTGAGTGTCTGCGTGGAGCGCAGGCGCGTGCCGAGTGGGCGCGGAGGGCGCGGGCTGAGCGCCGTGGCTGGCGGGCTTCTCGCTCGTGCTGAGGCTGCACCCCGCACAGAGCAACACTAATGCCGCAGGTGAGTTTCTGCGTGGAGCGCAGGCGCGTGCCGAGTGGGCGCGGAGGGCGCGGGCTGGGCGCCGTGGCTGGCGGGCTTCTCGCTCGTGCTGAGGCTGCACCCCGCACAGAGCAACACTAATGCCGCAGGTGAGTGTCTGCGTGGAGCGCAGGCGCGTGCCGAGTGGGCGCGGAGGGCGCGGGCTGGGCGCCGTGGCTGGCGGGCTTCTCGCTCGTGCTGAGGCTGCACCCCGCACAGAGCAACACTAATGCCGCAGGTGAGTGTCTGCGTGGAGCGCAGGCGCGTGCCGAGTGGGCGCGGAGGGCGCGGGCTGGGCGCCGTGGCTGGCGGGCTTCTCGCTCGTGCTGAGGCTGCACCCCGCACAGAGCAACACTAATGCCGCAGGTGAGTGTCTGCGTGGAGCGCAGGCGCGTGCCGAGTGGGCGCGGAGGGCGCGGGCTGAGCGCCGTGGCTGGCGGGCTTCTCGCTCGTGCTGAGGCTGCACCCCGCACAGAGCAACACTAATGCCGCAGGTGAGTGTCTACGTGGAGCGCAGGCGCGTGCCGAGTGGGCGTGGAGGGCGCGGGCTGGGCGCCGTGGCTGGCGGGCTTCTCGCTCGTGCTGAGGCTGCACCCCGCACAGAGCAACACTAACGCCGTCATGGCAACAGCTTACGAGTCGGTGTTACCCTCAAAGAACGCCAATAGATGTTTCAAATCATAAATAACATTTTCCCAGATAAGGATGAAGAAGCTGAAGGCGATTCATCCGACGCAGAAACCAATAATTTGGCCAGCAAAACCAGCAAGCCAACCAGCAAGCCGACCAGCAAAGCAAACTCGCCTAGCAAGACGGAGACGCGCGCAGAGTTGGCACATGTCTTCTCAATAGGTCACGACTCACTCATGTTCGAGGTCTGGCTGGAGCCGCACACAGGTGAATATGAAGGCTAGAAAGGCAGGCTAGGTGCTCTTAAAATAGTACTCTAGTGTTTTTAGACAATTCAAAGGCGTCTGACATGATTTGTCGATTTTTTATCTGGGGCAGAATGTTTAACCCCGCGTCTCGTCATGCCCTACCGCTCCACATTTTGTCTGTTTTTTGTACATTAGTCAAAGGACCGGCATCATGAACGCGAGTAGCCTGGCCACACGCCACGCGCGCCTCATACCGATTCGAGTGCTCAGAGAGAAAGCACGTACGTTTTGGGATTTGGAAAAATTATACCGCCGCCAACTACAACGGAGGAGCGGTCAAATGAAACCACGTTAAAATTTATAGAACAAATTTATAAGTTATGTAGAGCCTATCTAATTCTGGTTTCGTATTACCAGACATAACTAGGTACTTTACCTAATTATCTATCTGAAAGAAAGAAAAAAACATTTATCTGTGACCGAACAAAATACACACAGCACACAAGTAACTTACACTCATTTTTAAAGTTGACATTGGTTTTTAACTGTTTGTCTGGTAGGTAGGTATAGAGAGTTTTATTTTATTACTATTTACTTAATAAACAAAACAGGAAAAGAACAAGATACATCTAGGTATGTTAATTCCAGTCATGAAAGTGACGAGTCGGTAGGAACCTAATACCGTAGTAAGGGGCTGTAGTAGTAGTAGTACCGGGCTGTGTATGGCCACCTATGGCATTAATCGCGGCAACGCGAGTAGCATGAGCAGTAGCATAGTGTAGCCGCGGGGTAACGCACCCCCTATTGAGCTACTATACTAAGCGCTTAGTAGGAAATCTCACTAGCGCAGCGGTATAATTTCGCTTATACGAACTTACTTTTGTAGGTAATAGTTTCATCCCAGAATAATAAATAGATTCCGTGCAAACTAGTTGTGTTTGTCATTTTCCAGCCCTGAATGCTTCGAATGTTCTTGGTTATATGGGCCAATAATGATTTGTATATCCAGGTTCTTTAACCCTCCGCCTGAGCCGTCCCGAGTCGAACAATCCCGGCGTAGTGAGCGTAGCGCGGGTGCACAACGTGCTGCCGACGCGGAAGTGGACCTGCCTCGCGCTCAACGTCTCCGAGCGAGTGCAGAGGAGGAGTATGCACATACAGGTATTAACATCAATCGAACATCTCGGTGGCGGCGTAGTGAGCGTTGCGCGGTAACCCTCAAGTACACTTTATCCAAGCAAATTTATAGATGTAACTAAAACTTAGTGTCTTGCAGCTTACCTCTCTATTTTTATTATTATCTCAAATAATAAAAATAATAATCATCAGTAATAACCAGATTACTAGGTCTACTACTAAGTATTAATACTTAATCACACAATTGAATGGATACTTTATTTCAGGTCACGATTTTTGTAAACGGATACGAGTGTGAAACGATATCATTACCAATTCAAGGTTAGTTCAAGCTAAACAATAATATTAGTTATAGTAAGAAAATTAATGCTTCATAATGTTGTATTTTTGCAGGTACCTTTAGGCCCTTAAAAGACACAAAGCCAAGTCTCTGTAGCCAAAATTTAGCTAATCAGCTAGCTAGGAGGATGATATATATAGGGTGCTTAATAATATACGCACAAAAATGAAAGGGGTTATTTTGATGAGCATAACTAGTGGTTCGCCCCGAACTGAAATCTCGTGAGTCTCCCATAAAAACAAAAAAAAATATTATTCGTACTCTTTGACTATCAAAATAGTGCCACGAAATACCAGCTTACTTGACCTACGGTTTCATTCAAATTATAGGTTACTCTTTTTTGGTGTACGAATTGCAGTTATTCTGGATTTCAGACTTTTGCCTATATTTGTGATACTTAACTTACACGCATACCAAATAACAGCTCTTTAGGGTCACTGGTGTACCCGGTGAATTTTGTCAAAGTTTATTTTTTATTATGGCTAATAACTCAAAAGCTACAAAAATTAAACTAAAAATAAAAATAAAAACGGGATCGAAATGTAATCCTTTCATTTCACGTCTCTCTTGACCTAATAATTTCCTTTTTAATTTTTTTTTACCTTTCTTGAACCCCAATATCTTAACAACCCCTCAACATTTTGAACTAATTTAGTCACACCAAAATTGTGCCATCACTACCTACCTATGTATAAAATTTCACGATGATTGAATCAACGCTTCGAAAGTTATCCTCAGACAAACAAACATATACAACGCCGATTTGCCAAAGTTGATTTAGAGAACTCTCTTCGCTCTATCAATAAATAAATTTGTGAAATGTTTACCATAGAAATGTGAAATTTATTTTAGCATGTAAAAACAAAGACTTTGCTACTGCTATTGCATAATACTATTAAGCAATAACACTTTTATTGCACTAATTTGCAAGCATTATGCTATTACATAATTCTTGCCATCTAACTACAGATATTGTATTGGTGACGCCTCGAGATTTCTCTCGTTGCTCCTTTCTAACCCAAAAACCGCAGCCATTTCTGAAAGAGATATCAAATCGGCTTTTATTTTTTGATGTCGGTTGCAATAATTAATTGTTAGGCAATAAGTTTTATATCGAATTAATCACCTATACTTATTTTCTTTAAAATTTGATAATATAACTAGTAGTTTTTTTTTGTCGAGAAGATTTTTATGTTTTGAGAAACCGTCACTTGAACATCGTCAGTATACGAGGCATGGCTTTTAAGTTTTGTCGTTTGAAGAAAAAAACACAACTAGAACCTTATAGTACTTTTTATTGTTTTTCAAAGTATTCACCGCGTAGCTTAATACACTTTTCCATTCGCTCAAACCAGTTATTATAACATTTATTCCACTCTAAAGTGGGGGTGTTCAAAATGGCTGACTTGAAAGCGTCGACTGCTTCTTCACCGGACTGGAACCTTTGACCACGAAGACTTTTCTTAATTTTAGGAAATGTAAAGAAATCGTTAGGGCTTAGGTCAGGACTGTATGGAGGATGGTCAAGAATTTCTACTTTTTCCTGCTTCAAATACTCAATCGTTTGACGAGCGCTGTGTGAGCTTGCGTTGTCGTGGTGCAGGATGATGCGTCGCTTTGAGTTAGATTTTCGAAGTTCGGCGATGACTTGTGGTAAACAAACTGTAGTATACCACTCTGCGTTAACCGTTCTACGATCTTCAAGTGCAATAGTCGCAACATGGCCGGTTTTTCCAACGAACGTGGCCACCATCTTCTTTGAAGTGCTTCGAGAACGAACAACTTTAGTCGGCTTTGGCTCGTCTTGAAAGACCCAGATTGTAGATTGTTGTTTGGAATCAGGATCGTAGGCATAGATCCAAGATTCGTCACCACTTATGATGTCGTAGACGTGATTTGACTCCCCTCGGTTGAACCTTTGCAGAGTTTTCTTACACCATCTGACGCGGGCCGCCTTGTGATCGTCGGAAAGCAAATGCGGTATCCAACGGCAAACTAGCTTTCTCACACCAAGCGCTTCATGCAAGATCTTCTGAATGGTTGTCCCTGAGATGCCTAATAGAGCCTCTATCTCTCGATACGTCACATGACGATCTTCGAGAATTAGTTGTCTCACAGCAATGATGTTATCTTCAGTGAAGGCGGATTTTGGGCGTCCTTCGCGAAATCAGTCACTAACACTAGTATGTCCACGCTGGAATTCTAAATACCAGCGTTCGACAGTCCGCAGACATGGGGCTACATCACTGAACACAGATGTTAGCTCTTCTAAACACTGAAGCCGTGTCAGGCCTCTTCTAAAGTTGTAGAAAATTATTGCACGAACATTTTCCTTAGAAAGATTCATTTTCGTACGTGACCTGACAGATTCAAATCGAAACTGTGACTAAACAATAGCATTAATCCTAATACTTTCAACTGTTTTGAGATTCAAAATGTAAACACATTCGAATATAGAACAGTTCCAAATTCAAAATTGCCGGAAAATATGGAAACGACAGAACTTAAAAGGCATGCCTCGTATTACTAAACACCCTGTATAATAGGTTGGGGAAAAAGTCTTTCGCATTATAGTATGTATGAACTTGAAATAAAATATCTTTGGCTATACTATTTGTATCTGGCTGGTTTTGGTATCATTCAAAGTTTAAATTTTAAAGAAGATAATTCCAAATTCAAATTAGGAAAATGTGTGATTTTTATTTGTTTTTCGTACTGTAAAGATGAGTGCATCCAATGAAGAAATTCGATACATTTTAAAATTTTACTACAAAAAAGGTAAAAATGCAACGCAAGCCGCGAAAAAAATTTGCGATGTTTATGGACCTAGTGCAGTATCTGTGAGAGTAAAACAAATTTGGTTTAAGCGTATTCAATCCGGAAATTTTGATGTCAAAGATGCACGTCGCTCTGGTTGCCCTATTACTGATAAAATTGATGCCATTTTTGAAAAAGTGGAGCAAGATCGGCATATCAGTAGTTACGACGTAGCTGAAGAACTGGGAATTGACCACAAAACAGTTTTGGCGCATTTGAAAAAACTGGGTACACAAAAAAGCTCGATATTTGGGTACCCCACGAGCTCACTAAAAGAAACCTAATGAAACGTGTACTCATTTGTGATTCTTTATTACGACGTAATGAAACCGAACCATTTTTGAAGAAGCTGATAACTGGTGATGAAAAGTGGATCACGTACGACAAGAACGTGCGAAAAAGGTCGTGGTCAAAGGCCGGTCGGGCTTCACAGACTGTGGCGAAACCTGGGTTAAATCGCAACAAGGTGATGCTGTGTGTGTGCTGGGATTGGAAGGGCATTATTCATTATGAGCTGTTACCACCAGCCAGGACCATCGATTCTGAACTCTACTGCGAACAACTGATGAGGTTAAAGCAATAAGTTGAGAGAAAGCGGCCGGAATTAATCAACAGAAGGGGTGTGGTTTTTCATCATGATAACGCTAGACCTCACACATCTTTAGCCACTCAGCAAAAATTAAGAGAGTTTGGCTGGGAGGTGTTAATGCATCCGCCGTATAGTCCTGACCTTGCACCTTCAGATTTCCACCTGTTTCGGTCTCTTCAGAATTCTTTAGGCAGTGTCAGGTTAACATCACGAGAGGGCTGCCAAAACCACTTGTCGCGGTCTTTTGATCAAAGCCTCAAAATTTCTATAGCAATGGGATCATGTCTACAAGATGGCAAAAAGTTATCGAACGAAATGGTACCTACATACTTTAGTTAAATGTAAATAAACTATATTAAAAAATGTTTTGAATTTTCTTAAAACATGCGAAGAAACTTTTTCCCCAACCTAATATATATTTTTTGCAGGTATCCTAGTCCGCAAAGTGACTCCTACCCACGTGATCATCGGACACGCGAGGTCAGGTGCGGGGGCCAGCAGCGCCTACCACCTGGCGGCGGTGAGCGTGTACCGCGCGCCGCTGCTCACGGCGCCGCACGCCATGCACATCGCCGCGCACGGACCCGACTCCGAGTGCATGGTAACTACACTACTGCACTTATAGTGACCCTACCCACGTGATCATCGGTCACGCGATATAAGCGTCAATTTGTCAATAAAGTTCCTTACTTGCGGAGTTGCTTATGTTAATTTACCTTTGCAATCCATGTTACACCACATACTTTCTATTCCGACTGCACGACACGATATTTGTATCATTCTGATGATAATATCTAATCTCTGTTTATTATGTGTTTCAGGTTCGCTGTGAATCACCGAATTTCCCATCGTTACTGACGTCTAACGTCCTGGACTCAAACATCGACTGGGATCAGGTAGTTTGCAGAACAATATACAATTGTGTTTTGACTTGCCTTGTGCAGCATTCAGTGTTGAATGCCCGCGACTGCGTCTGCCAATTTTCTGGATCTCGACAACAGCGTCACGTACTCGGTCCAACTACAGCTAATAACCATCCAAGTGACGCATAAGTAAAATTTATTTATTATTAAAATCGGTCAACCCATTTAGGAGTAGAAGAATTACGTAGACCTACACCGGAATTGTATATGTAAGTTTGTTGTGTTTATTATTTAAATTCATAATTTGTATACCAGCTACAAACTTGTCATAGAATAGGAGAATTTTAATTGTTCACTCAGCTATATGGTTTCATGGTATTCGATTGTCTTGCTAATAACGATCTAAAGTTTTTAAGAAGTAAACTGAGGTTTGAGTACCAGGAGGTTACTATACTATACTCGGCGCGGCGAACCTTGATCCCTATGACACTGACAGCTAATGTCACCATATAACATTGTAGTGGCGTCACCATTAAATTGGGATCATATTGGGGGCGTCTAAAAATGCAATTTATAAATTTTACGTAGCTTTATACCATTAGTAATGATATTCCGTTGATATTTTTAACAATTCTTAACATTTACAAGAAGTTATCTCAATCTGAATTTATGTTTACGTCCTGCAAAACTTACGTCGTGTGACGTTTATCGACTAGGGCGGCAAGTATCGATAAAAAATGTCGGTAATGGAAACGAGTGCACTTTTTCAGACAAAATAAATAAATGGGGAACATTCATTTTCATGATAAAATATATACTTATATAGCAAAAACGTGTTTACCGCGTTAAACATTATTAGAAAATAACAAGGTTGGAAACTTTTGTTTTACTTACCTACTTAATCTATGCCAAAAATCTTAAATTAATACAACAACAACATAATGGACATTAAAAATGCACATTATAATATTTTTTAAAACATGTTTACCAACGTGGCTGAATGCAAGCCACGCCTTTGTCTAAAAAAAAATTATCGACACGACCATAGACACGACCCATCACTAACACGAACTGTCATAGGGATCAAGGTTCGCCGCGCCGAGTATAGAAGCCAACGCTCCTGGCAGACGTGATCATACAACGTGGGACAAGCGACGATAATATTGCTATCTCGCTCGCTCTTGCAGCCATTACGGAAGCCGCTAGTGATGCGCCGAGTACCTATCGATAACACTATAACCATAAATTGTATTGAAAAGGAAACAAACATGTTTAGTTGGCCCCGTCTGCTACAAGTCTTGGCGTATAGTTTAGTATTGTTTTTTTAAAATCTGTTAATTTGTAGTAGCTGCCCTTTGTTGAGATGGGGAATCTCAAATTCCCAGCTTGTATTCTGGGTGTGATCTAACTCTGTATATTACGTTTCTCTACGGCCAGGTGTATGAGATGTCGACGTCTTCCCTGCGCGAGATGCACGATAACCTGCTGCTGGCCTACTCTGCGCAGGCGCCGCAGATCATCAACCTGTACCATCAGACGACTGTGCTGCCCACTGGTGAGTAAACAATAGTCTAACTATCTCTGTACCGAATATTAATTGCACCTGGCAGCGAGACGGGTGGACTAAGTAGTGGAAGTCGCGGGCTGCTGTTTAAGATAAGCGAAAAATCGTGGTGGATGCCATAGAATAGATCGATTTAATATTGCAGCACCCTTACCTACATGATACATATTAACGCTGGACTCTCACTAATCTAAAGAGTGCGTCTAGGTAATAATTCTCTAAACATTTCTATTTAATTTTATTTTTGTTGATATTTTATTTTGTTTATATTTCCCTTCAGCTAGTCTACACAGAACTGCTCTAGAATTGTCAAGTCAACCCTATTTATTGCGTAATATGGCTAGGTACAAGGTGTTTAGTATTACATAGTATAAGTGCAGCCATATTCAGCGTTTTACGCTTGAATAGTTCAGATATACGCACCTACCGAGGTAGCAAAAAAAGAAGTTAAAAATAACTTTTACGAAAACCTAAACAATACAATGGAGACTTTATACAGCACCGTTATTGTGATGGAGATTTTAACAGCCAAATTGGCGAGAGCAAAAAGAATGAAGACAAAATACTTGGACACTATACAACTGAAAAAAGGAATGATAACGGACAAAGATTAATAAACTACGCGTTAGAAAATAACTTGCATATTATTAAGAGTTTCTTTAAAAGAAAACCAAAAAGAAAATGGACGTGGGAATCTCCCAACGACATAGTAAGAAATGAGATAGATTTCATAACGACGAACAAACTGACCACAGGATTCTCAGTGGCCATTTACACGTGCCGGAACCAAAGAAATCAAGAAAACATATACAAAATACAAAACTACCAATAAAACTACTCCTACTCGTGCTCGTCTTAGAATCTTTAAAGACAAACTTAATACCAATAAACGAACTTAGAGCGGTCCAAGCAAAATATGATACCTTTGAAAAAGAAATAAAAGAAACCAACAAAAACCTAGAAAGGGACAAAACACTAAAAGATAGATTAGGATCAGAAGCAAAAGACTTAATTAAACGAAGGGCACTTTTATTTAAAAGCAGGAGAAACAGTAAACGAGAAATAACTAAACTAAGTAAAGAAATAAACGTAGAAATAAGAAAGTACAACCATAAAATGAGAACAGAAACAATACAATTTCACATAGCAAAATCAGGTGGACTCAAGAACGCATGGAAAGAACTTCAAGAAAATACAAATTGGATTAGTAACGTAACACATCATAAAACTAAAAAACAAAAATCAAAAAGAAAAGAAATACTAGAAACAGTTACTGATTTCTATCGTGAACTTTACAATGACAAGCAAACAACATCATTCATAAGCATCAAGAAAGACATGGAGGAAACAATTCCAAACATACTAAGAGACGAAGTTATCAAAGCCATAAAATCACAGAAGAGAGGGAAAGCACCAGGTGAGGATAGAATCTCTAATAAACTTTTGATTGGAGCATCTCAAACTATTTTGAACACACTCACGGACATATTTAAGGAAATTCTAACAACGGAATATATTCCTCATCAATGGACCACGTCAACTATAATCTTACTTCACAAGAAAGGCAAAACAGATGCTATTTCGAACTACTGACCAAATTAGCTAATGTAAAAGAAAGAAAGAAAGAAAATACATTTATTTGCAGACATACCAAAACAAAGACATACACAGTTACAAAAATAACACGACAATAAGTATAACATACAAAAAATTGAAATAAAAATATAGAATATAAATAGGTAGTAGGTACGTCCAAGTTTTGAGCGTCCGCAAACTAGGATCCGGCTCAGCATTATGCGCCACGCACTAGTAAATACGAGTACGCAGCGCGCTGGTCTTCCGCCGATTTTATATACATTAGACATTAATGTCTAATGTATATATATGATTTTATATACATTAGACATTAATGTCTAATGTATATAAAATTTTCTCTAAGGTAATATTAGAACGAGTAACAAAGACTTGAGACGAAAATCAGCCAAAAGAACAGGCAGGGTTTCGTAGTGGCTTCTCAACTATCGACCACATTCATACCATAAAACAAACAATTCAGAAATGCAATGAATATGGAATAAACTATTACCTAGCATTTATCGATTAAGCACGAGAAAATATGGGAAGCCCTTACCTCACAAGGAGTCCATAATAAGTACATTCATATAATTAAGAACATATACGAAAATGCATGTGAATGCAATGAATGTGCAAAAATACGCACAGAAAAAATAGGAGAATCTTTCCCCATTAGACGAGGAGTAAGACAGGGAGACCCTTTATAACCCAAACTTTTCTCTGCAACCCTAGAACATGTATTTCGCCAGCTCGAATGGAGTGAATACGGTATAAATGTTAATGGGGTATTATTAAACCACCTAAGATTCGCTGACGATCTTATACTAATATGCGAAGACCCAAATACCCTACAGGACATGATTGAACAACTTGTATACGAAAGCGATAAGGTTGGATTATAAATAAACACAGATAAAGCAAAACTGATGACAAATCATATTAAAATTCTTATAAAACCTAACAATGTTACGGAATTGGAATATGTAAACGAGTAAACATACCTTGGCCAAATAATATCTCCCACAGACCTTACAACAAAAGAAATTAATAATAGATTAAGCATAGGATGGAAAAGATACTGGGCTAAAAGATGTCATGAAAAACTCTGATACGAGGCATGCCTTTTAAGTTCTGTCGTTTCCATATTTTCCGGCAATTTTGAATTTGGAACTGTTCTATATTCGAATGTGTTTACATTTTGAATCTCAAAACAGTTGAAAGTATTAGGATTAATGCTATTGTTTAGTCACAGTTTCGATTTGAATCTGTCAGGTCACGTACGAAAATGAATCTTTCTAAGGAAAATGTTCGTGCAATAATTTTCTACAACTTTAGAAGAGGCCTGACACGGCTTCAGTGTTTAGAAGAGCTAACATCTGTGTTCAGTGATGTAGCCCCATGTCTGCGGACTGTCGAACGCTGGTATTTAGAATTCCAGCGTGGACATACTAGTGTTAGTGACAGATTTCGCGAAGGACGCCCAAAATCCGCCTTCACTGAAGATAACATCATTGCTGTGAGACAACTAATTCTCGAAGATCGTCATGTGATGTATCGAGAGATAGAGGCTCTATTAGGCATCTCAGGGACAACCATTCTGAAGATCTTGCATGAAGCGCTTGGTGTGAGAAAGCTAGTTTGCCGTTGGATACCGCATCTGCTTTCCGACGTCACAAGGCGGCCCGCGTCAGATGGTGTAAGAAAACTCTGCAAAGGTTCAACCGAGGGGAGTCAAATCACGTCTACGACATCATAAGTGGTGACGGATCTTGGATCTATGCCTACGATCCTGATACCAAACAACAATCTACAATCTGGGTATTTCAAGACGAGCCAAAGCCGACTAAAGTTGTTCGTTCTCGAAGCACTTCAAAGAAGATGGTGGCCACGTTCGTTGGAAAAACCGGCTATGTTGCGACTATTGCACTTGAAGATCGTAGAACGGTTAACGCAGAGTGGTATACTACAGTTTGTTTACCACAAGTCATCGCCGAACTTCGAAAATCTAACTCAAAGCGACGCATCATCCTGCACCACGACAACGCAAGCTCACACAGCGCTCGTTAAACGATTGAGTATTTGAAGCAGGAAAAAGTAGAAATTCTTGACCATCCTCCATACAGTCCTGACCTAAGCCCTAACGATTTCTTTACATTTCCTAAAATTAAGAAAAGTCTTCGTGGTCAAAGGTTCCAGTCCGGTGAAGAAGCAGTCGACGCTTTCAAGACAGCCATTTTGAACACCCCACTTTAGAGTGGAATAAATGTTATAATAACTGGTTTGAGCGAATGGAAAAGTGTTTTAAGCTACGTTGTGAATACTTTGAAAAACAATAAAAAGTACTATAAGGTTCTAGATGTGTTTTTTTCTTCAAACGACAAAACTTAAAAGGCATGCCTCGTATACCAATCAAAGGAAAAAAGAAAATATTCAATACATGTATCCAAGCATGACCTACGGATGTCAGACATGGAGTTGCTCAAATAAAAACGTAAAATCATTAGAAACTTGTCAACACAGAATCGAAAGAAGTATACTAAACATAAAATTAAAAGACAAAGTTCGATTAACAACAATAAGAAAACAGACCAACATTATAGATATAAAATACCGCATCCATCAATTAAAATGGAAATGGGCTGGGTATCTAGTAATAAATAAGACAGAAAAATGGGCAAAAGAAGTGACAGAATGGTGCCCTAGATATATATAAAAAGAGAAGTAAAGGTAGACAGTATCGTACATGGGAAGACGATATTAAAAAAGTGATGGGAACGACTTGGGCGAGAAAAGCGAGAGATAGATCTTTATGGAGAACACTCGGGGAGGCCTATGCTGAAAAGCAAGACAATCAAAAAACCGGGGTCTAATTTGAAAACTATTACATATATTTTTTATATGTACATAAACAAATTTTGTAGTACTAAGTAGAAAGATGTAATGTGTATTTTTAAGATTGTTAATAAAGGCTTTATTATTATTATTTTGATATTCAAAGATTACAAATAAATTTTTTTTTTGTTTTTATGGTAGACACGCGAGATCTCAGTTCGGAGCGAACCACTAGTATTACTAAATACTGGTGAAATGTATTCCACTGTTTGTTTTATTCATTTTGTATTTATCCCATGATGGCCAGCGCTAGTACAGTTTCTCAGTAACTTGATAATGTTATTTATCCCAAATGGATTTGTTGGGGTCATAAACAAGGATTGAGATATAGTGGATGTTAAATTAGTTTTAAGATTCGTTTTAAATGTATATCAATAAATGGTCATTAAATAACTTAGCTATATCAAGAGGATCATATACAGTTTTACCGTCAACATTCAATTTAATAATTTAATTTCTAATATTAATATTCGAATTTTTTCTTTTATTAATTTTATTAAGTCGCTTGTGATTTGTTTGTAGCATTTTCAATCAAATAATTATTTTGCGTGTGCAATAAATAAATTAAAAATGTAATTAAATTGAGAATCAATAATACCTGACATGAAATTTTCCAATATGTAACCCACTTTGTATGGTAATAAAAATACTATAATACTTGTGAAAGGGCTCGCCTTAGGAAGTACTACCAGCATACCTATTTCTGCCGCCAAGCAGCATTGCTGTGTTTCGGTTTGAAGGGTCTAGAATCTAGTTTTGATCTTTTTTTTTTCAGTATTCGCAGGGCGAGTGGGCAGCGCGGGTGGAGTCACCTTGGCCTCGGGCTCCGGTGGCGGCTCCTCCATACCTGAAGCCCTGTTCATGACGTGGACGGGCGCTCCGCTGGACAGCCGATACAGAGGCCTGGCGCCGGCTCTCTACATCCTGCAGGGGACGGATGTGCTACTGTATCTATACGCCAGGGTAAGTAGAAGGGGTGGGGTTGGAAAAGGCGCGTTCATCGCCGAGCACATGACGTGGAGCGCTGCGTCTGTGAGAGATGCGTTTGTGTATACACGGAGTATGGGCACTGGTGACACATGTTCATGCCGGCTTTATTTTTTTATTAGTCCATAAAGAAATATACAGAGAAAGATTTTAAATTTATAATTAACTAGTGGTTCGCCCCGAACTGAGATCTCGCGAGTCTCCCAAAACACAAAAACAAATATTCTTAAGGCGACTCGCGCAACGATGCCTTAACGTATTTAGTGGCTAAATATGATTTAAAGAGTTGTCAAATCATACAAATACGTAAAACTTAAACATGTTTAGTCGCTAAATACGTTTAGGGATTGTTGTGCAAGCCGGCCTTAATCTTTGACTATTAAAATAGTGCCACGAAATATAAACCTCCTAACTTGACCTATATGTAATGTAAATTGTAAATTGACTAACATGTAAATTGGATACTATTTCTGGGGTACAAAATGCAGTTTTTCTGTATTTCAGACTTTTGCCTATATTTATGATACATAAGCTACACGCATACCAAATTACAGCACTGTGGGGTCACTGGTGTACCCTGTGAATTTTGTCAAAGTTTAGTATTTATTATGGCTAATAACTCAAAAACTACAATAACTTTAATAAAAATAAAAACGGGGTCGAAATGTACTAATGTCACTATACTGTACTAATACTGTACTAATGTAGTCTCATTTTCATTTTTTTTTACCCCTCTTGAACCCCAATATCTGAACAACCCCTCAATATTTTTAGCTGATTTAGTCACACCAAAATTGTGCCATCACTACCTACCTATGTATTAAATTTCACGATAATCGGATCAACGCTTCGAAAGTTATCCTCGGACAAACAAACATACATACACACAACGCCGATTTGCCCAAGTTGATTTGGAGATCTCGCTTCGCTCGATCAATTAATCTGGTGCTGCTAATCGACGAAATGAAGGAATACCTCTGCGTTCTTTCAGTACCAAACTGACAAAATGCGGCGCAGAACAGGTACTGTAGAAGACGTACCTCGCGAACCAAAAATGAACATTAACATACTTAAAGTTTAAATAATCATCACTTTAACAATGTACATGTAAAAAATACTTTCGCTTCCATAAATAAAGCAAATCGCGCAAACGGAGGGTAGATCCCTTCATTTTTGTTATGCTACCTGGGTATGGAACAAGCTTATAGCTCACCTGATGTAAAGTGGTAACCATCGCATATAACCGAGAATTGCCTCGTAAGTCACGCACGATACAAATGTGCCCTACGAAGAACTGCCCTACGTCTATTAACTTGAGGCATACAGGTGTAAAGCCTCATATGCCTGTCATTTCACCGGCAACCATACCCTTCAAACAGAAACACAGAAATGTTGCTTGGTGGCAGAAATGGGTATGGTGGTTGTACTTACCCACGGCGAGCCCTTTCATGGAACTCTACTACTCTTGCGTTTGCGTACAGACGAGACATTTAGTTGGCCAGTTGATCTGATACAGACAAAACCCTGTCTTCGCGCAGCGTTCGGTATTTCTGTTTTTATAGTTTCCAAAGTTGTTGTTTTAATTCACGAAAAAACACCACTCTACGTAATTTATCTACAGGTACCAATATGGTGTCTTGTAGTGGCCAAGAGACAGTTCGACGTCAATCCGCCGGAAAAAGTATAGCAATGAATGAGGAATGTGGTTTGTTCCAGGTGGTGGAGCTGGAGGGCTCCGCGGTGGAGCAGGCCATGGCGCTGGGCGTGCTGCTGCGCGCGAGCCGCACAGACGACCGGCTGTACGCCAGCTTCCACGCGGAGCACGCGCTGGACATGCTGCTGACGGTGTTCGCGGCGCCCAAGTGCCAGCTCACGCCGCATCTGCTCAAGGTACCAACCGATAACCAGATGGCGCTGGGCGTGCTGCTGCGCGCGTTTCTAAAATGTTTCATTATTTTTAATTGTAAACTTTCACTCTGTGATATTGATATTCTGCGATCAAATCTTTTCATGTTATAGAAGAAACACTCATTTGGAAAAATAACTATAAAAATTCATGGCTAATTTATTATTTCACTATTTGTACTAAAAACGGGATATTTACCATGATTTGTGAGTTTTTGAGTATTCCGATATTACGACGCAGTTGCATGCGTCATGGTCACGGTAAAACTAAATAGTAAATAAATAGTGTTCATAACCATGATAGTTTCAAAAGTGTATTATTTCAGTTATCATTAGCTCAGTTTTTCAACAAAGACTCGTTTTAAGTCGCGCTGTCAGACAAAGGTTGGCACGATTCTGTAATCTTGTGGCTGAAGGTTGTGATATCTCTTGGTAAAGGAGTTCTAATTCAGGGTGTGCACTTTGCATGTGACCATTAATTATTAGTTATTTGTATAAATGTTTTTCCAGGTGATATTGGAAGAAGCCTGTAGCGCCCCAATCCTCCGCGCATCGAGCGCCGGAATGCAAGTGCTGGCGCGCAGCGACGCCGTTGTGCTGGAGCCCGCGCTACTGGTACTATTGGCACGCGCTGCGTCGCGCCTTGACACTACTAAGGTTAGATTATATATTACTAACCTACCAATTTACGTAAACAGTATTAAAATCCATGTATTACATTTTGAGATGAGCCCGAAAAAACAGACAGACGGATGCGTAAGGGGACATTATACCGAGTACCCAATTCCTTCCATCTATCGTGATCCTCGGCAGATTCCCACCATTCCCTCTTAAATCCACTGATGTTATCGCGCCAACGGTTTCGCGGCTGACCTCGATGTCGCTATACATCCTCAGGTACCTGGGACCGTAGGATGTTACGATGTTGGCCCATTTCTCCGGAAGCATGACGTGCCCCGCCCAATCCCACTTAAGCTTTGCGGTAACTTAACGTTTATTTTTAATGTTTAGGAATTCAAATGGGACGTGGAAGGTTCGGACGAGTCTGAATGTAAGATACTGGAGTCTGGGTCCGTGTGGGCCCTAGCACTGCGTTGTATGCGAGTACTGCTGAGGAGGAGGCACCCGCGCCGGGTGTTCAACCACTACCAGCTGTCCCGGGCGGACCTGCTGCCTCATCTACTGCTGGCCTGCAAGGTGAACATAATATACCATACCATCTTAGGATTCGACCTTTGGAGAGTTTTATGTGTCGTCTTTTTGTCGCCTCGAAAAGGGCTTTGTGGAAAAGGGCTAAAAGACCGGTTTTGTCTAATGGAAAGGGCACATTCAATGCGCCTAGCAAATCCCTAAAAGCCGGTGTCCGCCCTAAAACTAGAGTGACTGAGGGTAAACCAAGAGCAACAGAGAGAAATGCCAAATCTTAAAATTTACACATGTAAATATAAATTATTGTTTAAGGAACGGTTCCTCAACTCGGAGAGTGGAGAGATGGAACCGAGCGCCAGTGAGAGCTTGGTGGAGTTAGTGCGAGGGCTAATGGGCTCGCCGCCGCTTCTGCACCGCCTGGCGCTGCTGGCAGACTTTCTGCTCCTCATGCATCAGGTGAGAACCTAGCAGCAATGTGCCAGAAGTTGCTCCTCAAATCGGAGAGGGAAAAGATGGATGCGAGCGCCAGTCTTTATGTTCTTATTGTAAATTAGATACATGAAAGGTCCAAATATACAATCCAGTGGTATACCTTATCAGATAGTTTGTATAAAAACAAAGATACTGTGTAGTAAATTGTTAATTTTTTTAGAATTCTAATTAATGCCCAGACTGTATCAGTGAGTTCTTCTAGATTTTTTTCTATATGAATTTGTTTAAATTAAATCGTCATTTTGTAAAATATTCTATCAAAAGTCTTATTGAAATCCGAAAAAACGTCCCTTACATTGTTGTGACTGTTTTCTCTTCTCCAGGCCAGTGACACATTCGTGACACACTCCCGAGCCAATTTCTACTTCCTCTTAACCTCTGAAACTCAAGACATGAGCGAATTTAACTCCAACACTCGACGAAGATCCTCTAAACGCGCCAAAAAACGCTCTGTAAACGCACCGAGAACATCGAGCGCATCTACAGAAGATACGACAAACAATAATAGCCTTAAAACTATGAAGGAGATAGTTCAAAGTCGCGAGGACAGCGATAAGATGGAAAGTAGCATAGATTCTACGAAGCAAATGAAAGGTTTTCTCAATTTGCAGATCAAGGAAGGCAGGTAACGTTGCGTTATTTATTTTCTTATTGTTAGATCGTTTTTTAGATATCAGCTGTTTGATTATTTTGACTTGTTTTTAGGAAACACAATATTTCTTCGACGTCTGATACTTCAGACACTACTACAGGTGGTAAGTAAAGTTCTTAAATTATTATTTACTTAAAACTTGAAACACTCACTATTACAATATACAACGCGCTAGTCACTTTAATACTATTGAATTTACGACTACATACAATCTTCTTCGAAGCTTCTACGTGATGTGATATCTATGACCTGTGTGATTATTTTAGTATCACACAAGATTCACTAACTTATCCATTGATTAACCAGAGATCAGTCGAAATGCATTTCTATGTTGACGCTATAGTTTCAGAATTAGCTGAGCACAGCGAGAGTGAAGGCGGCGTGAACCCTCCCCCCCTGGAAGAGAACGGCGAGAGGGGAACGGGGGAGCTGAAAGAGTACATTATAGTGGATGAAGAGGACGTCAGTCATACTACTGTGGAGATGTACACTTCTGGGATATACACACAGGTAAGCTATGTAGATTAGGAAGATGAAGAATCCGACAATACAGCCCTGTGTAACACCGTAATGTTAGTTCCATCGGTATTCTCAAATATACTAGTTTAGCTGAAATCTTTGGTCACTGGGTTTAAAACAGAAGCCAGTAGCCTAGTGAATCTGTAATTTATTTGTTTGACCCAGTTATTATCTGAATATGAATATATTATTATTTTTAATTATTTATTATTTCCTAACATATTATAATATTATTATTATTAATTACTAAAAAAATGGATAATATGTCTGATAAATAAATATAATGCATGTAGGGACACACTACATATAGAATAGGTGACTCGCGTAAGTCGTAACTAAATAGATGGTCGCTGTTGTAGTGTGCCCACGTCAGTCGTCTCTCTCCGCTCATTCAGCAAATACATGTACATTTGTGGAAATATAAATTGGTAATTGGAAGATGCATCTACTCATTCCAACCTTCATGAAGAAAGTGATAATCAGTATATTAGAGGTTGCGTTCATCATGATAATCACGAACCCCTAAAATTCAAAAACATTGCCAAAGAAAATATTTTAGTTAAACCGTGACCGAGGCATTCGGGTAACTTATAAATTGTGGCACCCAAGGGTATATACCTAGTCAGGTCATAAATTCTGTCACATGTTTAATATAAAATAATTGAAACAAGTTTATTCATTATGTAACCATTTATATACCAAAATGAACTTAACAAAACATAGATTCTTATGACACTAAAGTTTATTCAAAATGACCTCCGTGATTTTGAATACAGGCCTTCAATCTGCGCGGCTAGTCGTCTATCGCAGCATGAACGAGGTCCATGTCAATATCGGCGGCTGCCTTAATCAAGGATGTCTTGAGTGACTCCAAATTGGGATGAGGCTTTGAGCACGCCTTTTCCTCCCAAGTGTTGCCATATCTTGTAATCTAACGGATTCAAATCTGGACTGGAGGAGGGCCAGTCTTCGTGCCGGATAAGTCGATTTCACGCGCCGCCAGCCAGTATTGTGTGCTCTTCGCTCTATGAGCTGGCGCCGAATCTTGTTGGAATACCCAGTGCCTGTTATTGAACATGGTATGAGAAACAGGTTCCACAAGGTTCGTCAGGACTGTATTTTGATACACAACTGCATTCGTTTTTACACCTTTCTCACAAAAATGTACCTCTGTTAAGCCCCAATAAGAAACTCCCAACCATACCATGAGCGAGGATGGAAAATGACCTCGTTGGACACGCGGAATACGGTTGCTCGCTTCTTCACTACTGTGTGCGTACACCTTATCATTTTGTTTGTTGTAGCTCTCTTCTACGGTAAAATTTTTTTCATCCGAAAAAATAATTTCCCGATATTTTTTTCCCGCGTACCGCTTCAACAAAGCGCGGCATCTCTTCAGTCTCAGGTCCATTAGCCGAGCATTCAAACGATGTCCTGTTTTTCTTCGATATGCCCGAAGCTCTAAGTCTTCATTTAACACCCTTTTCACCGTGGTTCTGCTTAACCCCATCTGAAGGGCCAACAGTTTCTGCTTACGTTTGGGATTTCTTTGAATTCGCGCCTTCACAGCTTTTATCACTGCTGGAGTCCTAACAGACCGAGGGCGACCACTTCTTGACCTGTCATCTACACTAGAGTCTTCATTGTATCGTTTGATGGTGCGATAAACGAATCTTTTGGTTATATTCAAATTTTTCAGTATGACAAAAATTTGAATTGGCGCGTAACCGCAACGATGCAACGCAATAACTGCAACACGGTCTTCTTTAAGCGTCCACTCCATATTTAAAAATGAGTAAAATTCTAAAAAGTATACATTTTTATTTTCATGAACAATTCGAAATTCGAATTCTATAAACTTTTTTGTGGCCAGCATTCTAAAAGAAAAGTTCTTACTGTGTGACAATACTTATGACCTGACTAGGTACTAGTCAACTATAGATTTATTCATAATAAAGAAATAACTAATAAGTCCTTAAAAATAAGCAAACCTCTGCAAACGGTATTCAGGGCAATCCTATATTTGTATAGGACATGAAGAAGCATTGTGTTAAGTAGATGTTGTTGCAGGGGCGAGTGCGTGCCGGGGCGGGTGAGGGCGCCGGCTGGGCGGCGTGCGAAGGACTCCTGCTGCTGCTGCGAGACGCAGTGCGCACGCTGCCGGAACATCAGCTCACGCAGGTACACGCCACAACTATTCTATTCTTAATGTTTCAACCAGCAGTGAACGGCTGCTGCTCTCTTTGCGCGAGTAACTAATAAGTAACAATAGTATTATTTGGCTTCTGTCTAATATGTATGTAAGTTAGTAATAATGGTAATTATTCATATCAGCCGTAAAGGTCATACAATATTTAGTTCCAAAATTCAAAACTAGATGTCGCGACTAAAAAGTGTCAATTCCTAGATCGCGCTGACGAAAACCGCACGCAATGTTATATAAGGCCTCAGAGTAAAATGTATGTTGAGAGCTCGCTCGGGTGACTTGTTACTTGCAATAAAGCAAATTTGAAAGTACAGTGCCTAGTGATTTGGGAGGACCCTTTACAGCTTCTTTACATCCCTTTAGTAATAACACTAGATTCCTTCACTTATCTTTCGTTGATGGTCATTATGAGGCATCACAATAATATTATAAATGCGAAAGTTTGGATGTGTTTATTTATTTATTACTCAATCACGTCGTAACGGCTAAACCGAGTTCGATGAAATTTGTTATCACACCACCAAGTACCATGGGATGAAAATGGGGTGTTAAGTCAAGTTGCAACAGCGAGTTTAGCTTTATTTTTAGGTTATTTAGTAGTGTAACGTGTGCAAAGACGCGGGCAACAGCTAGTTTTAGATATATTTTGGGGCACATATCCTTAAACCGTATATGAATGTAACAAAATCTGTTGACAGGCGGTATGCAACGCGATCCAAGCGGAGAGTCTAGTGGTGCTGGCCAACCACCGGTCTGCCGGCGTGCGCGCCGCCGTCGTGCGCGTGCTGGCGGCGCTGCAGCGCAGGCAGACGCTGGATCTCGCCAAGAAACTAGCCTCGCAATACTACTACATACACTTGGCTAATCAGGTATCATATGTGATTAATCTGCGGTAAACATTTTCACAGATGTAACAAGAACTTGGGGAAAAACAGGTTAAATATAACTATGTGTCATGCGTATACTCGTATGTGATATTAAGGGCGACTTGCGCAACGATGCTTAAACGTGTTAGTGGCTAAATATGATTTAAAGAGTTGTCAAATCATACAAATACGTCAAATTTAAACGTGTTTTGTCAATAAATACGTTTAGGGATCGTTGTGCAAGCCGGCCTAAGTGTAGTCAATGTGTGTTACTAACTCTACATTGAATTTAATTTAAGGACTACTCAAACCTCTTCTATTTTAGGTAAATTTGCTGAAGGGTTTCAAGGCCGCCTTAAAGCAAGTCTTCCATGTTGCTAAGAAATGGTGTTGGCATTTAGGCATTTTACTTCTTAGACGTTTTAAAAATTAGACTTTCTGGTCAGGACACCTCGCCTCTTTTTGATTAACTATTGATAACCAGAGGTATACAGCAATTACAGTTTGGTTGGAGTCGGTAGCCTAGCAAAGGTCGATCGACGGGAAAATTATCATAGATACACCACGGACAACCAGAACTTTATTTTGTTGTGACAGATCTCCTTATATGAGGGTTCATGGGAGCTGGGCACCGCGTGCGCGGCTCTGGTGACGAAATGCGACGTGCCGCTGGAAGACCAGCTGGACGAGGAGATCTGGCTGGACGTGGGGGAGGAGGCCATCGCGCGGTGTCCCCCGCTGCTGGCGCTGCTGCCTAGCTGTCTGCGCGCCGTGCCTTTGGCGCATAACATCGCCAAGCTCGCGGTTCGGATTATAGACAAGGTGAGGGATACATCCAGATCGAGAATTTGTGATTATGGGAACCCAACGAATCCGCACCCTGACTAGCCCCAGCTACGCGGATAAACTCCGAGATAATTATGGCGCTGGCTGCTGTCCGCTCTCGCGTACCTCTAAGTCCTACTTCTGGGCAAATTGTTGAATTGTATTCATTTATTTCAGTTTCAACTAATCCATAATATAATATAATGAAAATAAATTAAAATTATCATAGAAGTAAATTAAAGTTTCCAATGACCATTATTGTCAGAATTTCCATTATGTAATTTGACATCATGTCATAATTATGCACGACTCTTAAATTGTGATCACTTGTACATTTTTCGAGAAAGCGTTGCCACCCATTCTACATTACACTAGTTTGAAGAATCTTATGCAATTATTTTTATTAATGTTATTTATACCAGCAATAACAAGCTTCCTTGCAAGTCAACATTTGTTTTATTTATAATTCACAATAATTCTTCTTCTCCAGGCTTCACTGAAACTGCTCAACGAGGTGTCTCTCGTGGAAGTGGTGATTCGCTCCATCCGCGCCATAGGTCTCATGGGAGACGAGGACTTTGAGGGTCGTCAGCTGTTACTGGAAGATTTGTACGATCTGCTGAACAGAGTGGCGATCAAGGCGTTGTCCATGCAACACAGCATGCAGGTGAGTTGGACCTTATCTTGACAAAGGAAGGATTCATAATTCCATGGGGGTTACCAGAAGATTGATTTAAGAAGATTATTTTATGGAGTTTGAGTATTCTACTTTAGGACCCGTACTATCTAGTAATAAGTATCGCGCTTAAAACCTAGTCCACGCATCATACATGCAGGGTATTATATGTATAGGGTAAAAATTCACAATCCCTTAACATTTTATTGGGGTCTATTTTTGAGGAGCCTCAAAAAACACACCAGACAGACGCATGACAATGTGACCTTTCCTAAGTCAAATAGTGATTTTGTTTAAGTAAGGTTGGTTTCACGATTGTGTCAGCACGAACGGTTTGTGTGTTTCTAAGTTTAAAACAATAGCTCCCTCACCTACACCTTAAACCCCCTGAGCTGACAAACTATGAAATCAGCCTTAAAAAAAATAAGCTCTAGGGTAAGGTATAATAATCTTATTCGTCTGTGACGCGTCATAAACTAAGAGTCTGTTCAGACGGGCCGTGACCACACCACACCGATAAAATTGTGCCCGGGCAGTAGCTAGTGTAAATGGGAACCATGACGTGCGTGAAGTTACGTTGTGGCCGCGATGTAGTCGGTTGACCACTTTTTTATTATTTGGCCCTCTAAACTGAACGTTACACGAAACAATACAAGTTAAAAAAAATACAATTTTACCAAAGACGGTGTACGTCGTGTACACCGTCGTTGTTCGCGTCACAGTTGAACGCGACTGCAAAATGTGGTACGTGTGAATGGAATTCTACGTTTTCATACTATTTTGTTGCCGGCCACATTTTAGTCGCTGTGGTGCAGTTGACATCCGTCTGAACGAACGCTCAGTTGTAAGTTGTGTTTCGTTCCGTAGACGATAGTAGAGATCCACCACATGCTGACATACATAGAGATGACCTCCGGGGCGGGGGAGGAGGGCGCGGCCGTGGCGCGGCTGGCGCGCGAGGCGCAGTGCTCCCTGTATGGCGCGCAGCTCGACCGCCTCGAGGAGCGGCTGCATGCGGCGCGCTCGGACCACTCCAAGAGCGTCAACTACTTCACCACGGGTCAGATATACCGTTTACATTTTGCTCCAACTCTCCAACTTTAATTTATCGGAAGGTATCTCTCGAACCTTCGTCCATATTTCAAGAGCGACATCTTCTGTGGCGCGTGTACATTAAACCAATGTTTTTTATTGTTTTAAATACGACCCAACTCCCAACTCTCGCTAACTTTCCTGGACCTACGCCCCTTACAAGAACCTATGTCCTATCTGCATGTTGACAATATGAAGCGATTGATCCAAACTCTTTTGTTTTTATCGTCGTAGGCGTGGCTAATAGTATGAGTTGTTTCTTGCAGTGTTGACATCAGCGGTGTCGCTCGGTGGCACGGGCGGGGCGGCGGGCGGCATAGGGCGGGGCGAGGCGGGCGCGCGGCTCATGAGCTGCGTGTCACGTTGCGTAGCCTTCCTTACGTCGCAAGTGGAGCAGAGCCCCGCGCTCGCTGCACTCACTGACCGCTTGCTGCACTCGCTGCCTCACGGTCAGTTACGTCACTCGACCAGACTATGCATTTAATTTTTATTGCGGTCTCTATTTAGCTCTACGTAGGGAATCAAAATCAAACGGTGCTTCCGCTCCAATCTAATAAAATAATTACTCGAGAACGACATCGATCTAAGAGATTGTATAAACAATCTATTCTATATCGATAATATCGATTACAGCAAAGCCTTCGACAGAATAGACAATAAATTGTGGTTGTCTAAGCTTAGCCTCATTGGTATAAGGGGAGACCTACTAATATGGTTCTCCTCCTATATAATCAACCGGTCTCAGACGGTCATCGTTAATTATTATATTTCTAGCTGAGTTCCAGTACCAAGCGGGGTGCCCCAAGGCTCATTACTGGGTCCCTTGCTCTTTCTAAACTGAACATAAACAAAAACACATAGGAGAAATTGGTAGATACTGTGTGCTACAGCAGTAAATGGGACTCTACTCAGCATTATGCCCGCCGTAATGGAAAACGCTGATATTCTGTCGAGACCATTCCATTTAGTCACTAGACCTTGATACTTTGTTTTATATATTAACATTAAAATTAAAGTAATGTTTGTTTAAAATACTTAAGTATGGGAAGATGTCGTATTATAAATACCTACTTATAATTGTGGGTAACAAAATAAAGAATCAGTCTTGGTCAACCCGTCTTTTAATTACGACAGAACCCACGGTATGCGTAATACATAACTAAAATCGAACGTATTCAAATAAAATCTATTAAATACCTATGTTTTCGTCTCAGAATTCCATTTTCATCTTTCATTCGCATAGAACCATGCAAAAAATTAAATTTCCTTCCCTTGGCTAAGCGGCGCGAAACCGCTGATTTGTCGTTTTTATTATAAATTTCCTCTAATATCATTAACTGTCCTGACTTGTTAAATGAAATTAGAATTAATCTTCCATATAGACGAACTAGGTTCATTCTTCCTATAAATATACCTATAGTTAATACAAATTACAGGCAAAACTCATTTTTGCGGCGAGCAAGTGATAATTTCAATAAGCTGTGTAAGCGCACGTACTGTTACATTTTCTGCATGAGCGTCAAGTCGATTCGACAGCGTTTGAATTGTGAATTCTTTAGTGATTTACAATAGTATATTTAATATAACTAGTGGTTCTATTAAAGTTAAAATTTTATGGGAGATCTCGCGAGTCTCCCATAAAAACAAAGATATATTATTCGTAATTTTTGACTCTCAAAATAGTGCCACGAAATAAATATACAACTAACTTGACCTACAGTTTCATTCAATTTACAGTAACGGGAGTTCATGTGAATTGGTTATTCTTTTTGGAGTACAGATCAGTTTTTCTGGATTTCAGACTTTTGCCTATATTTGTGACACTTAAGCTACACGCATACCAAATTACAGCGCTGTGGGGTAACTGGTGTACCCTGTGAATTTTGTCTAAAGTTTCATTTTTATTATGGCTAATAACCCAAAAACTATAAAAACTTTACTAAACATAAAAACGGAATCGAAATGAACTAATGAAGACCTTTCATTTGACGTCCCACTTGACCTAATAGTCACATTTTCATTTTTATTACCCCCCTTGAACCCCAATATCTCAACAACCCCGCAATATTTATAGTTCATTTAATCACTACAAAATTGTGCCATCACCTATGTATCAAATTTCACGATGATCGGATGAACGCTTTGAAAGTTATCCTCGGACAAACAAACATACATACGTATATGCATACAACGCCAATTTGCCCAAGTTGATTTGGAGATCTCACTTCGCTCGATCAATAATAGTATAGGTAGGCACTCTTTCTTCATTGTATCTTGAACCGTTCTCCGTATCTTTTTTGTATTTCTATATTGTTGTTTAATCAGCCGGCTGAGATGCAGGAGGTAGCGGGTTCGATTCCCGCCGCGGAACAAATGTTTGCATGATCTACAGATATTTGTTCCGGGTCTGGTTGTTTCTCTAGATATGTATTATAAGTATGTATTTACAAAAAAAAATGTATATAAGTATTCTATCAGTTATCTGGTTTCCATAGTACAAGCTCTGCTTAGTTTGGGGCTAGATAGCGCTGTGTGAAATGTCCAGTAATATTTATTTATTTTATAACTGTGAAAACCTGTTATTAGCTATCTGGTAAATAATGTCTTAATTATAAGTTATAACAGCTGTTGCTTTTCCTAGAAATAAATTAAATTAAATATCTTTTTATTTCTAACTTCTACTGGGATCTGTGAGGGCATTTCTTTTCAAACTTGCATACCTATCCGACCATCGGTTTGTAGGGTGCAGAATTGCACTCGGTGGGTAGGGAGCCAAGCTTGTTTACAATATTAGTAATTTGTTCCAGCTGCAGGCAGTGGTGGCGGTGGTGGCGGAGAGTGGGGTCGCTCGCGGTGGTGGTGGGGCGGCAGCGAGTGGGTGGCGCCGCTACAGGAGCTGGTGGGTTGGGCGCTGGCGCGGCGCGGGCGCGGCGGGGCGGCGGCGCTGCAGGCGCTATACCGCGCGCCGCCGCGGGCCCTCGAGCCTCTGGCGCCCGATCCGCCGCATATGCGCAAGGTGCGTGTCTACTACTGGAGATGTTCGATTGAACGTAGCGTTCGCTTTCAATATTTTTTTTTGAGATTTCAGTGTTGTCGTGAATAAACCCATCGGTATTCGTCCGTAGTCACAAGTTTATGTATCCTGCGTGAGAACCTTTATGTGCTATCAATATACATTTTATAACCGTATTTTTTCCAGCTAGCGGTATACCTCCTGATGATTCTGAAAGACATCCACGCGGAAGCGGAAGCCGGGCCGGCACCTGTGGAGCTAGCCATCACCGACTGGGCGCGGAGCTGGGCGCTGGCGATGCAGGCGGGGCTGCCGGACCGGCTGCACAGTGAGGCGCTGCCGCTGGAGGCGGAGGCCTACCTGCGCGCCGACGACCAGCGCTGGGCCAAGGCGGCCAGCAAAGCTCGTTCCCTCATATCCAAGTGAGTACTGTATCTACCATCATCAGGCGATGCAGACGGTGATCTAATTTATAATTCAGCTCGAAGGACCAAATTATGACCGCGCCGACACAGGGGTTCCTCAGGTGGTGTTTGGAATGACGAAGTCTTCAGATTTTAGTAGTATTTTCGTATACTGTTCAAGAGTATCTGACAGATGTCATAGGTTTAAATTTGAATTATGACGTTTTATGTTTCGTTCTTAATACTCGAGTCGGTACGCGACAGGCCACCGGCCTTGGAAGCTCCTGCTCAGAAAATAGATTGTCATTACGTTCGAATCGATAAATTATTAACAAATAGAACAATTTAAAAAAATCTAATAAAATCTTGAAGTTAACATAACGAAGTTCATAAGTTCAAATCAAAAAATCAAATCAAATTAAAAATCTTTTATTGTGTATTACAAGAGTACATTATAAAACTAGGGTTGGGAACTCTTCTATTAAGTTGCATTAACCAGTGTTAGAAGAGCCCCCTCTTGACTGTGCTCGCTTACGATCACATCTTGCATAAAAATAAGTGTATACTAATAAGTAAATTAAAAATAGAAAGAAAGAAAGAAAGAAAAATATTTATTTTGTGTCCATTTTTACACTCTACGAATACAACAATTATACTTATACCTATACCTAAAATAAATAAATATGTAATATTATAGGTGATACGCTGTACTAATCGACTGTAATTATAAATATTAATATATAAAGATTATTTTGTAAATGGGTTCTATATACATATAAGAGTAGTTATCGTTTTACATAAATAAATTTGCATAAGTTCTGATATCTTATAACTGTGAGGCATAAATAAACATATATATATTATTATATTAATTAGGACAAGTATAAATCGTCGGCAGCTATATTTCAATAGTTCATAATCTGTTTAATTTTAGGTTGTATTATTGTATATTCTAACTGTAAATAAATATAATATTATGATAACTTTTAAGTCTGAAAGGTTATGGATAAGCATACTACTATACAGAATTAAGGAAATTTTCAGTTTGTTGGTAAGTCTGCGATTTTAACCAATTTGTAACTGTTTTTTTTACATTTAGCGTAGGACATAGTATAAATGTTTAAGTTTCTGTTAATTTTATTATATATTTTTGTTGATTGAGTATTGTATTGTTTTGAAGCAAATACTATATATGTTCTATTTATAGGGTTAGTTAATACTGTACGTTGATTGCGTTTTTTAAGAATATTTGGGCTATAATTAGATTACCGTGGATTTTGATTATACATTGTAGGATGTACAACTGTCGGACAGTGAATATATTTGCTTCACTATATAGTTTATCCGTGCTCAGTGCTAAACCTCCTCTTCTTGCGTAGCATTACTTTTAAAATGTGTCTCTGTGCCCGTTCAATACTAATAAATTTTGTTTTGTATGTTGTAATGCAGTATAAGAGAATTGATTGAACCAGTGTTATATATATTTGGGTTAATAGTTCTTTGTCAGCAATATCTCGTATGTTTAAAAATCCAGATTATTTTTCTGGCTCGGTTAGCAATTAGTTCCAGTTGTGGGTACCAAGAAAGATTTTTGTCTAGCATAACACCCAGATATTTTGTAGTGTTTACTCTTTCTATATTTAGGCAATCACAAGTCCTTGATTCCATACTAGTACAAAAATGGGCTGTTATCTTTAAGTTGGGATCCGGTTGTAGAGAATCTGAGATGGAAAACGGTATATAATTAGTTTTTAACGTATTAAGCGAGAGTAAGTTTAGGTTTAACCATCTAATGACTTTTTGTAGTCCTGACTCGGCTAGTTTATAGATTTCAGGCCAGGATTTGCCATGGAATAGTAAGGCAGTGTCATCGGCGTATGAGAAGACTTTTCCATTTGTTAAATGTATATTTGTAAGTTAACAGACCGATAGCACTAATTCCAGTATTTTCCAAGATAACAGAAAAAGTTATTTATAAAAAACTATACAACTACATACTTAGAAATTAACAATATTTTTAGTAATTACCAGTATGGATTTAGACAGGGCCGATCTATCAATATAGCAATTTAAGATTTTCTGTATCAGATAATGACAAATAGAGATAAAAACAAAACGGGCATGCCTCTATATATGGATATTACCAAAGCGTTTGACCACGTTAAAAATAATAACGTTAAATGATGTGATTCTGAATTGTATTAATTTTATTAACGAAAAAATATGTAGTGTTATGATAAATATTGTATTAAGTAATTGTTATATAAATGTTTTTACGCTTAAATGGCAGAACCTAGAATAGTTCTATATTATAAGTTCAATCATTAATTATGTACCTAGGTTCACGAACAATAAAGAATTATGAATTATATCATTCAATAATTTTTAGGGTGCTTTACAATCTATGGATGCGCCATCTTCATCTTCTTTCAGTAATCGTCAAGCATGACATTCAGACCGTTCACTTTGTATTTCTTCCTTTTATTCTACCTCTTTCCCTCCCCAACATACTCACGGTGAGCGAACAATTATGTGAGCGAAAAATGTAAAATGTCATGTGAAGTGTATTCCCCATTCTGCAATTGCATTCGAAACTGCACCTTTTAAACCGTATTTGTATGTTATTAGGGTGGTGTTCAGCAAGGAGTCCCTCGCACTGCGCGTGTCGGAGAGTGCCATGTGCGTGACGCGCGCCGGCGTAGAGGCGCAGAACGCGGAGCGCAAGCGGTTCATAGAGCACCTGCGCCGCGCGCACGCGCGTGACGCCGCCGCCGCGCTCGCCTGGGACCGCCTCATACAGACGCATGACCACGAGAAGGGTGAGTGAGTGCAGAGTGCGGTTCATAGAGCACCTGCGTCGCGCGCACGCGCGAGACGCCACCGTCGCGCTCGACTGGGACCGCCTCATACAGACGCATGACCACGAGAAGGGTGAGTGAGTGCAGAGTGTGGTTCATAGAGCACCTGCGCCGTGCGCACGCGCGAGACGCCACCATCGCGCTCGCCTGGGACCGCCTCATACAGACGCATGACCACGAGAAGGGTGAGTGAGTGCAGAGTGTGGTTCATAGAGCACCTGCGCCGCGCGCACGTGCGAGACGCCACCGTCACGCTCGCCTGGGACCGCCTCATACAGACGCATGACCACGAGAAGGGTGAGTGAGTGCAGAGTGTGGTTCATAGAGCACCTGCACCGCGCGCACGCGCGAGACGCCACCGTCGCGCTCGCCTGGGACCGCCTTATACAGACGCATGACCACGAGAAGGGTGAGTGAGTGCAGAGTGTGGTTCATAGAGCACCTGCGCCGCGCGCACGTGCGAGACGCCACCGTCGCGCTCGCCTGGGACCGCCTCATACAGACGCATGACCACGAGAAGGGTGAGTGAGTGCAGAGTGTGGTTCATAGAGCACCTGCGCCGCGCGCACGTGCGAGACGCCACCGTCGCGCTCGCCTGAGACCGCCTTATACAGACGCATGACCACGAGAAGGATGAGCGATTCTTGGTTCACGTTATCTCCGCCAAGTAAGCAATCAAGGCAATAACACTTGTATCTTGTATTATTGTAGGTGTATGGCACGACCCCCGCAGCTACCCGCAGTCGTGGCAGCTGGACGCGACGGAGGGCCCGGGCCGTGTGCGCGTGCGACTGCGTAGGGCGCATTTGCACATCCAGCCGCGTTTCCTCAAGCCCAAGGACAGACATAAGGCTGGTAAGCAACTACACTCACCTACACACAGGAATGTCTTACTTTCAAAATTATGATCTATCTTGTAGACCACGTGACAATCTGTTTATTTTCATTTTGTCAACTAAGCTTTTAAGTTGTTGGTGTATTCGGGCGTCATTAAAACTGTAATATGAACTCAAACTTCTATAGTTTATCATCCTTTGAGAGACCTCGACCCTGCGCCCACCACGTGGCCTGTCATCCACGTGGTGGGCGCAGGGAGGTACAGCATCGATCGTCGTGGCAGTTTTTACATTCGGGCTCTCTCTATTACCAGTTTTAAATTTATTTGTTTATCCTGTCGACGCAGGGAACACTTGGTTTCGCACTGGATTGACCTCATTCAAATTTTAAATAGAAGGGCGCTTATTTTGAAACAAACGCCGCGGCTCTTGTGCCTGTGCCGTAAAAATTGCCGGCAAAATAGTTTCGGGTTGTGTAGGTAGCAACAAACATCCTTCAGGAATCGGCAATAATATACATATATAGTATGTGATGTTGTCCTCCGTACAGAGGCGGCGCAGGGTCAGCCTCCACTGCGGACGGTGGTGGGCGGGTCGCGGGCGGGGCGCGGCGGGGGGCTGGTGACGCGTCTGCAGCTCAACGAGACCGTGGCATACATGGCGCGCGCCGTCTGCGTCACCGTCGCCTACGACACGCCGGGTGAGCTGTTGCTCAGCGACAGGTACCTCATCCACTTCATTGTCACCACACAGTACTGTTCGAGCGAACACCTTTCAGCTTAACCAGCGATTCATCCGGCTGGTGCACTTTCGGCGGGCGGTTGTCCCACTTGTATCAATATTACATGTAAATTAGCAGTAAAGTAAGCGTAATACACTAAAAAATAATCAGCAGCAGTAATAAGTTATAAAAAAAGTTGTGTTTTAAAGCTGCATAAGTTGTTTAGCCCTGAAAAGATGCACCGATTACCGATGCTATAAGAATTGAAGCTTCTTTCGTTCATACACTCATTTTAGTTAACTAGTCTATCGTTTGTCTATGTTTGTCTATACAGGAGTATACACTTCGTTCCGGACGACACGGAAGAGGAGAAGCCGCAGCCCTCCGCCAAACGAAGAGACCTTTTGTACAACCCTGAAGTTCGGTCGCCGGCGCAGAGTTGGCCGCTCGAATCTGTAGTTCAGGTCAGGCTAGACAATTTCTTGTTCCACAGTAAATTATTATCTATAAAATAACTAGCTGACCCGCCCTGGCTTCGCACATTAAATAATTATAACAGCGCCCATTTCAAACTCTTTGGTTCAATTCAATTTAATTTATTTATTTCAGCATTATTATTACAATTTACAGCCATATAAAAATTAAACACAATAACAAATACAAAAAGCGCATGGATAGAAACAAACACCGAAGTATAGTTGATGAATAGTGATAGTGAAATAAATATATCGAAATAGTGAGACAATAGCAACAGCATCCTCCAGATGATTGTATCACGTCTGGGGCCCAATCCAAGACAAATGGATGAACATTGTGATGGGCTCTATTTAACCTACATTTTATTTCATTTTATAATTTTATTTTTAATTACTTATGTATTTTAATATTGCAATTCAATTCATATTCATTTATTCCGCTTACATGTACATATAGTCATATACTATAGGGGACACCCTACTATACTATTATACTTCCTACCTATTTCATACATACATTTAATCAGACACCATATATACTATAACAAATAAATATTACATTAAAATAATAAATTCTCAAGCATAGTTAGGCGTAACCCGTAATATACGGCAGGCATTGTATTATCACCGCATTCCTTTGGTCGTACTTACCTGTTCCGCTCGAACTTCAGAGCTATGCGCGAACGCGGTCTAGTGCCTACCGGCCGCCAGACAAGCGAGGTCTCCGCTTGCTTCGCAAATCTATTATACTGTTAACATTGCATTCTACTCCTTTGCTGTGCTTGCACCTTCTGACACTTTATCTCTTGTGCTTGTGATCTGCCTAACATTCGTTGTGTGATTGTTGAATTGCTTGTGAAATACGAATTAAAAGGATCTTCAACAAAAGTTCCGTGTGGCCTACGTTATTTACTAGGCGACCATAGGAATCACACCACGACAACACATCTCACATATACATTTTTTAGATTAGATCGTAGGTAGCTTAGGAGTAAGTATATACCCTGTAAGGGCACTGCAAATTGGGTGTGGGCCTTTTCAAAAAGTACAAAAATTAAACATAGAATAAAACATGTTATTTTCAAAATTTAATATGCGTAATGTGTCATTTTTATTTAACTTATTATTTTATTTGTTATTTGTACAACTGTGTCTAGTTTAGTTGTTTATCGGAAATTTTAAAATTTTTTGTTAGTTTTAAGGATAATGTAATTTATGGATGTATTTTATCTGAATTAAATAAATTAAAAAAAAATAGTGCACACTGTGTAGTTGTGTCCAGGACTTCATAGAAGCACAATCGCTGTCCATCCTATCAGCTATAACTGTCAGGTGGTGTTGGCGCTGCCTCGCACCCGGGGCTTCAGGGACGCTGTTCGGTCCCAGCAGCACTCTGAAACCGATATACTGGACGCGCAGGTCATTCCAGCACCTCAATCCACATACTGCACGTATATAAAGATTGGCAGTACGCCCTAAACAGAATTGTTTTGACGTTTTGACATAACGGTACGCCATGGCCAAATAGTTCAGAAAAAACAAATCTTGACGGGCCCACAACTTTATTTTTTAATCTGTGGTGCAGTCCAAGCTTTAGTGTTTGATAAATTTTCGAAATTTTATCCCAAAGAACTTAATTTTCCTCAAAAAACTATCCTTTGTCCATTTTTACAAAATACACAGTATTTCCTTGTTAAGTTTTATCAAGATAATAAAACATAAATAAATACTGCTGGACATTTTACACAGCGCCATCTAGCTCCAAACTAAGTAGAGCTGTCCTATGGGAACCAGATAATTAATAGAATACTTATATACTTTTTTTTTAGTTAATACATACTTATAACATATAGAAAAATATCAAGACCCGGGAACAAATATCTGTAGATCATGCGAACATTTGTTCCGCAGCGGGAATCGAACCTCCTGCGTCTCAGCCGGCTATTCGCTCACTGTGCCACGGAAGTTGCCAATCGATCCAGTGGTTTAGTTGTGTAAAAGTAACAAACAGACAGAGATATAGTTACTTATATGTTAAAACAGCGCCTGAGTGGCCACTAACTGAGTGCAGAACGCAGCAACTGCAGTGCCTGGGACAGGATTTTAGATGAAGTAGACTTGCCCAGCACCTCTACCATCCTCTCAATTTAGTTAACCTTGCTCCACATAAAATACATGATCAATACCGTGCAGAGTTAACTAATTATAGTTTCTTCATGATATTCTCTCCAAACATTGGAAAGGTGATAAGAGATCAAAGGAACGTCCGTTGAAAGAAACTGCAGCTTTTTATAATGGGGCAAATGTTAAGTCCGGCGTCGCACAAAGGCTGTGGACGTGAGCATGAGGGTCGCAAGGCTAGAGTGGCGCTGGCCTGGACATCTGGGGGTAACGTGCGTTGGACGAAAGCGATCACGGAATGCTGTGCAAGGGGTGCTCGTGGATCAGGAGGCAGATGGTAGATAATATTGTAAACGTGGCTGAGGATCAATGGACGGCTCGCGGGGGTTGGGACAGAGTGATGTAATAACAAAATATTTTTTACTAAATTTCAATAACCCCGAGCCCCTCTTTTAGTGTTGGACGTTGTAAACTGAATTAGCTAAGAATTGCCCCAGTTAAACTGACTTTCTATATTAAAAACTGCATCCAAATCGGTTAATCCGTTTGGAAACTACGATGCCATAGACAGGCAGACACGCACACACACAGAAAGATAAAAGCGTCGAAACTATAATAGCATTTTTTTTCGTCGTAGGACAAATAAGAGACCTATACCGACGGGGCTTCATTGATGGCTATTTGGTAATCCAGGTGGTGACGCGGCGCTGGTGCCTCCAAGAAGTAGCCGTGGAACTGTTCCTCAGCTCAGGACACGCGCATCTACTCGCTTTCGCGGACGTCAACGAGCGGGCCGCATTCCTGAAGGCTTTGGCTGCGTGCCATCTACCGGGGAAGTAAGATACTACTAATATTATGCCAGAATTTATAGAGGTTTGTTTCAGCGACGAAAAACTGTTCCAAAAGAAAATCCTTGACCAGACATACAAACTATTGTACATGCACTCATGCGAATAAATGATTCGGCTGTTTGTGTCTATCCGTATACGGCTTCGGCAATAAGTTCAGATAAGTTAGGTACAAGCTGGCCCTAATGTTATAATTATAGTAGATATCGTACGTTTACAGAATCGAAGCCGACACCCTGCACGAAGCAATGAGTGAGTGGCGCAGCGGCAGCATCACCAACTGGGAGTATCTGATGCGGCTGAACGGGCTCGGCGGGCGCTCATACAACGATCTCATGCAGTATCCCGTGCTGCCCTTCGTGCTCGCTGACTACTCCTCGCGCATCCTCGACCTGGCGGACCCGGCGGTCTTCCGCGACTTGTCCAGACCCATGGCCGTGCAGAACAAGGCTCGCGATCAACATTATATTACTATTTATAACGTGAGTCTCAAATAATACCCTGTGTAACCTGATGCAATCACTCATTCGATTCATTTCATATAATTCTCATTTTTATTGCAATGCTGTGGTTCTTTCTGGTAAAATGTCTTAGCTGATAGCTAATTGAGTGCATTGGTTCTACGTGCACGAGAAAATCTGTTAATTTTAAGACAGTAATACGAATATAGACCTCTATCTCCGAGCCGTCTGTTAGTAATAATTGTTTATTATTGAATAAAAGCATCGAGTATGCAGGATCTGAAGGCGGCCAGAAGGGAAGGCTGCAGCCCGCTGCTGTCGCGGCAGCCGCATCACTACGCGTCTCTGTACTCCAACTCGGGCGGCGTGCTGCACTACCTGGTGCGTCTGCCGCCCTTCACTGAACTATTCCTCAACTATCAAGGTAACCAGACAACTTTCTAATTTACTTTAATATAATCATTTTTCTTGCTGTTTCTCGGCGGGCAATACTGTTTTGTTTGTTTGTTAATTTGTTAGTGTCAATGTTGACTTTTAAATTATTATAAAACCTTCTTTGTGCACCAAAAGATAGTCGAATACGAAAATTTTATGTATATTTTTTTGTTTCGTTAAATCCCTTTTAAAATTAACAGGTAAGGTCTATTTGAATAACTTAAGTAAAGTTTAATTAGTAAAGTATTTCGTTTCAGATAATAACTTTGACATGCCAGACCGCACATTCCACTCGCTAGCGACAACATGGCGGCTCATCACCAACGACTCTCCGACCGACGTCAAGGAACTTATACCCGAGTTATTCTACCTGCCTGAACTATTTTACAATAACGAAGGTAAGTTAAACAAAATAATTAATAGTTTCACACTCAATTAGTTATACTTTTGTAAAGCGTTTGATGTAATGTATTTTTATTATAACAGCAAAAATGTACATATATAACCCTGAGGTGACTATTTTATAAACAACTTTGATACATTACATACTGTGTTTGGTCAGGGTTGAATCTTGGCGTGCGTCAGTGCGGGCTCGGCGTGGACAGCGTGGAGCTGCCTCCGTGGGCGGCCGACGCACGTCTCTTCACGCTGATCCACCGCCAGGCGCTAGAAGCTGCGGCGGTCACGGAGCGTCTGCCGCACTGGATCGACCTCGTCTTCGGGTACAAGCAGACCGGACAGGCCGCGTTGGACGCTCTCAATGTCTTCCCTGCCTGTGTGAGTATCTCTAGCCTCCACATGTTTTATACATTGAGTAGGCTTGCCCAGAACTTATACCATCCTCTCAGCTATGTCGTGTGTTTCCTCAACATGTTTTCTCCATCGTTTTGATGTAAGTTTATCAGCACCAGCCAGACTTAGATTAGCACGGCGAACGCTCTTCAATAATCAAAAAACATAAAATTCTTTCATTAAAACAGCACATCAGGACAAACCAAAGTTGCATAAAAAATAGAAAATTATCTTTACGCTTAATATAAGGAAATATATGCAGGGATTTTTTGTTTTTATTTGCGTCGCTATCCACATCACGACATCACAAAATGGTGTCATTTAACTTCTCTTATTCCCTCCATCTATCTCATTCTATTTTCTCCCTTATACTACTGAGTGAAATGTACGCGAGTCTCGAGTACCCTCCACACTTGGAAATATATAAGTGTGGTGTTCAATGAAAGACAGACTATCGCAAACTGGTTTATTGTAGGTAGTCACATAGACAATGTGAGTGTAGCAAATAATGCTACCCTCAAAAACGCTAAGACATTACAATACGATTTGTTTGTTTGAACAGACTTATTACGGGTTCGACCCTCTAGCCCTGGAAGACGAAGTGGACAGGAAGGCTGCGGCGGCCATGGTGCGCACGTACGGGCAGGCGCCACGGCAGCTACTGCGCGCGCCGCATCCGCATCTCGCCACCACCCTGCACCATCAGGATATACAAGAGGTAATTCTATCGATTACCAAGAGCATCCAGGAGCAAAGTCCTAGAACTTAAATTCTCGCAGACTCAAGCCGTTATCGCGTAGGTCCGACCGGCCCGCGAAGTGTGAAGCTTCGAACGCTTCCTCGCGTTAGTTGCACTTCGTCCGAGGAGGCGTCTGACCAAGTTGCTTATTCGCAAGCGGTAGTCGCGACTTATACAGGTGCCCAATTGGCGGGTCAGTGGTTTTCAATCTTAAATCATAATAGTTAGAGGAAAATTTTAACAGAAATAACATCGTTGCAATAAAAATCGTACATCTGAGCCAGGAAGCCATCCAATTTTACTTTTAATGTAAACTGTTTTGTATATCTGTAACGATCTCGGTTTATTATAATGTAGCTCCATTGCACCCGACGGCATTCCTCCAATTATCTATAAACAAACAAAAAGACATTTCATGAGTCCTTTAAGACACATTTTCAACTTGGCCTTGAGAACTGGAGTTTTCCTGCGCAATAAAAAGTACCTAGAGTAACCCCTATACCCAAGACTTCGAACAAGCTCCTAGTTGAAGAATACTATTGCGATCCTATCGTCACCTGCTAAAATAAATAAATATGGCTGGACATTTCACACAGCGCTATCTAGCCCCAAACTAAGCAGAGCTTGTACTATGGGTACGTTTTGTACTATGGAAATCTAGTAACCAAGTAGAAAAATACCTTTGTAACGCGCAGAATGTGCTTAGGGCAAAGAAGTCAGTTAATACCAACTGCATCTCACGCAACTAGACAGAGCGCGTCAAGTGGATGTACTCGATTTTGACTTTCGAAAAGCGTTTGATAGGGTAAACAATGACATACTGCTGGCAAAGCTAAGCTCCATAGGCTTTGCTCAAAACCTCTTAAAGCTCATTGCCGACTATCTGCGTAATCGGCAGCAGTATGTCAGACTCGGCATTTATGAATTTTTGCCCTATCAAACGCGATCCGGCGTAAGTTAAGGGTCGGTTTTAGGTCCGCTCCTGTTTCTGATAATGGTCAATGACCTACCAACCGTTCTTAAACACTCAATGTGCCTTTTGTATGCCGATGACCTAAAGCTCTACACGGCCATCAACACTCTCCCCGACTGCTTAACTCTACGACACGATATTAATGCGGTCTATCAATGGAGAAAAATAAAATGGAGTTCAACCCATCTAAGTGTTCTGTCATGACTTTCGGTCGCATGCCACACGCAATTGCCTATGATTACAATATCGACGGCATTTCGATCAGCAGAACAACGAAGGACAAGGATCTGGGAGTCACATTTGACAGGAAACTCACGTTCTATGATCACATATCTATAGTAGCTAAAGAGTCCTAAAGTGCTTAGAAACGTGACTTTCAGAGCGAGTTCGTGATACGGCTTCTTTTCAACGGTTTGGTCTGTAGCAAGCTGGAGTGTTTTTGTGTATAGAGCCATATGAGAAAAAATATGATCTGCTCCTAGAAAAAGTCCAAAAAGCATTTCTAAGACACCTCTACAAGGGCGTGGCAGAATATTACCCATTTATGTATCCCACGAAATTCCAACAGGGCTACCAGGCTTATAACTCGCTTAAAACTAGACGAGCGTATGACCAGCTTTCGACCACTATTACAATTTTTAGGAACATTATTGACAGCCCTGATCTTCATAACGAGTTGCTTCGTCTTAACGTGCAAAATAATTATAATCGCGGTAGAAGTCACAGGTTCCTCGCTTTACCACCTTGCCGCGCTGTAGGGCACCATCAATCGCCGCTGCCTCACGCTCTCGACGCCCTCAACGGAATACAGACTGCGACATATTTGCGGACGAATGGATGGACCTAATGTCAGTCTATCTCTCTGTGAGAGGGATGAATGACCGATTTCTTATTTAATTATTATTATTTTACTTTGACATTTTATTTTTTATTTTATTTTAAAAGTTGTAATTTTATCTTATTTCTTTTTATTGTTTGTATGTAAATTGTAATTGATTAATTAATTAATTAGTGTCATTGGCAATCGCCGTTATAATGAATAAATAAATAAGTAAATAAGCGTAATGTGTTTCCCCGCAGGTGGGTGTGTGGGCGGGCGTGGCGGGCGCGCGCTGGGGGCGGTATTGCGGCTCGCCGGCGCTGGGCGTGGCGGTGCCGGTGTCGCGACGCGCATGCCCCGGCGCCACGGCCGTGCTGCCGCTGCCGCAGCCGCGCGCTGCCGCCGCCACCACACGGAACACCGCACTCATAGCGCTACACGGTCAGTTATATACCGCTTATCAACTAGTAACTCCCTCACTCCAAAAATTACTTGATAGGGATGGATTTTTGACTTGATATCTGATAACTAAAAGGTTAATCACTTGATTTGCCTAAAACTTGTGTTTATACCTGTATTGAGTATCCGGAAAATAACAGGTAAAAGGTTCCCCCCACCGCTCTCTAACCCTTCCATTCCACGATCTTTTTGACCTGCCCTCGCAATACATCGTATGTTACTTTGAATGCGGTAACTACTTTAATGGTTAAACCCTAGTGGCATTTTCAACTGAGCGACTATTATTTGAAAAGGCGGTGAAATATCGATGCCGGCTGTAGAAGTCGACGAGTCACGTCGTGGCTCGTCGAAGGCCTTACAACGGCACGACAATTAACATAAGTATAATACACCCTCAGGAGACACGCCAACCCTACAGCAAGGCAACCACCAGCCGACAGTGGGATTGGTATCGTGGGGCCACTCCGACAACATCGTGCGACTCAAGCGGAGGAGAGACGCCGCGCCTGACTTACTTCTACACACGCCTGCTTTAGACCAAGTTAGTTTAACTTTATTACCTCAAGAATCAAAGGAATCACCTGTTATTTCAAAAGTATTGAGGGGTGCAATCGGCCAGAAGCTCTATTTTGATCGTAGATCGCTTACTTCTTCTTTTTTTATTAATTGGCTCACTAAGCTGGACGTTACCCAAAACAAAACAAAAAAAAATGCAAAGACGGTGTACGTCCTTCTAGAAGTAGGCACAGCATGCAAAAATACTTTGAAATGGAAGGTACATAACTTAAACAGACAAAAAAAAGAAAACAAAATTATCATTATATACGCTTACCTGCTACCAAAACCAGCTACAGGTTTTGAAAGCAGGAGTTTATTGACTGGGTTGACCGATGCACCAAAAATATCGAACAGGTTGAGGTGTTACGTTGTAGTACGAGCACATGCGGTACAACGCCGAGTTTTAACCGTACTTAGTGCAACAAGTGTGGAGAAAGAATGTTTTCCGATTCTGAATTCGACTAGCAGGGCGAGGTACAATTCTTCTTCTTCCTGCCTTTTTCTCACATTACGCGGCGTGTGCGCCACATGTATTCCTCCTCCACATCTCTATCAGCCGTCATTTCCGTTGTCACTTCCTTCCTACCCATATCATTCCATACTTCACACAGTCCATCCATCTCTTCTTCGGCCTTTCTCTATTTCTATATCCATCCACGCTAGCCTCTTACTCCTAAATTTTTCTATCACTGGCGCTACTTTTTAACTTCCTCTAATATACTCATTCCTTATCTTATCCATTCTCGTTACCCCACACATCCATCTCATCATTCGCATTTCCGCCGCGTGCACTCTTCTTTCATCCATCCCTTTCGTGGCCCAACACTCAGAACCATACATTACGACAGGTCTTATATATTATGAGCGTCTTGTAAATTTTCCCCTTAGGATTAAGGGGCATTAGAGGATCTCACATTGTTCCTGTAACCTGTCGCCATTTCATCCATCCCGCATTTATTCTATTTTTAACATCCCGGTCTATGTTGCCCTCGTTTTGGATCAATGATCCAAGGTGCCGAAAGTCGGAGCAGTCTGGTAGAGATACACCATCCCAAACAATATTGGCAAAACTGGAGGGGCCACCACAGTCACAGAACTAATGCTATCCTGTTACTATGTATTGCGTATGATGGGCTCCAGACTGGAGAACAATATTCTAGGTGGCTGCATACAAAACCATTGAACCGAAGTATTAAAATATCGGATTACTTACGGTATCAAGAGCCTACGATACGGCTGGCAAGATACAATTTTCAACCCTGCATCGATATGCAGAAACTAACAAACTAGCATCGTTTACAGATAACGAAAGTATCGTGTGCGCACATTCAGTCCGGGTGTCCGTACCCGCTGTTCATCGGACACGCGTCGGGGCGCGTGGTGGGCGTACGCGTGCGCATGCGTGGCGGCGCGGCTCGCGTGCGCACGCGCGTGCTGCTTGCGCACACGCACGCAATAGCTGGGATACACGTGTGCGCGCGCGCTGCGCTACTCGCTACCGCCAGCGTCGACGGTACTATAGTGCTCTGGGATCTCAATAGGTAAGTGCGCGTGCGCTGTGTGGATCCACAGAAATCCCTCTTCTTGCTACATCTAATATATTTATAGTTTATATCCTGAAAAACAAAATAAAACTTATATTAACCTGTAAATTTGTAATGCGCAGACTGACGTACATCCGGACGCTCCCTAACCGCGACATGTCTCGCGTGACGCATGTCACGATCAGCGAGACGCTCTGCGACGTGGCGACCGTGCACGAGCCGCCGCCCCGCCCCTCGGCCCCGTCCCCCGCCGCGTACCCCGCCGCTCCGGCGGAGTACGAGGAGGGCACGGAGTACGAGAAGGACACGGCGCACAAGTACAACTCGCTGCTGAGGGTGCATACCGTCAATGCTACTTTTGTTGGTAAGTAATCTTCTTCCTGTGTCACCAAACTGTCGCGTATCTAGAACCCGCGTAGGGCACTCAACTCAAAACCAACATTTTAACTTTCTTGCTTAGAAAATTCAATTGAATGTTATATGTATTGTACATCACAGGTAGCGTGAAGGTGGTGGAGCGCGTACACAGCGTGTGTTACTCCAACGCGCCGGAGGGCGTGAGCGTGAACTGCGTGGCCGCCGCGCTCTGCACCGGCGCCGTCAGGCTCTACTCCTCGTGGGACCTGCGCCCCGCGCTCTACATACCGCCGCCCGACACCAGGGCGCCGCTCATCAGGTATGTCGCAGGTAGCGTGAAGGCGGTGGAGCGCGTACAGAGCGTGTGCTATTGCAACGTGAATTGCGTGGCCGCGTGTTATTGATTTCAACTAATTAACAAGTATTGTTTCAGTTTGACGTACAACATGGACTCGTCGCTGCTGTTCGGCTGCTACGAGGGGGGGTGCGTGGTGGCGTGGGAGTCGGCGCCCCCCGCGCGTCCCGCCCCTGTCCGCATACACCCCGCGCAGGCGCTCTGCTGACACACTACTCTACTTAAACTACTACTATAGGTGACGGTTCGCACTGTTTAACCTAATCTAAAATAGCGCGCCCCTCCACCGCGTCTAGTTGAAATTTCGTGAAAGTTTAAATACTGGAAGGATGGAAGATATTTTAATACCGCGCCCTTCTACTCCAATATGGGAAAGGCCTAGTAGCGTGACTTAGTCCTCATTCAGTGAAGCTCTTCTCAATCTTCTGCCATGATCAAACCAATGTGGTATCATGGTACTCAAAGTTCTTGATATAGTACTCGGCGTGGAGGAAGTTGAGCGCTAGTGGACTATGTAGGATGTAGGACTGTACCCCCCAGTCCGTTTTATGTGATATCACGTGGTGTGCCAGCGCTCGTACGTGTAATTTGATCATCCTAGATGTAAGTGATGTAACGGGTGATAGGGAAAGGACGAGTGGACGTGGACAATATTATTTATCTCAACCTGAAGTAATTGGGTCTTAAATTAAAATCTAAAATTACAGGGTTCGTTATGTATTTATGAAAGTTTATAAAAGAGAATTATTTTGAATGCGCTCTCTTATACTATAAGAAAAAATTAGAAATTAAGTGTTTTATTCTAAAAATAAAAGAAATTAATGAACAATACTTGTATATCAAATTGATCTTCCACAAAATATTTTCGTGCCAAATGTATTTGCCAATAAATCAAAATATCAACTAAAATACGCAACATATCTTTTCTGTACTAAAATACTATTTATATTTATACCGTAACGACAACTAATATGTAAAAGCAGATTTATACTATACCTATCAATAATTTTCGGTGTACATTCCACAATTCTCAAGCATTTATTCATCAATACAGTCATGTGAGGAACATCGGTATACTCAAACAATACTCACAGTAAGTACCCAACCGCTGTTAAAGGTGCTTTGAGCATACCGCTGTTAGTTTTAATAATGTAAATAGATTTTGTGTACCTGGTATATTTATATGTTATTTTGTGTAAATATGTGGATTTATTTTAAGTTTGATTAAATAAATCAAGTTTTATGAAAAAAATGTTTTTGTTTCAATTGATAAACCCCACTAAAAATGTATAGTTGCTGCCATCATTATCTGAAATCAAAGAACAGCAATTGATCAAGGTACCTACCTACCTAGGGTAGAAGTACGACATTACAATTAAACAAGCCACTAATTTTAAACTCTGACATACGAAAAAAGCTGAATCCTACCACAAAAATATACTGTCCAGTCGCCAAGAGCGAAGCGTGGCCACCTTAAAGGTGGATTTTGTTTGCAGTAACCAGGGGGTAATCAAGGAGAGCGGCGTTTCTTGCTTTATCCACCAGTAAAACCAACCATAAATTACCTTCCTACTTAATTAAAAGGCGCAAGACTAACGTTACGTAATAATCGATTTTTTAAAAACAAAGGACGGGACTTATGCCCCTCATTGGTTAAACCAAAAAAGGGCTGGGCTAGCTTCATTCAAAACATGCAAACGAAAATGTTTAAAATTGGATACCCTTGGTTCTTGTCGACTGTACGTTAACTCTTGTGATCCTACTAAACAACGAAAACATTTCGCCACCAGCTTTCACGTAAAACTAGGAAAATGTGGAGTGGATATCTATTTGTTTTTAAAAATTTTACCTACCGTATCAATGGTGTATGGTCGGTGGTACGATGGGTCAGAAGGGTATCAAGGAGTTTCTAATTTATTTTAGGTTGAAATGAAAATATACAAAACAAAAACCCTTTTAGAGTAAGATCCCAGGGTGATCAGATATAACTTATTTTCACATAGATGAAACCTTAGGTTCTCAGTAGGTAGCGTCTCATGTTCTTTGAATACCTGCGTGCTTCTGGAGCTCGCCTTGTGACACCTGGGCGGGTACCAGGTAAGAAAGGTAACTAAAAATAAGAGTTACTTAACTGAAATCTAAATGGCTGATTTTTATATAACTATGTTTTGTAGAATATTATTCTAAAATAGTATGTATCTTAAGTGCCAAGACACTTTCCATGGACCAAAATTTTTGTCAAGATGCTTTAAAGCTCCACAAAAAATATCTAAATGAACTTTACTTATTTTTACATGTCTGATTTTTAAATATGTTAATAAGGTAACTATTATAAAGTTTCATTACTCAGACAAATTGTAGTGACCAAACATTCCCTAAACACAAAAATTATTCAGCCGAGAGAATGAGCGCGAGAGCACTAGCGATGGAACGTTTCCCAAGTAGCGTGTGAAAAATCATATGAATGAAAAATCGTTTGTAGCATCTGCTACTTTCGTTCGCTTATCCTGCTAAAAATAATTCTTATGAAATCACTTCGGGTTTCATCGTTCGCAGTTCGGTCATTCGTTATTGAATCGAAAGCAGTAAACTTTGGGAAACTTAACAAATAAATTAAGTATTGTACTCTGAGACACATGCGCATAATGCTCTCGCGCTCATTCTCTCGGCTGAATAATTTCTGTGTTTAGGGGATGTTTGGTCACTACAATTTTTTAATGAAATATAACTTTGTAATAGTTACCTTATTAACATTTAAAAATCAGACATTTAAAAATAAGTAAAGTTCATTTAGGTATTTTTTGTGGAACTTTAAAGTGTCTGACAAAAGTTTTGGTCCATGGAAAGTGTCTGAAATTTATGATACCTACTATTTTATGGACATGAGTCCGCTATACCAAACTACCTAAAAACCGTTGGCATGCTCATAACGTATCGTATCGATATTGTATTAACTGACAACTGATACTGAATAACTGTACGAAACACGTCAGCGAATGAACACTAACAAACTAATGTAACGAACGTACGATACCCTTACCAAAATAACTAAAAATATTCGGCAACCGAATAATACGAAGACGATGGAGCGAGTGTGTCTCAGTTATTGTGAGAGAATTTAATTATGTACTATACCTATGTTATGTTAGTTATTTTAAGTGCCTATTGTTGTATTTGTATATATCTGTTCTTTTTCTTATGTACCTTTTTAACCTAAAATAAGTTAATAATGAATGTACTTAGGTAATTATATTATAATTTGTATTTTTTTCTTGTAGAAGTTTTAGATATAGCGTATTAGATTAATTCTATAAAGTTATATTTAAGTGTAAATAAATGAATTTGAAAGGTTGGTTTGGTTGGCACCTAACTTTAATAATTAGGGCATCCCTTTCTAACGCGTAAGGTTTCATGCGAAAACACGAAATATTGGTTAGATAGCTAGCGTAATTGGTACTTATGCGTACCTACTATTAGCTATTCTGTTTTTGTGTTAGAGCAGTAGGTGCCTACCAGTACCGTTCACTATACTTAGACCTATCTATTTGCATTTCCAATCGATCTTATTAATGGATTGATACGGTCGAGTTTAAATTACAACTTACTTAACATTTATTAAGATTAGACTGATGGGTCAGTTGCACCACGCAGCGCGTTTGTTTGTTTTAATTGTTATTTGCAATTTTGCAACTGTTGTGAATTGTCGTGAATGATTGATTAAATTAATATAAAATAAAAAAAACCTACTTATGCTATTTAATTAGGTAGACATTAGTAAAATACCTACCTACTAACTTATGTCTATCTAATTAACTAGCAAATAAGTATTCACATACTTACTACTAAATAAATAGTGTACCTACATACTTACCTAGTGGGTTTTAAATGCACCACAATTTTTTTTTATGGCAGGTAGGTATTAGATTAGATAATTATTTATTGCACTAAAAAAATACATAAATGAACTTAATGCTAATTAGCATTTTATTCCAACTAAGCTTTGTGTAGTGTGAAGAAAGTGGTAGTGCCAGAAAATAGAGAGGTAAAAAAACTTATTACTTAACTTACTTACGTATGTAGGCAGCTACTTGCCTACTATTTATTTTCACCTATGACAAAATTGTGCTAGTCCTAAGCCTAGTAAAGCATGAAGGAAAATGCCCTACATAAATTAATAGGGTAGGTAATAAAATAAATTTATTCAATAATCTTCACTGGGGTCAGCCAGCGTGGCCCAAACGCCATGCACCAGCTCGTCAGAATTTACTTCGCGTTAGCGTATTCGTACACCTAACATAACCAAACTAAACAAGCTGCCAAACCAACCGAATGTTACTGCTATTATCACTAACGTAGCTATGGTCAAACAAGCATTCGTTGGAAAGTAGGTACCGATATCTGGTAATGGTTATCGATATCGATATTGAAATCAAATATCGGTACGGTAACCGTTAGCGAAAATACTCAATAACGCCCATGTCTACTATTTTAGAATAATATTCTACAAAACATACAGTCCGTCTAAAAAGAGTAGAAATTAATGTTTAAGGAACTAACTATATTCTGTGGCTGGCAACACTTCATTAACAGTCAATCTTGTCACTCGCTTGTCATTTTAATGTAAACATTGTTTGCTTTCATTTGAATTCTTGCTTCAATTCTAGTTTTTATCCAAAAACTTATTATAAACATTTGAAAAATGAATAAAACAATCCGCAGCGGCACTCGTGAAGTGATATACAAAGTGTTTATGCGATGTTTAGCCGAATTCCAAGCCGGCAGATTGCTCACGCAGATGGAACACGTTTATAAACGAACAGCGGATCTGACTGGTAAGTTATGAATTAATGTAGTACTTTTAGTCACTTTACATTCCTTTAAATAGTAATGTCTTATCCAAGAGTGGTCTCATCATGAAATATTTACTTTTATATGTACAGTTGAGGTTATTAAAATAAAACACATATTTATAGTGCGTGTGACTGGTTTTGATACTTAACAATATAATTTATTATTTTCAGGTAAATCCGAGAGTACAGTGTGACGAATAGTTTCGGAAGGATCCAAAACTAAAGAAAAATTCAGTACTCCTGCTAAACATAGAAAGGGCCGACCAAGAAAAGAATTAGACGATTTTGACCAGTGTGCAATCCGATAAAAAGTCCATTATTTCTATAGTGTAAAAAAAGAAGTCCCTACACTTAATAAAATACTAACCATGGTAAGGGAAGACCTTGGTTTCAATGAAAGTCGAGCCCATTTACACAAAATTTTAAAATCTATTGGTTTTAAATACAAAAAATGTAAATCAAACAGAAAAGCTTTCATGGAAAATATTAATATTTGTATTAAAAGGCAAAAATATTTAAAAGTTATTATGGACAACCGTAACTTACCTGAAGAGTTGCAAAAATATATGATATATCAAGATGAAAGTTATATTCACTCATCATACAAATTAAAAAAAATGTTGGCAATCTATTGAAACCGAAGGAGTTATTCAAGATATCCTAAAAGGGAAAAGATGGATTCTCATCAATGCAGGAAGTGAAAAAGGATTTGTACCGAACTCTCTTCTTATTTTTAGAGGAAATAACAAACAGGAAGACTATCATTCTGAAATGAATAGAACAAACTTTAATAAGTGGGTAACCGAAAAGCTCATCCCAAACCTTGAATATCCTTCCATTATTGTAATGAACAACGCCCCATATCACTCGATTGTGAAAAATAAGGCTTCCACAACATCCAGCACGATTGCTGAAATCAAATTATGGCTCGAAGAGAATAATCTTGTTAATAATATTAATAATAATATTAATTTTGATCCGACCCTACGAAAACCTATGCTTTATGATTTGGTGAAAAAAAATAAACCAGCACCAGTTTATGAAATTGACGAGTTACTGAGCGAGCATGGACATACAGTCGTAAGGCTGCCACCCTATCACTGCGACCTGAACCCGATTGAACTTATATGGTCTTTGGCAAAAAGAAAAGTGGCAGCACAAAATGTTGGATCCAGGGATATAAAACAATTAACCGAAGAGGCTTTTGCTTCTATAACTCCAGTAGATTGGAAATCATGTTGTGACCATGTCAAAAAAAATTAAATGGAGTACATTAAAAGAGGCCCCAGACTGTATCAAAATATAGAAGAATTGATTATAAGAGTTGGTGAGGATAGCAGCAGCAGCAGTGAGTCTGAAGCAGAATCAGAAGATTCCTGTCTGCCTAGTACTTCTCGGCAATATTCTCCTGGGGTAATAGATGACAACATGTCTGGTGTCGAATATTTAGATTTTGATATGTTGGACGACTAATTTTATGAATAAATATTTTATTAATAACACTTAACTCTTATTTTATTATTTTACTAGCTGCGCCCTCTAGTTATTCCAGGTAATAATCTATTCCTGTACCAAGTTCCATCCATCCTCCCAATCTTCCGTATTTATAATAATATGAGGGGTATAGAATCAAAGGCAGCTATATCCACCTAGACATTTTTTTCATAAAGCAGAAAAAACGTCTTATTTTATTTTTACTGTAGCAACACGTGTAAAAAAAGCCTTAAAAAAAGTATTAGGAATGTTGGTACCACTGAACAACACACACCCATCAACCAATCCAAATTAAAACTTTTACGCGATAATTTTAAAATCACTTAGCTGTATTTGATACCAACAAAAGGATTTAGCTGTCTTTGATTCTGATTGTAATGGATATAGCTGTTTTTGATAACAATTCTTTGGTGATGACGTCACAGGAATAGTGATGTGCATTTAAACTTTATCGAAGGATTTTCTATCCAAAATGAAATGAAAATATGCATTCGTCATTATCATGTCGATTGCTTAAAAAATTGTTGCCGAATTTTAATAATCCTACTAATATTATAAAACTACTGAACAGATTACGATGAAATTTGGTATGTAGGTAGCTGAAGACCCAGAATAATACATAGGGTAGGTAAGGTAGGTGTAGGGTAGGTGTAGGGCAGGTATAGGGTAGGTGTAGGGTAGGTGTTGGATTGATTACTGGGCAGGACGACGTCTGCCGGGTCAGCTAGTTGAGTAAATAAAAGAACATATTTTATAACATTTTTATTATGAATTAAATTTTATATTCTTAAATTATCTCCTTCTTCTTGAACTTCACATAGATCTTCTACATTATCGTTCTCTTCAACTCCCCTTTCTTCTAATAGCCGCAGCTCATCTCCGTCTAAATTATTCAATACAGCGTGAAAATATCTTAAATGTGCTAGATTTTCCCAAGAGTCACCGTAGTGTTTTTGAAGCAAGTTTCTGACATCTCGCAACTTTAATGGATTCACTTGTATGCCACTAGGAATTATTGTTGGCCGTATATCCTCAGCTTTTTTGCCTGGTTTACACAAACTTTTGGGGTTTCCAGTGTCAGAATTGTAATATAATTCACCCCGTACCAACACACTTCCTTGTATTTTGGATCTTCGAAGAATAAATCTTTTGCACTGAGAAATCTTGAAGTGGATTTGAGCCGGTGTTTTAACAATACTATTTATTGAACTTTTCCAGTCAAGCACGGGTATATCTCGTAGTTGCGTGACTGTAGAGTGTTCACTGATTACAGCGATGTACTCTTCTGGCGATGTGATTACCTCAAGTTTTCGGATTTCTTTTTCGATATTCCCGAAAACTCTATCAGGAGGCATGAAAGAATGGCCTGTGATGGGAAACACTAGTTCCATTGTTTTTACATGACGGTTTTCTAAAAGCCATCGCATGCACATGGAAATCATTATATAATTTTTATTTTGACCAGCACATCCGTCTGCCACTAAACGGACGTGGGTTACACCAGTTAGGTCAGTTTTGTTGAGCCTATCATATACAGCGGAAGCAATTTGGTTTGAACCTTTAGCATATTCATTTTCTGTCCAGATGTATGCATATGTAGTGTTTTTATTTAAAGGATCTTTCGATGATCCTTGGACTATTGTAAAATTATACAAATACAGCTGCCTGCTGTAATAACAGCTCTGGTCGGGCACTTTCGGAAGTACTAAATTCTTTTGGCAATCGGATGAGAATGTTATCATTTGCTTTTCTTTTTCCCTTAGTAGTTTAAAAAATGCTTGTGCTCTTAATTTGTGTATCCTTTTCTCAATCATCAGTAGGTTTTTCTTCGCTGCATCATTTTCGTTTTTCAATTTTTCTTGAAGTTCAAGGCATTTCGAGCACACATCCGTCCTTGGACTCCCAAAACCAAGATTAAAATCCTGATTAAAGATAGATCTAAAGTAAGATGATTTGACTGGGCTGTTTGGATGTGCTTGTTTAAAAAGTTTATATATTTTTTTAATATTGAGCTCACTAGGTAGGTATTTACGTCGCTGCGATGATCCTCTGCAATAATGTGCTTCAACGCAATTCAAAGACTTTAAAAAACTATGAACTGATTGTCTTTGTGCTGCAAACTTTTGTTTCTTACGGTCACCGCCTCTTTTATCTGTAGTAACCCGACCAGATTCAAAGAAGTTTTGCATGACGAACTGAACACGATACTTCGTTATCCCAAGTGTAGTTAGAAATACTTTCTGGCAAACAGGAATGGCTTTCTTGAGTGATTTTGCGTAAATTGCATATTTTATCGAAAAAGCTCTGCTTTTTCTTACGTTTTTTACAGGCCGCTTTCTGGCTGTTTTCTTTACCGAACAGCACTTCAATATTAAGGCATCTTGATGTTGTTTGTTGGGTTTTGAGTAAAACGATCTGTGAAAATGCACTAGATCTAGTATTTTCAATTGTTTACACGCAAATGATTTGGTGTTATGATTGCAGGTTATGGTTTCAGGCAAAGATGGCGACGAGTACCTGTGAAACAAAACAAACGTAACCATTACTGTTTTAGCCTATTCAATTTTCATTAAGATGAAATACTTGCAAAACAAATAGTGACGCCTATATTATCTCTTACGGTGTGGGCAGAGCGTCACCGATCTCATAATAGATAGTTTATGCGACATCTGACAAAGTTTTGAAGGTCGCGGCGACCTTTGTGTCGGCGGCGGCTTCTTGACAAGCGCCGGCACGCAACTAGGCGGCAGGTACAAAGAGCGATCGCTTCAGGCTGAACGTACTTTAGTTATAGGTTGTCAGCTTATCGCCTAAATTGCAATACACTAAAACCGAAAAAAAAAAAAGTTTTGATAGAAATCGAACTGAACAACATTAAACTTATAGGTAATGTTAAACCTAGAATCTAGACCTCTTCCATCTATTCTTTAAAAAAATGTATCTTTTGTTAAAAATTCTATCGAACTCCATCGGATTAAGTACATCACTAGACTAGGCTTACCTCGCAATTTTCGCTTTGTTCGCCTTCCATTTCTCCGGCTGTCTTTTGCGCTTTCTTCCTTTCCCTGGCAATGCTTCTACTACAGGCACTTCCATTACACGTTTAACTAGTCGTATAACACGTTTTTAGTAAGAAAACTATGCAAAATCCTATTTAATTTCGATAAAAATCACACCCACGCAAACACTTTTTAGTATGAAATCCGCCATCTTGTCATTACGAAAATGGATGCCTGTGATTGGCCGAGCGCAATTCTAGCTGTGTTTGTTTCCAAACCCTGTAGATTTAGCTGACTTTGATTCTAAATCGATTCTTTAAACGGGAATTTGGCTGGGATTTAGCTGTTTTAGGTGCCAAACAATTTTGTAAACTTATGTGGAATAGTATGAAGAATAAGATGGCATTCACATTTAAAAAATGACTTGTTGTGGATATAGCTGCCTTTGATTCTATACCCCTCATATGTATTCATAGAATTTAACCACAACTTGTGATGTAAAGTGGTTATGTGAAGTACTAAGTTAGCTTAGAATATAAATGCTAATAATACAATAAATAATTAGCAAGAATCAAAACCAGTTATTGTATAGTATGGGGTATACCAGTTAAACGACAGTGGCGCCCTCATTTTTTGTCTATTCTTTTTAGACGGACTATATATGTATAAAAATTTGCCATATAATTAATAATTAAACATATATTGTAAGTTAGTAACTCTTATTTTTAGTTACCTTTCTTACCTGGTACCTGCCCAGATGTCACAAGGCGGGCTTCACAAGCACGCAGGCAGGTATTCAAAGAACATGAGAAGCTACTGAGAACTAGTATTTATATTCTCTTTGCTGAGAACCTAAGGTTTCATCTGTGAAAATTATTACCTATGTCTGATCGCTCTGGGATCTTGGACTATTCATATCAATCAATGTCAAAGAGATTAGAGATCAATGTGTCAATGTCAAATTTAAAAACAAAATGGCCACTAAATGACGCATACAAATTGTTGTGGTGGTGTTAAGATTTGATTTTCGAAAATAACAATACACAGGCAATTTAATTTAGCTTATAAAACCAGAAACTTGTGCAAGAGAGATGGGATCATCAAAGAAACACAAGAAGGAGTCTAAAAAGAAGAAGCACAGGAGTAGATCGCGCTCTCCTCTGGACGGCGAGGAGCGCGAGAGGAAGCGGCACAAGAAACACAAGGACCGCAAGAAGGAGCGCTCGCCTGATGGTTAGTAGACGAACACTTACTTATAATATGATATGAGGCTAGGCTTCAATGGTGATCTCCGCAAAAATATATTGGGCTAGGTATTGTACGCCTTTAAATTTATTTTAACCTGCAAGGTTTCAAGTAAAATCTTCTATAGAAATCTTTGTCACAAAAGTATATGGAAATCACGATTGAAGCTAGCTGTTGTTCTTTTTGGCAATGATAATGGCATAGTTTGCTCATTATTTCAGACTCGGTGGCATTCGACAAGGGCCACCGTGTCCTCTGCGCTGCAGCATAAGGTGGGTATACGTTTCAGTGGACACCAACCAAAAAATAAAATAAACTGCACTAGGCTGTATTGTGTGCGGTACATGTTGAAGGTACCCCTGTGTACAAGCAGTAAAAAAATATAGGCTGATGATGATAACAGACAATACCTAAAATCAAGTTAAATCTTTAGGTAATAGAGGTAGAAGATGAATCGATATCATCCTCTTCCACTATTTAAGTACCTGTAAGTACATTGTGTCACTGCAATATATATATACTATATATGCGGAGTCTGCCACATTACACAATAATACTAATACATACAACACTATCAGCTGAGCCTGAATGTTTTACCAAATAAGTACTGCATAACAAAATGTATGGTATATGTAACTTTCAAACTTGGGAATATCACACAAGGGTCAAATTGACTATTCAATTTGACAAAATAATTAAAATTTTGATGCAAAAGTTCCATTTTCTGATTCCATTGACAAATTTTAGAAATTTTGACATTAAGATTGAGTTTTGTATTTACACTGCCAATGGGTTAAAATCCATTGGAAATCTATAGTTAATGAAGGTATTGAATACCATATATACTAGTGTTGGTAAACCATGGGTTTACCAACACTAGTATAAGTAGGAAGTGGATTGTAATCGCTCATAGATTGCGCTTCGGGCATATGCCTCTAAAAGGCGTTAATTTTTCATGAGAAAGATAGATACTCCTAATTGTAATGCTTGTGGAGTAGTGGATGATGTATACCACCTTTTAACAGTGTGTCCAGAGTCAATCTATGAGAGAGGAGTTGTACAGAGCGCTGAAATTCAACCAGGTCGATGTGGGCCTGTTTCAGAGTTCAGAGCAAACATCTGACTCAGCTAACATGCTCTACCGGTCCATATACGACCTGCTGAAGGAGGATGCTGTATAGTTATTAATTACTGTAGCCAATCATGGAACTGACATCGTCGTAGATAATGATGCAAGTTCCTTAAAAAAGTAGATAAAAAAAAAAACTTGAGCTAACTAAAGCTTCTCTTTCGGACTCTAGACCCTGCTTTAGAGCCATACCTTTATCACAAATCTGAGAAGTTGAGAACTACTGAAAAATACCTTGCAGTAGATGATTACATTCTTAAGGAAGTTTTATTGACCAGTTTAATATTGTTTATTGCATAAATATGGACATATGGTCTTAAAGTTAATCTAAAGATAGTTATTGATTATTTATTTAGTTTATAGGCGAGCAGCATTATTGCTGTTAATGTTCACTTTTGAGCAATGTCTTATTAATTCATAGCCAGTTATCAAACTAAGTTATGTAAATATGGTGCATGTGCTGTGTGCATGATTGTAATATTGTTAGTCTATCTTACCATCTTACAGGCGTTATTTATTCAAATTCAAATATTTTTATTCATTAAAATCACAAGGATCACTTTGAAACGTCAATTTTACTGCCTGTTCCTTCGCGACCAAGCCAGGAAAGAAAGGCAAGAAACAAGGCTGGTTGTTTTTTTTAATGATCCTTTTACAATACATAATACAGAACATAAATTACGTCTAAATTGTAACATTTTGAACGAGTTGGAGCAATTTCAATCCCAAGCTTCTCTATCATCTAAATAATCCGATATTTTATAGTAGGCTCTTTTATAAGCTATTTTTATATTGATTGATTGATTGAAAATACTTTATTGCACTTATAAAACTAGTACAAAGGTTTTACTAGTAGTAAAACTAGTACTAGGATAAAGTAAAATTTATCTGTTAACTATCAAGTGTTTTTATATATTAACTAGCTGACCTGCCCACAGCTTCGCACATGTAGTTTGTCAATAAAAAAATAGCCCTCCTGCAAAGTCCGGTCAGAAGTAGCATATGCCCCGGTCATAATCTAACTGTGTTGCAAAGTTTATCAAAATCGGTCTAGCTGTTTAGTCATGAAAACGTAACAAACAGAGAGACAGTTACATTCGAATTTATAGTATTAGTATGGATTGATTTTTAACAATTAGGTAAATAGAATAGGTTTATAAAGATCTCAGATATATTAAATCAACAAAATAGATATAGGCTGTACAGGGGATATGTGTGAAACACTTGATACCAGGTCAGGGGTCTATTGCACCCACTTTAGGTTACACACATCATAGTTTTATCTAAATATTTGTCAGTAGGTCACATAAATAACTGAATAATGCTGGAAATTTTACACACAATATTCTATATATTACAATACAATATATTATATACTAATATTGAAGAGGTAATGTTTGTTTGTAAGTTTTTATGGGGTAATCTCAGAAACTAATGATCCGATTCTGAAAATTATTTCACTGATCGAAAGCTACAGTATTTCTGGGTGCTATCGGCTATATTTTATTTTGATAGAAATCTGTACAGTATTGAGTGGGGTGGGTCAGCACATATATCGATTTTAGATGAATTGAAAGCAAAACATCTAATGTCTGAAATTTGTATTGGTTGGACAGAAAAATATAAAAATGCTGTATCAGAAGTGAATTGTATTAAAAACAGCAAAGGTCCTTGAAAAACTTGAGGCTTGCTAGTCAAATAAAAAAGTTATGCACACCCAAATTGTTTAAATGCTGTATTATGGAGGAGTGGTCAGTTTGATACTAGTTGTAATTATCGGTCAACAAATGTGGCAGAAATGCAGAAGTTTTAACAAAGAAAACATGTTTAGTTTATCTCATGTAAGCCCAAAATTGTGAATACCTGTGTTTACCGACCCATGACTGAATTGCTGTTGATATAATAATAATGCTGGACATGTCACACAGCGCTATCTAGCACCAAACTAAGCAAAGCTTGTACTATGGGAACCAGATAACAGATAGAATACTTATATACCTTTTTTTTTGTAAATACATATAATATATAGAAAAATACCCAAACCAGGAACAAATAAACACGCTACTCACACACATACATATGTACAATAATAGATATTATAGCAAGTGTACGAGACACTATATGCATTTACCTATATATTTTCTAATACACTTAATTATGTGAACATTTATTTCAAATTAGTTTTGCAATAATGTTTGTTTACACTGTCACATCAACACACCCACGCACACACACAAATCCATAAAATAATAATTAAATGGATTGATCATTAAATTAAAAAACATGGGGTTTTAGTTGATAAGTCTTAGCTATTATTATTTTGTCTACAGTTTTTCTTTTTTTTTCTTGTTCCTAAAGAAGCAATATAATTATATACCTACTTATAATAGTACAAAGCTCAGTCTGGCTATCTAATACCTATTGTATCTGTAGTCAGTCATACCTACATTGTCATGCCCTTCCTATGTGTATCGAGCTGAAGCAGAGATCCCTTGCATCTAAACACAAGTTTTTAAACTTAGAGCAAGGTATCAAAGTATTAGATTTAGATAACAAGGTTGTAGTGCAGAACAACAAGTAACACCCTAGGCAACCTAGAAATATCTATTTTTCCTTATATAAAAGTGCACTATGTAAACCTTTTTTTAAATAAATACATATTCATTCATTCATTCAAATATCAGTAGATCATGCAAACATTTGCTCCGCGGCGGGAATCGAACCCGCAATCTCGGCTTCGTAGCCGGCTATTCGGCCACTGCGCCACGGAGGTTGCCATGCAAAGATGATGTAGGTAAATGTGAGTGTTCTCCGTTGTTGCAGTTGAGGAGGTGCCGGTGGACTCTCACCTGCAGCTCGCGAAGGGCAACGGCGAGCGCGCGCGCAGTCGCAGCGCCAGCGCCGACCGCGACCGACGCATGCGCGAACGACATCAAGCAGACAGGTGCGTAACCATATCGCATTCATTCATAAATAGGACATGAGATTGGGTGGGGGGGGGGGGGGGGGGGCAGCAATTTCAGGGAGCGTGAAGAAGAGAGGAAGTTTCTGCTTACCCAAAATCAAAATCCTTTTACCATGTTTTTTATGTCCTGTGTTTTTATAGGTATTGTTGTCCCAAGTAAATGTCTTTTACTTTTAACTTACTGTTTTTATTCAAAAAAGCCTCTTAGATAATTTTGGAATCGTTAATTTATGTATTCCTCGCGACCGATCACCGCGGCACCTGCCTCTTGAAAACGACCAGTCAGGGCTACTAGCAAGTTCGGTGAATATGTGGTCTGGCACAGTGCTAGTTTTACCAATCTTATATTTTGTCAACAGGGACAAAAGCCATGATCTTAGCAGCATCAGGGAGGCATCGCCCGCGGCGCCGTCGGGCGGAGGGCAGGACAGCCTGTCTATTGAGGAGACCAACCGACTTCGCGCCAAGCTTGGTTTAAAACCATTGGAACTCTCTGAGAAAACTGCAGGTTAGTATGAACTAACTTCACTACATAAACCTGTAACCTTTGACCTGTTTTTACTCAACTGTGAAGGAGGGTATTGTTTTTAGAGTGTATGTTCAATTGGCGCATCAGGTAGGCTAAACGGCTTGACGGATTTTGACAAATGAGATATTACTAGTGGTTCGCCTCGAACTGAGATCTCCCATAAAAAGAAAAAATATTCGTAATCTTTGACCATCAAAATAGTGCCACAAAATGGATAACCAACCAACTTGACCAACAGTTTCATTCAAATTACAGGTAACGGGAGTTCATGTTAATTGGTTATAATTTTTGGTGTAGAAATTGTAGTTATTCTGGATTTCAGACTTTTGCCTATATTTGTGTCACTAAACCTACACGCATACCAAATTTTAGCACTGTGGGGTCACTGGTTTGACTGCCTCCGTGGCGCAGTGGGAGTATAGCCGGCTGAGACGCAGGAGGTAGCGGGTTCGATTCCCGCAGCGGAACAAATGTTTGCATGATTACAGATATTTGTTACATGTCTGGGTGTTTTTCTATGTATTATAAGTATGTATTACAAAAAAAAAAGTATATAAGTATTCTATCAGTTATCTGGTTCCCATAGTACAAGCTCTGCTTAGTTTGGGGCTAGATAGCGCTGTGTGAAATGTCCAGCAATATTTATTATTTTTATTTATTTATTTACTGGTGTACCCTGTGAATTTTGTCAAATTTTAGTTTATATTATGGCTAATAACTTAAAAACTACATAATTTAAACTAAAAATAAAAACGGGGTCGAAATGTACTCACAAAGACCTTTTATTAGACGTGCCATTTGACCGGGTAGTCCCATTTTGATTATTTTTTACCCCTCTAGAACCCCAATATCTCAACAACCTCCTCCCCCCAACATTTTTAGCTTATTGCGTCACACCAAAATTGTGCCATTTACTACCTACCTACTATATACTAAATTTCACGATAATCGGATCAACGCTTCGAAAGTTCTCCTCGGAAAAACAAACATATACAACGCCGATTTGCCCAAGTTGATTTAGAGAACTCGCTTCGCTCAATCAATAAATAAATTTGTGAAATGTTTACCATAGAAATGTGAAATTTATTTTAGCATGTAAAAACAAACACTTTGCTACTGCTATTGCATAATGCTATTAAGCAATAACACTTTTATTGCACTTATTACATACATACAACGCTGATTTGGCCAAGTTGATTTAGAGATCTCGCTTCGCTCGATCAATTAAAATCGACTCAATCACGCGAGTGACATAGACTTTAAGAAGTCCATTGAAACGAAAATTGTTACCAACATGAACTTTTTTTTTATATAAATTATAGGCTAGCATTTGACCACGATCTCGCCTGATGGTAAACGAACTATTATAATATAACCAACATGAACAATAATATAACCCACGAAATAATATTGCGCTTTTAGTATCATCATATCAGTTCCCCATTTGCAATTATTACAATCAGCAAGCGTGTATACTTCCTTTCAGTTCGTTTTGCAATGGGGTTTTCTGTTTTGTATTCTTTTATTAACGCTAATTATTATAAATACGGAATTAATGACGTTCCTTTAACTAATAACAGAGGATGGAAAGATCAAAGACGACCTGGGTGAGTTCTACCACGCGCCGGCCGCCAATATCGCCGACCAGAAGAAATCTGAGAAGCTGCGCCAGAAGCTGCAGGAGTGCAAGGAACGCCGCAAGATGGACCTCAAGTATGCACATTTGTAACAATCTCTATCAACGGACTAACATGCAATTGCATGGAGCATAAAAATAAATTTTTCGTTATTAACCCCAACTGCCTATGTCTGTATGTCTATGGCATCGCAGTTTCCAAACGAATGGACGCAGTTTGTTCAATAGAAAACTAGTTTGACTGCAGTGATTCTTAGCTATGTCAGCTTTAACCACCATAGCCAAAAGTGAAGGTAAGAGGTTTTTAATTTATACTTGTTGGTTACATACACAAGGCTATTTTACATATCACTGAACTTAGTCACTGTCCTATCCTAAAAAGAGTAAATTTAAACAACTGTCTCTTCAGGTCAAAACTTTAAAATAAATAAATATTGCTGGACATTTCTCACAGTGCTATCTAGCCTCAAACTAAGCAAAGCTTGTACTATGGTAACCAGATAACTGATAAAATACTTATATGCTTTTTTTTGTAAATACATACTTATAATACATAGAAAAACATCCAGACCCAGAACAAATATCTGTAGATCATCACACATTTGTTCCATGGCGGGAATCGAACCCTCTACCTCCTGCGTCTCAGCTGGCTGTTCGGCCACTGCCCCACGGAGGTCGTCAATTAGGTGATCAGTAATTGTGATTTGGTAAATATTGTATTGTAGATTACAAACGACGACACTGGGCGAGGCGTCGGACGACGACGACGCCGCGGCCTGGGTGCAGCGTTCCAGGGCCTCTGATCTACAGAAGCGCGAGGCCGCGAAACGGGTAACCACTACTTCTCAGGGGTCAGATAGGTCTTTGAGGGGGGAAAAAATACTGTGTTTAAATCGAAAATAAAAAGCCCTCATTAGATCTGCACTGGATGTCCCGCATCAGGGCTGAATCGTGCATTACTTTCGTTTCTAAAGTTAACACAATCAGTGTAACTTCTTGTAGCATTTATTTATTAATGAATGAAAGACTAGATGTAAAGTACCCTACTTGCCCAACATAAACTGCCGTTTAAATTTAGTTAATACTGATTGTGTTTGTTTGTTGTCAGGCGGCGATGCTGGACGAGATGGACGCCGTGTTCGGCGTGTCGGCGCTCGTGGCGGAGGAGGAGCAGGTGACGCGCGACGCCAGCTACACGGCGCGACAGCTGCGCGGCCTGCGCGTCGGACACGACATCGACGCGGTCAGTACGCACATCAGCGTGACAACTAAACCAGCCTACTCCGGTGGTCTTACCTCTAGTGATATGTTGTGTTGCATTGCAGCTGGGCGACGAGCGAGAGACGATCCTGACGCTGGCGGATAAGGACGTGCTGGCGGACGACGCCGAAGATGTGCTTGTGAACGTCAACATAGTTGACGATGAACGATATAAAAAGGTAACGTCTCAACATTCCCGTTCCTAGGAAATGCATTGTGCAGCCAAACAAATAACTTCAGAATCGCAAAGTTAAACGGCTGCAGTGCAGTGTCGTGCTACAGGATTCAAATATAAACCACGAAGCCCGGCTTGCACAACAATCCCTAATCGTTTTTAGCGACTAAACATGTTAAAATTAGACGTATTTGTGTGATTTGATAACTCTCTAAATGTTTAGCTACTAAATAAGTTTAGGCATTGTTGCGCAAGTCGCCCTTAGAGTCTTACCAAAAATAAAATCATGTGAGTGTTTAAAAAATTTATATTGAATTTCTAAACACCCACAAAAAGTTTAAACAACTGTATAACAGTTGATTATAATGATTGACTGTTGTTGTTTCCGCAGAGCGTGGCGGACCGCAAGAAGGCGCGCGCCGGCTACCAGGCCTACGACGACGAGGAGGACCTGGAAGCCGCCGCGCTCGGCTTCCAGAAGCCTGTCCTCTCCAAGTACGATGAAGAAATCGACCCCGCGAAAGCCGCTAAGACCAAGGGCTTCGTTATCGGCGACGAGGCGGCGTTGGAGGCCAAGAAGTTCAGGGACCTTATGGTAAGGCAATAGAGTTTTTTTTTTAACTGTATAACTCTTCGTTTGACCACAATCTCACCTGATGGTAAGTGAGGAAGTGGTCTAAGATGAAGCACGAAGATCTAGAAGAAATCTATTCACTTTTACCTTAAAGAGGCCCGGATTGTATTCGTTAGGAAAAACAGACGACGGCAAAGTGTTCCACACCTTAGCTGTACGCATCAAGAATGTAGAACCAAAACTTTGTGTGGTATATCAACTAGGTACGGATGCACCTGCTTGTCCTATGATGGAAAGGTGATGGCGGAATCAAATCGTATAGTTCCTGGGCACATTCCCCTAAATGTATTTATAAATAGTATAATTGATCCCCAATCGTGTTTAGTAGCCCAGAGAGCGGACAGTAACTTGAAAAATGTTTTATTGTTTATAATCATTTTACAAAGATGATAACACAAGAAAGGTAATGATCTAGAGTGAAGGAATAAAACCAAAATCTTTTTATTCATTAAATCCACAAGGATCACTTTGAAACGTCAATTTTACTGCCTGTTCCTTCGCGACCAAGCCAGGAAAGAAAGGCAAGAAACAAGGCTAGTTGTTTTTTTTAATGGTCCTTTTAGAATACATAAAGAAAATAAATGACGTCTATATTTTAACATTTTTGAACGAGTTGGAGCAATTTCAATCCCAAGCTTTTTATCATCTAAACTAAATAATCCGGTATTTTATAGTATATTAATATTATTTATAATTATATAATTTATATTTATTTATAAGGATTTTGTTTAATTACGTTTTTAAATTTGTTAATTGTCAGTGTTTGTACATCACTTGGGCTTGGAAGTTTGTTATAAAAGCGTACACCTTGCCCTTTAAACGATTCACTAACATTATGGAGTCTACAAGTGGCAACAGCGAGAATGACTGAATGTTGCATCTAGAGCCAGCGATACGGCTGCGGCGGTGACGCGGTGGGGCTCCGTTCACTCCACTGTGCAGTAGGGCGTCGACTGGATATATTTGTAGATGAATTGAGTCGGTGTAATGGACAGTATACGCTTCCAGCGGCAAGAGCGGCTGCAGGGCGGCCCGGACAAGCGGCTGGAGTCGCTGCAGCTGCCGGAGAGACGCGTCGCCTCCGACTACCTGGACGAACACGAGCTTCACGCCAAGTTCAAGAAGACCAAGAAACGGGTGAGTCACCATACCCTCCTCTATTTACCTTATGCCCCATTTAACTTTCATTGTGGTAAAATAATATTGAAGGTACTTTCAATTGAGACACGAAAAACATTTTGCTTACACCCTATTTGGTTTTCTGAAGTCTATTATGACTGAATGGTGGCCGAGGAATTGCTGTAGAAGGGTAGTACGTCCGGCAGCGAGATGGGGGGGGGGGACATCGTTAAAGTCGCGACTCGTGGTCCATCAGTGGGTGCCACAAACTCGGGGAGGCCTGCTGTACCCAGCAGGGGGTGAATCAGCATGCGGATTATGGATGATGATGATGAAGTCTATTATGATTTTGTTAAAACTTGTCAGCTCTTGTCTCTCCATTGTGTAGTAGTCATGTATCCAATGGACATTTATGTTTTTGCTGTCTTATGTGCAGAGTAAAGGGATACGCAAGAAAGCGAAACACGAGCCTATAGACGTGGACGACTACGATGCGACAGCCATGTTGGAGACCGACGACACGGGTAACGTACATGCATCATACTGTCTAGACTAGGGCTTCCCAACCGGGGGGGCGTAGAGGGATCTTAAAGCGGACCATATACGAGGACGACATTCCAAAAGATTCCACGCCAACACTCTAAAAGTCACAAAAACCGACGGTGTGTTTGTGTGGTTCGGATTGTGTGGAGTCCTAGGAATATTTTGATGTCCGATCATTCAGAAATCCAATAAATCCAACATGGCCCGATACAACATTTTTTTAATAAATAATAATGCTAGACATTTTACACAGCGCCATCTAGCCCCAAACTAAGCAAAGCTTGTACTATGGGAACCAGATAACTGATAGAATACTTATATACGTTTTTTTGTAAATACATACTTATAATAAATAGAGAAACAACCAGACCCGAAACAAATATCTGTAAATCAACATTCCAATAAATCCAATTCGCACTCAGTTGGCAGTGCGCAGCCGTCAGTTCTAAATATTTTACACAAAGCTACAATAAAGGATATAATTTAAACTCGCTCATTTGGATCGCGGTAGTGGAGTCTTCGTGTGTGTGCTGGTTTTAGAACTCGCGCGCCGCCAGACTCCACCCGTATATGGCCAGCTTAAGGAGGCATATGGCACGCTTTCGCTCCAACCGCGCGTGCGGGGATACACACAGTAATACTAAACATGTCTATTCATTTTCGTGAGAAATAAATGTATGTACTCAAAATAAATTTATGTTTTTAGGGTTCCGTACCTCAAAAGGTAAAAAGAGGAACCCTTATAGAATGACTTTCTCGTCAGACTGTCCGTCTGTCCATGTGTCACCACCGATTTTCTCAGGTACGGGTGGACCTAGCAAGTTGAAATTTATACCAGATACTGAGGTCTATAGTTCCTATTAGGTGTATAAAAATCAAGGTTCTGAGTCAGCACGATAAAAATATTCGAGCAAATTTAGATTTTCGCGAAAACTTGTAAGTACCAAAATTTACCTTAATTTTAAACTTATTTTATTTTTCGGAATTTTCTCTTTACTTGTGCTGTAAGACCTTGCTTTTAACCAAAATTTACAATTCTAGGTTAACCGGAAGTACCCTATAAGTTTTTGGTCGAAAACCTATATGGTAGTCCCCGTTGACCTAGAATCACGAAATTTGGCGAAAAACAGCATAAATAAAGGAAAAATTCCAAATAATAAAAAAAGTGGAAAATTTAAGGGTGTTCCCATACATGCATAGTTGACGCCAATTAAGATAGTCCTCTCTGAGTTGTATGGGCGCTCATACATTTTAGAGGACAATAGGTAGGTACGGAACCCTCGACGCACGAGTTCGACTCGCACTTGACCGGATTTTTTATTAAAGCAATGGAAAATAATACTCTTGCATGAAAATATTTTTTTATATTGGGAAACCCTGATCTAGACATTAATTAATTTGTGTAGTATAGATGTATAGAACTCTTATAATGACACATAGTAATTTGAACACCCGCTCTTTATTCTGCTTGTTTACCTTTTGTTTGAATAGTTGAAAACGCGAGTGGATGAACAACATTTTACAATATTTTAATAGATGTGAAGCCGGAACAGATGTCGTGTTTACCTGTGGACGAGGAGGAGACGGAGCCCGACACGGAGCTGCAGGTGGCGCTGGCGCGCGCGCGGCGGTTGCGCCAGGCGGAGATGCACGCGGACCACAAGCTGCCCAAGGTAACCTATACTACTTGTGGCCGAAGAGGAGACGGAGCTGCAAGTCTTACACACATATAACATATCCGGCAGTTACAGGTAGAAGAAGTCGTGGAGACTGTGAAGGAAGAAGTGAAGATGGAGGAGGAGGAGGCGGCGGAGGAGGGCGAGGGCGGCAGCAGTGGCATGGTGCTGGACGCGACCGCGGAGTTCTGTCGCTCGCTCGGAGACATCCCCACCTACGGTCAGGCCGGCAACCGCGACCATCACGCAGAGATCATTGTGAGTTTACTCAATACCTACCTATCTATACATACAACCCGTTTTGTTTTGGGCTTGTGTTTAAATGCCTACCAGAAATGCACATTAATTAATTCCAATAAATTCGAAATACCTGCCAAAACAACGCAAAAAACCAAAAAAAAAGCATGTGTGCAATTCACACGTGGTAGAAGTGAAACCTTCAAATACCACGCGCATGTGCTTGGGATCTTCCGACTCACTCTCTTTCTCTCTCCTACTTTCTACCTTTGTGTATCTTTCTTTCTCTCTCCCTCTTGCGTTGGAATATTGGACGCTACTCGTTGCTAATGCTCGCGCTGGCCTGTAACAGGTATACTACGCGCATGCGTTCGAGTGCCACGCTCTGTCTCTTTCTATTCCCCCTCCCCAGGAGTTAAACGTTTAATACAACATTACTTTTATACCCCCTCCACGGTAGCGTTAAACGTTTAACACAACCTTGTTGGAAGTCGCATTAGAAGTTTCACTTCAATAACACTTTTATTCAACACTGAAACAATAAATTCACGATCTTAGTCACAAGTAATCACAACACACTAATTCAATAAATAATAAATATAATAAATGTCGCTGGACATTTTACACAGCTCTATCTAGCCCCAAACTAAGCAGAGCTTGTACTGTGGGAACCAGATAACTGATAGAATACTTATATACTTTTTTTTTAAATACATACTTATAATATCTAGAAAAACACCCAGACACGGAACAAATATCTGTAGATCATGCAAAAATTTGTTCCGCGGCGGGAATCGAACCTGCTAACTCCTGCGTCTCAGCCGGCTATACGCCCACTGCGCCACGGAGGCAATTCACACCACTGTTGCGCAATAAACCACTAAAAGTCACCGAAATGTCCGCACGTATAGCCAAAACCAGACTGACTCCTTCGGGCGTCTCTCTGTTCTATTGAACTACTATTTCTTATTCTGTGCAACTGTAGGTAAAAACGTAGTGTAGGTATATACCGTACCAAGTATTACCTATTCTGTGGCATAGTAGGTATAACTTCGAGATATGCCGACTACTACTTATTCTGTAACAGCCTCAGCGTAACAATATGTAAACGCCGTGAAAGTTAACTTTAGACCAAATACTTTATGTTATAGCTAAATAGATATTAATTACCAATATTTTATTTTATGACTTTCATTTAAGTAATCTTTGCTGAGGCAAAAAACTAAATGGTAAAAGAACTGTTACTCAATTTCTCCTACTGTGATACCGAGAGTTTAATTTGTAATAAGTATACCTTTGATTCCATATTTCCCATTCTGCGCAATCTTGTCACACACATACATACACACACACACACATACAGACCCTCAAACACACGACACAATACACACCTTCAAACACACGACACAATACACACATATAAACCCACACGCACCCTCAAACACCCACACACACACTCACCCACTCATCGCTAATATCATAAAGATAATTAAGCCCTTACTGTAAGATTTTACCAAATTTTTTTATTATTATTCTATTTTGTTTTATTTTATTAAGTAATTATAACGTAATACATACATGCTCATGATAATTTTATTAATTTTTTTTTTTCAGTTATATTGCTGTTCGAGCAATTCGGTAGTTTGTGGTTTTGTAATTAAATTGGTACTCTTGAGCCTCAAAACACAAGCTTATTCTGTAAGCTTAGCTTGAGGCTCTCTGTAAGCAATGTTTGTTAACAACTAAATTGGTGAACTAGCACTGTATCATAAACAGCATTGTCAGCTCTGGAAATCTTGACGGAATAAATGATTTGATTTGATTTGAAATGTCGCCTTTATTAGTGTATATATGTATATACAAAATAAATAAAAACGACCTATCGCCATACGGTGTTACGGTGTGTTTGCTGCCGCTACGCTACGTTATTGTAGTACGTATAATAAATAGTAAGAACTAGAGTGAGCTAGCCTGTATCTGCGCGCGAGCATGAACTTCACTTCTGCACTTTTGAACGGCAGTTTGCGTATCAGCAGCTCCGTGATCTTCTGGTAGCGGCGGATCTCTCGCAGAGCGAATCTAAGTCAAATTAGAACTGTAGTTTTTGGTATCAATGTTACTGTTTCATTTAAACAATATTTGGTGTGCATTCATCCATTTTGGCAAGCAAACAGAATATATATACAAAAGTTACGATTATTCTAATGTGTGTATATTTATTTTGGAATTTAAAAGGTTTACTTTAGGAACCTCGGTATAAAATCGGTTTAATTCATATGGAGTTACTTTATTTTACTTGGTACTTAGTTTTAGGGTATAAAAATTATTTTGGTGAGCATTTAAAATGTACCCTTTGTTTTGTACGACATTTATTTATAACATAAATCCGGAATCGTATCAACTTATTTTAGAGGTGGGTTATGTATACATTTTTAATCAACCGTTTTTAATGTAAATCAGCGCCTCTTAGTCAGCTTAACTACTTGTATGATGAATGAATATTATTTGTTTACCTGTTTTATACAGGCTGTTATTTATATTTTAGGACTTGATATTAAAATTGTTTGCAAATTTATAATGTTCTATGGTAATTAATGTGAAAAAACCCTATTTTACAACAATATTAGCCATTAGACCTACCCGTGTTTCATTTGATGCTGTACGACCTGGAGATGGAACAAGCTTATGACCCACGTGATGTTAAATGGCAGCCATCGCCTGTAACAAAGTATTGCCTCGTAGCTCGTAGGTCACGCACTTCAGAAACGTGCTTTACTTATTTAATTTGCCTTATGTTCGTGTTCATGTACAGTAGTATTGTTGTTGGTTACAGGACTTCGAGCAGTCCGAGGTGGAAGCGGAGGCGGAGGCCGAGGCGAGCGCGGGCGCGTGGAGCCGCGTCGACGTGCACAGCGAGAAGCCGCCTGACCTCGACCCCGCCAACGGTAACACATATCGCGATAACTCTGCATTATTACTTACTTATTAAACACTGTTCGCGATAAGGACGCCCATTCTACGTATCATTTTGAATAGTGTGCATCACTGTAGTGTAACCCTGTGTGAAATGTAATACTGTGTACGGTTGGTTCAGGCGGCGAGGGCGCGCTGGGCGCCGAGCCGAGGCTGGGCGCCGGCGTGGCGGGCGCGCTGCAGCTGGCGCTCAGCAAGGGCTATCTGGAGAAGGCGGGCACGCTGCCCGCGCCCAAGTCGCAACATCTGCATCTGCTGGCCGCCAGGAACTACTCCATCGAGGACAAGACGTACGGGTGAGCACCCACCGCACTCACTCTTCATAATTACGGACCATTGCATTGTTGACTATTTTTTATGATATTGAACACACACATACATAATATTTAAAAAGACTTATTAACTGATTAACGATATAAGATATATAATATAAATAATTTGGAAATATACACAAAAAGTACGAAATAGACAAAAGGTAATATTAATAATACTCGTATCGTCGAGAGCGGACAAGAAGTAGATAGGTAGTCTCCGTAAAGTAGATAGGTGAGCGAGTGGGACTTAACAGTTGTTGTCGCTTGCAGCGAGGAGGAGAAGCACGGCGGCCGGCGCGAGCGCGGCCACCATGCGCACGCGCACGCGCACTGCGGCCCGCTGTCCGAGTTCCGCGAGAAGCCCGGCTTCCGCCCCAACATCAAGCTGGAGTACGTGGACGACGACGGACGCCCGCTCTGCCCCAAGGAGGCCTTCCGCTACCTCTCGCACAAGTTCCACGGCAAGGGCCCCGGCAAGAACAAGCAGGAGAAACGCATCAAGAAGGCCGTGCAGGAGGGGGTCAGTCATATTTACTAAAAGTTTTTCCGAAACAAAATCGAATAAAGCCCGATCATATAGTGCTCGTCCCGGAGTGCGGGAACAGTACAATTAAACTCAAACCATAATTAGGTACGCGCAGTCTTCATTGGAACTTGTTAAAAATTCTAAACTTGAGTCTTCGATTAACGTATTCTCGGCTCTTTAACGGCTGTTTCGCATTCTGCCTCTTTTTCCGCTCAAATTAGTTTAGACCGGTAGGTGGGCACCAGCACCTCTACCAGCTCATCGGTGGTAGCTGGTAGGGCGCAAGGGGCGGAGCAGCAACTAAAACGTAATGTTTAATTCCCTCCGCAGCTGATGAAGAAGATGAGTTCTACGGACACACCTCTGAACACGCTGCAGATGTTGCAGGACAAGCAGCGCGAGACGCACTCCGCGTTCATAGTGCTCAGCGGCGCCAAGCGCGACCACAACAACTAACTATACACTCGGTCACCGCATTCACGACACTCATTTCAAACAGTTAGAAGAATCGCATTAACTCATTTTAGAGATTGGTTTAATACCTGTTACATACTTGAATATTTATTCAGTAATCGATACATTTCCAATAAACAATTTATAGCGTAAATCGGCGGCGCCTTTGCACCGATGATGATTAGTCAGTTTAACAGGTACGTACTTACATGATTAATTAATATGATTTGTACCTTTTTATACCGACTGTTTCATTGATATTTTAAGACTTAAGGTTGATTGAAAATTTAAAAAAAACCATGGTAATGAATTTGAAAAAACAACGTGATTTAAATGAATGTCGTAAAGGCGGTGACACGCAGTATACCTCTACATTGCTCTGCCTGCTCTAAATAGAAACATGTATATTACGGCGCCTTCACAAACCTTTATACGTACCCATTTCTAAAAACAAGTTTGTTGCAACGGGATAAGGACGTCATTTGTACAATAGTGGGTGTCCTTATCTCGTACACATTCAATAATCAGTTTTCTTTGCTAGTTATAATGTACCCCGCACCTAGACTTTAACAAAGAATAAGGTACGACCGCATAAGCCAAATCTGGTACTTGCGCTGTAATCATCAAGTAGTTATTGATGTGTAACATCTTTTCTCTCGGTTTGTAGGAGTGATTTTGTCATAAGGGACGGAAATGCGTAACAGGAAACCGGGGAAGCGCACGCTATTTGATTTAAACAATGAGCACGCGCGGTGGTCAGATGTTACACATCATATGCGACAATTGTAAGGCTCAGTAGTTTAGCATAAAATTATCGATGTGTTTAGCCGTAACATGTTCGTAAACAGTGATGATGTTTTGAAACACTGCTTGATATATAAATAAATGAATTAGAAATCTGTTTTTACAAGCTTTTATTTAGCTTGCAATGTTTGTATGTTAGTTGGTTTAGGTCAAATCTTGCGAGCTGAATTAGAACCACTTCCTCTTATCCTATGGAGTTGAAATTTGACCTGTTGGTTCAGTTCCGATGACAATACATTTTAATGGTAAGCATGCCCTGATTCTACACCCTGGATAGGCTCCAGACGAAGGAACTCCTCAACGGTCTACAGCACAGCCACGGAATTTTTGTTGTTTTGGTTTATTTTTTATTTTGGTTCAAAAGGGTTAAAAAAAACAAATGGGGACTATCTGGTCAAATTGTACGTCTAATAAAAGGTCTTTGTGAGTACTTTTTTACCATGTTTTTATTTTTAATTTAAACTTTGTAGTTTTTAAGTTATTAGCCATAATAAAAACTGACCTTTGACAAAGTTCACAAGGTACACCAGTGACCCCACCATGCTGTAATTTAGTATGCGTGTAGCTTAAGTGCCACAAATATAGGCAAAAGTCTGAAATCCAGAATAACTGCATTTTGTACCCCAAAAAAGAGTATCCAATGAACATGAACTCCCGTTGCCTGTAATTTGAATGAAACTGTAGGTCAAGTAATAAATTGGTTATGCATTTCGTGGTTACTATTTTGATAGTCAATGATTACGAATATTTTTTTTTATTTTTTAGCAAAAATGAGGTATCACTATTACAAACCGAACCATTTATTCAACAATCAAATAACACAACATCTACCTACGCGTAAGTACATGGGCTACTTACTCGTTCGTATGAAATGTGATGCCATTTTGTTTTTTTGAGCCCAGCTGATTTTTTACTCGTTGGGACACAAGAAGGCATAACATAATTAAATTGAACACTGTAAAACACGTCACGCGTGACGACGCTCACAGAGAATGGCGTTCGCGTAAAACTACTCTATTTTGGAGTAGTTTTAAACGCTTCAGTATTAGGCACGTTCAGAGCTTCTGGTTTTTTCTCTATTCTGAGAGGGTGTCATCATACCTATCTGCTGTAATGTATTGTACCACAACTTACGTGATATTCCGTAGGCATTAGGTAATAAACTGTAAAAGCCTTGTGTAGTCAATGAATAAATTCTCTTTATTTGTAATCACGTTCACAAATCACACATCCCCTTTTCAATACAATAGTAACACCTGTTGGGTACTTATATATAATCGTCAGCTAGTCCGTGTCATTCCGGCAATGATTGGCCTGCCAGTGCGGGGAGGAGGAGGCGGGAGCGGGGGTGTTGGAAGTGCGCTTTGCGGCCCGTGTCGGCCTTCAGGCGCGTCGCCTTCACGAGCGGCGGCGTGGGCGGGCGGCGCATCGGCTGAACCGACGCCATGCGCAGCCACGAGTACAGCGGGATCTACAACAAGCGCGTGTCGGAACACGCACAGTTACGGCTGTATCTTACTCATTTTATAATACAAAGCTAATTTTGCAAATGATTTTGTATGAACATACTGCGTGTCACTGCATTTACGGCATTAATAATAAATAATTAATTTAAATATTAATTTATTTTTTATTATTAATTTAAATAACTAATTTAAATCACGGGTAGGGCTGACGGCTATAGATATTATTGAAAATTGTTTTTTTTTTTCAAATTCGCAACAACTGCAAAAGGTTGAGCTATTAACGAATTCTCCAAGAAGTCCAGATGCTGGGATATAGGCGAGCGGTACAGCCTGATGTGACTTTGATACAACCCCATTTATTCCGGAATACAAGCCATAACAAAAAAAGTAATTAACTACAAAAACTTTAGCTATTGACGGATTCTCCAAGGTGTCCAGATGCTGGGATCCCGACGGGCGGTACAGTCTGATTTATGACTGTACAGACCTAGATAAATGCTCATAACTTCTAAACTGCTGAACTACAAATTCAGGGAATATGGTTTTCGGGAACTACAAATTCTTAGCTATCAGTTGACATGGAAACCAGATCCCTAGCGAGCGGGGCCCAACTTTCTGATGTCAATCTATCAATTAGGTAGTATAAATCTAATACAATTTTGTTTTCTTTTCATTTAGAACTGTTTACATTGAACCATTTTACGACCTTAGAGATTGCATTGTTTATATCGTCGAAATCGGCTTGTCGCCTCTTTAATTAAATAAAAGTGACGTTTCATCTGCAAATAATACAAATCATCCTTTACAAGATGGGGAAGATCATTAATATATACCAAAAACAAAAATGGTCCAAGAATTGATCCCTGTAGTGTACACCCATTTTAACCAGAGACCCCGGAGCACGCTTTCCATTCACGTCAACTCTGCACTGTCACTTAAATAAGAAGTGAGAAAGTCTAGAGCAACGCTCCAAATGCCGGACAAATCACAAAAAACATCTAAAGCGTCATGATATGGATAGTGGTCTTATTAAATAAGGAACTTTCAAAAAACTACTCCCTTCTAAATACAGTAAAGATATGAGAGTAGGTGGGACTTACAGTTTGCAGCGAGTCATCTAGCTGTATCCTATCCTGCCTGTCGGGACGCTGCGGCAGGCTGAAGTACTGGCCGAGCAGCAGATCCTTGGGCGGCGTGCCGAACGTCTTCGTCCTCAGCTCCAGCTCCGTGATGTCCCGCAGCTTGTCCACCTCCACTTGCCCCGGCACGTAGCGCGACACCTGTCCGCTGCGCCACACCTGCAGACATACACACGCGCGTTGACGTGTGATACAAGAAATCTAAAGAACTATTTACGCTACACTAGTTGCAATATGCGTGCTGTGGGAGATGTAATACTTAATACTTATCATCAAGCTTATCATTGCTCAAACGTCGAGTTACAAAACCTAGTAATGTTTTACCTTGAAGGTAGTGAAGCTGGCTACTTTCATGACGTCGGGCGGGAAGCGCGGCACGTCAAGGCTCCACGGATGGAAGCTGCCCAGCGTCTGCAGGTACTCCCCCGACAGGCGCCACACTCGGACCGAATAGTCAGCACTACCACTAACGAACAGAAAATAACAAATTTAAAAGCCTTTATCCAGTCAATAATGTCTAACACCAGAGTTGGCACAAGCTCATACACTTTTTTAGTTGATACTGACTTGTGCAAAAGACGCATGTTGCGTCAGAAATCTTAATTCATCATTTAAAATCATTGTCACTTACAATGAGAAAGAATTATAAACATACGTCGTTAATTCAGAGTACCTGAAGACGAGTTTCAGCTCATCGATGTAAGCCATGCAGGAGATGCACCGGAGATGTGCGCGGTATGAGTTGAGTAGGAGCGGGCGCGGCTGGTCGCGGAGGCTCCTCTTGGCGCGCCCTTCCACCCGGTCCTTCCATAGGAACGGGAACTGAAGCCGGAGCCGCGCCATGTTCACGTGCACCTGGATATAAATACAATACCTACATATATACGATGAATTGCTTACGTACGACCAATAATCTGTAGGTATTTATTTCAATCCAATGGTGAAGTTGAAAGTGCGGTGTAAACTTATCCCCTGTTTGGTCTTGTTTAGTATCGGAGTAATTCACGGTATACTGGAGAGCGGCGCCTGCGATAGGTTAAGACATTGGCGAGGTCATTCATTGTCATTCAACTACCTCACAATTGATTTGTTCCCTATAGATTTATACATGATCACTAGGTAATATTAGAAATTATATGTTCTATTTTACTGTTAGGCACATACAACACTAGGATAGATTATGCTAAGTATGTATTCATTTTTACAATATACATATTAAGTACCTATACTTACTCAATCACACACACTCAATCCCCGAGAGCAGTGCAGGCTTCTGGCGTTTGTGCCGACAACACCATCATCATTTGGGGTCAGCAATAACCAGCGTTCAGTAGGTACGCTTTTAATCTACCTACTTAGCACATGCTGAGCTGGCGCCATTTTGGCGCGACTATTTATAATTCGGTAGTTGAAAGTTGCGTGAGATGTTCCTGTTATACAATAGACGCATTCTAATATAATAAGATACAATCTGTTTCTAAACAAAAACTGGTCGTAAATGAGAATGTTTGACCTCAAAAGTCCCCTACCTCCTCGTCGCCTCGCAAATAATCCATAATGAGCCAGGTCTTGACGTATCCGATGGTGGTGCCCGTGAAGAGGTAGTCGTTGTGCGCATCCGTGGCGAAGGCCGACACGTAGTCCCCCACTGTATGCACGCCCTGGAAGGAGCCCTGGAACCCCCCTGCAGGATGGTCTGACCAGCACTGGATTATGCCGTTCTCGAGGGAGAGCACCAGGGACGCTGGGAAACAACATTTGCTGACGGTTACTTCGACTAACACAAATTATACAAACTGGCCATAAAATAACATGATCTGCAGTACAGTCCTGTGCAGTAGCAGCGGTCGGTGTAGGTACACATTGGTTTTTATTCTAATTACGTAAAACAAACGGACCGTGAGATGGGTAAGGGTTTAAAGGCAGTGACAGGTAAGGATAGGAAAGTGAAATAAACTTCATAATTTCTATTGATGACCATTGACTGTAGTGAAACCAGTGCATTGTGGTATGAGCAAAGATTTGAGTGCGTTGCATGCCCAAGCGAGTGTGCGCTCCTCTGTGAGTCGCTGCATCGATCCTGCAACTTTACTGTTGCATCCCGTCCGACGAAGCAAAGCACGTGAGATAGTGTCTGTGTATACCTACCTATCTGCATGTGCACGGGTCGCGTCTGCAGGAAGATGCAGGCGTGCACGGCGAGCTGGCGCATGTCACGCGCGCGCGGCGGCGGCTGCACCGTGGACACTCGCCGCGCCCGCGCCTTCGCCACCGCCTCCGACGCGCTCACGCTCGGGCGACCCGTCATGCTGCGGGGGATACTACATGTATCTAAGTAAAATCTTCACCTATATTTGGCTTTTACCGAAGTTTTTGATAAATTAGATCGAAATATTTGCTGCTCAGTAACAATCAGTGACGACCTCCGTGGTGCAGTGGGCGAATAGCTGGCTGAGACGCAGGAGGTAGTGGGTTCGATTCCCGCCGCGGAACAAATGTTTACATGATCTACAGATATTTTTTCCGGGTCTGGTTGTTTTTCTATATATTATAAGTATGTATTTACAAACAAAAAAGTATATAAATATTCTATCAGTTATCTGGTTCCCATAGTACAAGCTCTGCTTAGTGTGGGGCTAGATAGCGCTGTGTGAAATGTCCAGCAATATTTATTTATTATAATCTGTGTTGGTTGTGTTAGCTCAGGTTTACCCGCAGTGTGGTTCCCTTCATATTATAGCCTATTATCAAATCTAGGGAGCAAGACATGCCTGGGTCCTATTTTGTTCAATGAGTATTTTAAAGAAAATAAAACGTTTTTCAGAATTTACTTAGATCTAAAAATTCATTGATTCATTTTATTACGAATATAAATAGAGAGCCAATGAAATACCTAATGCTTGCAACACAAACACTTTTCAACATTTCATAGACAATCTATAAATGTTATAAGGGGTTTGTAAATAAAATGATCATCTGGCAGTGTAACCTGGGTCTATGAACAGAAGACTTGCGTCTCACTGCGGCCACGCCGGGCAGCTTGGCCTCGCGCTTGCTGTGCGTCATCTTGATGCGCAACATCGGATCCGTGCATGAAAACCGTCTGCAACCATTATTCATTTTAACAAGAAGACAAAATGTGTTGAAATAATGATCAAAAATAACCCTCGTAGTGGTTCAAAAGACAAGCGATGTATTTGAGTTAGTGCATGTGGGAGACACTACATACACAATAGCTGACTCGAGTAAGTCGTAGTAGATGCCTGGAAGCGCAGGCGTGCTATCTATAGTCTGGTGTAGGGATAGCTCATATGATAAAGGCAAGTACAGTTGTGGAAACACGTGCTGGCAATTGGAAGATTCCTAAATGCTCCTCAAGAAAGGAAAAATCTATATATTAAAGGATCGCATCATCATCTAAATGCACATCACCTGTACGGTTGTCCAGTCTCCAGCTTCCAGAGCATGAGCTCCGAGTTATAAGAGGTGGTGGCGAGCGAGAGCGGCGCGCGCACGGCCGCGGCCAGCACGTCGTCCGTATGTCGCGTCTCCCAATGCTTGCCGCTGCTGGCCGTGCCCGTGTCCTCGAACTCCGTCACGTGACGGTTCCAGCCCACTGCTAGGATCCTGACATCACCACACCACAACATCTTACACAACTTTACAATGCTTTGGTTGAACTGAAGCGTAACTGTCTCTGCTCTACAACAACTAATTTCAAGCTTATCTTCATCCGTCAGTTCCCCAAATGGTCGCGGGATCTCACGTGGCGGCGACCGTAATGTGAGGGAACTGACTGAGGAATCCGTGACCTTGATACGCTGTGCAAGGGTTGGAAAAATAAGCAAACTTATTTATTTTTATTTGAGGATTTTTTTGAAGCTAATACAAACTGAAATATTTTAGTGTTTTGATTCTGTTTTAATTTAAACTTAGTATCTAGGTAATCTACGATATGGATAATACATAAGTACTATAATATCACATACGTACCTACTGCATAGGGTACCGAGGTTTTGTTTTTACTTTTAATGACTGTAACTCAATTGGGAATGAACTGCATCCTGCAACATAGTGTAGTACACTGACGCAGGGAACAGTGAATTACTAAACTTGTGATTATGTCATATTTGGTCAAATAAAAAAAAAAATTTTGTATTTGTATGGAAATAGTGGCATAGCTCATAACTTGGTTGAAGTCAGTTAATTGAGAATAACTGAATTTTTTCAATTTCTTTCATTACAGTGCTGGAGAGCTAGCCAATGGCTAATTATATAAGACGCATACCTTCCCTCAACCCAGAAGCAGTTCGTGACCTCGCACATGTACTCGATATTCATAGTCCGCAGGCACAGGCCAGTGTTGAAGTTCCACACCTGATAACAATTTAGGGGTAGGTAGGTATACCTACTAGTGGTTCGCCCCGAACTGAGGTCTCGCGAGTCTCCCATAAAAACAAAAAAAATATTATTCGTAATCTTTGAATATCAAAATAGTGCCACGAAATATATACCCAACTAACTTGACCTACAGTTTCATTCAAATTACAGGTAACGGAGTTCATGTAAATTGGTTACCCTTTTTTGGGGTACAAATTGCAGTTATTCTACATTTCAGACTTTTGCCTATATTTGTGATAGGTACATAAGCTACACGCATACCAAATTACAGCACTGTGGGGATTACTGGTGTATTCTGTGAATTTTAACAAAGTTTAGTTTTAATTATGACTAATAACTCAAAAACTACAAAAACTTTACTAAAAATAAAAACGGGGTCGAAATGTATGAGGACCTTTCATTTGTCGTCTCACTGAGCCTAATAGTCTCATTTTCATTTTTTTTTACCCCTCTTGAACCCCAATATCTCAACAAGCCCCCAACATTTTTAGCTCATTTAGTCACACCAAAATTGTGTCATTACTACCTACCTATGTATCAAACTTCACGATGATCGGATCAACGCTTCGAAAGTTATCCTCGGACAAACAAACATACATACATACATGCATACAACGCCGATTTGCCCAAGTCGATTTGGGGATCTCGCTTCGCTCGATCAATTATACAAGCAAGGTTGCAAGGATGTCCTGAGGACGTCGCACGAATCATTTACCTCAGTGACGACAGGCGCCAGACTCCAGACTTCTTTACAAAATAACATAAATTGTTAAGTAACCTTGAGAGAGCCATCCCTGGCTCCAGTAAGAAGCAGCTGGTGGCCGGGATCGAAGCACCCCGCTGTGATCTCCACCGGGATCAGCTCCCCGTGCAGCAGCCGCGTGTGCGCGTCGCGGACCATCACGTTGCGCTTACCTGTTATATTCAACAACTAAGCAAATGCAGGAGGTTACGTATAAGTTATTAGGTAAGAACAATTTTTATTTTTTATTGGACTGAGCACCAGCACCTAAAGCACTTGTAAGGCATATTGTCATGGAACAGAAACAAGGATCGTTGTTTTGTGTACGATTGATCCGGGACCAGCCGTGTTTGGGCTTGTGGTGTGACTATCCAGTAGTTGTCTCGGCTCGGCATAAAGGTTAGTAACGGAATATGCACACGCTGAAAGGAAAACGACACTCGCCTGTGAGAGGATCCCAGTTGATAATAATGCTGTCCATGCCGCAAGTGATAACCACTTTGAAGAGCGGGTTGTAGAGTACGGTGGCGACGGCGCGCGAGTGCGTGAAGCCGTCCGTGTGGTGCGCGTCGAGCTGCTCGTCCAGCACCACGACGGCGATCCTGACGGCGGCCAGGATGTACTCGCGCGTCGCCGGGTTGTACACCGCGGAGATGGGCGCGCGCTCGCCCACTTGCGGAGGCACGTCGATATACGTCTGCACATCATTCATTCATTTCTCAAACTGTAAAAGAGCCTTACAGTCTGCTCTATCCAATCTTTCTTACGAGGAAACTGAGAAGTTACTAACCGTAATAAAGTAAGATTTTAATTGTATAGCACGTAAACTTATACCTGGCTATGTTTGCACTTAGTTTTTTTTTCATTATGTACCTAAATAGATTCTAATTTTTGTTAATTTGAGTATTCATAGTGTGCGTCCACACTGCGAGCCTAGCGCGGTTGCGACGACGGGCGCGAAGTATTAAACATATGAAAAGCGCCTTTGCGTCCATACTGTAGTGACTAAGGCGGAAGCCTAGTGCGACGGGACCGAGCGAGACAGAGCGCGTAGTTTTCAAACGTTCCTGTCCGCGCGTTCTGGCCACACTACGGGCCTAATCAGCGAGCGACCCAATGCGCGGGTGGCGGGGATAACAAACCTGTTCGGTCTTGTCGCTCGGCGTATGCGCATCTGTTTGTAGTAAAACTTAAAATGGCAATAAATACGGAATTATTTATAAGTGCGATTCAATCTAAACCACCCCTATGGCAAAGCAAACATCCACACCACAGTAATCGCACAATAACGAGAAAGTTATGGAGTGAAATAAAAGAACAATTTCCTGAAAGTGAAGGTAAGTTTATTAATTTTATTATTATAGTTATTACATTCTTTGATATTGTTCCCAGAAATAGTTTGTAAATTTAATACGAACATTTTTTGCTCTTCGTGATGGGTTATTATTGTTTCTGAGATTTCTGCGACGATTTTCATATGATGGTGGGTTAGATAGCACACGCTGGACATCCGGATCGAGATCGCCGTTTAAATCCATTATAACATTGTGAAGTATACATGCGGCTTTTATTATAGACAACGCATTTTTTCGGTTTGTTTCAATAGATTTAAGTAGTATTCGCCATTTGCATGTTAAAATGCCAATATTTGTTAAAATGTTTATAACATCTGACATACTTCGAACCGCTGCAAGAGCTCGCGCGTCACTGTGGCCACCTCACGCCCCCGCTCGCCGCACTAGCATTAGGCCCTAGTCGCCGCGCATTCAGTGTGGACGCAGCCATAAGTTACCCCAGTCCAGCCTTTTTCGCCTGAGATTCAGGTTCTCCTAGTTCAGGCAATGTATAAAGTGTTACCTATAAATAGATATTAATCCCTAATGTTAATCTTAACAATATGAAAAATGAATAAAGATTTATTATTATTATTATCCACACATTTATTACTTAACACAGGCTTTAGGCCTGGACCTTTATAAAGGCATTACAGGGGCCGAAGCCAACGAGTAAGAGGCCTTTTTGTTTTATAAAAATCACTCTGACATGATGGAGGTGAGACAGATGGTAGTACTATTGCAACACATGGATTAAAGTGCGGGCTATTGTTAGAGTATTGGTGACTAGCCGTCCACTAAACGGGTCCCCATAAGTGCCGCTAATAGAATCAGCGTAAGGGGCAACATTGGTGTGGGCAGTTAAAGGGTTTTGAGAGGTGTGCTGCAGTTTCACTAAGCGCTACTCCCGGCTTTATGCCTTTAACACTTCAACCCTTGGAGCATAGGTTCCGCTCTTGCGCCTCCACCCTTGACCGGCCAACTAAGGCAAACCAAGGGTCAAGGGTTTCTGTCAACCCCAGGGAGTAATGGGGCTCCGCGGTGTCGCCACACACCGAACGCTCGCCAGAAGCGTTATTATGCGTTATTATTATTATCATTACATTACCTACTCTAACAACTCGTGCGCTGACTGAATGCTACCCGGATTTTGGTCACGATTTACTTGTTTATTCATGGTAGCCTAGTGTGTAGTAAGTATATCATTGTGAAGTTTCTATCTAACGTGCTTTCGAGCCGCAATAGTTTGTGGTGTTGGCCAACTCCTTATTCCAGCTATCTTGAGGCTCTCTGTAAGCAATGTCTGTAACCACCAAACATTGTAACATTTGTAAATATTACTGAAATAAAAATGATTTGATTTGATTGAGCTCAGGCAAACTTCATAATATCTTGTGGTAGTAGATAATTAATAAACGATTTTTAAAAGTAGTACAGTTTCTTGTGAAAGGGCTCACACGGGGAAGTACTATCATTATACCTATTTATGCCGCCAAGCAGCATTGCTGTTTCGGTTTGTTTACCCTTATGGTAGGCGCTGAAATTACAGGCACATGACGCAGGGCAGTGTATCGTAGGGCGCGTTTCAAAGGTGCGTGACCTACGAGGCAATACTTTGTTATAGGCGATGGTTACCACTTAACATTAGGTGGGCCATATGCTTGCTCCATCAACAGATAACATAAAAAGGCCGATTACATATGGCGGCGCCAACTACCGCCGGGGTGACGCCGCTGATAGGATTACGCCACTATATTCCGTATGGGAGTGAGGCGATACCGAACACAAAATTAAAACGAAGCTCATAGAAAAATTCGCCACAACGTTGAATAAGCATGATAAGATCAAATGTTACCTGGACGCACAGCTGACTCTGCACGTCCCAGACCTTGATAACCCTGTCTCGGGACAGCGAGTACACAGTTTGTCCGCTGTTCTGCAGCACTATCGAGGTGATGCCGGCGTGGTGGCCCTGGAACATCACGCTCGGCTTGGTCGGTACGAAGGGGTTCCACACGCGGACCGTGCAATCCGGACCTCCTGTCACGAGAATATGAGCCTCCTCGTCGAACGCGAAGCATTGGATACCCTGGATGAAGATAAGCACTTTGGAAAGATTCTGAGAGTGAGTTCCAAATTTATATCAATTTATTTAATTAAATAATAGAAGAGATTGTCTATTCACAATCAAATCCACTTACACATCAACTACAAAAACGCCGTCACATCCCGGTATATTGCACATTGCCTAAAATATGGTCTCCTAAAAGACAAGTGATTGTCCACCGCGATGCTGCAGTATGCGTCTTACCCATCGAAAAGCCGACCTGCTGACGAAATTCTTTGGAGCAATATGACAGCAGAACAAAAAGACCGCAGCAGTAGTCGGGCGTACCTTATCGACCTTGAACATGTTGTGCGTCTTAGAGCTGGCCAGGTCTGCCATGAGCAGCGAGTCCGGGCAGGTGGCGCAGGAGACGACGCAGTGCAGCGACGCGTAGAACGACACCTGCCGCACCCAGTCCGTGTGCACGCCGCGGAACTCCGACAGGCACAGCTCGGGCAGCAAGCTCGGCTTAATACAACGAAATAATATGGACTGATAAGAAATCCACCAATGAAATGCTCATTAGTGCCAAAAATTGAATTTTCACGTTCTTTTAGGTGTCCTATGTATTTTCGTCGTGTCATGATTTTTTCCAGATAATTCGCGCTATGTCAGTTGAAGGAGTATGGTGCTGTTAGTCACATGAATATTATAAATGTGAAAGTTTGGATGTTTGTTTGCTGTACGGCTGAACCGATTTCGATGAAATTTAGTGTGTTGATAAATCATGATCTGGATTCAAGCATAGGCTACTTTTTGTTGACTAACAATGCGTGCGAAGCCGCTGGCGGAAGCTAGTAAACTATAATTTAAGAAATAGTTTATAGTAATATTCTGCGTATCCTGATCTACATCCGATTGGCCCATGAATTTAAGAAATGTTTAATTGCTCACAGAACCACGATCACTGCAGCGACAAACTGCGGATGTCAATAAAAGTTGAACCTTTTGATGTGTACCATCTATCCGCTTGGTTTGTGGGAGTGATTTTGGCAAAAGGGTCGGAAATGTGTAACAGCAAACCGGGGAAGCGCGTGGTATTTGATTTGACCAATGAGCGCGCGCGGTGGTCAGATGTTACACATCTAGGGCTGCCACCTGCCGCTAGTTGATTAAAGGGTTACCATTATAAAAAATATGGGTTCTATAAGAACATATAGGCAACCTGTGTCCATAATAATAAGAGCCGACTTATAGGAACTAGAACACCTGACATAAGTAGTTATAAATTAGGACTAACTTTCCTCTGCAAGTCGACATGCCTGAGCTGTGTGAGCGGTCGGTCGGCGCGGTTCTGGAAGGGTCCGCGGCAGCGGGGCGAGAACTGCAGCACGCGCACGCTGCCGCCCACGTCGCCGCAGATCAGCAAGCACTTCTCCTTCATATCTTGCGAGAAGTGATAGTGCATCGTGCAGATCTACGAAACGTACGGTTAAGATAACTCTCATTATCAACTTATAGGTACAACGAGCGATAACAGGCGCACGCACACATAAACGCGCGCTTACGAGGATCTCGGATCGGAGTCGGTCGAACGGTCGACCGAGATCGTGGTTTTATTGTTTTTTTGTGTTAACAATAACGAACGATTAAAATGGTAGGAACTTAAAAAGAAAAAATATTTATTTGCAGCCAAAAGCTTATCAATAAAATAACTTTGATGACAATTTTTGTAGTTAACTGATGTAAATGATAAATGTATCTCATTTGCGAGCTATTTACACCGGCGCCGCCGGCGTCACATTGTAGCAAAGCTATCAGTATATAAAAACACTTTCGTCTGATATCTGGGGCAGTTGAGCTTTCTATAGATCGTTTGACACGGTCTTTATATGGTTCAACTGTTTCTATGTTTGTAGTCATGTACGAAAAAATATATTATTTCTGTTACTTATTAAATGTATCACCTATCTATAATTTAAGTAAATACTTAAACATAGCGTAGATTCAACTTACAATGAGTTGAGATCGCGTGACATGACCACCGGAGACGAGACGATCGATGCTAATAGGTAGTACCGTGTTCAAATTAAATGTGGTTAAATTACAAGATGTCAATTTTAGTTAGGGTATATTTGAATTTATATTAATTAGGTTGGTACAATGTCTTACACATAGAAGTACAATATAAAGGATTAAAAATGTCAATAAGTAACTTATTATAATCGGTTGTAAGTAGTAATCAATTATGAATATAGGTTAGACAGAAATATATCACATTTAATATATATTTAGTTTCACTATACTCTAGCCCACTCAGGGCGTGCAATAAACTTGTAAAGCTTTCATATTTGTTAAAAATATATAATAACATTACACTATTTATGTCAAACATTTAGTATTCAATTATAATTATTCTCTGTCAAATTAATCATGTCATTATTTATTAAAGTAATCTTCTAATGTATAAAAGCCATAATTTTAATTTGTGCCTAAATTTAAAAAGTGGCAGTTCTTGAATGTGTTTTGGTAAATTATTAAATATTTTTACATTACATTACATATACATTCTTTTGATAAATATCAAGTTTGCAATGTGGTAGATAAAGTCTAATAAGATGCCTTGTATGCCTTTGCATTTTGTCAGAGTGTTTTAGAAATCGTTCTGAATTTTCTTTAACTAAGTTACATATACCAGTTATATACAGGCAATAGGCATGATTTTATGCTCCTTAAAAATAGGACGGCAGCTTTCAGTAAACTAGGCTCCACATAATGCGCAAACACATTTTTATGTGCTATAAAAGCTTTATTAATGTATGTAGGTACGTTAGAAAAATAAATGGACCTAATATACTTCCTTGGGGTACCCCACATTTACTCAATTGCAGCTTTCATTTTTTTAACAAAGTGTTGTAAAAGTGAAAGTTTGAAAAAAGTTGAAAGTTTTGTAAGTATGTTAGGTACCATGTACTCCCAGCTGGTGATGAGGACCTTGAGCGTGAAGGTGTCGGCGGTGCAGTCGTAGAAGCGCAGGTCGCGCTCCGTGGAGCTCGTCGCGATCATGTTCACGTCCGGCATGCACACCATGTCCGTCACCCACGTGCTGCGGACCTTCAGGTGGGCTGGAGAAGAACATTTTTTACATATTTATTATTTTGTTGAAATGAGAAGCACATAAGATTTTTTTTATACGACTTGGAGATGCACGACTAAGTAACTTGACCTACAGTTTCATTCAAACTCTGAGTAACGGAAGTGCATGTTAATTGGTAACACTTTAAAGGGGTAACATTTTCAGTGATTATGGATTTCATACTTGTACTCTGGTCGGAGGTGGACCCTGTGAATTTCGTCAAATTAAAACGGGGTTGAAATGGATGTACCTACTGATAAAGACCTTTCCTAGATGACCTACTAGATGATCCACTACCCTTCATGATCCCCATTATTTCAACATCTCCAACATTTTTAGCTAATTTCAGACCAGGATTCTGCCATCACTACCTAGCTACAACCTGTTTTCATCCAAAATCGTATCTGTTAGCTTGAATATTTAATCGATACACTTCTAAACAATGTATCCCTTCAGTCGCCGCCTATACGAGGTACAAACATGTACCCGGGCGTTTCTCTCCTATCCCCATCCCGGCAACAGCCCAAGCCGAGGTTCGTACCTAAGTGGTGCCCTTGCGCTAGTTGCCTAAAAAACTTACTGGGCTGAGCGCCATCTGCGCTCGCCAAAAGTTCGGTTAAGCTGTCACGGCCTCAGAGGCCAACAGCGAGTCTAGTCCATTCGAAAAAAAAAATTCTAAACAATTTTTATCGTAAATCTGCGGCCTTTGCGATGATGCCGCTTAGTTTAACAGGCACCTACCTGCCTACATGATGAATGAATATGATTTGTTTACCTATTATAAATTTGAAAAAAACATATTTAACAACAATACTTGCCCTTCCCTAATGATAATTATCAGTCCTACCCTTGTTTTCATTTAATGTCGTACATTACAAAACACCTAGTATATCTATACCTAATTGATCGAGCGAAGCGAGATCTCCAAGTCAACTTGGGCAAATTGGCGTTGTATGTATGTATGTATGTACGTTGTATATATGTATGTATGTATGTTTGTTTGTCCGACGATAACTTTGGAAGCGTTGATCCGATCATCGTGAAATTTGATACATAGGTAGTGATGGCACAATTTTGGTGTGACTAAATGAGCTAACAATATTGGGGTTCAAGAGGGGTAAAAAAAAATGAAAATGAGACTTTTAGGTCAAATGGGACTTCAAATGAAAGGACTTCATTAGTACATTTCAACTCTTATTTTTAGTTTAATACTTGTAGTTCTTGGGTTATTAGCCTTAATAAAAACAAAACTTTGACAAAATTCACAGGGTACACCAGTGACCCCACAATGCTGAAATTTGGTATTCGTGTAGCTTTAGTGACACAAATATAGGCAAAAGTCTAAAATCCAGAATTACTCCATTTTGTACCCCAAAAAAGTGTGTCCACATAATATTAACTCCCGTTACCTGTAATTTGAATGAAACTATAGGTCAAGTAAGGTGGTTGATTATTTCGTGGCACTATTTTGATATTCAAAGATTACGAATGATAGGTATATTTTTGTTTTAATGGGAGACTCGCGAGATCTCAGTTCGGGGCAAACCACTAGTGTAGTTACAAAAAGAATATTTTATTGTAAAAAAGCGTGGGGTGCTTTTAACTACTTTGCTTTTAAGTACTTTTACCAATAAAATAAAATATAATATCAACAAAGTATTTATAATTCCATTGACATCAATGTAATTATTTATAACAATTCACATCAAGTACCCCACGCTTTTTTAAATAAATAAATAAATATTGCTGGACATTTCATACATCGCTATCTAGCCCTAAACTAAGCAGAGCTTGTACTATGGGCACCAGATAACTAATAGAATACTCACACTTTTTTTTATATACATTTTTTTTACTTATATAGAGAAACAACCAGATCCGGAACAAATATCTGTAGATTATGCAAACATTTGTTCCACATTTTTTACAACAAAATACATTTTTTTGTTAGTCACACTATTCATAATTTAAACTTATTGAAAATTATTTTGTACTTTTTAGTTCGTTATGATCTACAAAAGCGTGTTTTTTGTTTTGAAACTATTATTTATTTTTGTGACAAAAGCGTATAATCGCGACCTGCCTGGTGATGATGGATGAAACTAGCGCATAATCGTGATGGATGCCAAACTTTGATAGGCCTATGCTCAGCAGTGGGTGAAGTAGGGATGTGGATGATGATGATGGCGAATTTCCTTATTGTTCTACCTTACTTTACTGTTCTAGGACATTCAGTATGTAGGTGTTGAATGTATCTTAATGTAATAATAGTTAGGTAGGTACCTAGTTAGTGGGTACGAGTAGCATAATGTTGTTTTATTCGTCAGACTGGTTTAAGAAGTAGTATTTATAGTTTATTATTCATTTAATTCAGATTTAAAAATCCATATAAAAATTCTTAATCGCTAACATACAATATTTTATAGTCATAATCATCAAATAATTAGGTATACAGAAATTAAAAATTAATAACAAAGATAATCGAATAATTTAAAAGCATGTCAATAATTTCATAATTAAATAAATTAAAATAATTACAAATAATACTCTAACTTAACTATTACCTAAAAGTATTTGCATCCATTTGGTAAGGATGGGGCAGTCCAAACGCGAAACAATCATTTTCAGGATGCCGTTGCTACTGCCGCGCGCACGCTTGAGTATGGACGCGACTTTCTTGCGCATGATCGCATGAAATCCGTCCGTATGCGCCTCTGCAAACATACCCGATGCGCTGCATAAGCGAGGCAGCCGCATCAGCATCCTGAAGATATTATTATATTGGACTCGTAGAGCGCTGGCCACCCGGCGGGTGTGGTTAAGCCAGAGGCTACTCGAGTAAAAGGACTGGCAGTAAGCCTTAAAAAGAGTGATTTTCACTTCCCTCGAGCAGCGAGCGAACCTACGAGCGATCATATTCCCCCGGACCGCCAGCGCTCTACGCTCCCTTTCAACGTCTGCGTCATCATTCAGGCTTTCCGTTACAATGTGCCCTAGATAGTTTAGTTAGGTTAAGTTTGTTTAGTTCGGTATCTACCTAGTATTCAAAGTAAGGCACGTTTCTAAGGTGTGTGACCTACGACGCAATACTTTGCTTTAGGCGATGGTTAGGTACCACTTAACATCAGGTGGGCCATAAGCTTGTTCCATCTCCAGTAGCATAAAAAAAAGGTGGATAGTAATAAAGTATAATCTAACGGCTGGAGGAGAAGGCAGTTCTAAGCAGCACCATATCGAGCGTCCACCAGTTGATCATGCCGTCGCGGCTCACCGTTATGTACATGCCCTGCATCGGGTCCGTGGTTCCATTCTGAAATTAGACAGTACCTAGGCAACATTCAAGACGTGTAGGTACCTACCTAATGTTCCTACGCACCGGTTTCAGAAGCCTATCCGATGCTATTTAGAATGGTAGATAGTGTTGGCGCCCTGGGTTGTTGGAGGTAGGTACCTACTTGGTAGTATAGAAATGTCACGCGTGGATTTCCCGCCTTATGTAGAGATGTTCCACTGGCGTACATTATAACGTCAAAGAAAAAAAAAATTAGTATGAATATTAATAGACATGGTGGAGGAGTGCAAAATTCGAAGGCCCTACCCCGTAAAGTATCATGTCCTTAGCTAGCTTTATCAGGTTTAATACTTGTAGCAAGTGAGTAGAGTGCTTGAAGATACCTTGGACACGTCTGGACAGAAGCATATTCTGGAGATGGGATGGCGATGTTGCGAGCGCATCAATGTCGGCAGCCCCATGATGGGCGCCTGCAGCGACTCGCGCTGGTTCTCCGCGTCCTCGCCGAAGTACCCGAGCAGCAGGTGCGACACCAGCTCGTCCCACTCGATCTCACCGTTGCGGTTAGTGTTGATCTACAATTTAAAATAACGTTCAACATATCGGACGTTTCATCGCACTTCCTAGATAAAATACGGTTACCTTCAAAAAAAGTATTTTAAATTCATCGTCATCATACTCCACATTAAGCAACGTTCGCAACAGATTTCTGAATTCGTTGGGCAGTAGTTTGTGCCTGTACGCTTTCTCGAAGGCGTCCTTGATATTCATCATATCGTTCATGGAGCAGCGCTCGTGGAGAGTCACATTTCGCCAGCGAGACCGGACGGCAGGAGCGGTGCTCCCCTCCGACTTCGATGATAGAATCATCAGTGATTTTATTTCACTGCCGTCGTTTGCCATGATTACGAATGATAAGAAATGGCAAAATAAATGATTATTCAATACTTTAAATTGTTTCAAAACAAATAGGCTTCAAGCCTATGTGTTTTGAAACAATTCGCGCATTGGCATGTGTCATGAAATTATAAAATTGCCACGAGTGAAAATTTAAATTTTTTCAGACTTACTGCATAATTTGAGCTGTCATCTATCTGTCCGTCTTTCTTGTTATATTTTATTGTGTCAATGTCAAGTTGTCAACCAACTGCAAAGAAACTAACCTCAAAAGTCATTGTTGTTTACTAAAGTTCTATTTTCCTTTGTAACAAGCGAAATGTTCCTAACATTAAGACTACTGTCTAACAGGCACCCGTCTTTTATAGCTCGGACGGTGTTCGTAAGGAATAACGATGTTGACGATGCCTGCAGGCTGGTCAACAGGATCCTTGGGAAGGAAGGCATTCTGCAGCAGTACAGGCTCACCAGATATTACGAGAAGCCTTTCCAGGTACTAATACATTCCTATATAGTTTTATTCCACCTATTTATATTGTAAACACCAGAGTTTTAGCTTCACATTGCTACACTGATACATTGCTGATATAATTTAATAATTGTTTACAGACGAGACGGCGAGTGAATCATGAAAAGTGCAAAGCCATCTATAATGAAGATATGGAGAGAAAGATCCAGTTTGTACTAAGGAAAAATAGACACGAACCTTTTCCTGGCTGCCACTAAACCTGTAGACATTATTGTAAATTATTTTCTGTTAGATATGAAACCTCATAGCATTTAATTAAAACAAAAATATAGAAAGATTACTTTTATTTCTTTGCTTATAATATAGTACAGTTCATACATAGCAAAATATGTACAAGAATACATGGTCAGTATTGTCTCAATGTAAGCTGCATATCAAAACGTGAGGTAGACAAACAACCAACCTTCTTCTGGGATACTCACATAAACAAAGCTGGATTAACTTTCTTACTTCATGTAACTTGAATTCTAATACTTTGGCATAGATCACTACATTGGAGCTCAAACCGAGCAAAACAAAATCAAAAGTATTTAAATAGTATCTTGGCTTGGATTTTAATAAAATAGCATTCAATTACATCCTAAAATACTAACATCAATAGATGTCTGAATTGCTCAATTCTCATTTGCACTAGAGTTTCAGCCTCATTGCAAATAAACAATGAAATAGTCACTGTGAAAGTTATTAGGTACTTGAGCGTGTGGGTCCATGTAGGACCGTGGGTTCGTCACGTGTAGGCCATGCAAGAGTCGCGCCGGCGAACATAGTAGTGGTAGCGGTAGCAACGCCGACAGGTCTTAATGCCGCAGCGGTAGCTTAGTCCACCCTGCGGCTTGCCCTTGCAGTATTTGAGGCCACATGGATACCAGTTCACACAAACCTGGGAAGAAATATGTTGTATCTTGTATATTATGAGTGAGCTAAGCCCTCAGGAAAACCAATAAAGTTAAAGACTGTAAGCTATTCTTGTTTATATTATTTAATGATTATGGAAATGCATTATTCTCTACCACAATATCTACTAGGTAACATCTTCCCTCACTAACTCTTATGTGGACCAGTAGAGCAAAACCATTCTAGACACAAAATGTTTCAAAGTACCTCTGTATGGCAAATACACTCCTTGGCCGGGTCGGTCTCGGCGACGCACGCCGCAACTGCCGGCTTGCCTTCAGGTGAGTCAGAGGACAGTGCGTGCGGTGGGAAAGGGGTCACTGCTGAGGTGTATGACGACTGGTCTATGCCTGTATTCAGATAAAAAGTTTTTATTAATTTTAATGCCAAATTATTTTATGCAGCAAATTTCATACCATTTGACTGAAAAGCATAACGAAGAAATAAATGCCTTAGTTTATTATTATTAGGTATTATTATTTGTAATACACAGGCAGCTCTTGGAGCTGATGCGTGTATATCTTATTTATTATTATATATTTATTTAGCCGCCATATACTATTTTAGGGTTTTTGTCATCAATTTTAGGCACTAAAGAACAGCTCATACATGACGACGCCATTTTCACACACGAAATTTTTGTTCACTGATTTTAAGGTTTAAGATATTGTTTTTAAAGGTTTTTTATATATTGCACCACTGTATTTTGCCACTTATTTTGCTATTAATATGTCCAATTAGTTAGAAGATCACTGTAAATATTTTATTTCGTAGTAAAACCGAGATACGCGTGCGCACTGACAAATGCGGGTAGGACAAAAAAACAATACCAACCGTTTACATTGGTAATCTAATATTTTGATAACATTTTCTAGGAGGGTTGTTTACCTGGCCTAGGAGACCATCTAGCTAGGTCTGCAGTACGTAGGTACACTCGGTTTTGGGCAACAGCACAGTGCCTTGCCGCGGCAGACGATAAGAGCCGCGTCGCGCGCCCCGCCCATGCAGTCGCTGTTGTTTGCCGCCAACCCTTGTCTTCTTCTGCGATTCTCACTGTGCCAGGATTTTTCTAAAGAATAACATGTTAGAATAGTTTACTTAGGTGTTCAATATGTTTAAATGCATAATTTATAAAAATCTCTGCTTAGATTTGACACATATTTTAACACTATATGAATATGAATGTTATCTTTATAGGTATGACAAAAAGCAATTATTATGGACTTACACAAAAACAATGAACATATTCTTCCTTACTTGTCTCAGCTTAGCCATAGCATCAGGAGCGATGAAGTCAGCCTGTGCTGCATGTGTGAGAAAGCACAGGGTCTGGTGAGTGGTCTGACCTAGCTCCTCCTCCGCTGGAATGATCACTTTCACTGCCTCCACTTCCTGGAATTTGGCATCAAATTATTTAGGTACGTACTCAAACCTACAACAGATTAAACTTCTTTCAAATTCAGTGGATAATAGCATTGCAAGGCACGAGCAGCAGTCACAGATAAAGGTAACGTACATTGGTAAAGTCTACGAGTTGCGAAACGAAGACTCCATCCAGCCGCATGAAGTCCAGAGTCACAGTGTCCTCCGACACGTTCGCTGTTATATTCTCTTGCATAACATCTCCACCCTACAACAAAATAACTATCAAATAAACATAACAAACTTGAGTAGATACAAATAATTAAAATTTTGTCAGAAAATCCTAGACAGCAAAATTTTGGTAGAAATGGTTTGGAAGTGTATTTACCTGGTTTTTAACATTTATCAGGAGTTGAAGATTGGATGGCTTCACGAGCAGATAAAATAAAATCACTTTATAAATTGCTGTGCCCATGTTTTCGACTCATTTTTCATTTCGAAAAATACCAAAACAATCAATCAATTTCAAAAGAAATAAATTGACATTGACTGAACTGGAAGAAGACTGAACACACGATACTCGGGATCGCGAGCCAGCTTAGAGCATTTATTGCTCTAAGCGAGCCAGTATCGAGGAAATATTGATGGTATTGACAGTATCGCGAATAATCGCGATATTAAAATATTTTCGGATGTTCTTGAAATCCGCGATCCTGGAAGCATGGCTTAACTAATAATTTACTCATCTGTGGCGTAGTCAAAGCCTAAGCGTTTGATTAATGTTAATATTTTGTGGCAAAAAATCTTAATTTTCTAGCAGGAATAACTTATTTAACTATACTTCCTGCTAGAGGCGCTGTTCACATCTCCATAGAAAATAAGGTGGGTATATCGAGCGCAATGTTCGCACTCAGCCTACTGATATGTGGTTTACCTACTTAGTTTGGGGCTAGATAGCGCTGCTGTGTGAAATGTACCGTAATATGTACTATTTCATCGCATAGGATCTATTCTTACGTGAGATTCAAATGACTATACTGGTTTCGTTTTGTTATCCAATTTTTTACCCGTTTTTGTCGTTTTTTTAGAACTCAACGCCACCTCAAAGTTCTATTAAAGCAATAGCTGCTTTTTTCTATTATCAGACACAATTATCTTAAACTTGTAGTACTGCTTTGAGTTTAACTCAAAGCAGTACTACAAGTTCGTTATCGTACAATATCGTTATTATGAAACCCTGCCGTCAATACTGCTGCTGCAATAAATAGAATCACGATTCAGTATTGTGTATTGCCCCCAAAGAGCGCTCCTGGCTCCAACCTGGGGCACGGGTTTCAAGAACATCCGGAAATATTTCAATATTAACGTGATACTGTCAAATACCATCCATATTTCCTCGATACTGGATCGCGATCCCGAGTATCACGTGATAATATTGATATTGTAACTACCCCTTTTATTTTTTTATGACCTGTATTTTACGCCAAGGTGTTGGTGATGTTGGATACCTACATGAAAATGTCATAGGTCGTTTAATTGATCGAGCGAAGCGAGATCTCTAAATAAACTTGGGCAAATCGGCGTTGTATGTATGTTTGTCCGAGGATAACTTTCCAAGCGTTGATCCGATCATCGTGAAATTTGATACATAGGTAGGTAATGATGGCACAATTCGGGTGTGACTAAATGAGCTAAAAATGTTGAGAGGTTGTTAAGATATTGGGGATCAAGAGGGGTAAAAAAAATTAAAATTAAATTATTAGGTCACATGTGACGTCAAATGAAAGGTTTTCATTAATACATTAAACTCCGTTTTGATTTTTAGTAAAGTCCTTATAGTTTTTGAGATAATAGCCATAATAAAGACTGAACTTAGACAGAATTCACAGGGTATACAGTGCTGTAATTTGGTATACTTGTAGCATAAGTGATACAAATCTAGGCAAAAGTCTGAAATCGAGAATAACTGCAATTTCTACCCCAAAAATATATACCACGTTACATGAACTCCCGTTACCTGTAATTTGAATAAAACTGTAGGTCAAGTTCTTTGGTTATTTATTTCATGACACTATTATGATATTCAAAGAATACAAATAATATTTTTTTGTTATACTTAATCAGAGACTCGCGAGATCTCAGTTCGGGGCGAACCACTAGTTACTTACATAGTACTTACTTACTTAATTTTTTTTTACGTATTAGATACATACATACAACTTGTAGAGTTTGGATAATGAAAGTAGAGAGCAGACTAAAAAAGCGCGACAATTTAAAAAAATATCAGTATGGCCGTCAGTTCCAAAATTAGATTGTTTTTTTGGAGTTCCGTACCTCAAAAGGTAAAAAAAGGAACCCTTTTAAGATCACTCTTATGTCCGTCTGTCTATCCGTGTGTCACCACCGATTTTCTCAGGAACGGGTGGACTTAGCAAGTTCAAATTTATACCTACTAAGGTCTATAGTCCCTATTAGGTGTAAGTATAAAAATCAAGTTCCTGAGTCAACACGATAAAAAGATATGGGCAAATTTAGATTGTTGCGGTAATTTGTCGTACTTTTTTTATTTTTCAGAATTTTCCTTTTTTTCCTTGTTTTTCTTCTTGTTTCCTTTCCTTTTTCGGAATTTTGTGCTGTAAGACTTTGCTTTTAACCAAAATTGACAATTCTAGGTCAACCGGAAGTACCTACCCTATAGGTTTTGGGTCGAAAACCTAAATGGTAAAAAAATGACCAAGACCCGTTGACCAAGAATCACGAAATTTGGCAAAAAACAAGGTCTTGCAGCACAATTATAGGAAAAAGTCCAAAAAATAAAAAAAAGTTCAAAATTATAGGGTGTCCCCATACATACATAGTTGACGCCAATTAAGATAGTCCTCTGAGTTGTATGGGCGCTCATACTATTTATTATAAATAATGGTACGAAACCCTTCGTGCGCGAGTCTGACTTGCACTTGGCTGTTTTTTTTTTATGAAACTCAGTTAACGTGCTACTGCTATCATGCGGCTAGGAAACACGTGCACGCCAGCCCATGAGCGCGGATGAAAATCTCAGATGACCCATCTTGTTGCTTGGAGATGAATTTGGTGATGTAATGTAAACATCATTTTCTTTTCGTGTAGTAACAATGACCACGTTCAATTTTACAAAGATATTGTATCTGCTTGATCCAAATATTACAATTCTTCTCTCCTTCTTAGATCCATCCGTGTACCAATGCTTTGAATCGTTTATTTTGTACATAAAATACTTATAATATTAATTGATCGAGCGCAGCGAGATCTCTAAATCAACTTGGGCAAATCGGCGTTGTATGTATGTATGTATGTATGTTTGTTTGTCCGAGGATAACTTCCGAAGCGTTGATCTGATCATCGTGAAATTTGATGTAGGTACAGTGTTTTTTTTTAATGTAAGCTGTTATGTTTTATGTAGTCTTGTGTAATGTTTGTAATGAAATTTCTTCGTAAACATTCGTTACGTAAACGAATGTTTGCTTGTTTTGTTGTTGCTTTGTTGCTGCGGCTGCGTTTACGTTTCATTTAACGAAGAATTAGCGCACAAGTATAATCAGCTGAATAATTATATGGTTTACGGTTAAAATGAAATGTATACCACATTTAAAACGTGCCGTGTGTATTTTTAGTGTTATTAAAAACACCATTTGCTTTTCCACATAAAATAATAAATTACTTAGACCATTTTGGTTCAGCAGATTTGAAGCGGATTTATATATTTTGAGGTCATCATCACCGATTTCTCCCGATGCGAAACGAACAAGACACGAACGTCATCCGAAACGGAAAGGGCGATGTTGCACTAGCGAAGAAAGACAGCTGTCGTTTCATTTTCAGCTGATTTTTGTGTACGCATCGTAGACAACGAATTCGAGCAGCAAACGACTCTTCGCAATTGTGCGAGTATTTATAAAGATATCAGTGAGAGGAGAAAACTTTTAGAAGGTGCCGCGAATCATTGTTTCAAAGACGACGTTTTATCGAGGACGAACAAAGGGAGATGGTCCACTGAGTGCGGGTGGTGCGGCCGTGACGTCACTCGGCGGTGGCTTGGAGGCCGATGCGGCGGGAGTGCTCGTGATCTCGGCGCTCCGGGGAGCGCGGCGCGGAGGTCGCGGCTCGCGGGCCAGTCTGGCCTCCAGTGACTCGGGGGACGAGGGCGCAGGGCATCGGCCGCCGCGCAAGCGGTCCCGCAGGCTGTCGCCGCCCGCCCAGCTCGCCGCCATGCACCAGCCGTGTGCCAATGGCACTCCGCCGCCGCAGACGCACGTCAACGGCGACGGGCCCGCGCGCAACGGCACCGCCGAGCCCCCGCCGTCCCCAGCGCCGCTGCACATGTCGCAGACGGACCAGGAGATCGTGCGCCTCATTGGTCAGCATCTCATCTCCATCGGGCTCGAGTGAGTATCCATTGTTTCCTGCTATGTCAACAACTGTGTGGGTGGATGTTGATAGCTCTAGATGATTTTGGCAACAACCACTTGCATTTTCAAGTTATAGGTGATTGCCATTTTACTGAAGCATTGAAATTATTTTCTCTACCTTTGTCAATAGCTGTTTGGCCTGTAAAACCACACTGTCTTATATTGCATTTCTTTTGTCACAGCTGTAGACATCTGCTCTGTTTTTACAACAAGTCATTCTCACAGTATCCATGTTTACACTAAGCAAAAGTGTTCAAATTTCAATGGAATAACATAAGGCCTTGAAACTCATTTAAATAATTTGCATTGCAATCACAAGAAATGCTAAACAACTTTGAAGTACTTACTAAGTATTAGTTACAATTTGTTTGTTTATAGAGACAAAGGATGTGCTATTTCCATCTACAACATCATTCAGATGATGCTGCTTGTTTATCATTTCTCTTATTACTCGTATCAAGAAGAAACAAAGAAAAACAACACTAACTGTTTCTCAATAACCCAGAAATGCATATCCATTGCATTTTGATATGAAAATGTACTGTTTCAACAACACTTAACAACACACAGGATTACTGATTTGATTATCTTTGGCCTGTTGATATGTTATGATGATCATCTATTCACTTCCTATATAGACTCATTAATTAACCTTATTTATATTGAATTAGGTACTCAATTCATGGTATTGTTGTAATCACTGCCAAATTACTACTTTTTATAGAAAATGTATCAAAGGTACCTGGAGGAATGCTCAATCTTACATAGCTTTAGTGGAAGTATTACATTTGTTCATTTGATTTTCTTGTAGTTCTTTCGTTTGGAATGCAAGTAGAAAAAAATAAAAATGTATATGGGGTTTGTTGGCCTTTCAATTGGTACAAATAATTTAACCCTATGACTTGCTGTAAGTAGAAACTTGTTTTATTTGCAAGATAATAAGAAAAGTAAACTGTTGAACTCGGTTATCATTTATTTTTATTTAACTAGGTAAGTAGGTTCTCTTGAAATTATGCTGATAACATGCATGTAGTTTACAATATTACTGAAAAATTATTTTGGTTGTTTCATAATGAAACGGAGACAGATGGAGGAGTTTTTTTTTATTGATGCCAAGCGCTTGACCACTACCTCACCTGATGGTAAGTGATGGTGTGATGGAAGATGGTGCATGCTTGCTTAGAAAGAACCTATTTACTCTGGACTTGAAGACTCGGAGATTATACTGAGTTTCAGCTCTTCCACTCTCTTTTCTTCACTCAGCCCACATCCAACCACCACTCACCCTGTCTAGGATAGGCATCCTCTCACGTGATCATGCCACTTTTGCAGTCCTGTAATGATCAATTTTCATTCTTCTCGTGTCAATGACTAAACAATTTTTTTACTTTCAATTATTCAATAACATTTACAACCATAAAATAACATAACCATTATAATATTAAATAAATAAATAAATAATAATAAACAATTAAATCTAAAAATGAATAAATAAAATTTATGTCACTATAATAAATAAATCCCCAAATGAATAACAATTAAAAAATGTGATAGTGATGTTAAATACCTAGTTAATAAAGTTTATATCTTAATAGTTTTCCTTCCTCATGACATGGCCTTGCTAACACATCATACATATGGCCTTAACAGAGTTGAAAATATGCAAGGTTTATCCCACATGTATGTACATAGCTGTAGTAGTCCACTCTACAAGTAAGTACTCGTATGTGTAGAATATTTTTTTATTGCACTTTTTTGAACATATAGGATATTTGACATGTATGATTTATTCATAGAGATGTTGAAGTATTAATGGGCTGCAATCAGCTGTATTGGGAACTTCGCTTTTCTTTAGTGTCTGCATAGATAAGTAGGTAAATTTAAATGCACAATGGTGATTGTCGGAATTAGGTATGCCTGGTGAGCTATCATTATTTATTAAGAACGCAGGAAGCATTTATTTGTTTAGCACCAGGTGTGTCTCCACTATCAAATCTTCCCAAGCTATAATAATTGCTTAGAACTGGGCCTGTTTTTGCCCAAATATCGGGTAATGTTTTAACATTTTTAGAGTTCCATAGTCAAACTACAAGGAACCCTTAAAGTTTCGCCATGCCCGTCCGACCAGTTACACCCCTTTTATTTCTAGACTATAAGTACTATGAAGCTGAAATGCACAGATAATACATAGATATAGACAATCATTTATTCACTACATTAGCACACAATATACAATACAGTTACATTTTAAATCAGAGAAAATACAAAAGAAAAGAAACAGTTAAATAGTACTTATAAACGTAAAAAATAAACAAAAACAAGGGAGAACTTGGTAGATACTGTGTGCTATAGCAGTAAATGGAACTCGACTCAAGCATTATGCCCGCCGTAATTGAAAGTGCTGGTATTCTGACCAGACTGCTCCATTTAGCCACTAGACCTTGAGAGTATTGTGTTGTCAAATGAGAATATTATGTGTCATGGTAGGTATGTCATGTTGTGTCAAAATTTAATAAATAATATATAGTTTAAAATGTCAAAATAGTATATTATGTAATAAAAATAAATAAAGTCAGAACATATTTTAAAAGATACACGCCATTTGAGTTTAGTCCCAAAACTAGTTTTATTCAGATACCCACAATCAATTATTAATCATCTGTCAAATACATAACATATCTTCATCCCTTTCATAAATTAGTACAAACCAAAATACATAGATCAATCAAAGTAAAAGTTATTTAGTAAAAGAATTTAAACGAATAATTCAGTAAGCCAAAAATATAAACAATAAATTTTGAATGCCTCAAATCACTTAGAACTTTTAAATACCTATTCTTAATAAGGTTCTGGAGCTGGTAGCTGGGGGAGCGACTTTGGGATTTCAATGGATTCCTTCACATGTCAACATACATGGTAATGAAGTGGCAGATGTCCTGGCTCGGGAGGCAATATCAAATGGTACTGAAGTTTTTGTGAAACCTGACTATTCAGAATTGCTACATAAATATAGAGAAGGTATACACTATAAATGGAAGGAATACTTTGATATTGCTTCCCGGGAGAAGGGCATCTGGTATCGAACTATGCAAAGCGAGCCCCCTCACATACCATGGTTTACCAACACTAGTATAAGTAGGAAGTGGATTGTAATCGCTCATAGATTGCGCTCCGGGCATATGCCTCTAAACGGCTTTAAATTTTTAATGAAAAAGATATATACTCCTAATTGTAATGCTTGTGGAGTGGTGGAGGATGTATACCACTTTTTAACAGAGTGTGTCCGGAGTCAATCTATGAGAGAGGAGTTGTACAGAGCGCTGAAATTCAACCAGGTCGATGTGGGCCTGTTTCAGAGTGTATTAGCTGAGCAAACATCTGACTCAGCTAACATGCTCTACCGGTCCATATACGACCTGCTGAAGGATGCTGTATAGTCATTAATTACTGTAGCCAATTATGGAACTGACATCGTCGTAGAAAACGACGCAAGTTCCTTAAAAAACTAGATAAAAAAAAAAAAAAACTTAAATACATAATTAATCAGATCTATTAGGTATGCCTATGATATCAGGCCACATATCAGGTCGGGGTATTTCAACTGGCGGCGGCTCAAATGTTTGCGAGTCTGACTGCCTCACATATGTTCTTATTCATATTCATTTATGCATATTCTTGCCAATATCTGATCTGCATGTCGACGGTGTAGCTCTCCATCTTCTGTTCTCACCCTGTACGAGCTAGGATCTTCCATCTCTACGGTGGCTCTTTGCCATTTCTCTCCGGGTCCGTACATGTGGATCAGCACCGGCTGGTTCACCGCGGAGGTCCTGGCAGGCGCGCGCTGTGCCGCCGCCTCCAGTTGCAGCTCGCCGCGGCTCGGCGCGGAGTCCGGATGAAGCGTGGATATAGCCGTTCTATATTTTCGGCCATTGAGGCGGAGATGCCACCAGAGCTTTGTTAGTAGAGCAATTCGGTACTGTGCGTATATAGTAGAGCACTTTGCTCATCATTTCGCTCCATGGTAAGTTTAAATTTTCCATTTTCATAATTTATTTTTATAAGTTTGTATTGCTGTCTCTATCTGGCCGTTAGTTGCCGGTGATACGGTGAAGAGGGCAGATGTTTAATTCCGTTTTTCCTCAAGAAGTTATTGAATTCTTCAGATGTAAATGCTTTACCATTGTCTGAGACAACAACTTCGGGTAAGCTTTGTGAAGCAAAAATTTTCCTTATTACAGTTATTATAGCTCCACTACTCATAGAATTTACAATTTATGCTTCCATCCACTTACTGTAACTATCAATCAACACAAAAAATGTTTTTCCATGAAATGGTCCAGCAAAGTCTATATGTACCCATTTCCAGGGCTGTTCAGACATCACCCAAGTCTGTGGATCTCTTGGAGGACTGTTTCTTACCAGTTGACACTGTTCACAGCTGGCCACAATCTCTTCGATCTGATTATCCATCTGGACCCACCACACATAGCCTCTTGCATATGCCTTGGTTTGGACAATACCCGCATGTGGGGCATGTAAAATTTTTAGTACCTGTTCTTGTAACTTGGCAGGCACTATGACCCTGTTACTCCATAATAAACAATATAGTATGCGAAAGAGCCTCCCTTCTAGTCCAATACGGCTGCAAAGCTGGGTCTGAGTTCTTATTCGGCCAACCATGAAGAACATGGAATAAAACTTTCTGAAGCAAAGCATCTTTCTTTGTTTCGGCACCAATCTTCTCTGCACTTAAATTACATCCCCTGGGTTGTTCTTCTAACAACAGTACTTCTATTTACCCTTCTTCAGCCACTGTTTCAGTAGACAGTGCAGTTCACCTACTCAAAGCATCTACATTGCCTATAGATTTCCCTGGTCTGTGCTTGATGATATATTCATAGCAAGCTAGCTTCAAAGACCACCGTACCATCCTGGGTGAAATCTCTTCAGGTATTGGTTTCGCTGGATTAAACAAGCCTACTAATGGCTTATGGTCAGTAACAATACAAAATCTTCGGCCCAGTAAAAATTCATGAAATTTAGAGAGTCCAAACATTATAGCCAGAGCCTCTTTGTCGATCTGACCATACCGTCTCTCTTGCGATTGTAGAGTTCTTGATGCCATCATGATTGGTCTCTCCGATCCATCATCCATAACATGTGCTATGATCGCACCCACATCATATTCTGATGAGTTACATATGAGCAGTAACTCTCTGTTTACGTCATACAGGGTAAGATCCGATGATAGCAAGAGCTTAGCTTTTTCAAATGCAGTTTGCTCGCGTTCACTCCACTTCTACGGCATCTTCGACTCCAGCAAACGATATAAAGGTTCTAACAAAGTAGCTCTATCCGGTAAGAACTTTTGGTAAAAGTTATACAGTCCAAGAAAAGCCCTCAAAGTTTCCTTATTTGTAGGTGCTGGTTTTTCCTGTATCTCCTTAACTTTCGTGGGTGCTGGATGAAGTCCTTCACCGTCAATCATGTGACCCAAAAACGTGATGCTATTGGCAGCAAAAGCACTTTTTCCTATTCAGTCGGAAGCCTAGCTCGTTTAGCTTCTCCATCACACGACGTAGCCTCTGGTTATGCTGTTCTTGCGTGACACCAGTCACCGCCACCGAGTAAACAGGCCACCCCCTCCATGCCTGCTAGAGCGGAAGACATAACTCTTTGAAATATGCACGGCGCCGCACTAACACCAAATGCAAGGCGATTCATTTTCATGAACCCGATAGGCGTATTAAGCGTCAATAGCTTGGCCGTCTCTTTATCAACCTTCATTTGGGTATACGCTTGTTTTAAATCTTGTTCGTAAAATTGCACTTAGCACAAAAAGCTGTTATCGCGGACACAAAGTCTTGCACGCATTCCCCTGGCGTTTGTTTTAGTGTAATTTTATTCACAAAGGCGTCGACGACAATTCCCGTGTTCTGTTACGGCAGTTGCTCAATCCCCGATTACCGCAAGCTTCCGTAGTCGACGGTTGCAATCAGTCGTGATATTATTAATGTTAATTAGCTCTCTATCAACTGCGGACACAAGGTCGCGTTTGCTGCATTTTTTACTGTTTGCCTAATAATACTAGTTTTTAGTCTAATCACTTACAAAAAATAAACTAGCTTGCTCAGGCTTGGTCTTTTAACGAGTTACAAAAGTGCTGCCTCAACATTTGCCAAAGAGCTATGGAGCGCAGCGTCCTCGGAGTAAAGAGGATAGACCGAGTCCGAAACACCGAAATCCGTCCAAGAACTGTCATAGCGGATGTGGGCTTTTATACCAACACGGTTGAAGTGGGACTGGGCTGGTCTTGTGACTCGGAATGCACCCAGTACGTTGGGCAAACATTGTTACTCATTGGATACCTGAAACCGCTCATAGACGCCGCGGTAGGCCCAGAAAAAATGGCGAGACGATCTGCGAGGGGAGTTCAATGTATTCTCGGTATAGGCATGAAAGAATAAGCAGAAAATTCTGAATAAAATTTCTTTTTCAATGTAGTTCCCTAGGATCTGAACACATTTATTTGTCCAGGAAAATAACTTTTCAATTCCCTCCAAAAAATATTTTTCTTCCTGGGCCCGTAGCCAAATTCCATTCGCCACGAATCTATTCGATTTCTACATACATTTGTTGTCGCTGAATCACGTGGTATTTCTATAGCATGTGTCAAATCCCATACATTTTCGGACGTATCGACTAGCGTCATCTCTAATCGACTGTAACTTGGCTAAGCCCTCTGGTCTGAAAAATTATCGTTAATTGCTGCCTTTAACTCTTCATCGTCGGAAAAACGCTTGCCTCGAAGTTCTTTTTTGAGATTTGGGAACAGAAAATCTTGGTAAACAGCCATCATTTCTTCGTGAATTACTTTTTGAGTCTTTCCTTGTTTTGTAAGGAATTTTATCACAGCGCGATGCTCTATTTTTTTCAACATTGTCGTATCCGTCATCGTAGTTGCCTTTCTTCATCTTTAAAATGATATTTTGAATACTAATGGCGACAATCAAATAAAATGTTGTATTTATACCCTCAATGAGTGTCATAAGCTAATGAGATAATTTAATTACCCTCATTATTAGTATATAACCCCGATACCGAGAATACATTGTACACCCCTCGTAGATCCATTTGAGCCACAATGACCGGCTCTGGCAATGGAACGCGAGATGTGGAAGGAAAGCAGGGAGACCTTTGCCCAACAGTGGGACTTGGGATAAAACAGGTTGAAAAAAAATACTTATGAGTACATAACCACCATATTTTCTTTTCAATTGTAATCATTGATTGAACCGTTTTATCACAAAATAGATAGTACAGAAGTTAAGTTGTGTACAACAACTGAAAACAGGCCCACGCACTTAATAATGCGTGCGTACGAGGATCCGAGATGTTTTCGGTCGTCGTACTAAACATAACTTCTGATATTTCATTTATTTCTGCATGTAAATACAGTACATATCATTTTGTTATTAGAAGGTACAGGTCTTATTTATAGTTATGTTTGGCATGTTGTGGTTTTATTCCCCACCAAATCAACTGAAAGAATACCGTCTGTTCTTAACAGATAACTTTATTTTGTAGTTGAGTAAATAGTCCTACGACACCTACCTAAGGTGTCGTAGGTATTTAGTAGGTTTCATCATCAGCTCACTTAGTCTTAATACTTTAGGGTCCTTTGCACCCCTATTTCATTTCCGGATCTAAACTGTACGTTTGTTACCTTTTGCGTAATGCGTATCGTAGTCATTGGTTTAAAATCTATGTATCTATTCCCCAATAAGTATATATTAACATCAGACGTAAGGAAGCAATATCCTTTTAGTTACGCCAAACGTACTCTTACGTAAAAGCGGTACTCCTCCACCTTTATTATGCGCACCGCCAAGGAATGGAACGCCTTGCCTGAGTCTGTGTTTCCTGATGCGAGTGTATAGGTTTCTTCTAGGCAAGCGTGTACCATCGTAGACTGCATCATCGTTTACCATCAGGTGAGATCGTTGTCAAACGCTGGCCTAAAGTTTATAAAAAAAATATCGTTGCATTGGCAATCATAGAGAACTTATCTATGGCTTAAATTAGATCCAATTACGGGAATTGGCCTTATTTTCTGTGCAGACGCAGTGCCTCTCTCTTAATGGAGGAATCAGGACTGCACTTGGAGCACCCGGCCGCGGCCACGTTCCGTAATCACGTGCTGGCCGGCGACTGGAGCAAGGCGGACCACGACCTGCGCGCGCTGCAGGAGCTGCTGCGCGACACCGACCCGCGCAGCCTGGCCGAGATGAAGTTCGCGGTGCTGGAGCAGAAGTACCTGGAGCATTTAGAGGCGAGTGCGACTCTAGGGACTTCTTCATCATTATGCCCAGCCAGTATACTGGAAAGGGCTCTTCCTTTCTAATCTAGTTCACTTTCTAACTAGTTCACTGATCTCTGCTTCTCCTCTATGTGTCAAATTCTTTGCTCTAAGATATCTTTAAATCTTAAAGCAGTATTTCTAAAGTTAAACACGATACTCAATCGAAACGAAATCAAAAACCAACAAAAAATGTATGTTCGAGTGTCGCTCGATCCATGCATTATTCTAGAATAAGCAGTTGGGGTGGTTGGCTGTTTACAGGTGTTGTGTTGGTTACAGGCTGGGCGAGCCCTGGACGCATTGCACGTGCTGCGCAACGAGCTGACCCCGCTCGGGCACGACACGGCGCGCGTGCACCGCCTGTCGGCGCTCATGATGTGCGGCAGCGCGCGCGAGCTGCGGGCGCGCGCCGCTTGGCCCGGGGGCTCCGCTAGACATGCCGTGTTGGCGCGCGTGCAGGTATCATCTTTATCCACAGCTGACTCCACGCAATGCTATGAACCTACGCTAGCTGCATCCAGGTGCTGTACTGTGTAAAGCGTAGCGTTAAAAACGTTTTTAATGTGTTTCCGTAAGGCCGTGCTGCCCCCCGCGCTGATGATGGCCCCGGGTCGTCTGCGCGTGCTGCTCTCGCAGGCACAGCGGCAGCAGGCGGCGCGCTGCCGGTTCCACACGGCGGCCCGGCCGGCGCCCGACGCGCCCACGCTGCTGCCCTTCACCCTGCTCGCCGACCACAACTGTGGCGCGGACGCCTTCCCTATACACCCTTTGCAGGTATCTAATCTAATCAATTTCTATATCTATCTAAATGTAATTATCAATCACTAGCATGGTAAATATATATAGGGCAACCGTACCTCGTAGTTGGTAACTAAGCTGTAAGTAGTGTGACTAAAAAATAACTAGTTTGATTTGATGGTGTATGAGGAAAGAGGTACCTAAAGAATGCAAATTCTTCAACTGGCAAGCTCCAACGGCAGTTTCTTTTAATTTTCCATCAGCCCTATCTACATTGGTGATTATCTTTAGTATGACGCATGTTTGTGTGCAGGTTCTTAACGAACACTGTGACGAGGTGTGGTTCTGCAAGTGGTCACCAGATGGGCTGCGGCTTGCATCCGGCTCGAAGGATAACACAGTTATGGTGTGGGACTACGACCCGCTAGCTAAACGCCTCTCTTTCAGGTAACATCTATTTAGTTTACGAGTTATAGTATTTCTATGTTACTAATTTAAATACATTAATTTAGTATGGCAATTAAAGCAGTATGAGTATCTCGATTGTATTCAGAACATGAATTTATTTGGCGTAAAGCTTGTTCCTTATGTGAATTACAGGAAGTCGTTGGAGGGTCACACGTATGGAGTGTCGTATCTCGCATGGAGTCCGGACGGACGCTACCTCATCGCCGCGGGACCCGAGGACTGCCCCGACCTCTGGATATGGAATATGGAGGTATAAAAAAATAAATAAATATTCAAACTTCTAATTTATATTTTTTTTATTTAAAGCTTCTAGTGTACATTAAAAGGAGGACTTTTAGATTTAAGTATGCCATCCCCTTTTAGCAGATCTGTGACCGCAAGTCAACCTGAGATGTTGGTTTCAGACGGAGCTGCTCCACCAGAAGATGAACCACTCGCAGGAGGACTCCCTGACGGCGGCGGCGTGGCACGCCTCCTCCGACAAGTTCGTGTGCGGCGGCGCGCGAGGACAGTTCTACCACTGCACCTTGGATGTTAGTACCGCTCGAGCGCGTGCGTTGCAAGTTGCACGTGTCGTGAGATCATGTCGTGTGTCGTGTGTTGCAGGGCGGAGTGATCAACAGCTGGGACGGCGTGCGCGTGAACGCGCTGGCGTGCCGCAGCGACTCGCGCGCCGTGCTCGCCGCCGACACGCACCATCGCGTGCGCACCTACGACTTCAGCGAGCTCACCGACAGGAACCTGTGAGTCCTAGCTTACAATACATCACCAAGGATCAAATTAGAATGGCTTGCGACTTGGAATTCTGCGGTTTATAGTTGCAATAGTAAAGTTCCGTAGCCATAGTGTGTTTGTGTGTTGTAGCATCCAAGAAGAGCACGCTGTGATGGCGATGTCACTGAACGCGGCCGACTCGCTCGTGTTGCTGAACGTGGCCAACCAGGGCGTGCATCTCTGGGACATACGTGAGTGTTTCACGAACCCCATCGACTAACGTTTGTGCCAATAAACTACAAACTATACAATACACACTCGGGATTTTTTTAAATTAGTAATCTTTTAGCGAATGTTACAATAAGACTTCAACTCTGCGTGCGCTGGGTCGCACTGCCAATCCAGCGCTGTTCTTTTATTGGGGCTTCTTTGACTAGAGTTTCTTTAAAAGTGTAAAGGAACAACTGCAAGTTTTAAAGTTTTTTCTTACCCTTAACTGGAGACATGGGGCCTCACAGGCCCTGCAGCACTCACTCAATGTTATTTTATCAGCTTGTCTTTGAATCTCGGTCCTTCAAATTTAGTTGGGCCCCTCGCCGTAGTACAAAAATTGTGGTAGCAATTATGTTAAATCCAGTGAGTAGAATCGATTTAAAATGTGGTAAAGGCTTCTCAGGCCCGACTTCACTACTTACGTAACCTTTTTAAACTCATCATCATCATCATCTCAGCCCACATCCACCCACTGCTGCGTGCACGCCACTCTCTCCGGTCCTGTGCCGAGCGGATCCATTGCCTTCCCTCAACTCTCGCGATGTCGTCCGACTATCTGGCTGGTGGTCTGCCAACTTTTTAAACTCAATATTCTATTATTTTTTTCAGTTTTGGCAACATATTTCTATAAATACACATAAATGGTATTGGATAATGACTTTATTTTATCAATGTGTCCCTCCGTAGGTGCGCGTGCGCTGGTGCGGCGGTTCCGCGGCCTCAGCCAGGGCCACTTCACCATACACGCGTGCTTCGGCGGCGCGCATCAGGACTTCATCGCCTCCGGCAGCGAGGACAACAAGGTATTATAACAAACACTACACCGCCCGCTCTGCAACTATCCGGGCAGTAGCAGTCGATGCGCTACGGCTGATATGATGCTGATGGATTATTAATCTACGATCAGCCTTCGGCTATAAGCAGATATTTAGAGAGCATAATTCGATAGTCTTATTTTGTACGATTTTTCCATGAGTTTAATCTCTTCCCTCACTGTGGCCATTTTAGAGTGTTCATGCAGTTCCTCGGTTGTGATAAACCATGGCGCATTTGACATAGATTTCAGTATAGAATTTTGAAGTCGCTGCACGATATTTTATATTTGATTTGGAGGCAGTGCCAGAGTTGTATTCCATATGTCCATATGAGCTTTATCACCGCTTTGTATATCACAAGTTTTCTAGGGTTTGCATTGATTTCCTTATTGTGATCCAGTTAAAGTTTCTAGATCGGAGATTAGCTTCATCTTTATTTGCCTTCGATCAACAATACACCTAGATAAAAGGTCGGCGCTAAAAATCCGTCTCGATTAGTCTAGTTGAAACACAGCCAATGTCAACACGTACCGCAACGCCTCAATGCGCATTCAAAAGTTGTAAAAATAATGCCCGGAAAAACAATTTATCAGCCGGAGTGTCTTACTTTCGGTATGGAATAAGTTATAAAGCTATAAACTGACGATTAATATAAATTTTTTAACAAAATTGCCGATTTTTAACCACCGCTAAGAATGTTTGGCCAACGTCAAACGTGTGATATAGCGTTGGGCCAATAGACGCGCAAACATTGTGTTCATCAGAACAGCAAATTTGCATGGGGTAGACTTGTTTTTTAATACCTATCTTGTTATCAGAAAATTAAAATTGGTTATGCAACTTTTTTGTGGATTTGTTGGACTCTCATTAGATATTTACTTTTTGGCTTTCCTAATAACCCGTTCACGTGTTACTATTTCATTTACTTCTCCAAATAGTAAATAAATTCGTTTTTAGACAACGTAGAATAAATTCGATTCTAGACGATCACTCTTAGGATGGCCAAAATTATGGTTAGGTTTATTTAGGTTCAGAATATTAATTTATAGGCTGTAGAGTTTAGGTTCAGGTTAGATTTATATTTCTATAGTTAGGGTAGGGTTAGTTACAGTGCCGTAGGCCGTGGGTTCGATCCCTACCGAGACACCACACATTTGTGTGATGAACATAGATGTTTGTTCTGTGTCTGGGTGTTATTCTAAGTATGCCACGAAATAAACAACCTCTTTACTTGACCCACAGTTTCATTCAAATTACAGGTAACGGGAGTTCATATTAAGGGGTTAATCTTTTTTGGGGTACAAAATACAGTTAATCTGGATTTTAGACTTTTGCCTATATTTGTGTCACTAAAGCTACACGAATACCAAATTTCAGCATTGTGGGGTCACTGGTGTACCCTGTGAATTTTGTCAAATTTTATTTTTTTTTATGGCTCAAAACCTACAAATATTAAACTAAAAATAAAAACAGGGTTGAATTGTACTAATGAAGACCTTTCATTTGACGTCCCACTTGACCTGATAGTTTCATTTTCTTTTTTTTTACCCCTCTTGAACCGCAATATCTCAACCACCCCCCAACATTTTTAGCTCATTTAGTCACACCAAAATTGTGCCATCACCTATGTATCAAATTTCACGATGATCGAATCAAAGCTTCGAAAGTTATCCTCGGACAAACAAACATACATACATACAACGCCGATTTGCCCAAGTTGATTTGGAGATCTCGCTTCGCTCGATCAATAAGTACCTATGTATTTACAAAAAAAAAGTATGTAAGTATTCTATCTATCGGGCTCAATGGCGCACCCTGGGAGAGACCTACGTCCAGCAGTGGACTGTTCTAGGTTGATGATCATGATGATTCTATCTATCAGTTATCTGGTGCCCATAGTACAAGCTCTGCTTAGTTTGGGGCTAGATAGCGCTGAGTGAAATGCCCAGTAATATTTATTTATTTTATTCATTTGTCAGTTTTACTGGTGCGCAGTTTCCTTGGCTTAAGGTGAATGTTATATATGTTGACTTTGATGCACTAGCCGTGACTCTCCATTTGTCTAGCCATTCTGAAATTTGATCAAGAGCTACTTTCAGATTTGTCGACGCGATCCTAGGATCCTTGTTGCTCGCCAGGAGAGCGGTCTCATCGGCGAATGTTACCACTGTTACGTTTACTGCTTGTGGTATGTTGCTGTGTATATGGTGTACTACAGTACTGGTCCAATTACGGAGCCTCGGGGCACTCCCGCATGTATATCATGTAGTTTAAGAGTACTGTCACCTTCTCTTACGTAAAAAGTCTTTCCGATAGGTATGATTCCAGTAGTCTGAAGTAACTATGTGGGAGGAGCATTTTTATTTTACAGAGAGCTTCTTTGTGCCATTCGCGATCAAAAGCCGTTACTAACACCAAAAACAATTCACGGGTTGTCGCTTCAAATTTTTAAAAAGCCCTTTATGAAGGACGTGTGGTTCTTGAAAAGGGACGTTTTAAAAGTAAAGTCGTTAGGTTCGTTTACACCTGCAGACATTGAGCGTAGTAGACAAAATAATCTTTGAAACAGTATACAGGGTTTCCCAGAAATGGTGGATAATCCTGCACGTGCGTGTGCGGGGGGGGAGGTGGGGACCCACATCCCAAAAAAAAAAATTCTATTCCCAACAGTCCGCGGTCTACGAATTTTTTTGTAAAATTTAGAAATTTCCCAGTTTTCCTCACATTTGTGGGCATCACGTCCGCTACATGAGGCCTAGTTCGGATTTTTTTCTTTTAAAGTATTCCCTAATAATGGTATTCCTAAATTACCTTAAAAAAAACGCAACTACTTAGGATAGTAGTTAACTAGTAGTCCCTAAACATAAATTTTATTTCTGAAATTTATTTTACTGCAAAGTTTGAGCACCTCTGCTGTAAAAAAAATGTATTGGAGTTTTATAGCCAACCACATAAAAAAATTACCTACATCATAAGGATTCTAAAACAGTAGCATAAGTACCTACTTTAATGGTAAAATTACTGAGCTATAGCTACTAATGTGTAAAAGTAGGCGTTTCATTACAAAATTGCAAAAGAAAAAAATAAAACAAGTAATGACCAAAAAAGTATTTATTATAAAAATAATCAAAGTAAATGTTCAAATTGGGCTCCTGATGCCCTTATGCAAGCTCTACACCTTTTTATAAAAGATTTTTGTAATCTGTTATTATAATTTTTTGATGATATAATTCTGGCTGCTTCGGCGACGCGAAGTCGAAGTTCTTCTAATGAGTTTATTGGTTTCTTGTAAACCTGCTCCTTCAAACAGCCCCAATAAAAAAAATCCAGAGGATTTAGGTCTGGGGACCGTGGTGGCCACAGTATTGGCCCCAATCGGCCGATCCATCTGTTGGGATAGGCATCATTTAGATAATTTCTTACTTGCACAGCATAATGTGCCGGACAACCGTCGTTCTGGAGCCACATTCCTTGCCGGATGGCTAGTGGCTCATCTTCTAATAATATTTGCAACTGGTTTCGAAGAAATTGTAAATAATTGTTGCCATTTAGGTTGCCCGGCAATTCATATGGGCCTATAATTTTTCCATTTAATATGCCCGTCCAGTAATTTATTTTAAATTGATACTGGGATTTATCTTCTCTCATCAAATGTGGATTTGTCAATTGCCAACTGTGCAAGTTATGAAGGTTAAGATACCCATCCCTTTTACATGTAGTCTCATCGCTCCATAAAATTTTTCTGAAAAAATCTTGATCTTCTTGAATTCTTGTTAACATTTCATTGCAGAAAACAATCCGTGCTTGGTAGTCTCGTGGTAGCAATGTTTGTACACGTGTCACGTGATAAGGATGCAGTTTAAATTTTTTCACAATACGATGTGCTGTAGATTTTGATATTCCCGTACGGCGTTCGATATCTGGCATCGAAATACTGGGATCTTCTTCCACCATGTCAAGGACAATATCTTCAGTTACAGGATTGTGGGGTCGTCCTCTGCTCCTAGGGCCACCAACGCCAGTACCAGGTATTCTGCCCTCTGAGTAAGCTTGGTGCACTCTTGTAAAAACTCGATAGTCGGGGTGACGCGCGTTCGGGTATCTCTCCCGATAAAGTGTTGCGGCAGCACTTGCGTTGCCACTACATTCTCCGTAAATGTAATGCATATTGGAATACTCTTGGGGTGTATAAATTTCTCGTGACATCACACAGTCCTGTTGATATACAGAACAAATGTCCAGTAGAATGCCGAGTCGTCGCAGTTATCACCAAACAAACAAAATCCAATCAAAATGCACAAATCGAGTCCAGTAGAATGCCAAATGTAGAATTTTGTCACCGAGAATCAGAAAAACAAGAGCACATGCGATGTCGAGAACGTCGAAATACGCACTAAAATTAAAATAGTTTTAACTACGGAGACAAAACAATAACCAAACACGAATTCTACCATACAAAGGAGATTTGTTGACCCTTTCACTCGCAATATTCCCAAGCACAGTTTTGTCTCGCTCACACAGCTTAGAATTCAACTGAATGTGCCGAGCAGGTAGTAAAGTCTAATTTTAGGGTCGACAGCGCTACTTAACTGGTAAAAACTAAAAAAAAATATCTGCAAATAATTTTGCTATTTTGTAATGAAACGCCTACTTTTACACATTAGTAGCTATAGCTCAGTAATTTTACCATTAAAGTAGGTACTTATGCTACTGTTTTAGAATCCTTATGATGTAGGTAATTTTTTTATGTGGTTGGCTATAAAACTCCAATACATTTTTTTTACAGCAGAGGTGCTCAAACTTTGCAGTAAAATAAATTTCAGAAATAAAATTTATGTTTAGGGACTACTAGTTAACTACTATCCTAAGTAGTTGCGTTTTTTTAAAGGTAATTTAGGAATACCATTATTAGGGAATACTTTAAAAGAAAAAAATCCGAAATAGGCCTCATGTAGCGGACGTGATGCCCACAAATGTGAGGAAAACTGGGAAATTTCTAAATTTTACAAAAAAATTCGTAGACCGCGGACTGTTGGGAATAGAATTTTTTTTTTTGGGATGTGGGTCCCCACCTCCCCCCCCGCACACGCACGTGCAGGATTATCCACCATTTCTGGGAAACCCTGTATATGAAGAAGACGCCGCGGCGGCAGACAAGGGCCGTGCCCGCCCAGTATTCGCGGAAAAAATATTTTGTCTACGCGGTTCATGTCTGTTGGTTTCTGACTGGCAGTGTGAATAGAGCAACGGTACCATGCAGACATTTTGTCTTTTGTCCGCAATGGATAACTAAAAACTCTGTCGATGTCTGACACGGCACTCTTCTGGCACGCAAATGTCTGTACATGTAAAGCGTCTCCGGTGCAGGTGTACATCTGGCACATGAGCGGCGAGGACCCCGTCGCGGTGGTGGCGGGACACACGCGCTGCGTCAACTGCGTGGCGTGGAACCCGGTGCACCACGACGTGCTGGTGTCCGCCAGCGACGACTACTCGCTGCGGCTGTGGGGACCCAAAGACGCCGCCTCCGCGCCCTCCGCTGTCTCCGCCGCGCGCTGCTAGTCACAGGTGCACTACCCATCACTCTACTATTAGAATATGCCTAAACTTACTGAACTTTCGAGTTTATCAGTGTACAATGCTTAAAGGCTTTTCGTGCCTCCCTAAAAAATTGGGGACCTCTTTATAACAAGAAAAACAAAAAGTTAGTCAATGGTGTCTAACACGGTTCTGCATCTGTTTATCACAACTCCAAAGTGATTAGATGTTTGGCAGTATACACCAGTTCCCATTGTTTACAATTGTATGAAAGTGAATGTTGGTTGGAAGTGAATGGTTATAAGCAACTGTGAGGGATCTCAACTACCATTTCTCTTGACTAATTTGGTTTTGTTTTATCGTTTCAGAGCGCAAATGATGACGTCCTTGAAATGATGAAACTATTGTAAATTTTATATGAAGCAGCGTATAAATTATTTTTTACTTACGAACGAATTTGGATATCATTTTACTAAATATATGTATGGGCAAACTCATTGTTAGTACCTATGGCAATAGTTTGCTGATTCTGTGTCTATATTATGAAAATATATTTTAACAGAAAGACCATATTCAATTGTACCCACACCTATTGAAACAGTTATTAAAATAATAATACGTAGAGGAGGTCTCGCTACCAGTGCTCTCAACAAAGAGTAACGGAACCCACTGTCCAGTTGTCACCAAATGCTCTGAATACCTATGAACTGTAACTGAACTACACCTACAATGATGATATACTCGTGTGTGTTGTGTGTCCTCGAGGAGGGGAGGAGGGGGAGTAGTGTTGTTCATTACTCATTTCTCTGTAGATTTCTTAATAAGACTATATAAAAGTAGCAAGGTGCGATGTCTTTGGATATACACTGCTTTTTGTACTTTAAATCTACAGTTGAATTAGTAATCGCGCGTTGAATGAGTAGTAATATAAAATAAGAACTGAAATAAAATTTTATACTTAGAAATTAATGATAGAAATTATATTATTGGGCTTGTTTTACAAAAATGCTACTCTGAGCCAACGATGCGATGGCGGCGAAATTATTTCACATAAAGTGAGCTGTCGCGTGTGATCCATAACAAATAATAATATATGTAGATTTAATAACGCGTTTCGTGAAACATTTGCCGGTTGGAGGGTCAGCTCGGCTGCAAGCCATTTTAAAACAAACTTGAATGTTGTACAGCGATCTGCTGATCGAGATCGAGCCGTGCGCAGGAGCTGGCTCGATTATATCATCATTTTCTTCCAAAATATTCAGAATGTGAGGGGAAGCAAGTGCAATTGTGTTTTATATCGAGTCGAGTCGTCGGCCGCCCTACGCTCATAACTTATAATAAATATAATATTACAGTTATTTATCAGTAAATAAGGTATCGATAGTTTGTCTTGACACGAGCTCGGAGGACGCGTCGCGCTCTCCGCAGCGCGCGGTCAACCGCTCTCTAAGGTAACCGTACTTAGGTGATTCGATGTAACTTAGGTAATACTTAATTATAATGATCCAGAGCTATTATACTTCATAGTTAGAATTCGTCCGCGGCTCTATTTTTCTACCGATATCGAATCTCTATCGAGGTTCCTTTGACAAGCCGAAATACAATTGTAACTGGTTCGAATCAGCTGCAGCTGCGAGCGCGCACGCGACCAGCGATATGGAAACTCGAATACAACTGTCCCGTCGCGCGGCGGCGGGCGCGGGCGGCGGAGCTGATTCCAACCAGAGTCGAGTTAGACCAGGAGATGGTGACACAATGGAGGTGGTGGTCATTTGTATCGCCCGCCATACCGACGAGAACATATTAATTAAAAAAAAACAATTCAACCATTTGTACCAGGCTAATTTTTGCACAGCGAATCATTGTCACCATTCACGAAAATCACCATGCTATACTTTTCCGACGGTTCCAAATGGCTGCCATACCGCCGCAAAGGAGTAATTTTTTTTTTGCAATACGATTTGTACGAGTATTGCATTCGGATTTCTGCGGCAAAGGAGTAAATTTTATTTTTTTTGGTAAATTATTTTTACCACCTTTATTCGCCACCTCCCATAGGTATGGCATTATCAGAATTCGATTTATGATCATACAGAAAACTGGTAATAAAAATTATAGGGAGGATACAAATCATTTTGCTATTTGGAACCGTTGAAAAAGTATGGCATGGTGATTTTCGTGAATTGCTACTCGACGACGATTAGCTGTGCAAAAATTAGCCTGGTGCAAATGGTTGAATTGTTTTTTTTTTAATTAATGTGTTTTCGTCGGTATGGCGGGCTGTAAGTCACACCGGAGAAGTATGGCATTACGCTACCGCATACTTTTTTTATCGACTATCGGAAAATACAAGAAGTTTTGTGGAACAAATCGTTCGACACTCGTAATTTATCCGACACGTTCGATTAACGCCCACGCGATTGGGCCGCCGGTACCAGCCCTATGACCATCATTTTCCTTTTTGTCATTACGTAATTAGACCCCTGAAGGGTCGCCATACTGGTACAAATGACCTGGCATTTTGTGTCACCATCTCCCGGTCTAAGTCTATAGATGCTCGTGCTCTGCGACGAGCGAAGCAATAAGGAGTGTTCGAGGCTCGCACTCGTACCCAGCAAGTACAAACGAGTGAACTAACGATCGGGACTAGTGTGGAGCGCGGCGCGCGGGTTCTGTCGCCGCGTCCCGGTTTGAATTGTTATAAACATTATATCAATAAATTTTTTATTATAAACTATCTGTTGTTTTTGTTTTCTTTCCACATACCTAATTTCCTCTTAACTTGTTTAAGTACCTGCCTATTTAAATAAGAAGTGCACGTTTCTGGAGACGCAGCGCGTTGTGCAGCGCGTCGCGCTGTCATGTCAACTCGAATATATATGGTCATGTACGAGAGCGCTGCATGTAGAAGTGTCTATGGACTGAACATAGGCCTCCCTCCCTCATAGATTTCCAGAGCGACCGATCTTGTGCGGCCTGCCCCCACCGGCATCCAGCAGTATTTCCATCTAGTTGGGGTCCGTCCTACGCTGCGCTTCGGCCTATCAACTGCTTGCTTAAAGAAATTAAGAACGGTCTACCTGCAACAGCACTGGTTGCGAGTGATCGCGAGCGCGTCGAGGGTTCCGTACCTACCTAGATTTACGTTGGTAATTTAGCAGCGCTTCCTATTTATGTGAGCGGTAAACTCAGAAACGTAAAAACTTTGAAGGCAGATTTCCTAAAATCTATTCAAGCTGAAGACTATATTTTTGTCAACAATAATTATTTCATATTTTTCGAACTTCCGAGTTGGAAAGAATGGTACTTTTTTTGGACATTATTAATCAAGACTAAAACTAGTAAATGTTCCAAATTATAAGTTGATAGCTTCAGTAGTTGCTAAGATAATCAGCTGTTATAGATGGACAGACAAACAAAGTCAGACTATACCTAAGGCTTCCATTTTTACTATTTTGATGTGGAACCCTAAAAAAGAACAGAATTAAAACTACTTCCTATATAATCTCCTGCATGGGGGTGATTTATCATTTTTCATTTAATAATTTGCCTTAAATTAGAATTTTCCACATAAATATACATTAGTACCTACCTACCAGCCAAGCAACTATAAGTTAGCAGTCCCAGATTTCTCAACCAGTTCTAGAAGCGTGTGTAATGAGGTATCAAAGAGTTCACATCGGATGGGCATCTCCAGGGAGTAGAATGGGTTCTTCAGTGCATAGTCAGAGTACAGTTCGTATATTCGCTTCAGGACCACCTCTGGGCCTTGCATGTTTGGATCTGTTACTATTATGAATTTAACACCTGGAAAAATAAACAAAATATCATAATGTACTCTAAGGAAGCAAAAAAATAAATAAGTTCTTGAAAAAAACGAGATTCCTACATAGGAAAATTAGCATAGCATGTGGTGGCCACTGGCCGCTACTCGTACTCATGCTAGTCTTACTGATACACTCTTCACGAAGTGTTACCTGTTAAAGTCTGAAAGCAGGATAATTTAAATGTGTCAGCCATGAGCGATTCTATGCCAGAGGCCTTAGGGACAGGACTGAGTTGGCAGGCGAGCGCGTACAGCGGGTAGAACATACTGGCCAGTACTATCTTCTCATTAGTTGTAGCCCGCACTCGACCAAACTTTAAACTGAGGGGAAAGTTCTCCTGAAAGAATAAATATATTTTCAGTTCATTCAATATCCAATTGGGAGAACTTAGTTAAATAGTATCTAAATGTTAACTGAGCATCAATTTACCTTCTTTTCAATGAGTTCAAAAACATCTCTGCCATCTTCTGTGGTACAGCCAGTCACAGGGGAACCATTCACAGAAAGCAGTACATGCCCAACTGCAATACAATATTGAGATTGGTTGAGACATACATAGAAATAGTAATCAAAAAAAATCATGTATATTATGTACTATAAACACATTTATTTATGTTGGTGTTTTAGACCCTCCTTGTAATGTTCTGACAATGATACCTACTTGACATGTAACTCACCACTGATTCCGTCTCTTTGGCCGAAAGCTACGACAACTTTCTTGTTTTCACTTTGCAGTTTGATATCCAGCGGGTAACCAAAGGTTTTCTCCGTCTCCACACGAGGAATGTTGTGGTCATAATTATATATGAGGCCTCCTGATTTACTCACAATGTAGACACCGTAGATAACCATTTTAAATATTTTTTCTACCCCTCCCCCCACTATTCAAAATTTTGATATCAATATTCTTTGATCAACAATAATCATCCACCTAGAACATCCACCCACAGTCAGTCAAGTCAGTCACTACTGTTGCCAACTTTACCCATAACTTTGTAGCTAATCTTGCAAAAAGTTGCCAGTATTCCAATTTATTATATCCATAAAAGATGCTAAAAGAAATAGGAACATACATAATTGTTTGCACCAAATAAAATCTATAATTTAATGGGGATTAGGAACGAGTTACCACGAATCGGAAACTGCGTGCACGCGCGTGTTCACTGTTCGAAACGTGTGACAGGCATGATAACTTAAATACGAAAAACTGTGTCGCTCACTTTTCAGGGTTGAAAAGTGACACAGTTTTATGTAGGTACATACATTTTTATTCAGTAACTAGTGGTTCGCCCCGAACTGAGATCTCGCGATTCTCCCAAATAACAAATAGTATATTAAGATACAAGTGAGCTAAGTTGCTCTTATACACGAGGCTGTGAGTTGCAGCCCGAGCCGTAGGCGAGGGCGTAAATCAGCCGAGTGTCTATATAGTGAGCAAGTTGCTCATGAGTTTCATACGCACTTTTCCAACACACTTGCGAGGAAAAAACAAACAAGTATTGCATAAATCGTTAAGCATAAAATTATTAAAACAATTGGTGAATGTACAATTTTCATAACGATATTGTTGCACGCGCCAAATCTAAGGTTACATTATATACAGTCTACTTCAAAATTATAATTTTAGTGATAAAATGCAAATATTTTATAACAAATTTTTGTAAATTATAAACAATTTGATAATAATAAATGTTTTTCGTCCTAATTAGGGATAAGTACATTTATTTATTCCAAAAATGTAAATGGATTTTCAGCGGCATAAAACCTCTTTGTTGTAACAAAATTGTATTACCCGGTTAAATTCAAACCTTAATTTTTGTGTATTTTTATTGTATTTTTAATTTTGTTGGTGTGCAATAAAGAGTAGGTACTTATTCTATTCTATTCTATTCTATTGAAAATGCTCTGTTTACTCGCATATAATTTTCAGTTAGGTACTAACTTAACTTTGTAGGGATAATTCTATTATGCACTAGTGGGTACCTACGTAATATTATTATGCACGTGTGTGTTATAGTTCGGTTTATGGCCCTAAGAACGCAGTGGTCGATTTACCAGTAGGCTGAGTAGGCTGGAGCCTAGGGCGGCAGATTTTAGGGGCGGCAAATTTGGGGCAAAAGTCAAAGTCACCCACTGTTTTACCCATATTTGACCGGTTTTGTTGAATCACTCAAATTTATTAAAGACCAGGGTTGCCAAAATTTTTTTACGTGTAAAGAGCTCGCGAATTAAAAAGGTTGAAAAACACTGAACTAGGGTATCAAATTGTAGAGGTCGGTAGAGGCGGCAAAATTCGAATAGCCTACTGGAGGTAAATGTTTTAATCCGCCACTGTAAGAACGATGTAATAAGGCTCATTTTACGAGCAAGTGTGTTGGAAATAAATATTATTCTTAGGGCGACTTGCACAACGATGATGCCTAAATGTATTTAGGGGCTAAATATTTATTAATTTTATTTATTAATACTTAGATTCACAGTTATATCTGTACCGTATATTATAAACTAATAAACATAGTGAATGATATGATGATAGGAGTTGTCAAATCATACAAACACGTCAAATTTAAACATGTTTAGTCGCTAAATACGTTTAGTGATCTTTGTGCATGCTGGCCTTAATCTTTGACTAACAAATTAGTGCCACGAAATTCATAACCAACTTACTTGACCTACAGTTTCATTCAAATTAGAGGTAACGGGGGTTCATGTAAATTGTTATTAACTTTTTTAATAAAAAAACTTTGTGGTCGTCTTATGTACACTTCATTTAAATGATTTAAGTTATAATGCCGGATCTCAGCGTGGCTCAAGTCTCTAGAGCCGTGACTTTGATTGAAAATGGGAACACTTACAATCACGTGGCTCAAACGTTACGAGTATCCAACTCTGTAATTTCTCGAATTGTGAAACGATACCGCCAGACTGGAGAGTATACGAGACGCAAAGGACAAGGTCGTAAAAAAGTAACAACTGCGAGAGACGACAGGTTTATTGTCAGCAGTGTGCTAAGAAATCGCACTTCGACTTCTTCCGAGGTCAAAACTAAGCTCCAGGATGTACGGCAAGTAGCAGTTAGCACCAAAACCATAAGAAGAAGACTTAATGCGGCAGGAATAAGGGCATACTTGCCTGCCAGGGGCCCATTACTAACCACAGGTCATCGAGTAGCTCGGACCAACTTTGCTCGTTCACACCGAAATTGGGATGATGATGCTTGGAGTAAGGTATTGTTCACTGACGAGTCCCGGTTTTGTCTTAAGCCAGATGATGGAAGGATCAAAGTATGGAGACGACCTGGAGAAAGATCGCTCAGTGTAACATTGTCGTAAGAGAGTCTTATGGTGGAGGGTCAGTAATGGTTTGGAGTGGCATTTGTATAGGGGCTCGTACGGAGCTACACATCGTGAAAACGGATCCCTGACTGCTTCAAGATACGTAACGGACATCTTGGAACCAATTGTGATGCTTTTTGCTCCATATGTTGGAGATAATTTTCTTTTGATGGACGATAATGCACGGCCCCACACCGCAGCTATAGTTTTGGAGTATCTAAGAGAGGTGGAAATTGAAGTTTTGGGGTGGCCAGCCCGCTCGCCAGACCTAAACCCGATAGAACATGTTTGGGATAAGCTGGTAAGACAAGTTAAACAGAGAAATCCAGCACCAGCTAACTTTAGAGACATCAAAACCGCATTGGTAGAAGAATGGAATCTCATCCCACAAACTTCTATTGACGATTTAATAAAAAGTATGCCCAGATGTATGCAGGCAGCTTTGACAGCAAGAGGAGGTAACACTAAATACTGAGTGTGTCACACATAAAAAAACAATCATCTGTTTGAACACTATTCAATTTGCGATATGATAGCATACAAGTGTTAATTTTCCTTACAACTACTGCAATAAGATAATTGTCAATAAATTGTTTTTTTTATCGAGATAGTTTTAGTTTTGTTTAAAAATTTTCATTTTATTGATCAAACCCTATTGAAAGTCAAATAAACACAAACATCACGATTTTTATGCTAATTAGTCTTTTTTATGTTGCGTTCCTCTAAATTTGTCCATGAGTGTATATGTACTACGCACGCGATCCGAACACTCACTCTGTTCCACTGAACTGTACTGCAATCCGCACACCTTACTTTAGTGCAGCTTCGACATTCAGGCAGTTTGGACGCGTACGGAACGGCACTATTAATACGATAATTCGAATCAAAGTATGAAATACCTACATAAAGTATGACATAAATAATAATTCAGTAGTCAAGTAGGTAAGTAAAATGATTGGTTGTTCAAGTGAATAAATAGGTAATAATATCGTAATAACACATTAGAAAAAAAATGTTTATTATATGCCACGCCATTTAAAATCATAGACTAAAATATGCAGATATTTCATTACAAAACCGGTTGTAGGTAAAAATATGTGACTGAACACGGACTTGACGTGGTGTTTTTAGAAAGTGTTTTAATTTGTTTATGTAAATGTTTTCTAGCCAGTTTTTTTAAATGATTGTGTGTTTGATATTTTTTAATATTTATTTTATGTTCTTTCTTTTTAGTAGGTATATAATATCTGTCAAAGGTCAGAAAATATGACGACGTGCGTAATTCGATACTGCAAAAATACATCGAGAAGTGTTAATGAATCATCAGGTGACAGTTTGATTTCAAACTATTGTTAACGTATGTACTTGAGCTTAAATAAACGCATAACAATTAATTTTATTTTACTTTTCTACTTTACCTTATTTTCAATTATTACATTACTATTTTGAAATAGAGTATGAATTATAATATAGTTTTTTAGGTACAAAAGATGTGTCACGTCTGTGGTGTAAAATCTATAGGGACGACAAGTTGTTACACTATGTTGAACGGAACGCGTAAGCGCCATGAATGTCATGGCGCTTACAACGTTTTGGTCGCGAGTAAACTACACTCTGTAAGCGATTTAGCGCTGCACGATTTAATAGTTTGGTTAGATCACATAAATAATGTTTTAGTGCTGCAGCGAACTTTAGTTCTAACTCACCAGCATTTGAACAAACTTTTTTCAAGAATGTTCTTGTCTGTCGGTATACCTATATATAATATATGTATATGGGTATGTCTGTCCCTCCCTTCTCGAAAGCAGCGACCTCTTTTTTTTCTACATACTTTATAAAATCTTGAAAATGCAATAATTTTATCTGATAAGGTAATCGTCAAAACCATATTCATATTCTTTATTTGCGACACGAAATTAATTACCTACATACAAACATCGATTAAAGTATTGTCTAGTAATCTAAATTCAAGATTCATTTATTCAAATAAGAGCAACATTACAGATAAATCCAAATCGTTACCCTAATACACAAGAATTAATAAAAAAAACCACTGTCGACCTCCGTGGCGCAGTTGGCGTATAGCCGGCTGAGACGCAGGAGGTAGCGGGTACGATTCCCGCCACGAAACAAATGTTTGCATGATCTACAGATATTTGTTCCATGTCTGGGTTTTTTCTATGTACCTATTATAAGTAGGTATGTATTTACAAAAAAAAAAGTATATAAGTATTCTATCAGTTATCTGGTTCCCATAGTACAAGCTCTGCTTAGTTTGGGGCTAGATAGCGCTGTGTGTGTGAAATGTCCAGCAATATTTATTATTATTTATTATAACACATACAAAACAATTAAACATTATACAAACAACCACCGAAAAGAACAAAAAGTACATCACAATTAATAACACAATAACAACTCAAAATATACAAAAACATATCCCCTTGTGGTACCTACGAGGGGAGTTCAATGTATTCTCGGTATAGGCCTGAAAGAATAAGCAGAAAATTCTGAATAAAATTTATTTTTCCATGTAGTCCCCTAGGATCTGAACACACTTATTTGTCCTGGAAAATAACTTTTCAATTCCCTCCAAAAAATATTTTTCTTCCTGGTCTGAAAAATGATTGTTAATTGCTGCCTTTAACTCTTCATCGTCGGAAAAATGCTTGCCTCGGAGTTCTTTTTTGAGATTCTCAGGATCATAGTGATGAACCCACGTTTCATTACCAGTAACAATCTGATCATAAATACTTTTACTTTTTCTACGGATTTTCAGCACAGAGCTCCAAAAACTCCTTGCAACAATCAACTCGCACTTGTTTCTGAAGCGCTGTGAGCATTCGCGGCACCCATCTTGCACTGACCTTTGACAAATACAGATGGTCATGAAGGATAGTGTGAATGGTACCCACAGATAGCTTGGTTCTTTCTGCTAATATTTTCACTCTCACACGGCCATCTTTGAGTACAAGTTTCTCAACAATTTTTACGTTTTCTTCAGTAGCGGCACTAACCGGCCCACCGGCACGAGGGTCGTCTTCAATACTCTCTCTACCCCGTTTAAATTCACTTGACCACTCCTGAATTGTAGATAATGAAGGGGAAGAATCTTGGTAAACAGCCATCATTTCTTCGTGCATTACTTTTTGAGTCTTTCCTTGTTTTGTGACAAATTTTATCACAGCGCGATGCTCGATTTTTTTCAACATTGTCGTATCAGTCATCGTAGTTGCCTTTCCGAAATGATATTTTGAATACTAATGGCGACAATCAAATAAAATTTTGTATTTATACTCTCAATGAGTGTCATAAACTAAAAAGATAATTTAATTACTTACCCTTTTTTTAATTTAATTACCACCGAACTTTTAGGTTTGAGTTTCGAGATACATGTTTCTACCTCAGTCATAGAAAATTGTTGAATAGTGATTAAAGGGGAGTCTTTTGAAGCTTTTAAAGAATGAACATTAAGGTCAGGTACATCTGGTAAAAACACATTACTAAAATAGTTTGCAAAGGCTGTGGCTGCTGCCTGACTGATGTGTTTTTGTCCTTTATATGTATGTGATGCAAGGATCAAACCCCCCTTTTGTTTTAAGACTTTTAATATAATTCCGTTCCATTAATATAATTTGGATCCGTGGAAAGGTTGTTCTGAATGCTTTTGGTGTACCTACACACTATAGGCAATTGTGATATCATGTTTTATAGATGATCTGATGCATGCGAAAACCCTGTATAGGTATATAAGGATCATTAGGCTTTTTCCAAATTTTATGTAAAATCCATTAAATCTTGATGTCTGATATGATGTCCTTCGTATACCAAGTAAGATACCTGCGGATAGGTTTTGAGTTTCTAACTTTTTTCGGAACACATTCGTCAAAACTGCTATGTAGATGGTCATATAACAACTCAACGGCCGTATTAACGTTTTGTTGATTTAAAACATAATTCCATCTAATGTTACTTTTAGTTCATAATGTAAAGAAAAATTTTCCTTACTAAAATTCCAGTCGGTCCTTTTATCAATGTTGCTGGGTTCCAACATGACATCCTTCCCCGCACTATTGATACCTACAACTATATCAAGGGGCTCAACAAGCCCATTTTCCGCATCACACACGATTACGTCCTTTACTTTATTATTTACAAGCACAACATCCAATTTGTTGCCTGTTTTGTTAACAATATCGTTATGATCTACTAAATCACAGATATTTAAGAAATTATTCATATAATTGTTAATATTCGTAGAAGCACTATTTAAATTTAAATCACCCAAAATGATAACAATCGAGTTGTTCATGTTTTATTCAGTTTAATTCAATTCAATAAAAATAGTTTAAAACTTTACAGTACAAAACCAATACGTTATAACTAGGTACTACAAAACAAATATAAAAAAATGAAACATATGTGTTTCATCATCATGTAGTTATCCCCGTTATACATAAAAACAAATAGAACACGAAAAAAGTTATACATACAGGAAAATACAGTAATTAAATAAAAATTAACAATTAAAATACAATTAAGCAATGAAAAAAATATAACACTAAATTAATCAATATACCTACCTATATAAAACTTTACACAATACATATAACACAAATAAACATGAAATTGAGGTGGGCATGTATCTTAGTAACAATTACACACGTGCTTCACAAAAGCTGCGACACATCCTGTCAATGGAATGTAGTGTATCCGCGAATATGTCAACCTCAGGGTGTACTTTTATAAGCTCATTCAGTTGCGTTTGAGCACGGCAGATGGGTGACTGTTGTCTAGCGACAGTGCGCGGAGGTATCGGTGCAAAGAGTGGAAACCTAGCTCGCTGCTCAGGCACGCATAGGCGGCTCGCTTCGCTCACCAGTTCCGGGCAATCTACCACACCACGCAAGACGCGACAAACACTCATGAGCTGATCCCACAGCCTACGCGTTTCAAGTGAGTTAAACCCATGTGAACCTTGCAGATATTTAGTAGGGTACATATATGGATAGTATCCGCAATTTTTAAGGTACAGAAAACGAAGGAAACGCTTTTGTACCTTTTCCAACATCAGTACATAGTACGTTGATTCGTAAGGATTCCACACGCAAGAGCTATTTTCAATTTTTGATCGCATAAGTGATGTAGGTATACAAAAGCCGGATGACATGCATTGCTGTGAACTCCTTACAATTTCTTCTACTGTTATCTTCTACTTTACAAAACCAAGTCATGTAATCATCTTTTATAGCTCAAGGCTTAATGTAAACAACACATATACTATATACTATACTGTTTTTGTAGCATATGGATGCCCAAAGGTCCTCACCTTGTCCAGTCTCCAGATGTTGCTGGCGAGAGAGCTCTGGTCCGGGTCTGGCTGCGAGCAGTATTCCGCCCCTATTAGAGCCTCTATATCTACGAAGCAGGCTCCAACCGTACGGTGTCACTTCAGCATCGGTTACCGAGTCATCCAAATTAGTTTCGGTCGTAGCAATGACATCGTCTTGTAGAAGTGACGTGTACCTACATACGCCATTGACTAAGTTTAGTTTTGAGGCCATTCACAGTCAGTCAGTGGTACAAGGCATGTAATGCACATTTAGAAGTGTTTCCTTGGTTGTTCTGAGATATTTGCGTCCCCCCTCTCATAGTTCTTCTGGCCAGATGTGTGGGGTTGGTTAAAGTGTTCACGTCTGATACCCCTGTGAAACCATTCACATACCTCGGTGCCAGCTGGCCATGCTTCGAGTGTTAGTAGCACTTTAAATGAGCATTCCGGAACTGTCAGAACAAAGGAGGCGTAGTGGTCATGCTTCATTTTAACTTATCTGCACTAAATCCAGTTCTTTTACGAATGTTTTCCATGTGCACCTTCATATCTTCTGCGGAGGTGTCCGTTTTAAAAAAGCATGCATGTATTTTTCTTTTCCTTCCGACGGCTTGCAGTTGGAACTGCTGCGGCGCTATCCTAGTATCACTCCTTGACGTCTGTGTTTGCGTCGGTAATATACCACTTCTCAGGAGCTATCTTCGCGGCTAAGATTCTCGGATTGTCTGGCATATTCGTTATCCTTTGGTACCATCACAGGAGCCATATTGTTGGCAGACAATGCCTCCAATGCGTGAATCTGTTCGTTTCTATGCATTTTTTCGGCTCTAGGGCTTACCGAAATGGTAATGGGGTTAGCTGAGGGTGCATGTACTTGAGCATGTGTTGGCGCCTTAGAAGTGGTAGGTTTATTGTCACAATTTGGAATCAGTTCAGATGGAACGGTTTGTTCTATTGCTACTATCTTTGTGCTGGCTGTAGATAAATCATTTTGTAGGATATGTTTATCTGCCTGCAATTCCTGCAATCTTATACGAGTGCATTCTACCGGAATGGTTAACATATCCTGTTTGTCTTTAGCAATGGGCCACATTCTATTTTTAAATGTAGGTACTTACGGCTTTCGGGGTGTAAATAACATCTACGGAGCCGATATCGAGTTTACAATTAACAACTCTCAGTGCATGAGTGATGAAATAGTGCATTATTGAAAGGCCGGGAAAGAGGCAATTGCAGGTCGAGTATGAGTTTTTTGCTGAGTATGAATACGAGACAGGCAATTGCCATTTCCGCAGGGAATGCAGGGAAATAAAACATACTTTTTATATTAAAAATTTATTTTATTAATATTAAAAGTTACCTACATTAGTCATTAGACAATTACTAAAAGAAAATGTTATTGATTTCCCCGGTACATTTATGTTTGTTTGTTGAACTTCTGATGAGGTTTGCAGGTGAGCATTAGATATATAGTGATAGGTGGCTGAATATGCTGTTTTGAGGTTGGATGAGATGGCTGTGGACTTAGATGTTGGCAAGTCGCCAGCGGGTGAGATTCTGTTTCCGAATTAGGTTGCAATGTGATGTTTTGATTTATTTTATTATTTATATCAGTTTTGTTTTCGATTGAGTCCTTAATGTAACCTTCAGCCACTTTATCGGAATTTCAGCCACCGTGTCTTTTCAGAGTCGTCAAATTCGCTCCAGAATCAGCCAGAAGAGTGGCTGAAGATCTATGGAAACAATGTCCAGTGTAACATTCAGGATTTGTCAAGTTTAAATAAGTTGCTATAACCCCAGCACGCCGTTTCATACAACATTGCTGGAGCGTTGTAATGTTCCAAATTCAAAAAACGCTCCTGCAATGGATTTGATTTTCTTTGTCCGTAAATTCGACACTTCACGTGTTCTTTTTTCGAAAATAATGACAATATTTCCATCCATGTTTGAGAAAAATAATATTACTTCCGTCTCCATTCAATGATTCAACGAGTAGTGATTGCACCATTTGCACCTACGAGATGACTCACTTTAATTATCTGTGCGTAATTCTAATCTCTTTGGGAAGCTGGTAGTACAGAGATAATAATATAGATTAAAGTTTAGAATGCTCTTAAAATACTTTACTTTTAGGAAATGTAGGAAAAAAGAATACCTACACGTTTATTTTATTTTTCCGTGTATTTGTTATTGACCTCCGTTAGTGGACGTCAAGAGTTCTATCCCAGGAAACAGTACTTAGAGACAGATTCGACACGGCCACCCTAATTTTAATAGTTTAGGTTCAAAATAAGGACACAGAACCTTCTAGCCATGAAGTCATAAATTTTTATGAATTTGCTTGATATTTTCAAATTTTTGCGATGATAATATTTTTTTATTATTTTTTTATAATTTTTCGTATTACTTTTGTAAAATATGTATTACTATTTACTAATATATAGTAGGATAGTTACATATAACACATATATGTAGTTACATATAACAGATAACACGGGTGGCAACTCTAGTACCTAGGTAATCGAAGGGTAGGGTTTTCTGGAGCTTTTCACTTCATTTACCTAATCTGTTTTTCCCGCCATAATATACTTAGCTGAATGTACAGGCTATGTACCTTCATTCATATACCTACTGTTATAAGTACATGTAGATATACTCAATGTAGAATTTGATCGAAATCGGTCCAGACGTTTTCTCAAAATTCAAAATTCAACATTCGTTTAATACTCCACAGATAACATAACAGTTCATAGCCCAAAGCGTTATTACTAGTAGGTATCATAAAAATAATATTAATACAAAAAAATACAGTTATACCTAATAGCACACAACAGAAATAAAAAAATAGTTTTATATAATATTAACTAAGTACATACCTACTAAATACAGATAAATGAGCTGTAATGTCGTGAAATTGTAGGTAACAAACAGACAGAGAGACAGAGTTACTTTCGAATGTATACAGTTTGACTCCTGAAGAAGGTAAAACATTCCAAATTTTTATAAGGTGATGATATCAGCGACTGATGTCTATTATGTCTAACTCTAGACTAATCTATAACCTAGCGCTAGAGTTGTGATTGTGAATGCATATATAATCATTATATTTCTATAGAAATATCAGTAACTTTTCACTTTACTATAAATAGGTACTTACCTATTTTGCCTACTGGGGTAGGTACATCAGTTAACATCAGGTCATTGCATTATTAAAAGTACGTACTTAGTACATAAAAAGTAGTAGTAAAAGGTACCTACTCAATAAAATATTGATAAGTAGGTGCTTACCTACGTAATTAATTATACATAGATCTAGCAAGTAGGTACGTACCTAAGTCTTCACTGAAAGCTTCACAGAAACACAAGGAAATATCATGAACTCGCTTGTATAACCCGTACTCACATTTACTTTCTGTTGGTATCTTTATGCACCGTGTTAGGCGACCTCGGCGACCTGTCTGCGGTCGACCTATCCGCACCGAACGAGCTTACAAACAAAAGCGCTGCACATGCTGGCAGGCTGCACCGCGCTATCATCGGAACGAGCTTCACGCTTCCACGAAAGCGTTTTCCTCGTCAGAGCGCAGATGGCGCAATAGTTAGTATTAGGCCGCTGACGAATCGGGACGACGTCACAGATCGATGACGCGCCGCGCGAATAAAAAGCAATGTGCTGGTGGCGCGCTCGCCCTAGTGCTCTGAGACTTGCCTCAGGTCGGAGCTGACCGGCTGTTACTGAAGAGGACACGCTGGCGCCTCGACATGTTTGCATGGAGCCCGAGCGCTGCCCGCCGCCGGCGCCCCTCGACTCCGATTACTCCGAGGACTCGGGAGACGAGACCGTTCCTGCCGGTAAAGTGTTACCCAAGTGTTGTGTCGGTGTGCCTGTGTTGTGAACGCGAGGGGGATTCTTGTGATCCTCCTTGTTAATGTGAACCTGAAGGATCTAAATGTGGTTATTTACTAATATTTCACATGGGATAAGTACAATAAATGCTTTAGAATTGCCATTGTCGGCGCTGGCATCGCGCTGGCCGACAACGTGACTAGGTATAGTAGAGCGCCCGAAGGGTGAAGTATTTACACAAGCTAAAGGATGAGGAATCTCTCAGTAGAATGGCTCAGTAGAATACAAAGCACAATAAACGTACATCAATACCAAAATAGGCCATCTTAAATTCAATCACATATTATTTGATTTCACGTAGACAACAGCTTGCTTGAAAAACACGAATATAATAATTTAGCTGCGACAAACTTAGCTTTGTAAAAAATACTCATTATCCTCACCATATGGAGTTCTCGAGGGGATAGAGTTCAAATTTTTTGTGTCGTTTATTTATTTCAGTGTATTTTGTGTTTTCTTTAGTTGTTTGTATTTTTTTTATGTTATCATCTTTAATCGTTATCTCGATAAATTATACAATGTAGTCTTCACCTGTAATTGTGGTAACATTTAGCTCGTAGAAATATTAATTGATTCAATAAAATGTAATGATGTATGCTGTGTTGGTGTTCAAATAAATAAATAAATGGAGTAAATCTGGACGTAATCCACTATGCGAACTCCTATAAACCGATGATATATCTGTTAAACAGAGTAGGTAAATTATCACCTACATCCTTAATAAGTTACTAACATCGTTGACAGACTATTTAGTATCTAACCTTAAATAATTAATAAAATAATATTTAACTTTTCCTTTCGTAGAAAACTCGTCGTCGTTTTTTTTTGGCCTGTGATAAACTAGTGGTTCGCCCCGAACTGAGATCTCGCGAGTCTACCATAAAAACAAAAAAAATATTATTCGTAATCTTTGACTATCAAAATAGAGCCACGAAATATATAACCAACTAACTTGACCTACAGTTTCATTCAAATAACAGGTAATGGGAGTTCATGTAAATTGGTTATTCTTTTTTGGGGTACAAATTGCAGTTATTCTAGATTCTTCAGACTTTTGCCTATATTTGTGATACTTAAGCTACACGCATACCAAATTACACCACTGTGGGGTCACTGGTGTACCCTGTAAATTTTGTCAAAGTTTAGTTTTTATTATGGCTAATAACTCAAAAACTACAAAAACTTAACTAAAAATAAAAACAGGGTCGAAATGTACTAATGAAGACCTTTCATTTGACGTCTCACTTGACCTAATAGTCTCATTTTCATTTTTTTTACCCCTCTTGAACACCAATATCTCAACAACCCGCCAAATTTTTTTTAGTTCATTGAGTCACACCAACATTGTGCCATCATTACCTACCTATATACCAAATTTCACGATAATCGTATAAACGCTTCGAAAGTTATCCTCGGACAAACAAGCACACATACATACAACGTCGATTTGCCCAAGTTGATTTGGAGATCTCGCTTCGCTCGATCAAAAATCTGCCTTGCTAATTGTACTTCCAGGAATCGTAATTTTCGGGTTTTTCTCTTTTTCACAAAAATGACATCTCAAGAGGCTCTTGACATCTCTACACTCATACATAAAAAAATACCTTGTTACCACAAAAAAGTTAAACAACTGTTTAACGCGTGTTTAAAAGAATCCTTAGCAATTTTTGTATAGGATTTTTTTAAACACGCGCTAAACAGTGTCTTATTTTTTTTGTGGTAAGACCCTAATAATGTTAATTATTTTTTTATTATAAACATATTTTTATCGCAGGACTTGCACAAAAATATTGATAACAAGATCTGCAGCATTCAGCATTTGCTAGAAGATTGTGCAGTAGGTACTTGCTGCTACGTTTACTGTACTTGATTTTTAAGGTTCCGTACCTTAAAAGGTAAAAAAAGGAACCCTTATAAGATCACTCTCTTGTCCGTCTGTTCGTGTGTCACCACCGATTTTCTCAGGAACGTAGACCATGCAAATTTAAATTTATACCAGATACTGAAGTATATAGTCCCTATTAGGTGTATAAAAAACAAGGCCCAAGTCAACACGATAAAAAGATATGGGCAAATTTAGATTTTCGCGAAAACTTGTAAGTACCAAAATTTACCTTAATTTTTATTTTTTTATTTTTTGGAATTATTCCTTTACTTATGCTGTAAGCTTTTAACCAAAATTGACAATTCTAGATCAACCGGAAGTACCCTATAGGTTTTGGGTCGAAAACCTATGTATATGGTAGTTCACGTTGACCTAGAATCAGGAAATTTGGCAAAAAGTAAGGTCTTACAGCACAAATAAAGGAAAATTCAAAAAAATAAAACAAATTGAAAATTAAAGGGTGTCCCCATACATACCTTCATAGTTGACGCCAATTAAGATAGTCCTCTGAGTTGTATGGGCGCTCATACAATATAGAGGACTAGCTTAATCGGCACTAACCTCAAATAAGGTAAATAAATAAAATTGTCCTATTATAATGGGTAGGTACGAAACCCTCGGCGCACGAGTTCGACTCGCACTTGACCGGTTTTTTTGCTTATTTTTTAGGTAAATTCCAAAATTTATTTATCTATCATAGACTTGTTGTTTAGGTATCTAAAAAATTGTTTCCCGCATTTATCTCCAAACCGCCATTTTGCAAGTACTTACTGCGTTTGCAATAAGGAGGGCAGAAATACCGGCAGAAGTAAAACAACAACAATTTAGGCCTAATTTATTGAGACTTTTAGTACCTACTGCTCAAAACTGAATTACTTAAATTCTTCTCATGATGATAATACAAATTTATATAAAATAATAATATTTGGAAATGATTTGGAAATCTTTGGCTTGTTCTGTCGTCGCCGGACGCGGGCCGACGGAAATGTAGAGTGATAGCTATAGCGATCAACGCTTCTGAAATATATGTACGTACCGGCAACGGCGAAGCTACGAACGAACTTAATAATTGTTATATAATACAATAAAAAAAACATTTAAATATTTCTGACATTTTAAATCTATACCTTAGTATTACTCTTAATATTGCCTATATAATCTATACTTATTTTGTTAGTATTAAAGTTAGTGTCACGAAAAGGTAACACACAAACACACAATAAAATAAACAAACAGAAAATAAATTGACTGTGAATATTTTTTAATATAATTTATGTATATAAGACTTTGGGGTCGAGACCTGTGTCAATGGGGTATCGGGGCTCTTCGCGTTTTCAAAATTCTTTGTGGGCGCTTAGTCGAAGCGATTAGATTAACATGATATCAACTTTTTCGTTTGTATTTGTTTTTTATCACGAATAGTACAATATTATTTTCCTTTGGCCGCAATCTCCCCTGATGAGCGATGATGTGGCCTAAGATGGAGCACAAAGATCTAGAGACACCTATTCACTTTTAGCAGAGACCCTTATAATCTTTATAATCTTTAGGAAAAGTCGACGACGTGGCGGTAAAGTGGTATACCTTAGCTGTAGCCCGTCAAGGATCAAGACAATACATTTTTGTATGGTTGCTCGATAACCTGTCGATGCCTGATCGATAACGAACATAGTTATGGGTGGTTTATTAACTAGGTATGGATGGTACTGAGCCTTGCGTCTAATTTTAGTATAGGAATAATAATTGTTTTATTTAGATCGATCAAACTTTATAAGTTTTATCGTGCGACAAAATTATTATGCAGATAGGGTATGCAAATAAATGTTTTAATCGAATGCTAATTTAATTATCTATCTTACTACCCCACGAATAACCAATCCGACCGTGCGCAGGTACCAAGATAACCGGTAAGTACTTAGAAGAAAAGGCAAAAAATAAAAGAAGTGAAATAGTTTGAATCCATGAGTCTCTGGTTGGTTTAGCTTTTCTAGCTATTTACTCTGGTTGCCTTAAGTTTCTAAAATTTAATGAGTGTTAAAAAACCTCTACCACCTAACATTGTACCTGGATCTACAAGGAATAAATGTATCCATTTGAATTGTTTATTGATTTTTCATTGCAGATCCTGAAAAATGGTCAGGGCGCGACGTTGTGCGCTGCGTGCGCTGGGTGGCCCGCAAGTTCAGCGTGCGAGCCCCGCGCCGCCACCTGCTGCCCGCCAGCGGCCCCGCCCTGCTGCAGCTCAGCCTCGACCACTGGATACAGGTCAGTTGGTGCATACCATCAACGCATGCATAACTCTCAAAATTAAGCTTAGTCAGGCAGACAACGCCAGTCATGAGGACAATAGTTTCCAATTATTATTATTTAGACAAAACTCAAATCACTCTTTGAGGTTTCTCAATGACTGGCCGTTCAAGCCCTCTCAAATGTCGGCGCTGTCTTTCTGGTGTTAGCGTCTGACATAAGCTCTGACGGTGACTGCCTGCCTTCCTGTACCTACTTGCCGAGGAGCCGACTGACATGCTAGATTTGCGGGTTCAATTCCGGCTGGGATCAGGACAAATGTATTTTTATTTGCCTTGGTTATTTCTTCTTCTCGTGTCAATTACTTTTAACCAAATTAAATTAATTTAGAGCAATAGATGACTACTCGCACCATCGAGCTGTTCCCGAGCTCCGAACTGAGGAGCAGTGCAGAATGTTCTAGCTGGGTGAACTCAGAGTGGAGTCAACTCCAGAATAGAAGTAGGCTATGCGCCTATTGGCTGTTAATGTAACTGAGTGTGATGTGTCCAGGTATGCTCCGGGTCGGAGCAGGCTGCGCGCATCTACCACGCGTACCTGGCGCACGCGCACGCGACGGCGACCGGTCGTGCGCCGCCGCCGCCGCTGCCGGAGCACCAGGCCGAGCCCGCACTCTCTGCACCTTCCACTCCTGACGCATGTAAGTACCTTATCTACCACACATTCTCGTGGGAAACTACTTCTTCTACCGTTACAGAAAAATGTAGCCCTCGCGTAAAAAACTTATAACAATGTAAATTAAAACAAAAATCCCCGGACAAGTGCGAGTCGGACTCGCCCACCGAGGGTTCCGTACAAATTTGTAGGTACATATTATAAATAGTTCAGGAATCGAGTCTCGCAGTTTTTTCCGAGGTTTTCCCGCATACCGTTGCTTAATCTCGATGATTGATTACATACTTTAAATAAAGACTATATTATTTATCATTTGATGACAAATGTATAGTTTTCAGATGTTTCCCTGTACTTGTAGTGTAAAACGATATTACTTGCCAAATTTCATAGTTCTAGGTCAACGGAAAGTACCATACAAATTTTGATTACCTTAAGAGTGTCGAAATATACGTTTTTTGTGGCATAAACGGCCGTATCTTTTTTTTTTACGTTAACTTAGCAGTTTTATTTTTTCACAACTTCAAGGGAATGTAGACACTTGAGTATGGTTTTAATTTCAACTCGATACCTTCACGCGTTTCTGAGATAAAGGGTATTGACAGACAGGTATTGACTTTTGAAGTACGGAACCTTAAAAATCGCACGAGAAGCTTCGTTCGCATGTTGGAGTTATGAGATTGTAGAGAAAAAGCCTGAGACAACCCAACTGAAGCATTTTACTTTATCAGATCAATGATGATGATGACGTAACTTAGGTGCTTCAGTCACCTAAGAATATGGTCATCTGTAGGTAGACTTTTTAAAAAAGAGTTGAAAATAAATAAATAAATAATAAATAAATATTGCTGGACATTTCACACAGCGCTATCTAGCCCCAAATTAAGCAGAGCTTGTACTATGGGAACCAGATAACTGATATAATACTTATATACTTTTTTTTTGTAAATACATACTTATAATATATAGAGAAACAACCAGACCCGGAACAAATATCTGTAAATCATGCAAACATTTTGTTCCGCGGTGGGAATCGAACCCGCTACCTCCTGCGTCTCAGCCGACTTCATACTTTTCAATTAAGGAAACGATAATTTTAAAGCGTCAGTCTTAGCCGAGCCTCAGAATAATTATTAATACTTAAAGAATAGGTTCTCAATCATACTACGCGCCTGTCTGATTATGTAAAGAGTCTGTTATATATGTCACATTGCTTTACGTAATCAGAATCACAGCAAAACATACATATTAAGTTATTTTATACTTACATAAACATAGAGGTCCCCAAAATGAAACAAGATAAGACCTAAATAAAACGTATTGACCATAGAAGTGCATATATTAATTATCGTAGCTAGGTACATTATATAATTTATGCACATTTTATGAAATGGTAGCCTTGGTAGAGCTCAATAAAAAACAACAAAAATCTAAATAAATATTCATTATCAGCGCCATCTACCGGGCGCCAAGCGCACGACGTAAATGGAAAGCGCGCCAAAAAACCATGAATGAATGCGCCATGAATCACTCGAGCCCATTCATCTTGCGCGATTGACTCAGGCGTTTTCGCGGAAATCGACTTCTACAGTTGTTACATCGACGACGCCGACGGACGCCGCGGAAGCAGCCATTACATTACTTAGATAATAATACCTACATCGATAATACAGCGTACTTTATATTACTCATTTGTTTTTATAGTAACCAGTAGTAACTCACAAGACATTGCTTCGAAGGCTATGTTACATAGCATAGGTCACACTTAAATATTAAATACAAATGTACTAATGAATGTAATGTAATACTACTACTAATTAATGTAATATAAATGTACTTCTTATACTGGCTTCGGAATTGTAGGTACATTCCTACCCGGGACCTACAATTCCTTATTTACTGTGCTCACATTTTCTTAAATTTATTTTTATTAATTGTAGTTCAAGTACGTTTTATACGTAGTAATAATCACGCACCGCGAAGGCTTCCGTGGTGCACGGCTACAGCTAGGCTGTAGGAATTCATTTTAAAATACAAAGTTAGACTTGTGTCTAACTTTGTGATGACTTTATGAAATTAATTTTAGAAAATGGTACTTACCTACTTTACAGTTCCTAATCATTTTGTTTTGTTTTAATTCTTTATTGCACAAACAGAACAATTTATAAATGGAGGACTTAATGCTAAAAGCATATTCTACCAGTCATCCGTGACGGGTCAACAACTTGACGTACTAGATACTAAAAGAAAAACAATTATATACCTATAAATAACCACTAGATGACATACTAAAATCCATGCGTATTCCACAATGTCTTATAACACGTATCTATAACCAATGTGTCCTGCCAACTATGACTTATGGTGCCGAGACATGGAGACTCACAAAGGAGGCTGTGCACAAAATAAGTGTAGCACAGAGAGCCATGGAGCGCACCATGCTCGGCATCACACTCTTAGATCCAGTCCCCGATACCGAAATTAGCAAGTGGATTAAAGTGGAAGACGTTAGCAAAGGCTCAAGTGGAGTTGGGCAGGATACTTGGCCAGAAGAAGTGACGGTAGACTAAGGAACTAACAGAGTGGAGGCCGAGAACTGGGCGCTGAATGACCACCAGCGAGATGGGTCGACGACATCAATAAGATCGTGGGTCGTGGTTCAAACTAGCACAGAATTGGAGATAATGGCACAAACGAAGAGAGGCCTATGCCCAGCAGTGGGTCGACACGGGCTGAGAATGATGAATTACCTACTTGCCCTTGCCATTTTCATATCGTCATTGCCAGATTTGGGCCTCTGACCACAGATAAAAAAAAACTATCTCGTTCCTGGCCCGTCTTGTAAGTGGTAAGGTCAGCACTCGCTGCGCTATGTGAATGCGCACTGCGCAGTTCGATCAATGCAATGCACATAACTTGTTTTCGGTGCGTCGTCGTCGGTTCGGTCGGGCGGGACTCAGATTTGCTTGAGTCGATACAACTACCTCTACAAGGAGGAAAATAAATTACAAAAGCCTCCTTTTCTAGAGTCAGGTCGTTTTGATTTCTTATCTGATGCTTAATAAGTGGTTAACACATTATCGTCGTAAATACATTACTTATTATCGATGCTGTAGATAGTTTCATCTCGAATCCCTTTATGGAAATATTACTTTTTTCAGCTCAAAAGTTTTTTTTTAAATGAAATGTGGTTAAATTACAAGAATTTCAATTTTTGTTTAGGTCTACATTAATTACAGTCATACAGAAACACAATCATATTAGTGTTAGTCTCTAAATGATGCTACGAAATAAATCATATGAATCTAAAAGGGGACTATTGACCACACGTAAGAACAATATTTGTTCTACGTCTAACTAAATTTGGTGTTTTTCATTCCAGAATCATTATAAAATCAGTGTATTAGATGTTTTAGGTAAATGACCTTATGTCAAACATTTTTGATCGAGCGAAGCGAGATCTCCAAATCAACTTGGGCAAATCGGCGTTGTATGAATGTATGTTTGTTTGTCCGAGGATAAATTTCGAAGCGTTTATCCGATTATCGTGAAATTTGGTATATAGGTAAATAGTGGTGGCACAATTTTGGTGTGACTCAATGAGCTAAAATGTTGGGGGGTTCTTGAGATTTTGGGGTTCAAGAGGGGTAAAAAAAATAAATGAGACTATAAGGTCAAGTGAGACGTCAAATGAAAGGTCTTCGTTAGAACATTTCAATCCTGTTTTTATTTTTAGTTTAATCTTTGTAGTTTTTGAGTATTAGCCATATTAAAAACAAAACTTTGACAAAATTCACGGGATACACCAGTGACCCCACAATACTGTAATTTGGTATTCGTGTAGCTTTAGTGACACAATTATAGGCAAAAGTGTGAAATCCAGAACAACTGCATTTTGTACCCCAAAAAGCCTAACAACTTTAAATGAACTCCCGTTACCTGTAATTTGAACGAAACTGTAGGTCAAGTAAGTTGGTTATTATTTCGTGGACTATTTTGACAGTCAAAGATTACAATTTTTTATTTTTTTTGTTTTTATGGGAGACTCGCGAGATCTCAGTTCGGGGCGAACCACTAATGTAAATTTAAGCTAAGCTCTAGGACATCTTGTACTTTAACCACATTTCGTTTTGTTGGTTTGAAGGCAAAAAAAGAGTCCATGAAAAATTCCTGAAAAAAAAGTTCGTTTTCCTGAATCACCTCTTCTGGGTACATAATCTACATTATTATTTTGAATCAACCTGTGGTATAGGTGTATAATTCTCAGTCTCGAGTTGATCAGTTTCAAATGTTGAGTAGTTACGCAACATATTATACGGTACACACACTCGTGTATCCTCTCAAGCGTAACTCCCTAGAGGACGAAGAATCGCAGAAATTGCCCCAAACCTCATCGTCTATCAGATAATGGATCGCGCGGAGCGACGGACGCTCATTGCATAGATCGCATCTCGCAACATCATGCGATGGTCTACTCTGGCAGGGCTGAACGGGCTCACTAAACTAAACTGGAAGAAAAATATTATGTAAGAAATATTTAGAAACATCAAAATTGAATGAATGAATGACTGAATGAAAGTTTTTTATTATACCTTACAAGCTACATATAAGCAACACATATTTTCTGTTGTTATAATTAAAATAATTTACACAAATGCCCAGCGCATTATTTTATGAATTTGTATAGCGCCACGCGAATCATTAAAAGAGTAGGTACGAGTCGACCTTATTTATTGTTTAAAATCTGTTTCCGATGACCACTGCTGGGAAAATGTAAGCGATTGCCAAAAATGTCGAGCTCGCACCGTATAAATACCTTAGCAGTGACAAAATGTAAACAACATTAGAGAATTCATTATTTTCTTTATGCGTCTTCATCCTACTCAGCGCATAATTTCGATTCAGTAAATTCCTGAAAAAAATTGTGTTAAGTGAACATTAGAATTCTTACTGATGATTGCACTATACAGGGATTTCATAATTCATTTATTTGCTAAAAAAACATAAAACAAATATCAAATATTATAAAAAAATAACACATATCAACAAATATAATTACAATGTCATAAAATTACAATTATCTATGTCAAGAAAATACCTATTTAATTACCTATTTCTAATTGAAATCAACGTGCTTTCAATGCGCGCGTTATTTGGTGTGTGCAGTTTGGACAAACCCAGGTCCAGTCATCACGCAGAAATTATTAGGCAAGAGCTGTTCACCCGGATCTTGAATGTACAGTTTATTTCAAAAGTAACCCAGTTTTGAGCCGATTCACCTTTCGACGAGTGACTAATGTGCACAAGATCTGCCAGCTGATGCGTACCGTAGATGTAATAGTTTTTAGCGTAGGAAATACTAGGTCCGGAAGTGACTCACTATTTACTCGGAAATGTGATTCAAAATGTTCCGGATTGAGTCAAAAGCCACATCTGCTTTGCCAGATGAGTTCTTGTGACGTGAGTAAGAGGGTTTATTTCGGTTTGCTTAACTGGTGGGTAGATAAGCCGTTTGCTGGCGCCAGCGGCACGTGGCTCCGTGGGAGAACTCTTGTGATGTGTCATTTCAAACGACTAACACTTTGCTTTAGATAATGAGCGGATATCAAATAGAAGTACTTATTGAACTTTCTGCAGAAGTTTAATCAGACATGACAGTAAAACGCTTTGTAGGTGATTTTCCGATATAAAGTTGATTACTATGTAATTAATGATTTGTTTACTTTTCTTGCTCAAAAAGTCCGTCATTATAGAGTACCAGAGCGAGAATAAAATGGCATATTTCGTTCTAGGGGAAAAAGTATTTTCGAGAGACCCTCAAACTTGGAACTACGTGTAGGTATCTCCCACCTTTACCCCACAGACAACTCAACATTCGAAGACCTCTGTGGGCGAATAGCCGGCTGAGACGCAAGAGGTCATGAGTTCGATTCCCGCCGCGGAACAAATGTTTGCATGATCTACAGATAATTGTTCCTAGTTTGCTTGTTTCTCTATCACACTAATATTATAAATGCGAAAGTTTTGATGTTTGTTTGTTACTCAATCACGTCCTAAAGAAAGAAAAAATCTTTATTAGTGATGGTACAAAACACACCCAGCACACAAGTAAGGTACACACAAGAGAACATATTCATGCACACAAGAATAACAATACCTAACAAATGTGTGTCTCATCTGGCGTCCAACTCAGCATTTGTTGTGCTTTTGGCACAACGCTGGTCTTCCGTTGGAACCATTTAGTAATAAAGATATCACGGATGACTGCTCGCACAGTACTACAATTACAAAAAATATGAATATATAGATAAATAAATATAAGTTACCACACTAAGAAAATAATAAATAATGGCTATATCAAAAAAAATCAAAAATTTAGATGATTGGGGAGAACTAGGCGAGAATGAATGCGAGAATTAATCAGTCCCACTGCTAAGCAATGGCCAATCTGCTAAATAATCAGGCTGCCAGAAGAGAGGAAGAATATTATAAAGAAGTGGATAAAAATCGATGAAATTTGGTATATATGTACTTAGATAATGATCAATATTAAAACATTTATTGACAAACTACGTGTGCGAAACCGCGGGCGGAAGCTAGCATATTTTCTCTGTTTTAAAATGTAACTGTGTTGTATATTGTATGCTAATGTAGTGAATAAATGATTGTCTATAAGTATAAATATATAAAAAAATAAAGTATTCTTTCAGTTATCTGGTTTCCATAGCTTTGCTTAGTTTAGGGATATATAGCACTGTATGAAATGTCCAGCATTATATATTTATTTATTATTCATCTTTAAAGAGGACAGAAATTAAGTTCATCAGAAAAAAACATCTCGTTAAATATCCAGTATTGTACAAATTGTACGTATAATTTAAATTGAAGTAAATTGCTTTTTTTTCGCTTTTAGCGATAAGACCGCCTATTGTACCGTTACTTATTGTTTATTTCTTTTGTTACTGTATGACACGCCCGCGGCTTCGTACGCGTGGTTTGTCAATAAAACATTACTCTCCTTCTGTGCAGTCGCGTAAAGTGTATCCTATGTCACAAGTTCATTCATAATCTATCTAGGTAAATAGGTACCAAATTCCATCGAAGTCATGAATAGGTAACAAACGGACATACCACAAAGTTACTTTCAAATCGGTATGTACGAGTATACGTAGATTATAGCCTGGATTAACACATAGGCTACTTTTTGTTGACAAACAATGCGTGCGAAGCCGCTGGCGGAAGCTAGTACATATATAGAATATATAGAATATTATACCTTTCTCTTGAATCACGCTATCTATTGCTGAAAACTGCAATAAAATCCGTTGAGTAGTTTAAAAGATCTAAGGTAACAGACAGCGGAGGCGGCTTCATTTTATACTATGTAAAGAAGATATTGTATTGGATTATTTTATTTTCTCGCAATCGTAATAACTCGGTTTCTATTTACTCCCTCGCTCGCTGAAGCACGGGAGTAAAACTACCTCGAATATATTGGGTCATTTTAGCTCATTGTAGGTATAATTACTATCAATCAATCTACTATCATTTGTATAAGTACATCATCGCCATCATCATCCTCAGCCCGCGTCGACCCACTGCTGGGCATAGTCTTCTCCTTGTTTTTACTATTCTTCGCGATCCTGTGCCAGTCTTAACCACGTACGACCCACGGTCTTATGGACCTCTTGACTTAGGTATAGTGTAAGTACAATCTACTATTAAATTGAATCTATCAAAATTTGTTTTGGATTCAATAAAATATTGCTAGGTAGGTATATTTATTTGGGTATTATTTTATCATAAATACATATTCTAACAAACTCCTCTCATGTTATTTGACAGACAGAATTGTCAACTGCTTCTGCATTTGTAAACTGAAATATAAAGTTTCTCGTAATCTACACTCGTAAATCTTTTCAAATGTTTGTTACGAGTTGTTTTGCAAGTTCATTATTTTAATTTTATCGTTTTAAAGAAGCATCTAAACGTGACGCCTCAACTGGCATTGGTTGAGACGCTAACTTGTGTGTAATGATAATGATGAGTAAAGGACTACCCACAAGCCTGTAACGAGCAGTGCTCCAGTGCTGGCGAGCGTTGCGATGTGACGCCGATGTCATAATTTATCGTTATGCGGCAGGTGAGCTTACGGTTACCTGCAAGGTCACCTTCCACGTCAGGGAGTTTAGTGGCCGTTGAAGCTCGTTGATGCTACTTTTTTACTTTATCTACAACACAAGACTGACTATATATGTATGTATATACTACAATATTTTTTTTCCTGTTTTATAATTTTAATCACCTTTCTTTATTAAGGTAGATTAGATATAATAACTAATTTAAGCGGGTATATATTGCGTATTTACCGTTTTATTTATTATTCCAACGTTTCGGCTGTGTTGCACATAAATAATAAAAATAATAATATTAGTAAGTATATAGGTACAGTGATCGCAAAAGTTTAATAAATACTAAATTAGATATATGTAGAATACAGTAGAGGTACCAGTATCAGGTCATTTTGCTAGATATTCTAACTATAAATGTTTTTAGTTTACTAAACAAAAACACAAACTTCATGTTTCAAAAGTTCGCGCACACTATTTCCATAAATTACAATAGTTTATGTAAATGAATCGGTAATAGATATGCGAACCAAAAAAATAAATTTCGTAAGAAATAAACAGTATTCTTGGAAGCCATGTCCCATGTCTCGCCTCCTCGGCGCCGCATCTGCGTAATTGAGACACTATAGGCACATGAGTCCCACCGGCCACAGGCCATAGGTTAACGAGATCAGATGTAGTCTGTCGAAGCCACGCCTACGACTCTATTTTAGGGCACAGACAAAGCGGTCTAGCTAGAACCCCAAGTCGTACTCGGTCGATGCAATCATTTAGGAGCGTCAGAACTCGTTTGTTGAACTGTTTTTTGGCAATGTGCTTTTATTATATAGCAAGACCTTAGAGAGCAAGACGAATGGATGGATTACGATGGAAATAATTTCCCTATTAAGTGAGTCGTAATACCGACCTCATGATAAACAAATATTATTATCTTAGTGTTTGTTTCTGTTCATCCGTATACGGTTTACTTCATTATTTTTTTTCATGTTCAATCATTTTAATCATCTTTTTTTATTAAGTTTTTATCTGTTGTAGTTATATGTATTATCCGGAATACTCACAACATTCATCATTTATATAACATCCTGTTTAACCCTTCCTCACCCTCCTATCGTAAAGAACGATTCCATTTCCTCCGTCAATCTAATCCTCGACCCTTGCGTTCGTCTGACACACTCCAACTCAGGGCACCTGTACACTTCTCCTACTTTGATAAGTCTTTTACAGTGTAGGCTCCGGTTATGGAACGCGCTGCCGGTAGCTATCAGATGTGCCAAGTCACTTGCCATTTTTAAACGTATGCTCAGAGAACACTATTTGAGTATTTGTCGTTAAATATCTATGTATTTATTATTAATTAAAATGTTTCTTATATATAAGTAGTTATTATTTAGGTTTATTCATAAATGTTATTTTGATTTTTTATATCATAAGTAGGTATAAGTATATATTATGTAGTATGTTAGGTACACCATTACACCCCAGGTAATGTCCACACAGTCCATTCCATCCAAAGGTTGTCTGGTAGAGATCGCTATTCAGCGATAAGACCGCCAATTGTATCACACAGTTTTACGGTGTTCTTTGTAGTAGTATTGTTATAAGGTGTGTAATAAAGAATGATCTAATCTAAACTATTGTGTGCTGTGTGGCAAATAAATGATTGTTTATGTATATCAAGACACCACCAGCCAGTGATTACTGGCGAACTCCGCGACAGAACAACACATCAATCTCTCCGCCTCCCGCTGTGGCAAGTTCATTCCGGGTCCCGGGGCTAAGCCCTAGAGCCCCGCCGCGGGGGCCCGCCCTGGATATCCGGGCATTTGCAAGTCAATGGCGCTGTGGCAGCAAGGAGGGTCGTAACCTTTGTCCCGAGATTACCGCGACAGACAACACTTCATAAGGTTGCGCGCACTTCATATTTTATGACGTTTATTACGACTGACTGGGGCCCTTCGTTTCTTCCGCTTTGGAACCTCTCATTTTAAGGGTGACTTGGGCAACGATGCCTCAAGATGTATTTTTAATGGCTAGGTACATATGATTTAAAGAGTTGTCAAATCAAACAAATAAGTCAAATTTAAACATGTTTAGTCGCTAATTACGTTTAGGGATCGTTGTGCAAGTCGGCCTAAATATAGTATTGAATTTGTCGTGTACGATAAAGGGCCATAGGTAGTATATGTATAATGTTTTCATTCGGCAAGTGCAGTGTTCATTTGGCAAGAAATAATATCGAATAACGTATACCTAGTTATTGAATTCGCGGATGCCCCGAGTGATGCGCGCATTACAAGTGATGAATCACCCTAGTACCGGCCCACCTGTCACCGCGTGCGTGGCACGTGGCGGCTCCCGACCGGATTCCTCGCTTTCTCATGCCTGCCTCTAGGTACCGGGTACAGAGCCTGCGGGGCTCTGAATCACGACGCAGGAATGCGGACCATCGCGCGACTCCACGCACCGTGAGAACACCACTGATCTACATACCTAACGGTCGAAATTCCTGGGGAAATGTAGCCGCCTTTATATACAGATCAGTTGATAACATGCTTTGGTTCTTAGAGGCTGAAATGTAGATAAGGTTTACAGAGTTGTGTGGAACATAGGTTTATGTAGACAAAAATAGGATCATTGTTTTTATAGATGTGGGTAGGCATTCAACTAAAACCTCTAGTAGGATAAAAAAATCTTATCTTATATTCGATTCTATTGCGACGTTATCACAAACTGAACTAGTTAGCTTCTAAATAATCATTTTGGAATTTTGCAAAAATACATAAATACCAGCCGGTATGAAGTAATCGACTTACTCCGATTAAGGCTAACGTCTGAAAGTAACACCATAGTTCTATTTGCACAACCACAAGCCACACGCACGCGCACGCACGTACACGCACGCACACGCACGTACACGCACGCACACGCACGTACACGCACGCACATGCACCCACACGTACCCACACCGTTCCGAGCAATACCTCTCTTAGTCTAGATCACTTATCTCAGATAACTTATCTTATCTTTAACATCAAATAAGACCAGAAAAATAGATTATATAATAATCAGTGTCTACGACTTTATCCACCTCTTTAGGATAGCATATTAAAACTATTTACTGTATCTTGCCTTGAGGATCCCTCCAGCTAGGTCTTGCCTTTAGCTCTACGTCTTCAGCAATGGATTCTGTGCCAGGCTTGTACACTTTTAGAGGGCGGGGCTTTACGCGCGCCGCCTAGTCGGCGCTCCGCCTTCGTACCGCCTTCTTGAAAGGGTCCTATGGCCCGAGTTATAAGAGTCAGCATTTGAGATAAAATAAAAAACTATTAATTATAGCGTATAAAAATAAATTTATTATACTCTAACGTATTATAAGAAACTTGGCAGACACTCTTCTCTTTAAAATAATGATAATGTTTTCAGAAGTATTCCGAACTCTTTGTGAAGTTATTCATTCGAGTTATCGTGTGAAGTGATTAGTAACATGCACATTTGTTAACTTAATCATGAATTAAATGTTGGTGCTCTATTCCAACACAACGAGCATTCTGTCCTACAGACAGACTCTCGTAGAGGGTGCTACGAGATACTGTATTCCTATGGAACCATTGTTGCCTTTTGATGTGAAATACGTGGCTTTTTAAAATCTAATGGATTATTTTGGATGGTAGGTATTATAAATTAGTGTAGTTATTATAGGTGATTCTCTCTGCGTAGTGTCGCATCTTGCGCCGCCGCGAGTGTTCCGAGAAGCGCTCGTTGCGGTCGCGGCTGGCAGTTTATAACCGCTGCGTGGGACTCCATTACTTTCCGCCGCGCGCCGCGACACCCACCTAGCTAGGTAGACAGATAAATACACAAGATGTAGTGAAACCAGTGGAAGTGGTATCAAACTCCTATAGAAATTTCTAGAAAATTTTAATCACCTTAGAATCTGTTTGCTTATTCGGTATGCTTTGTGACTTTCGATCAATTTATTTAACCAAAGTTTGGCATACAGCACGCAGTACTATCAAAACCTCAAACCTCAATCACTCAAACATTTATTTACTTTAAGGGTTAAAATTACTACTAAATGGAAAATTCAGAATCATATAAACTTCAGTTACTTACTATGTTTGTGTTAGGAAAATTAAGACTAATGCAACCCTAAAACAAAAAGAAATATATTCAATCTTTTGATTCTAATCTGGTAACTAATTCTTACTAATATGTATTATAAATTCGAAAGTAACTCTGTCTCTCTGTCTGTTTGTTTGTTAAGTTTTCAAGACTAAACGCCCGGACCGATTTCTATGAAATTTGGTACCCTCCTATATAGATGATTATGACCGGGATTGCGACAAATACTACGTCATGTTTTTATTGTCAAACCGCGCATGCAAAGCCGCGGGTCACACTAATATTATAAATGTGAAAGTATGGATGTTTGTTTATTTATTTGTTTGTTTGTTACTCAATCACGTCGCAACGGCTTAACCGATTTTGATGGAATTTGGTATATACGAAGATTATAACTTGGATTACCACATAGGCTACCTTTTATCTCATAAATCAGTTCCGATGGGATAAAAATGGGGTGTCAAGTCAAGTTGCAACAGCGAGTTTAGCTTTATTTCTAGGTTACCTAAACATTTATTAGTGTAAGGTGTACGAAGTCGCGGGCAACAGCTATTGCAAAATAAAGCCAAACTATAATAACAAAAATTTTTAGAAAATAAAAAGTTCCATCATGCCTCTTCCACTTGTCATATACTCTCTGTTTTTGGTTTAAATCAGGTAGAGTAGAGAGGGCGCACACATCGCATTAAATGAAACCTCTCACTTGTCCCAATAACCCTGCGGTTGCGGCAAATGTTAAATTAGTCAGCGATAGTTCGACAATCAAAACTATTACTTATTAATGGTTGTTTTAGAAAATAACAACCTTTATTGGGAAATACGTTGATCAAATGGGATGAAACATAGGCTCCTTTTATTAATAGGGCTTGTTGTATGCCGCCATTTATTTAATGATACTCACTAAAAGGCTAAAAGGCTCTCGTAGCGTCTATTCTAGTCATTACAGATTAATTCTTTCGTATTTTATTTTATTGCTCGTTTTCAAAACAAAATATAAAATATAAACAAAATTAGGTATTTGTAAAAAGAAAATTTGCAAATGATGCAAACATCCAGTGCGGGAATGGATCCTGCAGCCTTTTGCATTAGTCGACAAATGGACCCCACGTCGCCTCCGAAGTGGGTAGTAGAAATAACTATGAATGTAATAATTCAAGGGGACTACTTACCTGGAACACTGGCTGATGGTACGCCTGTTACTTGAGTGTTCCCTCGCGACCCGCCGCTGCCGCCGCCGCCGCCGCCGCCGCCGCCGCGACGCAAGGGTGCGATATTGGCGACCCGCGGCGCCATGCATTATGTATGCCGCTGTAATATCGTGATCATTGCCTTTGCTTTTCGTTAGTGTTTATCTATTTACATTGTTTATTCAGATGTCGATTGTGCGAAGCATGAGTTACTGGTTCGGAACCGCTTTTGGTGTTTTATATTGCATTTTCGTTCCGTCAGAGAACTAAAATGATAAAATCCAGCTGCTTTAACTAATAATGAAAGTTACACCCAATAACGGATTTACATTTTATGAGTTTATGTTATTTGTACAAGAAACTTTTTAACAAAAATAGAACCGATTTCAAAAAACAGAAAATCGAAAAATGTCCAGACGCTTTTGCAAATAGAAGAGTTTGATGATTTTTCATAAGATTTTGACCAAATTTATTCTATCAGTTTTTAACAAAAAAATAATCATAATAATCCAAGAACGCGGTAGCGAGTTATCGCTACACATACCTACATTATAAAAATATCCTTCTTTTTTGAAGCCGTTTAAATATAAACGTCACGTCCACTAAATAATTTTCTATAAAATTTACAAATTTACTAAGAAACATAATGAGGATTAATTCTATTGACCCCTGACTATAGGATTGACATCAGTGATGGTGTCAGAATGCGCTTTCACGAAGGTTTGACGTACCCAGAGTACTACTCACTCACTACGAATTCCAGCTAAAACTTTAACTAACAAGTTTCTTTATTTTATTTATTTTGGGAAAACAAACAGCTTCAAAGTAAGAATATAGTATAAAGCGGGGTCAACAAAATGTAACATTGTGTGACAAGGGGAAGGAGGGGGGGTCAAAATGTATATCTATACAAAAATAATTGAAAAAGGAGGAGGGGTTTTCACCTTTGAGACAAGGACGGGGGGGGGGGGGGGGGTCAAAAACATTTATGGATGGATGGCCCCTAATAGGTGGTAGAAAAAACTTTTTCAACAAGTTTGCACATGTAGAGCGTGAGATTATCCAAAAGAATAATAGTTACCTACATTACATACAATATTTAATGAAAATCCATCATCATTATCGTCATCATCCTCAGCCCGTGTTGACCCACTGCTGGGCATAGGCCTCTCTTTGTTTCTGCAATTTTTCCCGATCCTGCCCGAAAAGCCATATCAATCAACAAACATACATACATATATGAAGGAATAAGCTTATTTTTTTATTGTTATTACAAGTATATAAGTAGGAATAATTGTATGTAGTCAGAGAAAAGTGTATTTCAACGTCATTTGGAATCTAGTAATTTTTTAGTCTCGAAATCACCACCGCTTCGGTCGTCGCCACCGCTTCGGTCATCGCCACCGGTGCGTAAATGCATGTAACTGGACGATTATTACAAACATACATATGCTTTAACATAATGGTTTTTAAACAATTTAATACAAAATTGGCCGTGTTTAAATACATACATAATACATAAAATAATAAAACATAATGCTGGACATTTTACACAGCGCCATCTAGCCCCAAACTAAGTAGAGCTTGTACTATGGGAACCAGATAACTGATAGAATACTTATATACTTTTTTTTTGTAAATATATAGTTATAATACATATAGAAACAACCAGACCCGGAACAAATGTCTGTAGATCGTGCAAACATTTGTTCCGCAGTGGGAATCGAACCCGCAACCTCCTGCGTCTCAGCCGGCTATTCGCTCATTTACCACGGAGGTCGTCGGTTTAAGCATGTATGTTTGTAGTAATTGTCCAGTTACATGCCTTTACGCACTGGTGGGGACGTTACGGTTAGAATTTTGAGAGTAAACCTCTAATAATGCCTCAATTTTTCATTTGAAAGAAACCTCTGTATTCTAAAACATACTTGCTCTAATAAGATCATCAATATATCCTTAAATTGCAGTGATTTCCTCAGCTTACCAAATGCAATTCCCACTTGATATGAATCGCGTAGATAAAGCGGTGATTGAATATGATAATATCGCGGCGGCGCAGGGCGGGCGGCGGGCGCCAGCGGGGGCGGCGTCACTTCCGTCGCCACTCGACCTCTTCCGGTCGCGCATCCGCCCGCATATCCGGATTATCTGTTGTGCTTTAAAACCACATAATTTATTTTACATTCTTTATTAATATGCGAATCAGAGTTTTGAATCTGTGAATGTTTGTTTAATAATATTTTTTGTGGACAGTGATATACTGATCAAAGGGCGAGTGGCGTATCTGTATAGTAATCCACAATGTATAGTTTTGTAACTATATGTACTGGTATTGTGCCTTGGTAATGTATAAACAGAGATGTGAGTGTTGATCGGCGGCGCGCGGCGTAATGTTGTGGTTGAGTCCGACGGAACACCGCCGCATACAACACTTCTATCATGGTAGATATTGTCGTGTTAAAACTTATTTATAAGAGTTCATATCTTATATCAGATCAATAATATCCTACTACTAGTTACTTTTTAAATAAGTCTCCCTTAATCATGACAAAACGGCTGGACCTAGTTAAATTCGTTAGTAGGAAATAAATAAAACACATAGTTAGTTACCTACATAATTTTTGTAAAATGTTGTACAATGCTAAAAATATAATTTCATTTTGACCGATTTACGTAGAATCAAGTTTTCACTATGAAGTCTTAGTCCTTGTTCATGAGAAATTGGGCTATGAAGTCTTAGTAGCGTTCAACGCGCTTCACTTGCGTATCAAAGTGGTCGTGGACATCCCACTGATATTATAAATGCGAAAGTTTGTATGGATGTTTGTTACTCTTTCACGTCGTAACAGCTGAACCGATGTTGATAAAATTTGGTATGTACGTAGATTATAACCTGGATTAACATATAGGCTACTTTTATTTGACAATTAACGCGTGCGAAGCCTCTGGCGTAAGCTAGTGTATTATTTAGACTTTATTATACTCGTAATGTTTACGCGTATAATACAATAACCATTGTCAATTTTTGACGTAAGAATAAAATAAATTTGCGAGGATAACAACGGCTATAGGTACTTTATGGCACGGCACGCTATACAAAATAAAAACAACACATTTATTCAAGCAATTATGTAGCTCATATAGAGAAGGACACAACACAAAAGATATATTAAAACTTATATTAAACATGGTTTTTGAGAGCATGCCTTTGACAGCAATGTCCGATGTACGGGCAGTCTACTCTGCCGGCTACGAGTATCATTGCCAAGGCCATGTTCCTCTTGAAAAGTTCTGTCCGCGAAATATTCGAAACTTGAAAGGCGAATGGCAAAGAAAATGTTGAGGATTAATTACAGTTTGTTTGCAGACCCGTACGCGGCGCTGAGCGGGGGCGGCGGCGCGCGGGGGAGCGGTGGCGGACAGGTGCAGCTGTGGCAGTTCCTGCTGGAGGAGCTGGCGGCCGGCGCGCCCGGGATCTGCTGGGAGGTGAGCAATGCACACGCTAACCAGGGGCTAAGGTTCTGATAAAGCATCTCTATTTATTTTGTTCTAGCAAAAGTTCTCAAAATGATTCAGATATGAAATGTTTTAGTTTCAATTTATCAAAACCGTATGTTCACTTTACAAACAATAGAGGAACACTTTGTGATCTGCTACAAAGCTGGTGATCCAAACTCTGCAAACTCATGCGGAGGATAGTTTAATTCGTCACTCAGGATGATTGTTCGGAAATTTTAAGAAGTAGGTACTTGGGCATTTCTCATCAAATTTCCAAATTTTATTTTTCATTTCATAAAAAAAATTATAAATATATATATTTTTTTTTGCAAAATTATAAAGTTTTACTTTAATGAGTTTTATTAAAAATGAAGGCCCTCCATATGTTTGTGTATAACATGTAGAAAAATGACTTTTAAAAACTATGGAATGAGGGAAAGACTGACAGGATGGAGGAATGATTTTTATGACAATTTGATACTAAATGAGTAATAAAAAGCATTAGTTAATTTGTGAATATATGTATTGAGATCTGTTTTATACTCCAGAGAGCCATTTATGTTCTCATAAAAATATCACATAGCTATTATTTAAGTATTAATCTCACTTATTTTGGTCTCAAACTCTAAGTTACATTTCAGTCAGACTCAACTTTACTTTCAGCTTCTTGATAATGTAGTTCCCCCTTTTAATTAAAATTAGCATCTATATTTTTTGTACTACATATTCCCAGCTATATAACTGTTCATCTATTATAGCTGGCCATCCCCAAAATTTTAGTCATTGCTGCATACACCTCACCATTACACCCTTTTCAAAAACAGAAGTAACTTGTCCAGGATATCTTTTATTTTCCCATAAAACAAGAACATAATCCCCAATGTCTTCTGTTCGAAATTTCCAGATTTTGTTGTGTCAATTTCTTTGGACGTCACAGTAGAAGTAGAAGGCATAGATAGTCCGCCATTGTCATCATCTATATTGACTAATATATCAATTTTGATTGCCTTTCGAGGTTGCCTGTTGCGTGTTTTGGTGCAAGTATGAGTCTAGTGTTTTTCAAAATATCCTAAATGATGATGAGTACAATCTTCAACACAATCTACGCTTAATAATTATAGACACCTGGTTTAAAGAACAAGTTTCAACGTGCTCAAGTCTATAATGTCGTGACTTTAGGCTACAGCTCTGTCAGCTGTTCTTTTCAGAGTTCCGCCGATGCCATCGGGTGCTCTTTTGCCATGCCCTGTCTAAGAATAATACCATGAGAAGTGAGCAGCTTCTGGATAAATTTATTTTAAATGACGACAGAATATTTCCAACATGTATTTATTCTTATATTGAGTAACAGGCCCAACACTCAACATATGCAATCTCAGTCGTAAAGCAATCTTGACAGTGCATCACCGTATTTTTCTTACAACGTCAGGAACTCGTATATTCTTTAAAAGCGAAGACACTAGTTGCTGGGCGTCTGCGTCAGTATTTTTAGATATCAATCTCAAATCACTCGTTCCTTACTTTATTTTCCAAACTTTTAATCTTCGCGTACAGAATAGCTCGCCGCTTGCGCATTCTACGTCTATTGAGAGCAGATAAGCTCTGCGCTGGAAAGATGGTGCAGGACTTGGTGGGGGAGTTTCATCAACTATTCTTTGTAAAAAAAAATGTAATGTAATTCGCTTTTTCCTACATACTTTATTATTCTTTTTCCATTGTTTTCGTTTTTGTCTAGCTTCTCTTGGACTCATAGAACTTATATATGTATATATATATATATATATATATTATATATATATGTTTGAAATTACATCATATTTACAAAATACAATATTTAAAATTATCACATACATAATAAAATAAAACAGTCAAAAATAATAAAATAAAATTAAACATAATGTACCTAAACCACCTAAATATGTCAAAAAAAATGACAAAAAAAGGTCAACTGAATAATAATCATGAAAGAATATAAAATAAAAATGATTTAGAATAATACTACTAAGGATAATACATACATGTCACAAATTAATTAAATTGACTATTAACTATGAAAAAATAAAAACGACTATTCAATATTATCAGAAGTCATAAAATCATTAACTGAATAGAAACACCCTTTCAACAAAAGCTTTTTTAGTCTTGACTTAAATTTAAAAGGACTCTAGATAAAGCGGTTTTTTAACCACGTCCATTAAGACTACTAACCGTATAGGCTGGGAACTGTCAGAATAATTAAACTTGACCTTTACTTTTTTTCTTTTAATACTTTAATCTTTCCTTTTCACACAAAGCTTTTAAAGACTCAGCATTACTTTTCATTAGTTTTGGCCACTTTCGGTCGTACTCTTTCTTTTTTTATTTATTTTCTTCGTCACTTAACTTCTTGACTTTCCTCGTTCTTGATATACATTATATATCTGTTAAAAATGAAAAAGCATGCTATACAAGCTGAAGAAAAACAATAAAACGCACACCACAATTTTATATGTATATGCATAAATCATTCCCTCATACAATTGTCATTCCCTCACTTTGTAATATAGTGGGGGGAATGACCGTGAGGGAATGACAGATTTGAATAAACGCCATTGTAACCAACCGAACGTAACCTGAAATTAATTAAGCATTTTGTGAATTCATTTTACTCCCCAAAACAAAATAAAAACATTAAAACTCTCGAATAATATCATGACTTACCTTTTAATATAAACAGTGAGGTAATAACACAGAGAAATGTAATGTTTAAATTATTTAAATCAAATACTTTTTTGTAGCGACTCCTTTCACTATTACGAAAATCTGCCATGTTGACATTATTAGCCGTATTGCCAAGTTTTAAAAACTTAACAGCTGCGTTCAAAAATGTAAAACGGTGCGATCACAGATCGAATATTCGTACCGGCGAGGGAATGATTTAATTTTAAGGGGCATAATGTTTAAATATTTTCTTTTATATACATATTTATTTGTGAGCAATGAAAGCTTGAGTATACAATCAATACTTATTACCAAATATTTTAGTAGATAATATTAAATTTAGAAGAATATGAACAGATCTGATTACATATATTTTTTTATTATTAATTTCAGACCGAGGGACAAGATGAGGGAATGATTTTTAGACTAATAAATTAACCGTATCTTTTTTTTGTGAATATATTATCTAAATTATTGCTTTTAAAATATAAGTGTAGATACCTCGTAACATGATAAAAAAAAGTAACTTTGATGATAAATCCATATAATTTAGCATTAATGGCTCAGGACATAAATTACGAAATTTGATGAGAAATAAATAATTAAATAAATAAATATTGTTGGACATCTCACACAGCGCTATTTAGCCCCAAATTAAGCAGAGCTTGTACTATGGGAACCAGATAACTGATAGAATACTTATATACATTTTTTTTTTGTAAATACATACTTATAATATATAGAGAAACAACCAGACCCGGAACAAATATCTGTAGATCATGCAAACATTTGTTCCGCAGCGGGGATCGAACCCGCTACCTCCTGCGTCTCAGCCGGCTATTCGCCCACTGCACCACGGAGGTCGTCTTACACGCACTTACATATGTATTTACATAGGTTTTCTTGTTAGGTTTATTGGATTCGTCCTGGTTGGAGTTGGAAGTTGTTTTACAACTATTTCAGGCATAACGTATGACATATAGGTAACAGTACACTTGTGTTTTTTCTCTATAAATCTACATATCGAATTACAATCATTTTAAACATTCTTTGGTGCTACGAGTAGGTACTTATAAATAAAAAATACCGATCTAGATTGGTAATCACTTATATAAATATGAGCGTATTTTGCATGTTTATGAATTAAATTACCAAAAAACTAAATGTATTTAATCCAACCAAGTTATTTCTTGACAATTTCATGACTCACAGTAAGTCTTGTTACAATTTTTGATATCTACAAAAGATATGAACGCGCTAGTGCTACGCCGGCGTCGCGGCGCTGCTACGGTCTTTCATCAAAAGTCTGACACGTAAAAATTGCTGTAATATGGCCATGTTCACGGAAATCTGCGCATTTATGGAAGACTAAACTTACGTATTAAATTTATCTGAAGATCGATTGAAGATTGTAAAAAGTGACTATTGAAATAACGGCTGATAGAGACAGTATATGTGCGGCTGAAATAGGTACGGAAGAAAAATACATATTGTACTGACCCCACGTAATGTGGAAAAAGTTTGCAAGAACTGGAAGCCAATAAAAATCCATTAAAAAAACAAGCGCAAAGCACATTGAAGTGGCACGGACGTGGCGCGGGCTTCTGCCCTCAAAAAGTGTTTATGCTAAGAGGTGGGTGGAATTGCAGGGTCCCCCTGGGGACGGTGAGTTCCGCCTGTCGGATCCGGACGAGGTGGCGCGCCGCTGGGGCCGCCGTAAGCAGAAGCCCAACATGAACTACGACAAGCTGTCGCGCGCGCTCAGATACTACTACGACAAGAATATTATGAGCAAGGTAAATACTACTTTGTAATGTTTTCTGCGTTGGGTTAACAACCTTTCTTTCTATTATTCTGTGTTTTTCTTGTTTCTAATTGTTATTATTATTCTTAATGTATCTGTTAAAAACAGTACTTACCATTTTTATCTGAATAAACTTCTTACTTACTTTGTACAATATAAATATAAGCTTACTCAAGCGAAGTATCAAGATACATCTTTTGCTACTACCTAATATGATTCATCTCAAATTTCCTTAGTTTTGGTTCTGCCAAAATAGTGCTTAATCGAATGCTTAGCGCAATCACTGAGCGCTCGGTGACGCCTAGGTGAAAAACAGCTTTGTGTGCGCCGTTCGCTGTACGTGTAGGAGGGGAATGTGCCCCCCCTACCTGTCAACGATTTCTGTGCGCAAGCCTCTGTAGGCAAATTTTTTTAATATTTCGAGTATCGTATGAGCTCCATAAGTAAAGGTTGCGCCGAGGGAGAAATAAAGTTCTTAAATAGAGAGTCGCAGCTGAACTAGAGGTTTCGTTTTTGTCAATTATGAATGGCTGAAGTAGTCAGTACGTTTTATGGGCAGATAAATTAAACATTCGATTCGTTTGTGTTAGGTGCACGGCAAGCGGTACGGTTACCGGTTCAGCTGGGCGGGTCTGACGGCGGCGTGCCAGGCGCAGGCTCCCGACGCGCCGCCCTACTGGCACTACCTGACGCCGCCCGCCCCGGCTGCGGTTCCGCGCGACCACCATCTGCCGCCGACAACACAATGATCACAGGATTCCGCAATGGTTCAGAGACGTACTCATACAACTTCTTATAGCTTAGAATATCTAGCCATTAAAAATAGTACTTATGATAGTTAACATACATAATCTATCATTATAAGTTTTGTACAGATGAGACGCGCGATAATAACAGGTACTCCTACTTACATTTTAAGTACAAGTAGTTACTGTAGGTAGAAGATACCCGCTATACATATTGTACAAGAGTCAAATTAATGTTTTTAAGGTTCTGAACCGAAATGGTAAAAACGGAACCCTTATGGTACGACTTTGTCCGTCCGTCTGTCACAGCTGATTCTCTCAGCAACTACTGAAGCCATCTTGAAATTTAAAATAGTTATACATAATATTGACTCACCCCTATTGAAAGTAAAATAATTCAAAAACAGTTTCATCCTTATTATCAAAATGCCAAATAAGAGTTACTTGGTCCAATGGGGTTTCATATACAATCTTAATTTACATATTCCAAAACCATTTTTGTATGTTGTATCGTTTTGGATTTATGATAAAAATATCATTCTCCCCCCCTTACCTCCGAAGTTTGCAAAGTGTGTAATCTGAAATAAATATGTTTAATAGCTATAATTATATCAAAATATTACAGGAAAATTGAAACGAAGTCTCAATCTAGAACAGTTTTTTTAGATATCGGCCTTTAAAGTTTTCTTGATTACCGCTCACGTAACTAACCGGTGTTGCTAAATTAACATAAATGTAGGTTCGGAACCCCTCGGTGCGCGATTCTACTCGTACTTGAACAGTCTTTTAATAATGCTGGACATCTCACCTTGCTCTATCTAGCCTAAACTAAGCAAAACTTGTACTATGAGAACCAGATAACTGTTTGAATACATGTAGGTATAAATTACATAATAGGTATCATAATATAAACAGTATTTTTTTTTTAAATTTGTAATTTTAATTTATAGAGAAATACCCAGACCCAGAACAAATATATTTAGATCACGAAAAAATTTGTTCCGCGGCAAGAATCGAACCCGCCACCTCCAGCGTCTCAGCTGGCTATTCTCCCAATGTAACGTCGTCTATTTTATACAATAACCAACGTTTATCAAAACATTGTTATGTGATCTGTACGAGTATCTGTATTTGTTTTAAACACCGAAATCGGTTTAGCCAAATAACCATACATCATACACTTCACATTTATAATTTAGGTTATGTAGGATGAAATTGTAGATTATTAGATATCTATAAACTTGTCGTCGGCTGTTTAAGTACCTATCTAATTAGTGGTGGTTATCAAACATAGCTACCTAAACTAACAACATTATTACGAATGAAAGGTCCACATGTCCACCATCACATATTTTATTGCTGCGATTTATTCCTTTCAAATAAATAGGTACAAGGAGTCCTTACTTATAAACTTTGTAGAACCAGGTTTAAGTTTAGTGTTATATTAAACACTAGCTGACCAATCCGCAGCTTCGCGCGCGTAGTTTTTCAATAAAAACATTACCCTCCGCGCAGTTGGATAAAAGTACCCTATGTTACTCCGGGATAATGTAGCATTCTAATGGTGAAAGAATTTTTGAAATCGGACCAGTAGGTAGTTTTTGAGTTTATTAGTTACAAACATACAAAAAATTTTTCATTATAATATCTTAGATTACATAATTTGCATTTGTTTGTTCATAGTATGATATACTTTAGATCTAAGATAGTAGGTATGCTAAGTATTTGAATGGAGCTGAGCTCTACACGCTTCTTATAAAATATTATATTAGTTTGTTTATGTTTTTGCAGATTTTATTTACTTGTCTGTAATTATCATCACAAAATACTGTAGCGTTAAGTAATGATACAAAGGGGTTTCGAATATGCATGTTAACCCCAATAGGAAGTAATTCTATCTGAAACTGAACAAATTCATAAATTCAAGGATCGCGTGTCTACGGACCGCACTGTTATGTTGACCGCACTTATACCAAAATACGATTTATTTATTGAGTTGTAAATAAAATGAGTAAATAAACAATGCTAAGTGACTTTCCACTGACACAAGATTCAAAATATTTTTATTCATTAAAATCACAAGGATCACCTTGAAACGCAAATTTTACTGCCTGTTCCTTCGCGACCGAGCCAGGAAAGAAAGGCAAGAAACAAGGCTGGTTGTTCTTTTTATTGATCCTTTTAGAATAGGTGCATAACTAACAATAAAGAAAATAAATTAAGTTGTAACATTTTTGAACGAGTTGGAGCAATTTCAAACCCAAGTTCCTCTACCATCTAAATAATCCGATATTTTATAGTAGGCTATTTTATAAAGATTTTGTTTAATTACGTATTTAAATTTGTTAATTGTCAGTTTTTGTACATCCCTTGGGTTTGGGAGTTTATTATAAAAGTGTACACGATTTACTAACTTTATGGAGTCTACAAGTGGAACAACGAGTTTATCTTTATTAGTATTAAAATTATGATTATCGCTATTTTTATTATTTTTGTGAATATTTAACAGATTTTGATAGATTTATTGACAAGGGAATGTCATAATATTTATTTCTTTAAACTTATGGCGTAATGACTGGAGCGGGAGGTATTCCTAGTCGAAGACGTGTTAGGTATTTGTAATGGCAGCTTATCACATAGAGCTGCTATTCCACTAGAGATATGCGAGGAAGCTAAGCGGTGAGTGAGATTTAAGCTAAGCTACGAAACTATGTATTTCCACCAAAGCTAAGCTGTGTAGCGATGAAGATCCTTAGCTAGCTACTCTCGCTGCAACAAATAATAATAAGGTTTAACCGCAGCCGCAGGGTTGCCATACATAATGTTTCCCAAAAAGAGCTATTTTACAGTATTCCTTTAGTAAAAATATATAATTTTGTAAAGTCGTAAAACAAACTTAGTTGGTGTGAGTGAACTCATAGCATATTCCATACATATTTGTATAGCATATTTTCATTACATATTTCGAAATTAGTGAAGCACCCTGGCCCTGTATGTATAATAATATCTAGATAAGTTATAAAATAGTGTATCTCATTAGTGTATACTTACATTTCTTTAGGATTAGGTGTATGGCGTCAGAAGGTGGATAAGTTATCAACTTTGTAAATAAAACCTCGCCAACTCAAACTATCGCTGCTAAAACAACTATGTTTACTTTTATATCTGTGTTGTGTGTATTATCAATTTTATTGTACTTATGTTTAGCTCCCATTATTATTAGTTTATTTTTCAGACACGATTTTATAATTGTAAATGAAATTAACTACTATTATAAATATAATTTTCGTGTACATAAGATATTATTATTATTTATTTATTCATTAAGACAACAATGGATCCATTTTGTTAGTAAAAAGCTTAAATCTAGGGGAATTAGTATTTAATTAGTAATTGCGATTTAGTCCTCTGCGTGAGCTTCCACATCAGAGGACAATCGGGTTTGTTGGCGATGACGTTCAGGATGGTGAAATAATGATACCTCATACTTACTATCAAAGTTACTTGTAGCTATAAATATCTCGTTTTCCTAATAAAGTTCCTTTCGAATAAAGTGTTAAATCGTTGTTCTTACCCGACCACGGCGACGCAAAAGGAGGATTATGTGTAGCTCCTTTTTCCTAAACGCTCTAAAAACTCCGACAAGTCGACCACTATCTTTTTCAATTAAATTGTATACAATGTTAATTACACAATACATAATATTAACAGTCCATAGTTAAGTAAGTAAAATATTTAAAATCATACTTCTTATTTTCTTAGCATACAAATGAATGCAACTTCCAATCGCAAGGTTTTTCTTAGGCTGGCCTCATACATCCGGAATGGCTCTCTGGATTTATAATCTGAATTCATATTATTAATCCAGAAAACTCGCATAAGCATACAATATCAGTATGCTCCACACACATTCTGATTTTTTCAGATTATGAATTTCTCAGATCGATCTGTAAGAATGATACTGATGAGCGTTCTGAATTCCGGATCGGAATATTTAAGATATGTTCACATTTAAAGGATGAATCCAGTGTGTGCGTTTGCATTTCTTTTTTTTATTATGTAGAGCCAAAAGCAATGTGATTAGTATTCGTTCCTCTTCTATAAAGCCGTTTACATATGCCGGGAATCACAAGACTACTGATCAATCTGAATTTTTAAGATATGTGTGAGGCAAAGTGCCGGAATTTAGAATATGAATTTTAGATTATGAATCCAGAGAGCCATTCCGGATGTATGAGGCCAGCCTTAAAGTCCGTGTACCAGTAGAAGGTTTTTTTTGATAAAAAAATGTATCCTTATTATAACCATGAAGGAAAATGATCGTAAGGAAAGGAAACCTAATGGGTAGGTAGTATTTATTACGGGTTTGGCTGCTATAAAATGTTACATTTCAATAAAAAAGAAAGACAATGTTAATTTGGAAATGAATATTTTACCGAGTGTTCCTTCGCGTCCAAGCCAGGAGAGAATCAATAAGGCAAGAAACAATGCTGATTATTATTTTTAATGAGCCTTTTATCTACTTATTTTATGGTTTTGCCTCTGATCTACCTACGTAGTTAGATATCTTCACGGATCTGCGTAATTAGTGAATCCACCATAGGGATTATCAATGATTAAAGTTTTTTTATTTTTTATAGTGTGTGTCACCGCATAATTACGTAAGTATATGAAGTCGCATTTGCTCGTAAGATTCCTGTCAATGTAAGTTGTACTATTCCAAGGGTAGTGAGAGTTTATTTAATATCCCGATCTTTTTGATAATAAACTTTATAGATTGCAAGCGACCGGCGAGTTCATAAAGGCAAACTAGGCTACGGCCTAGGGCGTATTAGGGGCATCGAAATAGAAAAATAATACAGTATGTTTGTTGATCAAGCGAAGCGATATCTCCAAATCAACTTGGGCAAATCGGCGTTGTATGTATGTATGTACGTTTGTTTGTCCGAGGACAACTTTCGAAACGTTTATTCGATCATCGTGAAATTTGATATATAGGTAGGTAGTGATGGCACAATTTTGTTGTGACTCAATGAACTAAAAATTTGGGGGGATTGTTGAGATATTGGGGTTCAAGAGGGGTAAAAATAAACAAAACGGGACTATCCGGTAAAGTGGCACGTCTAATAAAAGGTATTTGTGATTACATTTAGATTCCGTTTTATTTTTAGATTAAACCTTGTAGTTTTTAAGTTATTAGCATTATTAAAATTTACGGGGTGCACCAGTAACCTAACACTACTGAAATTTGGTATGCGTGTAGCTTTAGTGACACAAATATAGGCAAAAGTCTGAAATCCAGAATAACTACAATTTCTACCCCAAAAAATACAACGAATAATATGTTTTTGTTTTTATGGGAGACTCGCGAGATCTCAGTTCGGGGCGAACCACTAGTTATTTACAACTTGAAAATATTCCCGATTTCTCTCACTTTTCTACCAAAATATTTTTATTTGCTCAACAATGACTCAAGAAAGACTTGTGGGATTGTCAACTTTGGGTTGGACTTGTAGGAGCAAGAATTTTTCCCTTTTGCCAAAAGAATGGCAAGAAAAATAATTTTACCTAAACTAACGTTTTTTTTTAGTTTTACTTTTTATATTGAAAAAAAGGAAGGTGCCCTTTATGTAATAAATGAATACTCTAATATTTAGATTAAAAATTACACACTTAGTCTGTTTACATGAATGTTTTATTTTGCCACGAGTTCTCTAAAGGCACCGTTCCAGTGTTTTGCCCGCGGCGCCAGGCATGCTCGGGCCGGCACTGATTGTAAGTACCTCCAACATTGAGTGATATGAGCGATAAGATGGATAAAGTTCAATAATAATGTAAAAGCTGACGCCGCGGTGTTATGTAGGGACAGAGCGCAGCGAAGAGCGGATACTGATAGAGCCCACGCAAGCCACACACGAGATACACAACATTTTACAACATGGTGCTATCCAATTGTAAGTATTTTACCTATTAGAAAGTATTTCTTTTACAATGTTAATAACATGCCAGCGTTAATCAACATAAATGAATACATGAACAATTTAATTTTATGTAGATATAAGTATGTTTTGGTATTTATTGTATTATTATATTAGGGAATTATCATGGACACCAGGTTATCATGAGTGCCATGTATTGCTGATATCAGTCGCAAAATTTTGCTTCTTCAGCTTCGTTAAGTAGACGTCGTAACTTTTTACCGACCGCCCCCAAAATTGCGCTTGCACAATCCCTTCTACTTCATATCTTAGATTACGCCGACGCCAGTGACCTCGACATTTCCGAAGTCAAAATGAGCAAACTTAAGCGCCTTCAAAACCTTTGTATTCGGTTCATATTCGGCTTGCGCAAGTATACCATGTCTCAGAATTCCGCGCAAAACTCAAATGGCTCCCTATCCGTCTTCGCCGGAATGCACATATCCTGTCACTTCTTTATAACATTCTCTTTAAGTAAATCCGTCTTTGGCCGTAAGTTAAGCTTAGTAATAGTTTGTTTCTATATAATAAGTGCTGTGGATTTTGTTAAATAAATCAGCGCTTGTTCAATTTCCGCTGAGAACAGTTGTGCTACTCGCGAGCGCGCGTACCGACAGTGTACAGCGCTAACGCATCATAACAAAGCCGTCGCAACCGACGGACGGCCTGACCGCGATGACCCAGTTCATTATTGCGTAAGGTTCGTTTGCAGGCGACAAACAATATTGTTAAGGCGACGCTATTGCTTTAACAATGGATCACATTCCACCAAAAGATAGCAGTGTGTTGCTACAAACAGAAACGGAGCATATGCTGTACGACCGATTTATAGAGCAACAAGATCTCTATCTGGAGGAAAAAAAGAGAGAAAGAGGCTGCAGTGCCTTGTAGAAGACTTGAAGAGCCAGGTTGAAATTCTACAACAGCAGCTGAAATGCCTGGCGAATCAAAATAAATGAATCTAAATCGATTCACATAAACTTCACCAATAAAAAAGGACAGTACTGTCCGGTATACATTAACAGTAAGCTCATACCATATGCAAACACGGCAAAGTATTTGGGCATGACGCTTGATGCGAAGCTACGCTGGAAAGCTCACGGTAAGAAAAAAAATGAATTGGAACTACGTGATAAAAGAATGTAGGTACCTACTGATTGCGGAAGGCATTCGACGCTCGCGGTACAAAACAAAATACTACGGTACAAACAAGTCTTGATGCCTGTATGGACTTATTGTATTCAGCTATAGGGCTGTACCAAAAAGAGTAATGTGGAAATAATACAACGCTTCCAAAATAAAGTACCGAGGGAAATAGTTAATGCGGCCTGGTATGTCAGAAATTATGACCTGCACCGGGACCTCAACATAGAGGTCATCACCAAAATTATAAAAAAATATGCAGAAGTTCATGAGCATAGACTTCATCACCATGTGAACGTTGATGCTATCCAGCTCCTCGACAACACGGACATAGTGAGAACACTCAGGAGAACTAAGCCTTTTGAGTTAGTGTAGTGTAAATGAATAATAGTGTGTGAGTAGTGAAAGTGTTAGTGCTACTATAAAGAACACATGAACAAAGTGTCTTCCCCTTAACTAGAGACAGTAAGAAATGTGCTATTGGACACATTCTTAGTTTATGTTATACTTAAAAAACTAGGTCGTAATTAAATTACTCATTAGCCTATACATGGCTAGATTGTAATAATATTACTAATGTATAAAAACCTTCTTATCTAAAGGAGCGTTTCTGTATCAGGCACACTCTTTCTTTCTCTCTCTCACACTCTTCATACCTTTGTTGTTACAAACGTCCATAGGCTACGGTAACCGCTTACCATCAGGTGAGCCGTATGCTTGTTTGCTACCTTAGTGGTATAAAAAACAAAAAAATCTCGAAACCTTCGTCTTCCGAAGCTCTACAGCTTCGAACTCCCGCCCATAGTACACAGTTTTATGGTGACACCTTCACAGTACAGTTGTGCGCCTGTGGAACGCCTTACCTTTGTCCATAAGGTCGTCCCAATCTCTTCCTATTTTCAAAGTCAAGGTATACAACCATTTTCTTTCGTTGTCTCGTAACTACTAGCTAGTGTTTATGTTATTTATCCTCCATATGCAGTGCAGTTTATTTATGTATTATTTGTATGTATTTAAGTTTATATTTATTATTATATATAGTCAATAGGTATATATTATTTTATGGGTTCTGTTTATGTATGTTTTATATTTGCTTAAAGGTACTCTTACACCGCCGTCTTTTGATTTTTGTTTATCCTGTCCATCCAACGGTTGTCTGGAAGAGATGGCTTTTAGCGATAAGACCACCCATTGCCGTTATTTATTGTTTATTTCGTTTGTTACTGTATTTGGTTTAGTGTGCAATAAAGAGTAGGTATTTCATTCATTCATTCATTATACACCCGAAATGTAAATTCTTTAGTGTTGTCTGAAATACATAAATGAATAATTATTATTTTTAGCTGAAAGAATTTGAATTCTAATGTAGAAAATAGTACGTCTACAATATGATAAAGTCACATTCACGATAGATCTATGCTGCGTTCAGTGTGGTCTACGCCACACCTACGATAAGGTAGGTATATGCCTACGCCACGTCTACGAGGACTTAAACCAGGTCTACGAGGACCTACGCCAAGTCTACGAGAACCTACTCCACGTCTACGACGACCTACACCACGTTTACGCGGACCTACTCCACGGCTACGAGAAGCCTATACCAAGAATACGGTAAATCTACGCCGTAGCTGAAGCGTAGATTACCGAGTTGACGGGACTTTTTGCCAGTTCACCGTGTGAATAAGTGCTCTCTCAGATGCAACTTACAATATTTTTTTTGTTGGATTATTCACTCGTTTATTTGTTCAAATACCTTTGGATACATCGACGGGGTTTATATTAGTAAACTAGTGGTTCGCCCCGAACTGAGATCTCGCGAGTCTCCGAATAAAACGAAAAAATATTATTTGTAATCTTAGACTATCAAAATAGTGCCACGAAATAAATAACCAACTTACTTGACCTACAGTTTCATTCAAATTACACAAAATACACGTAACGGGAGTTCATGTAAATTGGTTAAGAATTTTTGGGGTAGAAATTGTAGTTATTCTGGATTTCAGATTTTTACCTATATTTGTGTCACTTAAGCTATACGCATACCAAATTACAGCACTGTGGGGTCACTGGTGTACCCTGTGAATATTGTCAAAGTTCAGTTATTATTATGGCTAATAACTTAAAAACTACAAAGTTTAAACTAAAAATAAAAACGGGGTCGAAATGTACTCACAAAGACCTTTAATTAGACGTGTCATTTGACCGAATAGCCCCATTTTTTTTATCCATCTTGAACCCCAATATCTCAACAACCCCTCTACATTTTTAGCTCATTGAGTCACACCAAAATTGTACCATCAGCATCACCAGGCCATCACCTATATACCAAATTTCACGATGATCGGATAAACGCTTCGAAAGTCATCCTCGGACAAACAAACATACATATATTATATACAACGCCAATTTGCTCAAGTTCATTTAGAGATCTCGCTTTGTTCCATCAAAAATACCTAAATACCTAATGAGAATATAAACAAAAGAGAGCCAATTGTTGTTAGCGCCTGCGCGGTGCCTGCGCTCCGGAAGAAGAGTGGGCCAATCGCGCGCAACATGGCGTCCCGAGCGGCAGCACTCATCCCGATACTGCTCGTCTGTTGCGGTGAGTACTAATTATATTTTCAAAGGCTTTATAATAAGACCTACTATAACCTGTCAGATTATTAAAATGATAAACAAGCTTGGAATTGAAGTTGCTTCAACTCAATCAAAACTATTACATTTAACCTATTTTATTGTAAAAAGATCAATACATATTTTTTAATTAATAACCATCCTTGTTTCTTGCCTTTATTTCCTGCCTTGGTCACGAAGGAACAGGCCGTAAATTTAACGTTGCAAAGTGATCATTGTGATTTTAATGAATACTTAAATGAATTTTGACTTTGAAAGTATGAGCTAACAACCTTATGTATAAGCAATACTTATTGCTTATGTACAAGTCGCAAGTTGTGACTGAAAAATGTTGAAATCTTACTACTTATATTCATTCAAAATTTGTTACGCGGATGTCATCGTCCTTTTATGGTAGAATAGTACTACGTACCTAATGGATTTATTTCGCATCTAAATAAAGACTGTCTAGATTAATTATCATTTCAAAGCTGAATAATATTCAAAACATTTTGCAAGAAAAAACAAATGGAGCTGCGCTCTACTCGTATGTTCTGAAACAGCCTTACTGATATTCCCTGACGTTCCAGATGTCTGCCTGTCCGAGTACTCGAGCGCGGCGCTGTCCACGCACATCGACACGCTGCTGGCGGAGTACGACCGCGAGGTGCCGCCGCTAGCGCAAAGCCTCGTCACCATCGCGCTCGACGTGCGACACGCCTCCGTTGACGACCGCACGGCCACCATGCGTCTGCTGGCGGACCTACATATGGTACGCACGCACTGTTACGGCTGTAATTACTCTCGATACGGTTTGGTAATTTTTAGACCTGCAGAACGGTCTGAAAATCAAACTGAAGAAATCGGTGTTCCTCATCTGCTACAGGTGTTTTAGATACGATAATAAACGTCCGCTCAACGCTTCTCGAGTTGGACTTGGAACGAAGAGATGTCTCATTCTCACCCTCAAGATAACTCGCTCATCGTGCTTTTTCAGAGCTGGGTAGACACGCGGTTGGTGTGGAACGCGACACAGTGGGAGGGCGATAGCATTTTGGTGTCCGCCGAGCGGCTGTGGACGCCGGACGTGCAGCTGGTGAGCGCGGGCGGTGCGAGCGGCGCAGGGGGCGTGGGGCTGCGCGCACGCGTGGCTGTTGGTGGTGGCGTCACGCGCGTGCAGCGCCTCGACCTGGCGGTGCCGGTCGCGCTGCAGCTGCACCGCTGGCCCCGCGACACGCAGCAGGCGGACTTCAAGTTCGCCTCGCGGGAGCATTCCATTGATGAACTCGATCTGATTGTCAGCGAATATAAGGTGGGCTTTTTCGAACTTAGATTATAGAACGATATTAGATTTATACTACCTAATGTTACACAAGTTAAAGCAGACATAAAAATCAAAGACGAGGAGTTGGCTCTTGTGGACACCACCGTATTCTTAGGTATAACCCTAGATAATAAGCTTCAATGGGGCCCTCACATTGATGGGTTGTCGAAGAGACTTAGTTCTGCGGCATACGCAGTCAAAAAGATCCGTCTTTTTACAGACGTAGACACAGCTAGACTAGTTTACTTCAGCTACTTCCACAGCATTATGTCATACGGTATACTGCTGTGGGGGAGTGCTGCAGATATAAACACCGTTTTTGTGCTGCAGAAGAGGGATGTTCGTGCAATTTATAATATGGGCCCCAGAGAATCATTACGCAATAAGTTTAAAGAAATAAATATTATGACATTCCCTTGTCAATACATCTATGAAAATCTAATGTATGTTCACAAAAATATTAATTTGTTTAAGAAAAATAGCGATAATCATAATTTTAATACTAGAAATAAAGATAAACTCGCTGTTTTAAAGTTTTAAGTTAGTAAATCGTTTAAAGGGCAAGGTGTGCGCTTTTATAACAAACTCCCAAGAGATGTACAAAAATTGACAATTAACAAATTTAAAAACGTAATTAAACAAAATCTTTATAAAAGAGCCTACTATAAAATATCGGATTATTTAGATGATAGAGAAGCTTGGGATTGAAACTGCTCCAACTCGTTCAAAATGTTACAATTTAGACGTAATTTCTTTTCTGTATTATGTATTGTAAAAGGATCATTAAAAAAAACAACCAGGGCCCGTAGCCAAATGTCATTCGCCACGAATCTATTCGACTTCTACATACATTTGTTGTCGCTGAATGACGTAATATTTCTATAGCATGTGTCAAATCCCATACATTTTCGGACGTATCGACTAGCGTCATCGCTAATCGACTGTAACTTGGCTAAGCCCTCAGCCTTGTTTTCTTGCCTTTCTTTCCTGGCTTGGTCGCGAAGGAACAGGCAGTAAAATTGACGTTTCAAAGTGATCCTTGTGATTTTAACGAATAAAAATATTTGACTTTGACTTTGAACGTTCACCGCCTACGATACCGGTAGGTACCGTTTCACCTGAGCGAAATAACGTTCCGTTCGATCGATTCCAGGGCTCGGTGCTGGTGGAGAGCGGGGCGTGGGAGGTGGAAAGCGCGACGGGCGCGACGGTGTCGTGGACGCGGGCGGACGGGCTGGAAACACGTGGCGCAGCGTGGTCGGTGCGCGCGGTGCGGCGCGGCGCGGCACGGGCGGTGCAGCACGGCGCAGTGCTGGCGGCGGCGACACTGCTACTGCTGGCGGCGGCAGCGCGCCCCTACCCGCAGCGCATGCCGCTCGCCGCGTGCGCCACTCTCGTCACTGCGCTGTGGTGAGTGACCTCTGTGTGAGTGCGGTCTGTTCGTTGCTAATTTGTGTCGATCAATATTTAGAGAAAATAAATATAAAGAAGCTAAATTTATAGGTGACAACGCGAACTTCATACCGCCTTAGAACGAATAAATTATGTGTTAACCTAGCTGAGTAAAGTACTAATATCGCTATTTAAAAATAGAGGTTCTTGGTAGAAGGGTAAAAATGTAGGATTGTATATATTTTGGAATTCTGTATCATAAAAAACAAACTCAAAAAAAAATTGTCTAAAAAATAAAAAAAAATTAAGGGGTGGATCACCCTTAACATTTAGGGGTATGAAAAATAAATGTTGACCGATTCTCAGACCTACCCGATATGCACACAGAATTTCATGAAAATCGGTCGAGCCATTTCGGAGGAGTTTGGTAACAAAGACCGCTACACGAGAATTTGATATATTAGAATGAACAAACAAAATGACACAGTACAGATTATCGATTACATGTTGGTATTTAGTTGAGTAGTTGTTGATCGTTTTCAGGCTGATGTCCGTGATGTACTTGTTGCCGGCGGGCACGTCGACGCCGTGCATCGTGGCGGTGATGTGCGCGGCGTGCGTGGCGGGCGCGGCGAGCGGCGCGGGCGCGGCGCTGGCGCAGTGCGTGGCGCGGCGCGAGGCCCCGCCCCCGGCTGCGCTGCGGGCGCTGCTCTCCAAGGTCTCCGCTCTACACACCATCACGCCTGACCCCGTCAGTACCTTACCTACTATCTACTTATTGCAACAAATGGCGCGATGAGGCATCTGCCTGCGTCCGTTACTTCTGTTCCCATCCGTCCCTGAACGTTAAACGTTATTATGGAACGTGGACTCTTTAAATAATAGGTATTATTCTATTTTTATGATAAAAGAGTCCGTTTACGAAATATAAAGCGTCAAAGTGGCCATTTTCGCAATAGTTCTGTCAGCCAGCCAGCTTGCTATTCTTGTATACCTAAAAAGCTCATATTATTAGCACATACTGTAGTCGTATCAAAGCTTTAGGTACTAGTTTACGAGCAGTAGTCTACCAACTTATATCTGTAGTTGGCGTTGGGAACAGTTTATTATAACGTTTATACAAAACTATAGTTTGTCAGCAAAAAGTAGCCTATGTGTTAATCCAGGTGATAATCTACGTACGTACCAAATTTCATCGAAATCGGTTGAGCCGTTATGACGTTTTTAAGTAACAAACTAACATTCAAACTTTCGCATTTATAATATCAGTGTAATTACCAAAGTGAAATACAAAATTAACTTTGTATTTTAAATTGACAAATACATATAATATAAGTATTTAAGGTGTGCATTGTGCAATAAAGAATTATCTAATCTAATCGAATGGCTACACAAAGCTGTAGGTACTGACTACGGAACACGTGCTTGACCAATTATTTTTACTATTTTTGTCAATTTAGGTTATTTCAAATATTTTATTCAAATTTTGGGGCTGCCATGCTGATATTTTTTAAAGTTGCCGCGTTTTTTCAGTCTACTTTCATTGGTCAGACTCCAATGCTACAAATTGTCACCGCCGGCCGTTAACAAAACATGAAGAATTCGATTATTTACATCCATTGATTGTATTTTACAAAAACGTTTTATTTTTTAGGAGTGTCTGTCTGAGAGCCGCGTCGGTGCGTGGGCGGCGGCGGCGCAGCTGCTGGACGCGCTGCTGATGGCGCTGCTCGCAGTGGCGTTGCTCGTGCTGAACCTCGTCTACTTGCTGGCGTAGCGCACGCGCTGGCCAAGCGATAAGACAGCGAGAGGTTCACATTCCCCTCATGGTTCTGCACCTATGCCTTCTGAAGCTTGTACATTTTTATTGTAAATACATTGTATATCAGTGTATGCGCTTGCAGTTTGTGTTTTATTTAGTGCGTCTTCCCTCCACTTAATACTAAGTTATACACTATTCTTTTCATTTTTGGTTTGAGTTCTATAAAACTTATTTCTTATAAATGGAACGGAGTAATCTGATAACTGCTGGTGAAATGCATTAAGCAGCATTATATACGGACTATTAACAATAAAACAAACTGATTCTGAAACTAATAACTGTAATATAATTCAACGTGCATTGAACAGCATCCTGAAAGCCATATCGGACAGAGTTAGCTCTTCGATATGGAAGTGCTTCGTACTGAGAGTGATCAAACCGACTTAGGTTGGTCACTCTCAGCGCGAAGACCTTTTGTTTGTGTTAATGTATTGTTTTTTTATATTTTTCTTTTGTGTACCTACAAATCTAGTATTTTTATCTATGGAGTCTATGTCTATGGACTCCATATCTATGGAGTCTAGTCTATGGATTTCTGTAGTCTGAAATAATTGATTTGTTTATTGATTAGTCCTCATTATTGTCGTGTGCTTGTCGCCTGCGGGTTCGCGGCGTGGAGCGCCGTCTCCGCGGCCAGCAGCGTGAAGGCGATCAGGGCGCCCGATGCCAATATCTACAAATACAAATAGAATACCATAGCTCCACTACTTCATTAAACCCACCTGATTCTAAAAAGTGTTAAAGTCTACTTTTTCAAATATTTAAACCCGATTGATTCAATAGGAAATCTAGCAAGATAGTGGAAAAAACCATCTTTAACCTTTTACCAAACTAAAATTGTGCGCCTCGCCACAGCGTAATTTCAATAAAAAGTTTCAAAATGATCCTTATGAATGCAATGAACATAGAGTGCTTGACTTTGTCAGCGTTGCTAGATCCACACATTTTTCTGTTGATTTACATATTTTTGGCCACGCCTGTATATTACAGATATCCACTGAAAATCTACAGGTTAAGGGATAAATCGACTAATAAATCTAATAAATCAACGAACGCCGGCTGCATGCACGAAAAAGGATGACTCATTGTCCCGTTACGCTCATTGTGACCTCATTGTTGTGTCATTGACGACCTCCGTGGTGCAGTGGGCGAATAGCCGGCTGAGACGCAGGAGGTAGCGGGTTCGATTCCCGCCGCGGAACAAATGTTTGCATGTTCTACAGATATTTGTTTCGGGTACGGTGGTTTCTCTTTATATTATAAGTATGTATTTACAAAAAAAAGTATATAAGTATTCTATCAGTTATCTGGTTCCCATAGTACAAGCTCTGCTTAGTTTGGGGCTAGATAGCAATGTGTGAAATGTCCAGCAATATTTATTTAATTATTGTACGCTTGCACTGCATCTATCTCTCTTCCACTTGATTGGTCTATGCGACTGAGGAGAAGAAAGACAGCGGCAGTACACAACTTACATCCACACGTGAACTGTTTCGTCGACTGTTTTAAAGTGAAGTGAAAATTTAATGTGATTAACTTTATACAGATTTTTTTAAAATTAATCTGGCTACACTTTGTCGTAATGATGAGCATAGCAGAATTGAAGAGTGTAAAATAACGAATGGATGTAGTTGATGTTGTAAGAGTAGGTGCGGTAGGTACTTGTAGTGCCGGCAGCACGTCCGGCAACCCCACGCTGAGGAAGCCGCCCGAGCTGGCCTCGCAGCGCGGCTTGGCGGCCAGCCAGCGCCGCCGCACCTGGGAGATCAGACCCGCCTCGCGTTGCCAGCGCAGTCTGAACACAAACAGATGGACAGATTACAAGTATACTACGTACATGAGTTGAGAAAGAAGTCACACTTAGAGACGGAAGTTGTCAGTTGCGTCTTAGGCACAATAAACAAGGTACCAGAGGTACTTTGTAGGTAGCCTTTAAGATTTTGGTCTCCTTAGCCCCCCTTTATCATGGTCATGGCGGCCGAAAGGGATCTGGCTGCTGGTGGCAGAAATTTCAAAGCAACTGGGAGAGACTGGGGAGAGGAACAGCCACTACGGGCGCCACGAAGGCCTGGGGGTCTCTGTTTGTGAAACAACACTTCTGAGCTGTTCCACGTGTAGGGATGTACTGACCTGCTGGCGAAGAGCTCCCGGTAGCCGGAGTGCTTGCGAAGAGGAACAGCCACCATAGGCAACTTGAAGGCCTGGATCTCCATGAGGCCGCACTTCTCGTGCTCCGTGAACGTCTTGCTGATGATGTCGTAGCCAGAACTTTGCTCCACCTGGAAAGAGAACCTCTACCAATACTTTTGTCTCAATGACCATGACTCTAATGACCAGATCGAGTGAGGTGGCTCTAATTAAAAGGGACTTGTAAGAAATATTAAAAAAACAAGTGTGGTGAAAATCATTATTGTAAATACGAGATTTATCACTTACCGTTTTATCGGTGTTTCTACTGACAATGTTTCGGTTCAATTTGTAAAGCTTCATCAGGGTGAGTGCGGTCCGCTCCGGACCACGTCTCGCCTCGCACTAAGCGCCGCAGTCCTTGGCGCGCGTGGTGATTGGCGCGGTGGTAACGGTAGGTACGTGATAAATCTCGTATATATAATAATGATTGAAATAAATCACAAAAGTTTTCTAAATGGTGAAAATATTCAGTATTCTCCTTAGCTGAAGCTCCCGATTGGTATTCTGGCAAGCCGCCACAATTCCTTCACTGTCACAATCTTACAACACTTTCTAAATTAATTGTTCTATGGAAATGCAATATTTATTTATTTGTTAGGCAAGCACACATAGTAAATACAATATGACAAAGCATTTTTAAAACAATTATATAAAATATGTTCTACAAAACAGTTCAATTCTATAAAACAGGCATGCGCAGCATTTACAATAAAATTAGAAACATTGTGTGTATTCTATTATTTACTTATCGAACTGCTGTCGTTACATAAGTAAATAATAAAATACACACAAAAAAATAATAGGTAGGTACTTCAATACAAATTAAAATAAAACACAATTCTCATACATACTCAAAAACTAATAATAAAAAACAAAGAGAGTAGTATATAGAGAGACAGTATCCCTTTATGCCATACATAGTTTCAAATTTTTTTCTTAAAATATACTTGGATTAAGTACCTGGAATGCGAAGAGGCCGGTGCGCAGGCGCGCGACACCCTCGACAACGCTGATGTAGGCGCCGTCGCCCAGCGGCAGCAGCTTGCGCTGGTACAGGCGTTGAGTCGCTGGTTCTGTGCTCTCCTGATCATCAACAAAAATAACATTACATAGGAACTTCAGTATGGTATGTACTCGTATGATCACAGAAGGCATCGAACATAGTCGAGGAACGCCTACTAATTATTTTGAGGGCAGCTCCAGTTACTAGGCTTTTATGACTTCGAGACAACGCCTAGGTACTTATTAATACCCATATAGCACTAGCAATAATAATAAATAAATGTATACATGAAGGCATCTTACCTGACGACCTTAAATTGGCAAAAGTGATTCCACTATACAAGAAAGGCTCTCTTTGTGATGCTAATACACGACAGACCAATTTCTATATTGCCAGTGTTCCGTAAAATTTACGAAAAATAAATTAGCTAATGAGCTTTACATATTCATTGAAAAAAACAAAATCTTGAATAACAGATAATTTGGATTCCAACGGAAAAAACATAAATCAGGCAATAGTTTCCTTAATAGAGAGAACTTTGTGAGATTTGGATGGGAGCAAAAGCACATAGTTTATTTTATGACTTGTCAAAAGCTTTCGACTGTGTTTGCTTTAAGGATCATTACGGTGTCAGAAATAGTGAACAATCAATTTTTAAATCGTATCTGAAAATTGGGATACAAATTGTGGAATGCGATGGGCATAAGTCAAAAGCAAATAATATATTATAGAAATAGGCGTACCTCAAGGATCTATTCTTGGACCACTTCTATTCATACTCTACATAAATGACATTGTAGTTTGTCTTGAAAATGAGGTGGATATGGTCCTTTTTGCGGACGACACTACTGTAGTAGTAAGTGTCAAAAATAAAAAAGACTTATGTGTTAAATTAGATACACATATTCAATATTAAAGAATGGTTTAGTGCTAATAATTTATTACTAAATGTAGATAAAACGAATATTTTAAACTTTTTTTTAGGGTATGGACATAATAATGTATTAATTAACAATATAATTGATAAGCACTTTTTGATAACATAAAATCAAACCCGTCTTGAGAACATAAAATTTGCATAGATATTGACCATAATTTGGTTTGGAACAAGCACATTGACACTCTTGTTGGAATGATAGAACTATACTTTATAACGCCCTGGCCCGCAATCACCTTGAATTTGCATCGGTTGTCTGGAATCCATTCTACGCTGTTCATTCTCAAAGGCTTGAAAATCTTCAAAGAAATTTCACAAGACATCTCGCGTTCATATCATCAGATATTTTTCACAAAACTCCGTACGCGCAACATCTGTTTCATTTTAGAATGACAACACTACGTAACCGTCGTACATTCCATGATATACTAGTTTTTCTTTACGAAATTATTAGTGGTCAAACGGGATATAAGAGTGTAATAAGTCATATCTCTTTCTCGGTTCCATTTAACCCTAGAAAACCAATTAGTAAAATTGTTCATACCCCTTTTTCGTGTACCAGTGTTGTTCTTAATGTCCAGTGGTCTTAATTCCTCATTTACTAGAATGTGTAATAGGTACAGTTTAATTTCGAAAACTTTATCAAATTTAAATCCGTTCAGTGACTCTTTACAAATTTATAGAAACAAAGTACCTACTACACCACTATGTTGGTGGTCACCAAAACCACCTGACTCCTTAACAGACCTGACCTGACAGAAGACTGACCGTATTCTCTCTTGAATATATATTCTCTCTCTCTATTCTCTCTTTGTTTTTTTTTTATTAGTTGTAAGTTTTAGAACTGTGTTTTATTTAATTTGTACTTTGTAATTTGTATTTGTAGGTACCTATTATTTTGTTTTCTTTTTTTCTGCGTTTTATAAATTACTTATACAGGGTTACAGGAAAAATCGTGCTAGATCCGTTAAGGGCGTGGAGTACCCATCATTTCTGACTTATTTCACTATGAAACACCCTACCCTAAACTTAACCCTTTTCGAGATATTCGACTTTTAATTTTTTTATTGAAAATTGCCGATTTTTAGGCTACTAAATTTATTTTTGTTTATTTTGTGTATCTTATTATTATTATTATTGCATTTTTACATGTGTAATAAGATGCTTTAGGACGTCTATCATTAAAATAGTGCATAAGTTAATTGAATAGACCGTAGTAGACAAGTGAAAGTTAAGAAATAAAAAAAAATATTAGAAAGTTTATTTTTCTCTAAGGGATATCTAAAAAAAATATTATGGCAATTGTTCGGCAGATGTTTTTTTGAAATATCTACGTTTCATCAGCTATCTAACGAGGTATAACAATCTAGGGTTTGTATTACATTTCGTGGAAAAAAAGTAGTTGGGACGTAGAAGACCCAGATTTTCTAAGAAATATCTTGTGGACGGATGAGTCCAAATTTGATAAAGATGGCATAACTAACTATCACAACGCCCATTACTGGGCCCCAAAAGAGCTAAGGAATCCCAATAAGAAAAGAGTGAAGGGGTCCCAACGAAGATTCAGCGTGAATGTATGGATGGGCATTATCTCCAATCATTTGATTGGACCTTACTTTCTCCCGGATAATCTAAATGGGGAAAGCTACGAAAATTTCCTGAGAGCAGACTTAAGTGATTTGCTGGATGATCTGCCACTCAACCTGATCAGGGACATGTGGTTCCAACACGATGGCTGCCCTGCCCATTTCAGGAGAAGTGTCAGAGACTGGCTGGACACAAATTATCCAAACAAATGGATAGGACGAGGTGGACCGTTGCCATGGCCAGCAAGAAGTCCGGACCTAACCCCCATGGATTTTCACGTGTGGGGGTGCATGAAAAGTCTTGTGTACAGCCGAATCCAGTTTCGTCTGTGGAAGACTTACGAGAAAGGATTGTGGATGCAGCCAATAAAATGAGGACCACGTTAACCACTGGAGTAGTAAAGACTGGTCTCCGTAGAAGGATGCGACAATGTATCAGAAATAGAGGTGGCCATGTTGAACATGAACTGTAGAATAAGAAAAAGTTGTGTGAAAATCGTTAATAAATGACATTTCATGCTTACCTATTATTTTATTTTACTTTTTAGGGCTAAGTATAAATTTTCTTCTCCACTGTCGCCTATAAAACTAAATTTTATTCAATGCATTTGAATAAAACCCTAGATTATTATACCTCGTTAGATAGCTGATGAAACGTAGATATTTTAAAAAACATCTGCCAAACAATTGCCATAATATTTTTTTTAGATATCCCTTAGAGAAAAATAAACTTTCTAATATTTTTTTTTATTTCTTAACTTTCACTTGTCTACTACGGTCTATTCAATTAACTTATGCACTATTTTAATGATAGACGTCCTAAAGCATCTTATTACACATGTAAAAATGCAATAATAATAATAATAAGATACACAAAATAAACAAAAATAAATTTAGTAGCCTAAAAATCGGCAATTTTCAATAAAAAAATTAAAAGTCGAATATCTCGAAAAGGGTTAAGTTTAGGGTAGGGTGTTTCATAGTGAAATAAGTCAGAAATGATGGGTACTCCACGCCCTTAACGGATCTAGTACGATTTTTCCTGTAACCCTGTATAACTAACTTTTGTCTGTTCAATATTTTATTGTAAATTCTGTGCATGCCTGTTATTGGCACACATTTTATAGAATTATTTTAATAATACTCTTTAATATACTGTACTTTACTTGTCCTTGCCTAAATAAATAAATAAGACTAAAGTCAGCGGTAGGTACATGCAATAAGGACCATGAGGCAGTTAAGTGATACAAGAACTGTTTATCATGCATATTCTCATTATATTATGGTGTATGGTATTCTAGCGGGGAAATACCTCACAGTCCAATAGAATCTTCATACTGCAAAAGAGATATATTAGGTCTATATAGCAAATGAAGAATTTTAAGTCTTGTAGGGAAAAATTCAAAGAGCTAGGAATTATGACGATGATTGAGGAATACATCTATCACAATCTGATGCTTGTTAAATTAAACATAAATAAATTTGTCATGAAATGTTACAGTACACGAAATAAAAATAACATTTGCCTTTCAAAACATAGACTGGCCAAAGTGAGATAAAGTTTTGTTTGTATGAGCATAAGGTTGTATAACAAACTGCATGAGGAACTGCAGAGTACAGATCCTACTCATTTTAGTTTAAAGTTTAGAAGATTATTAATGACATAATCTTATACCTTGACGATGCACTCGCTGATGACCTAAATTTTTAATTTGTACTAGGATGTTTCTTTTTTTATGTGTGTTTGTGGTAATTTAAAACTGTTATTTATTATTATTTTTACTTGTTAAAACCTCTTAATTATGTGATTCAGAAATTGTAATGTTTTTTTACTTTTCCAAGTGTATAATTGTATCGATGTGGAATAAATGAATCTGAATCTACATCTACCCGTACTCCCAGCAGCATCTACCAGTAGGTACTGACCGCAAAGTAAACTCGCTTATACGTCGTCTCTTGCACTCCAAGCGACATGGGCGAGTGCGTCAGGTCGTCGATGGTCTGCAGCGCGTTGCTGGGCGTCTGCAGGATGGCCACGATCTTAGCGGAGTACGCCGTAAACGCGAACAGCGAGGACACCAGCGCAGAAAACATCACCATGCGGATAGACATCACGTCGGGTGTCACGTGTGAACCTGAACATTTAAACTTTGTTTAATCGAACAGAACAAGGGGATACCAGTAAAGATGTCATTCGTATTTATTTTATTGAGGTTAGTCGTTGGTTCACGTTTCGTTAAAAAACTATAGGTATAATAACCGAAGTGGCTCGACAATGAATAATAATAATATAACGTTTATTTCAGGCAACAATAAATAAATGAAACACCTATTAGTCTGAAACAATAAATAAACGGATATGACTAGCTGTCGTAACACAAGCAGCAGAAGCACCTTGCTGACAAATCGTGCCAATAGCAAACGACACAGTTTCCGGCAGCGTTAGCACTTTCAGCTGCGGATGCTGTGCACGCAGCCGTCGCGCCAGCGCCGCCAGCAACACCGCCACCGTCGCCAGCACCACGCCGCACGCCGCCCACACGCCGCGGCTAAACGGTAGCAGGAACACGTTGGACACGGAGGACTGTGACGGCTGCCGAAACAGGAACGCACCTCTGCAACATCAAGTAAGTAACATTTTAAGATTCTACTTCTGATATTTTCTCTGTGTTACATTCAGGTACCTGCTTATATGAGTTACCTGAGCTCACAAGTCTCCGAGACAAAGTCCATGACGCGCCAGCGGTCCGCACGCATGAAAATAGAGGAGACCCCGACCTCCACCTCCTGTCGTTGCAGCAGACCAGCCAGTCCGTCGAACGAGCCGTTGTGTTCCTCTCCATATAAGTCCAGCTGTTTTAGGTTGTGCCTGAAACCACGTCATTTCTTGACATACTGCTGGAAGAATGAGAGCAAACTATGTAGTTGTTTATGTACCGATAATTTAAGTCCTCAGCGAGAAGCATCATCAATGGGTAGGTGAGCTTCGGAAAGGTGTCAATTTGACGGTTCGTCAGGTCTGACCAGCCTTTAAAGTGTTGTGGTTGGGTAATCTATCAAATAAAATAATAAAATATCGTTTATTTCTCTTCACTAAGGTCATACCTGAGAACGTGTATTGTCAAGAACTGGTGCCTGAGGTTTAAAAACCTGTGCTGTGCTTATAAACGCAACCAAATCAAATTCAATGGTGATCACCCGGGGATAAGAAGGAGGTACATAAAGCCTTCGATAAACGTTCGTTCACTTACAATGGTAGCAGCCTTCAAGAATACATTCCTTAGATTCCGTCTTCTCGTTACTGTCGACGGTCGTCTATTCCACATCCTCTGCATCTCTTCCAAACGATTATTTCTCTTTAACTCGAGGGGAGTCAGAATTAATGGCAGATCTCCCTTCACCCTGTATACTTCTACAGTATCATCGTTTGAAGACCAGGTCACGTCAGCATCGGGCAGAATTTCCAAGGAGTCTAGAAGGTCTTCCACGGATGAAGAGTTCAGATAGGAGTCGTTAAGAAACAGCCATGTGTAGCGGTAGATAAAAGCACGAGATTTTGAGGCCTGAACGTGAAATACGAAGTGGTAAAAATGATATGAGGTATATACCTTATATCATTTATCAGACTGATGTGTAGATTAAAGATTCACAGTTGAAAAAATTGAGGCTTTAGTTTACCTCTTTGGGGGTTTACCTTAGTAAGTACAGCAGCAGCATATGGACAGTCTACGTCCAGTAGCACACCCTCACGATGCACATCATTCACGTGTAGGTCGGGAGCCAACGAAAAGTCGCTGAACACCTTGAACCTCAGGCCCACGTCTCCAGCACTTTGGACCAGCTTGGATGTCGCATCTGTGGGTGCGACCAGCAATGCTTACGTACGTGACATTGCTCTACAAGTAATTTGAAGCTGTAAGTGTGGTGTAAGTGAAGTGTAGGCCAACGGGCCTTTGAATACATAATTAGACTTTGAATATACCTATACCGCTGATATAAATGAATCTAATAGTATTAAGTAACGTCACAGCCTTTTTGTAGAATAAGTATTTCCGTTTAGTTTAGCAAGTAGCTGAATTTCAGCCAGATTTGCCGGCAATCATGCCTCTTCCGACTGCACGCGTAAAGAAAGATCCGAAGACGTGAAATGCGCTCTATGTAACGGCAATCACCCTGCAAACTACAAAGGTTGCACAATATATAAGGAACTATAGAAGCATAAATATCCGCCACTACGAATCAAACCAACACAAAGCAATAACCAAATCAGCCGAAATCTACAACCACGACTACTAAAACCCAATCAAAATCAAAACTACGCAGATGTTGTTCGGAACACTCCGACCCAAATCAAACCAAAAATAGCTCCTGCGGCTCCACAAAGACCCCCACAATCTATTCCAGAACCCGTTTTTAACCAAGCACAGAAACTAACAAGCGAAATGCTACCACAAGCCAAATCAACTATAAGAGAAGAACAGTTAACTTCCAAGCAAACAACAAGCGAAAAGCAAACACAACACGCAACATGCGAAAAAAACAATAACTTTAAAGAACTCATGGACATGTTTAGACAAACGATGTTACAGATGACTACTATGACAAACCTACTCATGAACTTCATGACTGAACTCCGTTCTCAATCAACTCATAGGAATAACCAGGATTTTGTCCAGGGGGGATGCAAGCGGCCCACATTGCACCACCAAGGCTACTCCCATGCAAACCATTGAAAATAGCAATGTGGAATGCTAATGGGCTAACAAATCATGCACTCGAGGTAAAATATTTCCTTCATACACATAATGTCGACTTCATGTTAGTGTCTGAGGCGCACTTCACCAATAAAAGCTATCTTAACGTCCCAAAATACAAGCTCTATAGCACAAACCATCCAGACGGAACGGCTCATGCAGGCTCCGCATTGCTTGTCAAGGAAAGCATAAAACACTATGTCACTAATTCATATTGCAGCGATGAAATCCAAGCCACAAATATCACTATCGAAAGCCTGATCGGTCCTGTGACTGTATCCGCCTTATACATTCCTTCTTCAAAACTTTAGGCCAGAAATTTATAGCTGGTGGTGACTACAATGCGAAGCACATGGACTGGGGCTCAAGAATCACAACAACTAAGGGTCGAAAACTTCTAAAAGCTGTACAGGAACTTAACCTCAAAGTCACATCTACCGGTGAACCAACATACTGGCCGACCGCGACTAATAAGAAACCTGATATAGTAGATTTCTTCGTAACTAAAGGACTACCTACATCCTCTTTGCACTGTCGTTCCAGCTATGATTTATCATCAGACCATACAGCGGTCCTAGCGGAATTGTACAATGAAGCCATAATGGTAGAGAGACCATGTAAACTTCATACTAAAAAAACGGATTGGGAATACTTTCGCGAACTGCTTGAAGACTCGGTAGATACCCAAATCCCACTAAAATCAGATGAAGATATAACAGATGCGGTTGAAAAATTTAACGGTTACGTCCAAACAGCAGCTTGGCAGGCTACTCCTAAAACCTCTGACTATACTGATTATATCCCCACATATCCCCAAGTTGTAATGGACTTAATCCAGAAAAAGAGACAAGCGAGGAAAAAATGGCAAACAACTAGATATAACAGTGATAAGAACGCCTTAAACAAGCTAGTAAAAAAACTAAAAAACTGCTTGAAAATATCGCAAATCAAAATACGGAAAAACGCCTGGCCCGCTTAGATGCTACGGCTGCCACAGACTACTTCCTATGGAAAACCACAAAAGAACTCAAAAGATCTGTCTCATTTCAGTCGCCTTTGCGCAGAAATGAAAGAACATGGGCCAAATCAAACGCTGACAAGGCGGTATTGTTTGCGGAACACCTGTCGAAAGTCTTTACCCCACACCCAGACACAGGATCATCAAAACTAGATGAAATAAAGGCAAACTTGTCTGCAGCTCACCAATTGGCACCTTCTATTAAGAAGTTCACTAAAAGCGAAGTACACTCTGCTATCAAAAAACTTAAGCTCAATAAAGCCCCCGGTTATGACCTGATTACTGCAAAAGTTATGAAAGAACTACCGGACACAGGCATCACATTTTTAACCCAAATCTTCAACGCTATTCTGCGACGTGAATTTATACCCTCACAATGGAAGGTAGCAGAAATTATCTTAGTACACAAACCAGGCAAGGACCCTGAAAATGTTGCCTCTTATCGTCCAATAAGCTTGCTCCCAATAGCCTCCAAAGTCATGGAAATTTTGTTCATGAAAAGACTAATGCCAGAAATAACATCAACTCAACTTATTCCCTCACATCAGTTTGGCTTCCGTGCAGCCCATGGTACAATTGAGCAAGTTCATCGCTTAGTTGCCGAGATAAACGATGCGTTCGAGCACAATAAATACAGCTCTGCTGTCTTCTTAGATATTTCTCAGGCGTTCGATCGTGTATGGCACGACGGCTTGTTGTATAAGTTAATGAAAACTCTTCCCATAAACCATTACTTATGGATAAAATCATACCTTCATCAGCGGCACTTCTATGTAAAACTTGGAGAGTACAGAACTGCACAATATGATATACAAGCTGGTGTCCCCCAGGGCAGCGTCATGGGCCCAGTCTTGTACCTCATATACACGTTTGACTTGCCAACGACAACAGATGGCGTACTTGTGGGAACATTCGCAGACGACACAGCGCTGGTTGCAACCCATGATAGCCCAATTATTGCTTCGAAGATGCTCCAAAGAAGCCTAGACGAAGTCTCAACTTGGCTCAAAGACTGGCGCATTAGGGCAAACGAATCAAAGTCAGTGCATGTTACCTTTGCTCTAAAATTCAAATTCAAATATTTTTATTCATTAAAATCACAAGGATCACTTTGAAACGTCAATTTTACTACCTGTTACTTCGCGACCAAGCCAGGAAAGAAAGGCAAGAAACAAGGCTGGTTGTTTCTTTTAATGATCCTTTTACAATACATAATACAGAACATAAATTACGTCTAAATTGTAACATTTTGAACGAGTTGGAGCAATTCAATCCCAAACTTCTCTATCATCTAAATAATCCGATATTTTATAGTAGGCTCTTTTATAAAGATTTTATTTAATTACGTTTTTAAATTTGTTAATTGTCAATTTTTGTACATGCTTGGGTACCTTGGGAGTTTGTTATAAAAGCGTACACCTTGCCCTTTAAACGATTTACTAACTTTATGGAGTCTACAAGTGGCAACAGCGAGTTTATCTTTATTTCTAGTATTAAAATTATGATTATCGCTATTTTTCTTAAACAAATTAATATTTTTGTGAACATACATTAGATTTTCATAGATGTATTGACAAGGGAATGTCATAATATTTATTTCTTTAAACTTATTGCGTAATGATTCTCTGGGGCCCATATTATAAATTGCACGAACAGCCCTCTTCTGCAGCACAAAAACGGTGTTTATATCTGCAGCACTCCCCCACAGCAGTATACCGTATGACATAATGCTGTGGAAGTAGCTGAAGTAAACTAGTCTAGCTGTGTCTACGTCTGTAAAAAGACGGATCTTTTTGACTGCGTATGCCGCAGAACTAAGTCTCTTCGACAACCCATCAATGTGAGGGCCCCATTGAAGCTTATTATCTAGGGTTATACCTAAGAATACGGTGGTGTCCACAAGAGCCAACTCCTCGTCTTTGATTTTTATATCTGCTTTAACTTGTGTAACATTAGGTAGTATAAATCTAATACACTTTGTTTTCTTTTCATTTAGAAGTAGATTGTTTACATTGAACCATTTTACCACCTTAGAGATTGCATTGTTTACATCGTCAAAATCGGTTTGTCGTCGCTTTAATTTAAATAAAAGTGACGTGTCGTCTACAAACAATACAACCTCATGATCGTCCCTTACAAGATGGGGAAGATCATTAATATATACTAAAAACAAAAATGGTCCCAGAATTGATCCCTGTGGTACACCCATTTTAACCAAAGACCCCAGAGAACGCTTCCCATTCACGTCAACTCTTTGCACTCTGCCACTTAAATAAGAAGTGAGAAAGTCTAGAGCAACGCTCCTAATGCCATAATGGTGTAGTTTCCTGATCAATGTGTCATGGTCTACGCAATCAAATGCCTTGGGCAAATCACAAAAAACACATAGCTCACAAGCTCTCAGACATAGCTCGTGCCCCGCAGTCAAACTAAACGATGTCCAAATACCTCAGAGCGAAGACATACGCTACCTGGGCATACATTTAGATAGACGCCTTACATGGAAGAAGCATATCTTTACCAAACGAAAGTCACTTGGCCTTCAATTAAGGATTTTATATTCGGTCTGCGCAAGTTTGATCACGTATCCAATTTTAGATCCCAACTTAAATGGCTCCCTATTCGTCTTCGCCGTGATCTTCACGTCTTATCACTCCTCTTCAAAGTATTATATTGTCCACTCTCTCCCTCTTACCTCCGTGAGCGTTTTGAATTTCTTGTCCCTCGCAGTGTGCCATGCCGGTCCTCTAAGTCTCTTCTCCTCAAAACACCTCAACACACTTCTAGCCGCTATGGAGGCTCCTTCACCGTTTATGCGGTAAAAATTTGGAATGCCCTTCCTCATGAAGTTCGCGCTAGCCCATCACTCAACATTTTTAAACGGAAAGTTAAAGAGCACTACCTTTCTCTGTAATTTTATATTATTATATATACTAGGTATATATTTATATTACGTAGGTATATATTATTATTCCATATAATTTATTTATTATAATTATAATATTATAACATACTTTGAGTATAGTTCATATTCGTTTTGGGTATATATATATTTATTTATGTTTTTGTACACTCACCTACCTTTAAAATCATTTCTCTCTCTAGCCTCAAAGGTTTGCTGGAAGAAAACTCTTCTTAGGGTTAAGCTCGCCTTTGTACATGACCTCTTTTTCTGTATTTTCAAATGTATTGTTACGCCGAGGTTGTTAAACAATTGGTAATAGTCGAAGTTTCTCGAGCGCTTTTGTCTGTCTTATTGTTTGAGGTTTCGCAGAAAGGGAAGTGGCCATTATGTCGAAACACCGACCCTTTCCTGGAACAATTGAGATCGTTCTCGAACAATCGAAATATGCGCGATATAAATAGGCCGGAGAGATGGCCGGAGAGTCAGTCTGGATTAAGCTAAACGTGCGATCATTTCGGTGACTTTAAGTGGTGCAACAGTGGTGTGAATTAGTGTGTTGTGATTACGTATGACCAAGTTCGTGTATTCATCGTTTAGTGCTGAATAAAAGTGTTATTTTGGTTAGATCGATTCCCATTATTTTATCCCGAACCCTCAGCTCGTAACAATTTGGTGTCAGAAGGGGGATAAAATAATGCCGGTTCTACCAAAGGATAACGTGGACGGTGTCAGGACGAGAGGTCAACGACAACAGGAAATGGATGAAAGGCGGTTTGGGGAGTCTCCAGTTCAAGAAGCTCAGCAGAGGCGTCAGCCGATAGAGATGGAATCAGCCGCCGCCGAATCATTTGGAGCTTCATCATCATCATCATCCGTGGGTCAAGCTCCTGTGACAGGCGATCTTGCTGCTATTATGGCAATGCTTCGTCAGGATAAAGAAGAGCAGCATCGTCAACAGGAAGAGCAGGCTCGGTTGCAGGAGGAACAACGCCGTCAGCATAAAGAAGAGAAGCGTCGTCAGCAGGAAGAGCAGGCTCGGCTGCAGGAGGAACAGCGCCAGCAGGATAAAGAAGAGCAGCGTCGTCAACAGGAAGAGCAGCGACGTTGGCAGGAAGAACAGGCTCGGTTGCAGGAGGAACAGCGCCGTCAGGACAAAGAAGAGCAGGCTCGGTTGATGAAAGAATTGTTCAGTTCAATTGGAAAGGAAGTCCAGTGTGTGAAAGAGCAGATAGAACATCATGAGAGCCGTATGTCGGAAGTTGAAATTCAGATCGCCAAGTTGAAAAAAGCTCTGGATGTCCTAAGGTCTGGAAACAGCATTGTGGCTCCTACAATTGCTACACCTTCAGCGCGAGATTTTAAAATGCCACCATTTGATGGAAGTTCTTCGTGGTCAGCCTACAAGATTCAGTTTGAGGCAGTTGTCAAGGCCAACGGATGGACAACGGTGCAGGCCATGACGGCTTTAACACTAGGCCTTCGTGACCAGGCACTTAGAGTTTTAGAGGCTCTTGGAAAAGATTTCACCTATGAACAGCTGTTGGAGGCACTGGAGTCACGCTATGGTGACGCACATCTGGAACATGTTTTTCGAGCGCAGTTAAAGGACCGGAGCCAGCGTAACTCGGAGAATTTACAGCAGTGGGCTCTTGAGATAGAAAAGCTGGTTCGAAAGGCATACCAAACCTCGTCAGCACCCCTTGACGGTTATTTGGTTCAGGCATTCGTAGACGGAATACGTGATTTGGAAGTGAGAGCTTCTGTAAGGCTTGGACATCCTGATTCTTTGAAAAATGCCTTGGCCCATGCATTGGAGGTAGAGGCTGTACGTCAGGACCACCGAGCTCACCGCATCAGAGAAGTAAAGGACTCTTACACTCACGACAGTCGTCCAAAGTTTAGCCCTAGATGCTGCGGGTGTGGAGAAAGAGGACATCTGAGGTCAAGCTGCCCAAAGAAGGTCGAGGCCGTGCGTCAGGACCACCGAGCTCACCACATCAGAGAAGTGAAGGACTCTTATACTGGGTACAATCGTCCAAAATTTAGTCCTAGATGCTACGGGTGTGGAGAGAAAGGGCATCTGAAGTCAAATTGCCTAAAAAGAGAAGAGAGCACGGATGAGTTATCACGACGACCATGCCCTGAAAACTGTAAACATTGTGCCGAAGAGAAGCCTAAAGAAGCGGTGCCCGTCAGGCTGTTGAGAAGTTTGAGAACGGATCTAAGTGACGAATGGAAAGAAACTTTGCAGCAGGCACAACAGGATGACAAAGACCTTAAACCCATCATTGAAAGGATCACAGCGGGTACCACTAAGCCTTTGTGGAGTGACATTGCTGCTCTGAGTTCAACAACGAAGAGTTATTGGGCACAGTGGGAGAGCCTGGTTATCCACGACGGGGTGCTGTGTCGCAAATGGGAAAACGCTCGTGGAGATCACTGTCATCTGCAAATGGTGGTTCCCAAAGCCAAGGTCCCTAACGTGCTACAACTCTACCATGAAGGATGTTCGGGAGGCCACATGGGAGTAAAAAGGACACTGTTAAAAATAAGGGAGCGGTTTTACTGGATCCATTGTAGAGAAGATGTTGAAGACTGGTGCCGAAAATGCACTACTTGTGCGGCAGTGAAAGGACCCCATACACGCAGCAGAGGAGCACTAAAACTGTATAACGTTGGAGCCCCATGGGAGCGTATAGCCCTGGATATTGCAGGACCATTCCCTGTAAGTAAAAATGGAAATAAGTACTTCATGGTCGTTATGGACTACTTCACAAAATGGCCCGAAGTTTTCGCCATTCCTAATCAAAAAGCTTCGACGGTAGCAGATAAACTAGTCCACAAAGTTTTCTGTCGTTTTGGAGTTCCCCTGGAAATTCACAGTGATCAAGGAAGGAATTTTGAATCACAAGTATTTTAGGAGACATGCCGAATAATGGGGACTCATAAAACAAGAACCACTTCTTATCATCCTCAGTCTGATGGAATGGTGGAAAGATTCAATCAGACGTTGGAGAGATATCTGGCCAAAGTGGTCGAAAATAAGCAAAACGATTGGGACCAACACATACAGCCGTTTTTACTGTCATACAGAAGTGCAGTCCATGAGAGTACAGGCGTCACTCCTGCGTTGGCAAATTTTGGAAGAGAGCTGCGGTTGCCTGCAGACCTGATAACTGGCATTCCTCCAGATTCTCCGCGTGCTATCACAGATTATGCAAACGACCTGCGCAATAAAATGAACGACATAAATGAACACATTCGACTAACTGGTCAACAAATGTCTGAGAAAATGAAGACCCGATATGACCGAAATTCAAACAACTTGCGATTTGATGAGGGATCACAGGTCTGGTTGCACAATCCGATACGGAAAAAGGGAAAATCCCCTAAACTACAAGCAAAATGGGATGGACCATACCGTGTGTTGACCAGGATTAATGACGTCACATACCGAATTCAGAAGGGAACGCGAGGTGCGCCTAAAATTGTTCATGTTGATCGGCTGGCGCGATATTACGGGGCTAACAATGCTCGGGACGAGCATGTTTTAGGAGGGGGCAGTGTTACGCCGAGGCTGTTAAACAATGGGTAATAATCGAAGTTTCTCGAGCGCTTTTGTCTGTCTTATTGTTTGCGGTTTCGCAGAAAGGGAAGTGGCCATTATGTCGAAACACCGACCCTTTCCTGGAACAATTGAGATCGTTCTCGAACAATCGAAATATGCGCGATATAAATAGGCCGGAGAGATGGCCGGAGAGTCAGTCTGGATTAAGCTAAACGTGCGATCATTTCGGTGACTTTAAGTGGTGCAACAGTGGTGTGAATTAGTGTGTTGTGATTACGTATGACCAAGTTCGTGTATTCATCGTTTAGCGCTGAATAAAAGTGTTATTTTGGTTAGATCGATTCCCATTATTTTATCCCGAACCCTCAGCTCGTAACAGTATTTTCTTGTGTGCAATAAAGAATAAAGAAGGAAACTGTATTGGCTTATGTAACGTAAATCAAAACTGACCCTGGATAACAAACTCCTCCTTTACAAATGCACCCAAAAACCCGTATGGTCTTACGGAGCCGAGCTGTGGGGTACAGCAGCGAACTCAAACTTGGAAATCTTCCAAAGTTTCCAATCCAAAATGCTACGCATGATAACGAACGCACCATGGTACATCACTAACATCCAATTGCATCGCGACCTAGAAGTGACAACGGTGAAACAAGAAGTAGCTAAAAAACTGAAATCTTACGCTAAACGAATGGAGAATCACCCAAATGAGCTTGCCAATGAGCTAATGAAAAAAACCACAATCTTTAGTAGATTAAAGAGGACAGCCCCTCAAGACCTCATATAGCACCTAATGGAATGGAATGGAAAAATGGAAGTGCCACTGGGCTTATTCCATACATGCCCAACGCGAACTATTCCCCAAACTCTGGGTCAATGCCCTGATGGGCAGATTGCAAGGAATAAGGAGACTAAAAAAAAAATTTTGCTCTAAACTAGTGGTTCGCCCCGAACAGAGATCCCACGAGTCTCCCTTATAAACTGACAAAAAAACAAAATATCTTCGAAATGCATGAACACAACTTGATCAGACTGGATCAAGATGGTGATGTAGCTAATGCGTTCGAAGACTTTTTTACCGATATTCCAGTCTCTACCACAAAATCCTTAAACTCCTCTCTCATAGTCAATCATCATTTATTTTCATATTTTTGCGACACGAAATTAGTTACATCTTATGATTAAGTAATCTAAATGACATGCACCCTGTTAGGGCGTGGCAATATTAATATTGTACTTATATAAACTTATACAAATCTACCTATACCTGTACGTCATACGTACCTTAAAAGGTAAAAATTAAATTACATTTCTGAAATTAGTTACTTAATATTACCTAAGAATATTTCTTTGTTACATTATAATATCACATTATCCAAATGTAAGCTTATTATTATATTTTAATTTAACTATACATATACATGATAAATAATCATAATTTTAATATTTTTTATGTTTTTAGTCGCAGAGTCATTGTTAAAAGAAAACTTAACGGAATGCAAAACACAATTCAAAGATTATGTAAATAGTGATGACATAATAAAAGCTTTAAAACTGATAAATGTTAAGAAAACCACGGACCTTTGAGGCATCTCTGTTAGCGTCGTAAAAATATTGATTGACATAATTGCTCCCGAACTACCTTTAATATTTAATGAGTGTATTGACTGTAGTGTATTCCCTGATTTAATGAAACACAGTAAAATAACTCCAATTTTCAAATCAGGCACTAGTTCTAATCCTGGTAATTTTAGACCAATCTCAGTACTTCCGCCATTTAGTAAAATATTTGAAAAACTAATTTTAAATCAACTGCTTAGACATTTCAATTCACATAATTTACTGCATCATAAACAAATCGGATTTACTAGGGGTCGCTCAACCACTGATGCTGGTATTGAGTTAATATCGCACATATTTGATGCCTGGGAGAAGTCTCATGACGCTTTAGGTGTTTTTTGTGATTTGTCCCAGGCATTTGATTGCGTAGACCATGACACATTGATCAGGAAACTACACCATTATGGCATTAGGAGCTTTGCTCTAGACTTTCTCACTTTTTATTTAAGTGGCAGAGTGCAAAGCATTCTCCGGGGTGTCTGGTTAAAATGGGTGTACCACAGGGATCAAATCTGGAACCATTTTTGTTTTTAGTATATACCTATTAATGATTTTCCCCATCTTGTAAGAGACGATCATGAGGTTGTATTGTTTGCAGGTGACACGTCACTTTTATTTAAATTAAAGCGACGACAAACCGATTTTGGCGATGTAAACAATGCAATCTCTAAGGTGGTAAATGGTTCAATGTAAACAATCTACTTCTAAATGAAAAAAAAACAAAATGTATTAGATTTATACTACCTAATCTTACACAAGTTAAAGCAGACATAAAAATCAAAGACAAGGAGTTGGCTCTTGTTGACACCACTGTATTCTTAGGTATAACCCTAGATAATAAGCTTCAATGGGGCTCTAACATCGATAAGTTGTCGAAGAGACTTAGTTCTGTGGCATACGCAGTCAAAAAGGTCCGTCTTTTTACAGACGCAGACACAGCTAGACTAGTTTACTTCAGCTACTTCCACAGCATTATTTCATACGGTATACTGCTGTGCACTCCCCGCTGCAGATATAAACACCGTTTTAGTACTGCAAAAGAGGGCTGTTCATGCAATTTATAATATGGGCCCTAGAGAATCATTACGCAATAAGTTTATAGATATAAATATTATGACATTCCCTTGTCAATACATCTATGAAAATCTGATGTATGTTCACAAAAATATTAATTTGTTTAAGAATAATAGCAATAATCATAATTTTAATACTAGAAGTAAAGATAATAGAAAGGAAGAAAGAAAGAAAACATTGTAATCAAAAAACCACACAGTAATAAAGAAAAATAAATACAACAACAACAAAATCGAAACTAAGCACAAACAAACTAACAATCTAACTAATATAACTAATCTCGCTGTTGCCACTTGTAGACTCCATAAAGTTAATACATCGTTTAAAGGGCAAGGTGTACGCTTTTATAACAAACTCCCAAGGGATGTACAAAAATTGACAAATATCAAATTTAAAAACGTACTTAAACAAAATCTTTATAAAAAAGCCTACTATAAAATATCGGAATATTTAGATGATAGAGAAGCTTGGGATTGAAATTGCTGCAACTCGTTCAAAATGTTACAATTTAGACGTAATTTATTTTCTGTATTGTTATGTATTCTAAAAGGATCATTAAAAAAACAACCAGCCTTGTTTCTTGCCTTTCCTTCCTGGCTTGGTCGCGAAGGAACAGGCAGTAAAATTGACGTTTCAAAGTGACCCTTGTGATGTTAATGAATAAAAATATTTGACTTGACTTTGACTTTGATCTACAGTTTGATTCAAATTACCTACAAGTAACGGGAGTTCATGTAAAATGGTTGTATTTGTGGGGTAGAAATTGCAGTTGTTCTGGATTTCAGACTTTTCCCTATACATATTTGTCCAAAGGTCCATCCAAAGGTTACTTGGCAGAAATCGATTCTTAGCGATAAGACCGCCCATTGTACTTGTTGCTTGGGAATGTTTGTTTTTATGTTTGATTCTTCTGTGGTGTACAATAAAGTATATCCATTCATTCTTTCATATTTGTGTCACTAAAGCTACAAGCGTACCAAATTTCTGCACTGTGAGGTTACTGGTGTACCTAAGTTTTGTCAAAGTTCCGTCTTTATTTTAGCTAATACTCGTAACTCAAAACTACAAGGATTAAACTAAAAATAAAAACGGGGATAAATTGCACTGATAAAGACCTTTTATTAGACATTTGACCTGCTTGTCTTACTTTGATTTTTTTTTTATTCCTCGTACCCTAACCTTAATATCTCAACAACCCCTAGGTACTCTATTTTAGTGCATTTAGTCACACCAGGATTGTGCCATCATTACACCTACGAGTATATACCTACCAAATTTCAAGATGATCGGAACATCGCTTCGAAAGTTATCCTCGGACAAACAAACATACATACCTACAACGTCGATTCGTTTTCATACATACCTACCTACAACGCCAAGTTGATTTGAAGATCAGCCAAAAAATGGTGCATTCAGGTAGAGTGCGTGAAGTGTGCCCCGCACTTTTGAATAATCTGAATACTGACAGTTGTGCTGAATTGTTTTAGGTTTATTCTACATTGTTCCAGAATCATAAAACCATCTAAGTCAGAATTACATCTCTAAAGTCAAAAATACCGTACTGACATTTGGTTTTCGTGGATAGGTGATTTATCATGACGCCTTACTGACTGATGATATGATTATCATAATTAATAAGTTGCAAGCAGCAATGGTATGATAGGCTATTGGTAAATCGATAAATTTTATAAAGACCTGGAGACCAGCAGGTAAACGCAGTTATCAGGGAGATCTGCTTGGAGACGAAGAATGTGGTTATAAAGCTGATGAGCTCCATCATCGATGCCGAGCGAACACCGACTAAGAGGCAGAACAATATTAACTACCACTAATCTCTCTCTCCATAGTTGTTTTAAAGAGCTTTTAAAATGGCCATTGTGTGCTTACGTTAAGGCGCCGCCGCGCGCTGCCAGCGGTAGCTATAAGAAAATTTTCGAACCCAAAAAGTACTGAGGTGTTATTAAAAGTTTGAAGCCTTTGCATCCGTGGATTAAAATTTTCTACAACCTAAAAGACTATCTTGAAGATAATACGTGAATGTAGGCCTATTTTAAGACTCATCTCACCGTACCTTTGTATTTTTTTAAATAGGTAGGTATGCATTCGCAACGACGCTGTCGCTAGGAAAGATTGAATGAGAAGAGCTGAGGATCGGGCTCAATGGCCGCACCCTGGGAGAGACCTACGTCGAGCAGTGGACTGTTATAGGTTGATGGTGATGATGATTTTAATTATTATGGGATAAGTATTGTTCATTCAGAAGGATGTGTAAAATTTGTAATTTGTTTAGATATGCCAATTTCTTAGTTTGTTATAAATAACGAATGTTTTCTATTGTAATTTTGTCCGAAAAGGGCCAATTCTAATGATACCCATTAGGGTGAACTCATCTAATTTCGTGATAAAGGCATTTGAGTAATAAAATACCAATAAATTATTAATTATTTTTATTCAGGCTTCGCATGAGTTTCAATCAGTCTTTTATCAGGAATATAGGCACAATTAATCACAGTTTTTTCTAAAATCTTAAAAGTTATATCAAATTTACTAAAGCAAGTCAACTTTCCTAATTCCGTGGTGACCTCTTTAAGTCCGTGATAGCTACTACTTTAACTCCGATATAACGGAATTAGGCAAGTTAACTTATTTTTGTTGTACAAAATTAAAATCTTAAAATTAACATATAAACATAAAAAAACAAGATATACATTTTAGTAATATCTTCTAGAATTATTCTTCGGCAAAACACATATCACACTTAAAAATCGTCGCATTAGGACATGACGATCTGTGCATCTTGATTATCCTCTCGTAGAGTTTTGTACTTAGTCACATTCTCTTTTAACGTCGTCCATGGAATCTTAAACTCCTTAGAAGCTCTGTATACTGTCATTGTTGAACTCAAAACATTTTCGACGGCGGTTTTCAGATCAGACTCCGAATACTTTCGGTTCTTTTTGTCTTCCATGAAATCTGAAAGTAAACAAGCAAATTATAATAATAATTACATACCTGCTTAGATTTAGCGTCTGTTTAAATTTGCAGCTCGTATTAATAAAACAAATGCTGCGAAATTTGGTAATAAAACTACTCACGTAATTACGTGACAAGTGCAAAAAAGTCTCACTCAATTCCGTGATAGCAAAATATACATATAATATTGGCTTAAAGTCATCATTTTAATTGAGACAAGATAAAACTAATCAAATAACATCAATCTTGTCTACTAAACTCAAAATAAGTCAATACTTTCAGTGAAAACCACAAATAATTGTATATAACTACTCTAATTCTGTGATAGCACAAAAACCACTCAACTGCTAAAACGCTAATATTTTTGACGAACAAAATAAGCTCTAACACTAAAACGACGCAGAACTATGACGAATTTTTTACTGCCACATCAAGGAAATATCATTTACAATTCATTATAATAGAAAGAAGCTAAGAAATCGGTTAAATACTTACATAAATAGAGCAAAGTTCGCCACCAATTCACAGACACTGCCGAAACCGGCGAGATTTGCGCGCGAACTGACAAAACCATTCGTTGTTACTATCTCGCTCACTCGAGCGTCCCCAAACTTTACAGACGAATTTGAACATTATTACAGAGGCATAAGGTTGTATTTCCAATCATTGATTTCGCTCGTACAGGCCTATGGTAGAGCTCAAACCAAATACCACTGAATTAGGCGAGTCACAGAATTAGATGAGTTCACCCTAGATATTACCGAGACGATCTGTTATTCTCTGCTCGCTTCTCTTCCTCTCTTCTTCGGCTGCCTCTGTGGCGCAGTGCGCGTATAGATGGCTGAGACGTAGGAGGTAGCGGGTTCGATTCCCGCCACGGAACAAATGTTTGTAAGATCTACAGGTATTTGTTCCGTGTCTGGGTGTTTTTCTATATATTATAAGTATGTATTTTCATAAAAAAGTATAATTATTCTATCAGTTATCTGGTTCCCATAGTACAAGCTCTGCTTAGTTTGGGGCTAGATATCGCTGTGTGAAATATCCAGCAATATATTTTTTTTTATTCGTCTTGAGACTGTTGTTTAGTAATGATCCGTATTTTGCTCAGTATAGGCTATATACCATTCAGTATAGCCCAAGGAGTACTAACTAGGTATTAATAGCGCCTTAACTTAATTCACTATGATTAGGTTGGCAGTAAGTGAAACCTATTTGATATTTGTGAAGCAATCTCAGCAAATGAAATGAAGGCTCGTTGCAGGGCTTGAAGTTAATGTAGGCAAAAGGCAATTTACTAAATTGTTTGCACTGGAAAATGGAAACTACCGCACGAGACGTGGCGCGAAATCGGTAGCTGTACTTATGAACGTGAAGAGCTGTGTGACCGTACCAAATTTAAATATATAGGAATGAACTCAGGTTATGAAGACAAAATACGTTTTAGTGAAACTGTAACGGATTGTTTGTTAGGACAGCACAGCGCCAGTGTTCATGCCGGATAAAGCCTGAACAGTCAGGGCTATTCTTCAGCTAGCTCTATGGATTTATAGTCATTTCGGTAGTACACTCAGCGACATGATTGATTGACAAATTGAGATGTATGATGGGTACCACAACCATATAAAAATGTATTGGCGTGATCCTTGATGGGTTAAACCAAATGTTTGTCCCATAGCGGGAATCGAACCCGCAGCCTCTTGCGTCACACTCGGCCATTCGAACCCCCCTAACTCGCCTGCAGCGCCGCCTCAGCGGTCATGGCGGCATGTTACAGGTGATTTAGTTTATTTGGCACAAATTGTATGGCATCCTGAGTTATCAGGCAAGAAAGTACTTTCCGGGTCTTAAGATATTTTGTGCAGAATTTAAATAATTTACCAAAAAGTGGGCTAAATCAAAGTGAATAAACACAATAAAATCCAGTGAATGAACAGATATTGAAATGTTAACAGTGTTTCCTACCTAAATATTTACCTACTCGTACCAGATAAATGAGTTCGCTATCAGGTTGATTGAATCGCGGAGTCCAATTGACCGGTTAATTGGCGGCACAATTGGACCACTTGAGAACCCACTGGGTGAGTGCTCGCTAGTCGCTACCATTTTAACCACTGCACGCCTGGCATTGCACTTACCTTGCCTAGTTACCACTCGCTCGCTAGTTCTGTTGCTCAGTTACCAATTTGCTACCTAATACCTATATGTAGGTAATAAGCAAATGCAATTAAATAGGTATTAAATAAATTAGTCAATCTCCTGTTGGACGACGCGTTGTGTATGGTTCCTAAGTTTTTTTTTACCATAATATTCTCTTCTATACCTATCTAGGTAATTCTTGCATGTTTCCATAATATAATTTTAGATGGAAGTTTCCACCGTGATACTTTATTATATTATGTTCCACATCTGTTCTAGCAAACAAACGTTATCTTATCTTATAGTTTAGAAAGATCTATTTGGAACATTTCATTGAATAAATACATTTTGGGATGCGAAGTTCGTAAAAAATGTATTTATCTAAAATTTTAATGTAAAAATCGATATCCCATGCATTTACATTCCGTGCTAGACTGACTGAACGGACGGAGGGACTGGACGATCTTTTACATCATATTTCCAGCGGGTAATTGCTGGACTTCGAAACCCGAAAAATTTATTGTTGTTGTGATTTCTAATTCAATTAACATTCAATAAAAATTTGTTTAACATCAGAAAAATAATTTATTTTCTCAAAAAAAGCTTTATATATACAATATACCCTCTATCAGTTTAAATATTATAAAGACATTGTTTTTATATTTCATACCCAAACTCTACCCTACTACTGTTATTATCGTTGCCGGCGCCGCCGCCGCCGCCGCCATGCAATCGTGACTGTTTAACGATATATTGCATTGATGAGTCACTGATAACTAGTGTCACATCGTTACTTCGGCTTAACAGTAGTAAGGTAGATGCGGCGCCGGCGCGGCGAGCCGCTAATAAATAAATTAATCTAATACCCGAACCAACATATAACAACACTCTTGGCAAAATATCGTCAAAAATTTAGGTAACTCTCTATACGAATACCTATATTCGTAATTTATAGTAAATTATGTATATCATATCACATCTTACGTACACGGTTAAGTACGTTATAATAAATAAATAATGTCTATAGGTACACCTGTCGAGCGCGAGGAATCGGATCTATCGGTCAAACTTCACACTAATAATATTTGAATTCCTACCTAATAATAACATAACAATTATTATTTGTCTTATACTTGTATTAAATTTAATGTCATCATTCGCATTTCATACGGGTGTCATCACGATAACTATGTACCGACCAGCGCGGCGGGGCGCAGCGCGGATACAGACAGCGGCGATCTGATCAGCGAGCCGGCTGCAGGCGCGCGTGCGCAGGCGTCGCTATCACGGCAGCCGCTGCAGACACTCGGGGAGCTGCGTGAAGAGGCTCGTGTAGTTGACGAGCAGGAACAGCAGCGCCGAGCCCAACGCCGAGCCCAGCTGCGTCGCCACGCCGCAAGCGCGCATGCCGCGCGCACCGCCGCTCCGCGCCCACCCGTACACCCACATGCGCGCGTACGACACACAGCCCGACACCACTACCCACGACGCCACCACCAGCAGCACGCCACCCGCGGCACCCTGCAGCGGCGGCGTCGGCGACAGCAGCGCCGTCGCCATGATGTACCCGAGCGGCACGCATGTTGCCGCCAGCATCGCGGCCAGCGCCCGCGTGCCGAGCGGCTTCAGCCACACGCCGGCGAGGCACGCGCTCGGGTTCGCCATCGCGCCGAGCGTCACCGCCAGGTGGTACGCCTGCGCCCCGTACGGCATGCACGAGTACGACTGCACGGAAGGCAGCACACCGTTCATGAGCGCGTTCAGCACCGCCATCAGCGCCAGCGCAGCTAGCCAGCGCGGCGCCAGCAGCGAGGCGCGCGCCACCGTCGCCTCCTCGTCCTTGGCGGCGGCGCCGGGTGCTACGCGCTCCGACCCGAAGGCGCGCTTCGAGCTGATCAAGAGGAAGCTGACGAGACTCGCCGCGGACAGGCAACCAAGCAGCAGCAGGAACACGGTCGTGCCGAAGCGCGGCGGCGGGTAGTGCGCGACCAGCGCGCCGTCGGCGCCTGCGGGCAGGCACTCGGGCTCGCCGCCGACGCCCTGCGCGAGCGCTAGCAGGCTCGGCACGAAGCCGCTGAGTCCCTCGCCCACCAGGTACGTCGCGAGGTAGATATCGCGGAAGTGCCGCAGGTACGGGTAGAACAGCACGGAGCTGGTGCAGCCCACGAGCGCCGCAAAGAACGTCAGGGAGAGGTAGGCGACGGAGCGCTCGGAACCGGCGAGCGAAGCGGTGCGCTCGTACAGGAAGGCGTTCAGCACCAGCGCCAGCGTGCCGATCGACAGCAGGCCGCAGATGTAGCGCGAGTCGGAGGTGCGCGGCAGGAGGCGCTTCAGGAGCGCGTACGCGACGATGCCGACGTTAGCGAGCTGGATGGCGAGCGTCATGAAGGAGGGCAGCGCCCAGCCCTCGGGCAGCGTCATCACGAGCAGCGGCAGCTGCACGTAGAGGCCGTTGACGCCGAGCCACGTGCCGAGCCCCCAGCACACCATGAGCGCATCGAGCGCCACGCGCCGCTGCGTGCTCCACATCCTCACGCCGGCGCCGGTGCTCCGCTTCTTGCTCAGGCACGGAGAGGACTCCCTATCCTCGCTCGACCTGCGACAACGGAAATTGTCTTGTGAGAGGGCTGGCTACAAACTGCGCCAATGTCGTGCGATAGTCAACCGCGTCGGTCGGTGTTTCGTAGCGGGGACTAATTATACGAACACTAGTTGCGATAAAGAATGCTAAAGATAAGAGTTATTTAGGTAAAAAACATGTTAATACCTGCCTATATATCAATTTATTTTAATTACAAAACGAACATCAGCGAACTCAGTACTCGTAAGTAGTACCAGGAACCTCGTGTTATATTTTATTGGAAATAGGACATTTTGGAACTTTATTTTACAACCGAGTGAGAACAAACTCCACACGCGCACAAATGACGATTTGCTAATTGTGAATATCGAAACACTAGCAGTATCTCGTAAGTAGTCGATAAACCGATACATGTCATAATCCTTCGAAATCTGACGTTGCTGATATCATACGGACAACTGATTAAATAATAATTAAGTATTCACATTGCTGCGGGGCGAAGACCGCGCTCTCCACTGTCCCGCCGCGCGCCGCCGCCGTCTGCCGCACGCTTGCCAGTGGCAGCGCGCCACGACGCGACGGACGCCCCGCTGCCTCAGACGCAATTTAGATTACAATCAAATTATTCTTCTTCATTTTATTAATCAAAGTAAACTAAGACTAATTAGCGAGACGTCACAACTAGCTTTTTATTGGAAATAATAAGTTCTATAAAATTCAGTTAAACTCTTAACGCACGTAAAGTCGGTAGTCAAGTCATGCAGTTCAGTTCTACGAGTATTCGTTTATAGGTATTCACTCGCTATGATTAATTAATCTATTCAAATTAACATAACAAGGGAAATAGCTAAGCCTCAGATGTTAAGTTAATGTTAGTAAAGTTAGAAATAAATAGACACGTACCAAGTTTTATCAAACAATTGTTACAAATGCTAGGATTGAGTCCAAAACACAGCAAAGATAACAGATAACCATGAGATATAATTCATCTAAATAAGTTAAATATTTTTCTTGTTTGATTGCGCCCTGTGGTGCCTGACCCAAATTGTCCCGGGTACATTAGCCTACATACTTAAAAGGCCGCTAAAAGATACCAAAATAATAAATATTTTCATTGTAATTATCAATTTGTTTTACGTTACTCTTTTAAGCTAAAAACAATTGCTCCCATCAAATCTGAATATTTGAGTGATGGTAACACAATGTTTACAAAAATTAAGTACATCATGATAAAATTAAAAATAGCACAAAATAATTCATAATAAAAAATTAGCGCTAAAAATAAAATAATTATATTTACATTGAAAAGATGCTGAGACAAGTGCCGCAGGCTGCGAGGCAAAGGAGCTCGGTTGGAGAAGTGGCGCGCGCGACTCCAACATCGGCATTATACGCGATCCGTTGTAATATCACACACACAGTAGTTACGTGGAGGCGGTATGTACGTACGGTAGAGCGTGATGCGAGTCAAATATTACAGAATGCCAAACAGTAGATCGAGGAGAACTGAATAAGATAGACGGTCTAAACTTGTCACAAAAATGTCGTGACAAGGAAGCACTTTTCGTCGCAATGACAGAAGTTCAATGTGTAATAGGTACACCTCAGAGGTCTACACCGATTATGTAGATAGATCTAATTCAAATAACAGTGATTTAAAAAACCGGAAAATTAAACACAAAGTACAATACAAGTATCAGCTTGAAGCCCTTGATTCTATTGAGCGACGTGCTGCTAGACTCATTGGTGATGACTCCCTAGTAGAAGGCAATTTACAAAGTCTAGAGCACAGGCGCCGAGTAGCCAGACTTTTAGTTTTTTACAAGATTCATTTTTTTTAATGTGTGCAACATCTTCATGACCTTATCCCTCATTCCCCCTTTCACCACAGGACAAGCTGACGTACCGAGTAGTACGTCGGCACGTACGTACCTGGTCGGCATACCACCTTGCCGTACCAAACGATTTGCTTCAACTTTTCTTGGTAGCACAAGTAAGGAGTGGAACTCACTTCAGGTGTATATTTTTCCGAACCAGTATAATCTCGAAGTCTTCAAGTCCAGAGTGAATAGGTTATTTCTAGGCAAGCGTGCTCCGTCTTCGATCAAACCATCATTTACCACCAGGTGAGGTAGTAGTCAAGCGCTTGGAATCAATAAAAAAACCAATAACATTTTAGTGACATTGACTGCCTCAATCAATGTGTGTGTTACTCTAAGGTCATTAAGTTCACCTCTTACAGAAAATAAAATATATTTTGAATACCTACCTAAAAGGTTTTCTATTTTGATTCCCTACTGGTAATATCCATTTGGCTTCTTGGTTAGTATACCCTACAGCTTTATTGCTTAAAAAATGTTTTTTTTAAAGATTAATGCATCTGAAATCGAACATTTAACTACAGAGTGGTTCATAGACATCTTTACTTTAGAATATAATTTTGAAAGGCATGGTACGTTACACCTACAAATCTGAAAGATATTGAAAATTCTTGTGATAACAAATCAATATTAATCTATTTTTCAAAAACGTTACGTTTAAAAACTTTTTAAACGTGCGTGCATTTTCAAAAAGGTCGCTCCCAGTAGGTACTTCCCCCTGTTCCACCAATCCCTACCATATTATCATCCCACTGGTACTACACGGATTTTTTGTCCACTTTTCCCGACTAGTAGGGATCGATGAAGATTGTTCATCCACCTTTCTCTACCGAGTATAAGTACTGATTAATGGGGTGAAAAGACTTAACTTGATAGAGACACACATCACACTTACACGAACACGCACTGAAACCGTTCGAAGATTGGATCAGTTTACCTAACACGGCACTGTGCCACAGAAAAAAATATCTAACGACCTACGACCAGTCAGGATCTTTTTTTCCGTGACCCCTTTAAAAATAGCTAAGTTTTCAAACTTTCAACATTTTCTATGTGACTACTGACTGACTATGTTATATGTGTGTGTATATTTTTTAGTTTTTTAAAACAGTAGGAAAAAGTAGAAAAGTATCCCTACTAGCAGGGAAATGTGGAGGAAAAATTAATGTCTCCTTACCAGTGGAGATGATAGTCTGGTTGGGGACAGGTGAAACAGGCCGGTAATTTAGAAACATTTATGATCCAAACTCCTCAGACGACCTCCGTGGCGCAGTGGGCAAACAGCCGGCTGAGACGCAGGAGGTAGTGGGTTCGATTCCCACCGCGGAACAAATGTTTGCATGATTTGTTCCAGGTCTAGATGTTTTTATATATACTAGTGGTTCGCCCCAAACTGAGATCTCGCGAGTCTACCATAAAAACAAAAAAAAATATTATTCGTAATCTTTGACTATCAAAATAGTGCCATGAAATAAATAACCAACTAACTTGACCTACAGTTTCATTCAAATTACAGGTAACGGGAGTTCATGTCAATTGGTTATCCTTTTTTGGGGTACAAATTGCAGTTATTCTAGATTTCAGACTTTTGCCTATATTTGTGATACTTAAGCTACACGCATACCAAATTACAGCACTGTGGGGTTACTGGTGTACCCTGTGAATTTTGTCAAAGTTTAGTTTTTATTATGGCTAATAACTCAAAAACTACAAAAACTTTACTAAAAATAAAAACGGGGTCAAAATATACTAATGAAGACCTTTTATTTGACATCTCTCTTGAACCCCAATATCTCAGCAACCCCCCAAAATTTTTAGCTCATTGAGTCACACCAAAATTGTGCCATCATTATCTACTTATATACCAAATTTCACGATGATCGGATAAACGCTTCGAAAGTTATCCTCGGACAAACAAACATACATACATACATACGACGCCGATTTGCCCAAGTTGAATTGGAGATCTCGCTCGATCAATTATAAGTATATATTTACAAAAAAAAGTATATAAGTATTCTATCAGTTATCTGGTTCCCATAGTATAAGCTCTGCATAGTTTGGGACATAGTACAAGCTCTGCATAGTTAGGCGATGTGTAAAATGTCCAGCAATATTTATTTATTATTAAATGTAAACTCTCCGCTTTTGGACACGCTGTATTTATTGGGTCGCTCATTTACATAAAATGTTTCTTTTTTATGATAATGAGCATTTAAAATCAATTATAAGATCATAGGTATGAATAGTATTATTAATTATCTGCAAATTCCAGCAGGTTGGTAGCAGGTACTGCAGGTAGTAGGTACCTATAAAACAATATCGTACTCGTAAGACTCGAAGTAGTCAAAGATGCCAGACGGGGGAGTGCAATCATGCCGGGTGTCTGCGCGCGGCAGTAAGGGGTTATTCCCGCTGGTCACCCGGCAATTAAAAGCTTGGCTGAATTACATACGAACTTGAAAGCATTGCACAAATCTATCAGTGAGTTACGTGCTGAATTATTGTCGCTACGCAACACTAAATCAGTAGGTAAGTAGGTCACCTGAGACCTCGACTGTGAATACTCGTCGCGGTGCGCAAAACGCATCCATCGGCAGTTTCGAATCAGCGGAATTTGCTGAATTGGATGCGTCACCAGCCATCGCCACCGGCCGCGCCGCCGTTGTCATGTCACTGATGAGCGAGAAACCGCTCGTCACGTTGCCGTCACCCTGACGGCGACGTCCTTACGCAGCAGTCACCGCCACCGGCCGCTCTGTCGCCTCTCAACACAGGGCGGCATCCACAAGGGGAAAACACTGTAAGATAGCTTCGAAGGAAAAACAAGACTAAGATGGCTTCATCAGAGTGGAGAAGAAGAAGACGTTCAATCGTCAAAACAAGTGCGATACCGCACCGATTGGGTACCGCTTTGTGTTCCGCGTGCATTTACTCCGTGAAGGTCGAGCGGTTAGAGTCCCGCCACAGGGTTAATTTTAACCCGTGGTGAGAGTGCCGACCCAACATCTGTCGCCCTTCATGAAGTAAGATTTTTGCCGAAGGGTGTCTTATTTCGTCGTTTCCGAGGACTGATACTGAACACCGAGAACCCACGTCTAAAATAGCAGTGTTTAATATATATAAGTTTTTAATTGATTGAGCGAAGCGAGATCTCATATTTAACTTGGACGAATCGGCGTTGTATGTATGTATATAGGGTGTCCCAGAACTCAACGTCAAGCCGAAACGGGGTGACAGGATTGATCATAACCATCACGAGAAAAATCTGAAAAAAAAATCTATCCCATGCAGTTTGAAAATTATGGGCATTTTAAGAAAAACCTAGAAATTTGAACGAATTTGAAGAACCTACCTAGAGCTTGTGCGAATCAAAAACATTTTAACTGAGATAGCAAAAATCGGGTTACTTGAGGTATTAATTTTTTTACTCTTTTTATTGTATGGATCTAACAAGTATTGTATCATTTTAGAATTATGATTAAATGCGCCAACTTTTAATGCAACTTGCCAAGGCACTCTAGTACATTTTTTTTAAAGGAGGGCCTGTCAAAGTCGACGAATCTTAAAAATTTTAAATTCGTTGTTTAACAAATAGTCTCAATTCTCGGAAACTTGAGGCAATTGTGTCATTATTTTTTATTGGGATTCTAGAAATGTTATTTAGAATTACGTCTCCAAAGTTCAAATGAACAAAAATAAAAAAGAATAACCACAATAACCGAAAAATGGTACAGTTTGATCAAATTTCTAGGTTTTTCTTAAAATGCCCATAATTTTCAAACTGCATGGGATAGATTTTTTTCAGTTTTTTCTCGTGATAGTTATGATCAATCCTGTCACCCCGTTTCGGCTTGACGTTGAGTTCTGGGACACCCTGTATATGTAAGTAAGACAATATATGTATAATGTATAAGTAAGTAAGTAAGTATTTACGTAAGCTAACTGTATTTATACATACATGTATATATATATATTATAATTGTTATGTTAGGCATTTTTATTATGTTCCTATTTAGTCATGTATTTATAATTAGCAGTGAAATATCTTTTTTTCCTGTGTCACGCCTTACCTTCTTATAGCACGACCAGGATGACAGGTAGATAATGCTATTAGCATTAAGTCCTCCTAGTACTATTATGTTTTGTGTGAAAGTATTAAATAAATAAATAAGTATGTTTGTGTGAGGATAACTTTTGAAACATTGATCCGATCATCGTGAAATTTGATATATAAGTAGGTAGTGATGGCACAATCTTGGTGTGACTAAATGAGCTAAAAATGTGGGGGGGTTGTTGAGGTATTGGGGTTCAAGAGGGGTAAAAAAAATCAATATGAAACTATTAGGTCAAATGGGATGTCTACGGAAAGGTCTTCATTAGTACGTTTTGACACTGTTTTTATTTTTAGTTTATACCTTGTAGTTTTTGAGTTATTAGCCTTAATAAAAACGGAACTTTGACGAAATTCACAAGATGTACCCCACAGTGCTGAAATTTGGTATTTGTGTAGCTTTACTGGCACAAATGTAGGGAAAAGTCTGAAATCAAGAATAACTGCAATTTCTACCCCTAAAAAGCCCAACCAATTACATGAACTCCCGTTACTTGTAATTTGAATGAAGCTGTAGGTCAAGTTATAGTAGCTGGATGTGCATTTCGTGGCACTATTTTATTAGTCAAAGATTAAGGCCGCCTTGCACAACGTTCACTAAACGTATTTAGCGACTAAATATGTTTAAATCTGAAGTATTTGTATGATTGGACAATTCTTTAAATCATATTTAGTCACTAAATACGTTTGGGCATCGTTGCGCAAGTCGCCCTAAGAATACATTTTTCTTTGTTATTTGGGAAATTCGCGAGATCTCAGTTCGGGGCGAACCACTAGTTATTTTTAAACCTGAGTATATCCCCATGCACTTCAGACATCAGTGAATGGTCATTAAAACAGGAAATAAAATGAGTTGTTTACTCAAGCAGTTTCCTTCAAACACAATGGGTGTGAACTACAGCTTGCAAAGATTTATACATACATTAGCATTTTAAACTAAAACTGATAATTAGTGGCAAGCATTTTATGTTTGAGGTCATAATCATGTCATAATATAATCGATTTCCAATTGGTATCAATCAAGGACAATCATTGTTCAGTAGTGAAGAGTTTAAAAATGGAATCTCCAAACAGAATTCATTTATTAATTATAACTAGCGTTAGATGAGAAACAAGTAAGACACCACACCATGTTAGATGACTAGGAAATAGTGCAAGAGGTACCTACCGATTGAGCATAGATTGATTTCTTCTTATTGCAGATAAGGACAAGGAATGTGTGTGCTTCACCTGAAACCACACAACTAATGCAAATAAGGTGACATTCATACAACAACAAAGTAGAGGAAAGTGATTATGAAATGCTCACAATGAGTCGGTAACAAATAGAATACTGGTTGGGTAGCATTTGATTGCAGTTGCTTAATAATAAGTTTTCTGAATTAAAACATATTAACTTACTTACATTTCAGTCAAAAATTAGGTAAGCAGTATATAAATACTTTGTAAATAAGATAAATCCCGCAAGGTGCTAATGAGTAGAGTGAAAAGAGTTGCAAGCAGAATGTTATCTAACACAGTGGGCATGCTCCAGATACAAAAATAGTACCTACCACAGTGCTCTTGTAGTAAGCAAAATTGAAAACCATGCAGAAATCAGATGGCATAAAATTACCAGCAGTGCAAGTAAATGAAGGGCCAGAGATAGGGTGCTTATTGATCATACCTTGAAGTTTCTGCCATCCCAGTCAGAGTACTGAGCAATTTGTAAAAATTTTCTTATACAGAATACAGAGGTCCTTGACGTAGAAGTTAGACTTATATCCAACTTACATCATCTTATTTTATTAGCTTCGCTTTCTATATGCTTTCTTTTACCTATGAAAATAGTCCATTTAAAACATGAATGCCAGTTAATTAATTACTCAATAAAATCGTTGTATGATTACGACTAATAAATTATTGAGCGTAATTTTATTTCTATTGATTTCGTAAACACGACTGCAGGAAGTTACACTACCGCAGCAAGCAATTGTTAAGTTGGAATATAGTGATACTCGTTGTGGAACCTGGTTTCACATTTAACTTAAACTTTTCATAATTCTTCTTTAGTTTATTCAACTTATTAATCGAGATTTTTGAAATAAATGAACCTTGTCTTTCGTCCAGCAAGGCTCTTTCTTTACTCACTATCTTCTGTCAATGTTTGTTTGACATTTAAATCATTCTGACATTGACATATTTAACATTTGTAGGTGTGACAAGTAAAAATTTCTACTATTTTGGTAGAAATGTATGGTAGTTAGAGTATGAACATAATTCTCATATATTCATAAAAAAACAATGACCCCTTAGCGGTTCATTATCATTGATCGAGCGAAGCGAGATCTCCAAATCAGGTTGGACGAGTCAGCGGCGGCGCGTGCATTGTTATTATTAGGTACTTAAATACTCGATTCGATCACGAATATTTTATCAACTTGGGTATGTGTAAATCAGCGTTGCCAGTTTTTTTTCCTCAAGTCGGGATTTTGAAACTTTTTGAGTGGAAAAAGCGCTATTCGTTCGTCGAAAGCGGGACATAGCAAAAAACCCGTATATAATCAGAAGATTTTAAATATTTATCTTCTTATTTGAGTTTTAAATTACGTTTATGTGACAATAGATAGCAAAAATAGTCATAGAAAATGTATTATAATAAAAATATGATATATTAAATCAGGTTTACCTTATCGTTAGGTAGTTGAGTCTTCTTCGTCTTCTGAATAAAAAATAAATAAAAACCATAACTCATTTAAAAAAGTTTTATTTATTAGAAAAATGTGGTTTCAAACAATAGTCGAGAAGTGAGCGTCACAAATTGTAACGCACAGGATAGCTCTAGATTGAACTGGATGAGTAATTCTGTTTCATTAACTTTACGGAGCATTTACCCGCGCGGACGGCCAGTCTACACTTGTTTGTGTCACCCGGCCGCGCTTCCTCAGCACGCTGCACGCACGGTCGAGTTATCCCCGAAAAGCGGGACTGAGCCTGTCCTGCCCGCGCGGGACATTTACATAATTTTGATTTAAAAATCGGGACGTCGAGCCAAAATCGGACGTCTGGTAACGCTGCTGATGTAAATCCAATACCGGGTAAATATGAGTTACGCAATCGTCAGTAGTTTTCGTTTCCTACCAAACATTTTTAAATGCAACTACTCTGTCAGCTATCATTGCCAGGGACGGTGTTGGATTCAGATTATGCAGTTAGGTAAGTAACATACACGTAGTTCAACTTCAATGTTTTACAGAATAGTTAGGTAGGTATGTGGGAGTTTTGCGACGTCCCAAGTCGAAGAATTGAAACGACGGTGTTAATGTGAACCACATTATATTACCAATGACTTAAACTAGGTAAGTACATGGGTCATGAGGGAACCAGCGCTAGGGAAGATAATTAATGGATAACCATGTGAAACACAATCTTTTCCAAAAGTCCCAAGTCCCAACCGCGTGTCAACTGACAGTGGCAGATCTACTATCGTAGGGATGCCCCTGCGTACTAGTGATGTAGATATGTAGAACGCCACACCACCCCCCCACGGAGAAGGATACATCAAGATGTAACACAAGAACTTAAAAATAAAAAAATAACGAACTTATGAATAACAAACACACAAAAAAAAAATTAAAAAAATAACACACTTAATCAAAATTCTTAAATTTAACGCGTCTGCCCGAACGTGTGGTATATGGTTGCCTTACTGGCAAATCGATTACAGGTGGTTGCTGTGGAATTGAAAGCTTAGGCGTTAATGGCAAACTATCATCAGTGACTTGCCGCTCAGAATGAGCAGATGGAGCTCGAGCAGGCAATGAAGTAGTTTGAGTCGGCTGCTGATCGGTGTGATCGATGAAAGCAGGTTTAATCCTGTCGATAGAGACAACAATTCTGTTGCCTTTTATCTCTAGAGTTAAAGTTTTACCGTCATTCGACCGCTCAAGTACCTTGAAGGGACCCGTATAGGGTGGTTGCAGTGCCCGACGGATTGTATCGTCCCTAAGAAAAACATGTGACGCTGTTGTTAGATCCTTAAATATGAAGGAAGACTTCTCTCCATGATGGGAAGCTGGTAGTGGCCGTACAGTCGACATCTTGCGTCGCAGCTGTACTACGAAATCAGCAGGGTCTTCGATTCTTCCGGGTGTCAAAGAAGGGGCTAATAATTCCCCGGGCAATCTTAGCGGCTCCCCGTATAGCATCTCCGCAGCCGTGGCTTTAAGGTCCTCTTTATACGCGGACCGCATTCCTAACAAGACCATCGGAAGTGATCTCACCCAAGAGTCGTTGTGACACATTATTGCGGCTTTGAGTTGCCGATGAACCCGTTCAATCATTCCATTGGCACAGGGATGGTAAGAGGTGGTCCTAATGCGCTTGGTGGCGAATTGTTGCAAAAGTCGATTGAACAGATCCGACTCAAATTGAGAGCCTTGATCCGTGGTAATAATCGAGGGCACGCCAAAACGAGGAATCCATTCTCTGGTGAAAGTCTCACCTACCTCTTCTGCCGTAATAGAACGCATTGGCCAAATTTCAGGCCACCTCGATACTCTATCTATTGCTGTTAAACAGTAACGATATTCATTACAGATAGGCAGGGGCCCAACGATATCAATATGAATATGCATAAAACGGCCCGATGGTAAGTCAAAATTTCCAGGAGGGGCAGAATTGTGTCTCGAAACCTTGCTGCGCTGACACGCTTCACAAGATCGAGACCAGGCTCGGCAATCCTTTCTAATTGACGGCCAAACGAAACGCTCTACCACCAGGCGCGTAGTAGCTCGTATACCCGGGTGGCTCAAATTGTGCAATTTGTCGAAGGCTGCACGACGAAAGGAAGGGGTCAGATATGGACGTTGTTTGCCAGTGGCAATGTCGCAATAAACAGGGGCATTACTGCCGGGTATGCTGATTTTGCTAAGAGTTAGGCTAGACCCATCTTGCAGAAGATTAGCCAGTTCCTGGTCCAAGGCCTGCGATTCAGCAAGGGCTTCATAATCCTGCTCCAGCGAGATGGCATCTATGTCGATACGCGACATAGCGTCAGCCACAACATTATCCTCACCTTTGATGTACTGAATATCAGTTGTAAATTGGCTGATAAATGAGAGCTGGTTTAATTGCGGAGGTGGAAGTTTTTCACGACGCTGTAAAAAGGCATACAGAAGGGGTTTGTGGTCTGTAAAGATCGTAGCGTGCTGGACTTCAAGGATGTAACGGAAATGTTGGACACTTTCGTACACCGCTAGCAATTCCCTATAGTAAGCTGGCCACTGCGCTTGCTGCGAGGTTAACTTCTTGCTAAAAAAAGAAAGAGGAAACCATTGGCCATTTATCAACTGCTGGAGGCAAGAACCAACGTGAACGCTGGAAGCATCAGTAAATAAACCCAAACTGGCATCATTAACTGGATGTTGCAATAATGTTGCGTTGGAAAGACTCTTTTTGCATGCTTCGAATTTTTTCAATAGCTCAGGTGACCAAGGAAATGGTTTAGCACCCTTACTATTAGTTGACACCAATGCCTCAATAAGTGGAGCTTGGAACTGTGCCGCACGAGGAACGAATCGTCGATAATAATTAAGCATGCCAAGAAATCGGCGCATACCCTGTACTGTGTCAGGTGGTGGAAAATCCAGAAGGGTTTGGATGCGGTCCTGAGGAGGACGAGTACCATCACCACTAACACGGTAGCCCAAGAAACCCACTTCGCTGACCCCTAAGACGCATTTTGAAGGGTTTATTACCACCCCATAATCCTGTAATCGTTTGAAAAGGATGCGTAGATGTTGAAGATGGGCAGACTCGTCTTTTGAAAAAATGAGGATGTCGTCCACGTATGGAAAACAGAATTCCAGGCCTCGTGTGACTTCATCGATGAAACGCTGGAAGGTTTGTCCAGCGTTCCTTAGCCCGAAGGTCATATAGGGAAACTCAAAAAGGCCAAACGGTGTCACAATAGCCGTTTTGGCAATATCCTCTTCAAAAACCGGAATTTGGTGATATGCCTTGACCAGATCCAAGGTACTGAATACCTTGGCACCAGCGAGGTTATGGGCGAAATCGTTGATGTGCCGAACTGGGTACCGGTCCGGTATGGTCCTGGCGTTCAGGGCGCGATAATCACCGCAAGGACGCCAGGTGTTGTCTTTTTTTATGGTCATGTGTAATGGAGAGGACCATGCTCCTTTTGATGGCCGAGCTGTCCCACATCTTACCATATCCTCGAATTCTTTTTTAGCAGACACAAGCTTTTGCGGTGCAAGGCGTCGGGGACGACAACAAACGGGAGGACCCTCTGTGGTCTTGATGTAGTGCACTGTGTCGTGCTTGACCATTCTAGGCAGACCGGGGGGTCGAGAAATATCTGGGAATTCGGCTAAAAGCTTAGTATAAATTGAATTACCAGTAGCTACTGCTCGTACGCTAGGCTGATCAATAATAGCCGCAGAAGCGATGAAAGTCAATCCAGTAGTGCCGTCGACCAACTTCATATTGCGGCAGTCAGGCAAGAGGTGATAAAATGCTAAAAAATCAGAGCCAATAATGGCTGTGCTGACATCAGCTATCACAAACTGCCACACAAAATCCCGACGAAGACCTAAATTTAATTTGAGGTTAATTGTACCAAAAGTTTGAATACAACTTCCATTGGCCGCGCTGAGATCATATTTAGTAGCATCTCTGCGAGATGGGAGCCAACGGTGCGGAAAACAACATAAGTCGGACCCGGTATCAACAAGAAACCGGCGCTTGGTTTCTTTGTCCGTTACAAAAATGCGGCGGCCGGTGTTAGGGCAATCAGTTGCCGCCACTACTGACTGCCGTTCCCGTTTTCCGCCTTCCAATTGCAAGGACTGATGCACCTAGCGGCTTTGCTACCCCATTTCCGGTGGTACCAACACCGCTTCGGAGTGCTCGAGGACCAGCTTGATGATGCTGACCTGTCACGTAAAGGACGATGCTGTTGCTTGGACAGTGCCGCCACCTGATTGCTTACATCTTCCAACTGTTGAGCTAATGTAGCTAAAGTAAAAGTGGAGGTTAATGTGGATATAGAACAAACAGCTGGTGCAGGGGCTAACTTTATAATTTTGTCTGCTAACTCAGATACTTTGTCCAGGTCAAGGTCAGCTTGGGCTACCAGAATCGCCTGGGCTTGTTGAGGTAGGCGGCGCAACCAAAGTTGGCGTATGAGGTTATCGTCTGTGAGAGTTGTCCCAGCAAGCGAGCGGAGGTGGCGAAGAAATTGAGAAGGTTTCCTGTCCCCCAGTTCTTCGTCACTTAAAAGTTGCCTTACTCTCTTCTCTTGGGAAATTGAAAGGCGCTGTATAAGGGCTTCCTTTAATTTTTCATATTTTCCCTCAACTGGGGGACTTGTGATAATATCTTCAACTTCACCTGCCATCTTTTGGTCTAAATGCCCCACTATATAATTGTATTTTGTGTTATCTGCAACAATATTTGCAATTTCAAACTGGGCCTCTACCTGAGCAAACCATATGGCAGGCTTATCAGTCCAAAATGTGGGCAGTTTTACGGCAACTCTGCACACTTTTGCTTCAATTTCACCTTGTCCACACCGCTTTTGTAGTGCTGCATTTTCAGCCAGGAGTTGCTGGATCTGCACCTGCAGTTGCTCATTAGCCATGGTGTAAACTTTATGCAAAACCACCAGCAACAATACCACACACCCGAGCACTGCAGTACATAAACACAATAAATAAGGTATTTGGACAAACAATGGACCAAAACCAAAAATCAGATTGTTATTGGGAGGCAGGGCCCATTAGGAATATCCAGAAAATATTAGAACATCAAACCCCAAAATATATAACAGAGTAAAATTAAAAAATAAGTTTTTATAGTGGTGCTGGTTTGTTTCTATCAGTAACTCTATTATCTATTATCTATACTATTATCTATTCTCCCTTATTTACTTGCAATTCAGTACCCTAAACTATGCCTGCCAGCCCAACAACTCACTACTAATTTATCATACACAAGCACTGTTAAAATAGTAACTCAAGCTATAAATAATGTAAATAATTTGTAACAAGTTGTGACATAAAGTTAACCTAAAATGAATATGCTCAGCAAGTTATTAGAACACCTGCTATAAATACACAGCTAATATCCTTAGGTATAATGTCCGTGCTAGATTACTACTGCTGTACTGTAAGACTTGTCGGATTATTGAGATTAACAAAGAAAAAAATGTTAGAAAATATTATATAAAGTTATTATGACATTTATAAATAATAAAAAGTCCTGTATAAAAAACTTGCATGATACAACAAGAGGGATCCGTTGATGTTGCCTTTGTGAATGGTGCATGCAAGCAATGCCAGCATACAAAAATAGCCTCAATCGATGCGAGCACACGAGAGATGAACTATTAGCACTGATTGTACACAAATATTTTAGAAAACACGCTACACACGAACTTCTGCACACAAGTTGGATGGTAAGCAGAAGAACATTAAGTCCAGCAGATGGCAGTCTCTCTTGGTAAATTGTCACCCGACGCACACGCAAGGTGAATAGCACGGTAGGTCTTCCTGGAATGCAGCTTTGAAGGTATTTCGGGCGCCACCGTTCATGACACCCGTCGGAGCACAAGCGGCCGCGCTGTAGTGGTAGCGGCGAAATATGCGACCAAAGTGGCCGAGGTGGAATCGGCGTGATTGCAGATTCGTCAACAATTTTATCAGGCTGGATGGATGGTAGCGCTGACTCCTGCGCCTTCAGCAGCAAGCAAAACTGTTGCCTAGGAGAGCCGGCGAACGTTTTTCAGTCGGAGGTCACCAATGTGGGAGTTTTGCGACGTCCCAAGTCGAAGAATTGAAACGACGGTGTTAATGTGAACCACACTATATTACCAATGACTTAAACTAGGTAAGTACATGGGTCATGAGGGAACCAGCGCTAGGGAAGATAATTAATGGATAACCATGTGAAACACAATCTTTTCCAAAAGTCCCAAGTCCCAACCGCGTGTCAACTGACAGTGGCAGATCTACTATCGTAGGGATGCCCCTGCGTACTAGTGATGTAGATATGTAGAACGCCACAGGTACTCTGTGTGGAAAATTCAGTGCAAAAAGTTGAACTAAGCTGAACTACATGGAATAGATCATATCTATTTAGTGTGTTCGTAGCTCTTGAAGGCTGCATTTGGCAAGCAAAACCGGGAATACATTTGCATAATTTGCATACAAGAGCTGACGATAAACTTTATAACATTGCTTTAAAGTCCCGTCGTCAACGTGAGGACTTGTTTGTTGACAGTCCCTTGTTTGCTGATGATGCAACCTTCATCGTCACCACCCCTGGAAACCTACAGAATATCGTCGATAAGTTTGCAAACGCGTATTAACTTTTTGCCATGTCAATAAACGTTAAAAAAGACCATAGTCATGGCCCAAGGTGTCACTGAGAAACCAATTTTCCTGCCAGATGGCGCACCTCTGGAAGTCGTTGCCAGTTTATGTTACCTTGGTTTCTCAATGTCAAGCAATCTCTCTCTTGACGGAGAGATAAACGTCCGTATAGGCAAGGCTTCTACTCTCTACTATGTTCTGGAAGCTTAGTAGGTACCTATAGCCCAAAGCGTGACATGGCAACCTTTCAAATCGATCATACTAGATGGGAGAGCAAGGCAGAAGAACGTGACTCTTGGAGGAAATCCGGTCGCCAGCGGAGTAGTCGCTCATGACAATGGTGACGATTCTGTCGTTTACGCTAACTGAAGTTGTGTAAAATACGAACGGTCATATTTTTTTCTCACTATAGATCAAATTAGAATGAAATTTAAAGTGAAATTTCTAAATTTAAGTAGGTATTTTTAAATAAGAAGGCGTGTTTGCGGGCTAGTTTTAGTCAACACCAATTTGATTGATCACTAAAACTAACCCGCGAACATGCCATCATAACAAAAATTACTTAGTCTTAGTAATGTCACTTTAAATTTCATTTTAATTTGATCTTTGGTGTGAACAAAATTCAACCGTTCGTATTTTACACAAAGAAAGAAAGAAAGAAAGAAAATACATTTATTTGCAGACATAACAAAGACATACACAGTTACAAAAATAACACGACAATAAGTATAACATACAAAAAAATTGAAATAAAAATATAGACTATAAATAGGTAGTAGGTACGTCCAAGTTATGAGCGTCCGCAAACTAGGATCCGGCTCAGCATTATGCGCCACGCACTAGTAAATACGAGTACGCAGCGCGCTGGTCTTCACAATTTTAGTTAGTCACCGTAAACAACAGAATTGCCACTAATTGCCTGCGTGACATGCCTAAGCGGGCGCTAAAACATGAACGTGTCGCAAACCCTGGACCATTTAGCAGGGGTAGTATACTACCTGTAACAAGTCTGACCGTGGCTGCCGCTCCCAAATAGGCCTTTATAGCCATGTAAGAAATCGCCTATCCTATCCGACGATAGATGTTATGTATGGCCCATGATGAGTGTGTTATAGTTAGTTGGTATTTTTACCATAGATAAATAATATGACTTGTACTGAGTATCGGTACAAGTTATGTAATGAAGCTATTGTGATGAATCGGGGGGGGGGGGGGGGGGGGGGGGGGGGAATAATCTACGAAATAAAAGCAAAATGGTCGATTGTTGTTTTAATTTAAAATTTCAAAAAGCAAATACAATAATCTCTGCATGACTCGTCTCATAAAGCTTTACACGTAAGTAGTTATCTTTAAAAGTAGAATAATAATAAATATAACAAACAGTGAAGTACTCGGCGCTAATAAAAGTGTGTCGCTCGCGGCTGGTTGCCGCGCGTCGCCGCGTGTTGCCGCTCCGCCGCCGCACGTTGCCGCTCCGTCGCGCCGTCCGTCGCCGCGCGGCTCTACTTGTCCTTCTCGCTCTCCGCCTTCCTGCCTATCGGCACAGCCGCTCGCACTCTGCGCAATACAACACATGACACGTTACTTCAAACAAACTAAAATATTTCATTACATGTGATCTAGCTTAGGAGCTAGAGATGGGTCGTCGACGATTTTTTCATAAACGAAACGAAACCGTTCATCGTCGATCGTCGACTAGTCGATCAAGTAGTTGAATTTTTCGACTAGTTCATAACGTGACCTATAGTCTATTCGTTGAGAAAGTCAACGATAAAGCCGCTCGACGTCGACGCAATCTCGTCGCGACAAGTAGATATAGTCCTACGGCTGGCTGCGATATTTAATTAGCAGCAGTGTGGTGTCCCTGAAATTGGCAACATCCAAGTAACACTGTTTTGAACTCGAGGTCGACCGTAATGTAATGTCCAGTTAGATTGTTGTGAAAAATTAAGTAATTGGTATCCTTTTTCTTTAATCGACAGGATAATTTTAATGTATGCTTAACTCACTATAACTATTTATTCAATTATGAACGCTACCTACGTAACTTTAAAGTTCAAATTTATTTTATCGTCGCGTCGAGCCAGCTATCTACCGTTCCCGTATTATACGACTATGTTTACGCGTCGAGCCGTCGCGCTCTAGTTGAAACAAACGTCTCAACATTTTATTCAACCGTCTACGAATTCAACTAGTCTACGAATAAACGATAGACCGTTGAAGCGTCGAATGTTAATCAACGGTTGATTCGACTAGTCCGTTGAATAAACGCCCATGCCTATTAGGAGCTGTTCATCATTGTAGGGAGTGATCACTATACGTGTTTTCATATTTCTATTCTCTATTCTAGGCCAACGTAATAAAAGTAAAATATGATCTGCTTACACAATACTGCTGATAAAACATACAATGCCAGGAAGGATCGATGTATTTCTAGTGTGTGTTCACTTAGCTTCCTCGAATGAAAACCTTCACCAGTGCCTTTAGTACGAGTTGTCAAATACGTAAATGTCAATAGTTTTCGTTAGAGCTCGCTTAAGGCGCTGCAAGGAACACGCCCACTATAACTCGTACTAGCCTTGGCCTTTAGTGCGAGTTGTCAAATAGTCACTAGATCGTCAATACAAGACTTTTGTATTTCAAAGATATAATGATACATACTTAGCGGAGATCTCGTTGATCTTGGCGCGCGCGAGCTCGAGGTTAGCGTCCACCTGCGGCTTGTTCATCTCGTACGCCTTCGGCAGCGTGAATAGCGCTATCCATCCTGAAATACCAAATACGTCACCACAGGATATCTACTACTTGTCATCTTCTACGAGGGCTCACTACCCCAAATATTCTATTATTATTTAATCTGTGTTCCTTTTTTTTTAAAGCATCTTCCTTTTTCCCAAAATAATGTTGCATACAAAGTTGTTACCAATATGTGTGCAAACATTTGTTGAGGACATTCATGGGATTACCATAAGTGGTAAAATGAATCTGCGCAAGACATCAAGTCACAGACAACTCAAATCAAGATCAAGTCACGATCCAGTGTGGATTCTCCAAGGCGCAAGATACCGTTTCATTCAGTTCGAATATATCCACATGTTTTACAGGTAGGTACTAGTAATTTACTTTTCTACATTTAGGTATATCATCAATCAACAGGTATCCTTTTTGAATTGAGCTCCTCGTGTGGTCGTCGGTCGCCAATAGGAGCTATGCTGACTGGGAAAATGGTGAGTTCATTGACATTTGAACTAAGTTAGAAGCTTACCAAGGATAATAAGCGTGATGCCGTTGAAGCAGGCGCCGACGTACGTGAGGCACCACAGCAGCACTCCGAACTTCAGCGAGTCTACCAGGTCCTCCACCAGGAATAACCTGGAAACCGATAACACGAACCCGGTAAGAGGGTGCATATCATGGCGCATGGCGATGTTACCGCACAATCGACGACGGTCAGTTGTGTAAGCTTTAAGTTCACAGATTTGTAACTTTTTCAGTCATCAACACTTTCATCAGTTTTTAAAATAGCTGTCTAAAACTTATTTAGGTAATACTCGACATTTTTCCTGTGTCTCACGGTAAATTGATCGTTCATGTTGATGCTGACGAACTTTAATATTAGACCCGTCAATCAAAAATTATCGTTATCGTGTCAATCAAGAATTAAATCACGAAATTGTACTATTCAATTAACCACACAGACCTGCTCTAGAATTGTCATGCATGATTTGGGATACATACAACCTAGCTCTACAAATTGATGATTATATTTTGTATCTGTATGATTGTATTCTGTTGAGTCTGCCTTAATATAAAGGTAAATAAAATTAGGTAAACCAGACCGTTACACGGGATCAACGTCAAAATGCATATCAATAAGTTGGTATTGGGTAGGCCTTTATTATACCGTCGCATACAACTAGTGTTTTTTTTTATTGATGATGTCAAGCGCTTGACCACTACCTCACCTGGTGGTAAGTGATGGTGTGATCGAAGATGGAGCACGCTTGCCTAGAAAGAACCTATTCACTCTGGACTTGACCGAGACTCCGAGATTATACTGGTTCGGAGAAACATACGTCGGAAGTGAGTTCCACTCCTTACTTGTGCTAACAAGAAAAGTTGAAGCAAATCGGTAAGACGAAATACGGTATGATGGTATGCCGACCAGGTATGGGTGGTACTTTTCGATATGTCTGCTTATCCGGTGATGGAAGGGGGAAGGAGGGATAAGGTTACCCACTGCATGCTTAAAGATTTAAATAAAAACTTAGAAGGATGGTTTCCTGCTGGAAAACTTTCCAGAGTCCCTGACGTCGATGCTGACGTCAAAGATGACTCTCAATTAGTTCATGTAGTCCCGATTTTACTTTAAATTCTTGTGGCCGTACCATAATAAGGCGGTACAGTGCATGCATAATGACTTTTTGTCCATGATATTGTGGCATTTTAAGACCGATATTTACCTATCTTCACTAAAAAAGGGATATTTAATCATAGCGCATGCAACTGCGTCGAAATATCGGGATATTCAAATCTCACAAATCATGGTTTAGTTTGTTTTTTTGTTTAGTGGTTTAATTGTGTTTATAACCATGACAGTTTCAAAAGTTATATCGATCTTTAACTAACGTACCTATTGCTACGTAATGCCCCGTACCTAACTAACCATATTCCTAGATATGTCACCTCTTTAGTTAACGAAATGTTTGCCGCAAAGAGCGATGCTGTAGTTTGCGAGTAAGAGCACAAGTTCCGTTATATTTGGATAGACTGTGCCTGTGGCACTAGGCGGCTTCCACGGCGCGAAGTTATTTCTGCATCTTCGTGTGGTGTAGTGTAGTGTATGTGCGTACCTGCGCAGTTCATTGGCTGCGGCGTTGAGGTGTGCGGTGGCGGCGGCCGCCAGCGACTGCGCGCGCTCCGCCGGCACGCTGATGTCCTGCTCCAATAGCCATCTGGAAATAATGTAAAACATGCAAATCAATTATGCCATTTACAGATGCTAATTCTAAATTCAAAATTGTACTGATCTTCTAGCTAAGTAGATGGTGGTGACTGGTGAAGTTACATTTTTTTTAATTTACACTTTTTGTTTATGCTTCGTCTTATTTTTGTTTAAAGCCCGTGACCCTACCATATCCACAATACCGTACACGATACAAGTGCTAACGCATGATGATTTACAAAATATATAGATACCTAGTTATATGCATTTATAAAATATAATATGGAGCCAAATTACACCTTTTCTTAATGAGAGACTTTAGTCTAAAAATGAAATTGCGACGCAAGCTTCATCTGGTCCGTCTTCTTTTTGGTGTCATAAACTACAGAACGCCTAAATACCTATACGACAAGCTAATTTGGATTAGTGGAAGAGACTGCAAGTCGGCAGTGCTCCAAGCAACTGTCTACTCAACGTCACCCATCAGAGAGTTTCACCGGTAGTTTCAAATATGCGACTTCCAAGTGTTGGAACAATTTGCCATCACCAATTACAAATGCCAAAAGGGGCAACAGCTTTAGAAAAAACTGAAAACATTTCTAATGGAAGCCCAAATAGGTACAACATGGTAACGTCAATGTCGACCTCTCTTTGATCTAGTAATCCAATACATCTTCTTTAATATGTATCTTCTTCAATATATTTTGAACTAGCTGTCCCGCCGAACTTTGTACCGCCTTGACATGAATATGATGCGGGCTGTCAATGTACTTACGTCACCCGCTGCATCTACGTATGAGAAAATGAATTATCTTCATTATTTCTTTTTGCGTGAATATTTCCGATTTTTTAATAGTTATTCTGCTATTCCGGGCGGAAACAAATACAACAAATCAAAAACCATCAAAATCAGTTCAGCCGTTCTCGAGTTATAAGTGTTTGAACAAACCCAACTTTGTGTTTGATCGAGCGAAGCGAGATCTTCAAATCAACTTGGGCAAATCGGCGTTGTATGTATGTATGCTTGTTTGTACGAGGATAACTTTCGAAGCGTTTATCCGATCATCGTGAAATTTGGTATATAGGTAGGTAGCGATGGCACAATTTTGGTGTGACTCAATGAGCTAAAATTGTTGGGGGGGTTGTTGAGATGTTGGGGTACAAAAGGGGTAAAAAAAAAAACAAAATGAGACTATCCGACTAGACTATCCGGTCAAGTGGCACGTCTAATAAAAGGTCTTTGTAAGTACATTTCGACCCCGTTTTTATTTTTAGTTTAAATCTTGTAGTTTTTAAGTTACCTATTAGCCATAATATAAACTGAACTTTGACAAAATTGACAGGGTACACCAGTGACCCCACAGTGCTGCAATTTGATATGAGTATAGCTTTAGTGAAACAAATATAGGCAAATAGGCAAAAGTCTGAAAGCCAAAATAACTGCAATTTCTACCCCAAAAAAGTATAACCAATAACATAATATCTACATTTTAATAAAACTGCACACACCTATTGTTTACTCACTTCTTTATTTATTTTTATTTTATTGCATCGCTGCTGCATTACCTTTGGTTTCAGCTAAAAATCAGCGTTGGGTGCATCCAACATTATGCTGAGTAGAACGCCATTTTGGTACGCAGATACATGAGTCGAACAGTCATTAGTCTAATACCTGTCTGGTATTACTTACTAGTGATTCTGTGAGAACAGTAGACTTCGCGTCCCAAGTCCAAAAAGTAATTTGCGCAACAAAATTAACGAAGAAACTCCAATTTTACTAAATTGGATTTCAGGTGCTTGAATTTCCCAATAGGCTTACCTATGTAGACTGTTGAGCAAAATATTGGTATAAGTTTTAGTGATTACTCTCGTTATCTTGGTCCTAGGAGATCTAATCTGGTGTCTACGGGTTCGTCTCCTGAAGGCGGAGAAGACTGCGTAGCAAAAAAATGTATATCCGTCCATATAATAACGTTTCAGCAAACTTCCCCACCTTTTCCTTTTTTTATTGGATAGTTGACCACAATCTCACCTGATGGTAAGTGATGATGTGGTATAAGATGAAGCACGAAGATCTAGAAGAAACCTATTTACTCTGACCTTAAAGAGGCCCGGATTGTATTCTTTAGGAAAAACAGACAACGGCAAAGTGTTCCATACCTTAGCTGTACGCATCAAGAACGTAGAACCAAATCGGTGTGTGCGAATGGGTGGTATATTGACTAGGTACGGATGGTACTGAGCCGTGCGCCTGCTTGTCCTTTGATGGAAGGGAGATGGCGGGATCAGATCGTATAGTTCCTGGGCACATTCCCCAAAATGTATTCTGTAAAAGATCGATAGGCTTGCAACTTTACGGCGGTGTTCGAGACTTTGGTGTTCCTATTTACCCCCAATCAAAAATTAAAATAAATCTAGGAACTTGTGTGCCAATTTTCGTCCAAATCGGTTTAAAAATGCGACTTGTATGCGAGAACAGACAGAAAGAGCCGGACAAAAGCATTTTTTGCCGCGAAACTGCGACCCTTCGCTCGCTCGGTCAATTGCTTAGATTCAATTATACATACTGTTCTTTATAATAATTTTGTGTGTACTAAATAAATGATTATTCTATTTCTTCTTAAATTGGTATTATTTTACTTGTACTTGTACCTACGTTGTACTGATTACTTGCGAACCTACTTGCAACTCCATCTATGAACCACCAGTTGATAAAAGACTAAACATGGCCTTGAGAACCCCTCATACACTCACTTACATAATATATGAGTAGTGTCCTTCTAATGTTGCTTATTAGTTAGGCTGGTTTAGTTCGGAAATAAAAAAATCACTTGAAACTCAGTCTTGGAACGCCATTCGTTAAAAGGAAGAGGAAATTATAGAATTTGGTGCGGCCAGTGTAAAATGACAAATCTACTTCTATTTAGGCTTTTTGTTTATTAATTATTATTTATATTGTTATTTGTTTACCAGCAAAGGAAATACATGCATCATACAAAAAATTTAACACAGTGAGGGCTTAACATTTTCGATACTTTTGAACAAACTGGAACGAATTGGCATTAGAGGCAGTGTCAGAGACTTGTTCGAGAGTTATCTTTACCACCGTAGACAGGTCGTTAAAATTCACAGCACGTACAGTTACGAGGAAACCATAACCTTCGGCGTTCTTCAAGGGAGCGTCCTTGGTCCAACACTTTTTTTATCTATATCAATGACCTCTGCAAGCTGTCTATGCCAAGCTGCTACATCTTCACTTATGCAGATGATACTGCTCTGGCATTGGTGGTTAAAATTGGGAAGAGACGCATTTACTGGCAGCACTGAAAGTTGTTCTAAATTGGCTTTCGATAAATCTCCTGACCCTCAATGTCAATAAGACAAAGTGCATCACATTCTCCACCAACCTTTTCTATCTGTGCCCATACATGTCCAGCCCCCACTTCTAACACTTGTACTTGCCAGTCTCTGGAGCGTACATTTTTTTTTACTACAACAATAAATTCTTTACTTGATTATTTATTCAACAACAAACTTCAAAGTTTCACAAACAAAAAATTACAATGGTTTACATTGAGCATCAAGTACCTTTGTGTCTATCTAGATAGCTCTCTCTCGTGGCTTCCACACATTCAGTGTACTGTGGCCAGAATCCGTAAATTAATCTTTGTATTTAAGAACTTAAGAAAAGCTGCTGACATTGACTGCATTAAAACAGTCTACTTTGCACTCGCACAAACCATCTTATCATACTGTAACACTGCTTGGGGTGGAGCCATCAAGATGTTGAAAGTGGAGCGCGCACAGAGGGCTGTTCTTAGGTTATGTTATCCAAACCTAGGAGTTTCTCAACCAGCTCGCTGTACTCCCTTTGTGAGGTTCTAACTGTTAGACAATTGTTTGTTTTGACGAGTGTTTTGCGAAAGCACTCACAGCTTATTTTTGACTCTAATCTTAAAACCACAAAACGTCGCTCCGACAAAGTTTGCAAAATTGAAACTCGTAGGACCGCTGTGGCGGCGGCACTTTCACTTTTTAAGTCCTTCGCTAAATAATAAAGTTAACAGACTTCTTGATATCTATCCCCTAACATATTAATACTGCAAAATTATATGTAAGAAATGGCTTCTACGAAGAAACAGAAGACTTTTTGTTATCCCCCTGAAACTCCATAAACGATCATAAATTATCATAAATCATAAACTCATAATAGCTCACGCATGCTACACACCCCCACGCGCACGTACACACCCATACACACACACTTTAACACACTCACACATACACATACCCTCTCTCTCTCTCACACACACACACACGCACACTCACCCATTCATCAAAATTATAAGCATCTTTATATCTGTATCTATAAAATAATTGTTCCTATAACTTTCATTTTTCTTTGCTTTTATTTACTTATTTTACTTCGTTTTAAGCCCAATTATTCATAATGTTTTGACGGAACGATGTATCTTGCTTTGTTGTCTGAGGTGGTGGGCGTTGAAACTGCTCCACAATTTTATAATTTTCGCATTTCATCGTGCTATCAGTATTCTGTTTGTACTACTAGTTCTAAATAAATGAATATGAATATAAAAAATAATAGTTTTAACTAGCGTAATAGATGGCGCTGTCTGGAAATACGCCAGCAAAAAATATTGTTTATTATGCCAAAATCTCAAAGTCCCGATAACAAAATTTGTCTAAATCAATCTCACTTCGTCAGATACACAAACATAAATGATTTTATTTTAATTTCAAGTTCGTAAAATAATGTTAACATGGCAATTGACATTGCTGTTTCACTTTCCTTTGTATACTCAGAGTAGTATGACAAAGCAACGCCATCTGTTATCAGTCAGTAGTCTGTTAAAAACATTATTAATCGTTATAAAAACCATCTGCAACTGATCTTAATACTGATCAGTTTATTTGCATCGTTGAACACGAAGGCAATAGACTCGCGCAAATGAAAGTTCCAATCTACACAACTGTAGATATCGATTGTATTACTCCTGAAAGTTGGCCGACAGCCGGTAGGTACCTAGGTAACTAGTGTCTGTTTGTTGCTATGAAAAAATATTGCTATGTGTTTGTTTTCAAATTCATTACCCATTATACAAACACAGGTGCGGCTGTAGGTTTGGACAAAGTAAGCATTGGTTGGATGGGATTGGAATATTTTCTTTAAATTTTTGTTTAAACCAATGGTTCATTGTTTTACTAGGTAGGAGCGGTAAATTAATAAAAATACGATAGCGTACCCATAAAATGTGTTTTTTTGTGTTATTATTCCAGTAACTGTTAAGTATGAGCGAATTAAATTATAATTGAAAATATAACTCAAGTGGCTCCTTATCCGTCTTCACCGGAATGCACATATCTTATCACTTCATTTTAACATTCTCTTTAATCCCACTTCACCTTTTATCTAAAGGAGCGTTTCGAGTTTCTGTATCAGGCACACTCTCGAAACCTTCGTTCTTTCGAAGCTCTACAGCTTCGATCTCCCGTCCATAGTTCACAATTTTATGGTGACACCATTACAGTACAAGTTGTGCGCCTGTGGAACGCCTTACCTTTGTCCATAAGGTCGTCCCAATCTCTTCCTATTTTCAAAGTCAAGGTATACAACCATTTCCTTTCTTTTTTCTAACTGTAACTGCTAGTTAGTGTTTATGTTATTTATCCTCCATATGTAGTGCAGTTTATTTATATATCATTTGTATGTATTTAAGTTTATTAGGTATAATCAATAGGTATATTGTATTTTATGGGTTATGTTTTTGTATGATAAAGGTACTCTTAGCCCGCCGTCTTTTGATTTTCGTTTATCCTGTCCATCCAAAGGTTGTCTGGAAGAGATCGCTTTTAGCAATAAGACCGCCCATTGTACCGTTATTTATTGTTTATTTCCTTTTTAGGCATATAAGAAGAGCGATTTGGCTGGTGGTAGAGGGACACGACTAATACGAAAAAAGCAACTTTGAAGTGTTATGGCTACTGTTTTTAAAATTTGCAAAGCAAAATGCATGCTGGATTGGAATCCCTAGTTCCGAGTTCGACTAAAGAACCCCGTAAATTGATCGGTAAGGCACCACAATGTATTGGCGTGATCCTTGGCGGGTTAAACATATTTTACTTTGCCGACATTTAGCTCTTCCAAGTTCCAGCAGGAAAGTGTTTAGCAGACGGACGATACAGATAAAAGTCATGTTAGTTGGTAATGAAATAAAGAAATGCTTACTTGAAGGGATGACCATCGTTGGTCTTCTGCACGGCCTGGAGGATATTCTTGTAGATGCGAAAGGCGACGGCGGCGGAGAGCCCCAGCAGCGACACGTAGGCCAGCACCGACACCACGGAGCAGCACGCTAGCGCCACCAGGAGCGCCAGCCCGGCGCCCAGCGCCGCGCCCGACCGCGCCGCTACCCGCCAGTACACCAGCGACTCCACTGGAAAACACAACGTCAAACGTCAACTACACTCAGACACTAGCTAGGTACCTACAACGATCATATCACCATTGACAATGTGAGCTATAAGTATCACATCACATGGGAGTAACATCAAAGGTAAATGAAACGTCTGGTTAGTGGGTTTAGGTACCTGTAATAAGAATGTTTAGAATTTATGGCGATACTAATAAGATACAAGGAGTCCCTGTGGGTTCGTCTATAATTTGTCAAATACTACCTATCTGATAATTTATTGTAATAAATTTAGAAATTATCTATATAACCGTCTCTGCTTTATAAACATAGAACGCGACATACCAGTTTATTTTATTATTTTGAAGCTCTAACCTAGAGAGAATACCGTAATCGTGTGATAAATAATAAAAACTTGTTTTCCGTCAATGGTTATTAATGTCGCGTTGCCCAAATACGAAGAGCTCAGTCTGCCTTGTTGTCAACTTGCAACCCGATACACGGACACCGTGCACGCAGCATACATAATTACTAGACCCAATCGAATGGAACGACATTTTACCGCTAGAGCCTTACAAACAATACAAAAATTCTGCTTTCAGTGAGAGAATATGAATGCGTAGAGATCGAACACGAAACAGCTGCTGCAATCAAGTTACTGTCCCACGCACAATAACCACTAGATAAAGATATTTCTAGTATGATAAGATAAAACACAATTCTAGCGCTAGTTTGAGTAAAACAATTTAAAACGAACAATAATTTATGCTAAGTTCCCTCTTTTGAAGCGGACAAAGCTTCTCTACCGCTAACACGTACTCATGAATGAAATCGCACTGGGGATCACACGGGTGGTCTTCCTGCGGGTTCGAGGGTTCACTGGCCGTAGGTTATAGGGGTTCCGGTCGGAATGCGTGGGGAATACCTGGTCCACGGGGCGGGAGATTCTCGTACTGCGCAGCGTGTCGCGGTGACTGCTTGGGACGGGCCATGGTGGCGGAGTGAGCGAGCGGCGCCACTCGACTCGCCACGCGGCCCACCTTTCTACACACGTCATCTGGCCCACTGCTGACACCATCACTGCGACGTTGAAACGTGGACAGCCTTATCTAACGCAACCTTGTTGCGCTTCGAGACGGTATCTTTTTAAAGAAAGTCAACAGACTAAAGAAAGGCGAATATGTATCAACTGAAGTCGACAACATTTCAAGAGTAGATAAATTAATTATGTACGAGTACTGTTGCATTATTATTGATAGAGCGAAGCGAGATCTTTAAATCAACTTGGGCAAATCGGCGGCGTTGTATGTATGTATGAATGTATGTTTGATTGCCCGAGGATAACTTTCGAAGCGTTGATCCGATCATTGTGAAATTTGATACATAGGTAGGTAGTGATGGCACAATTTTGGTGTAACTAAATGAGCTAAAACGTGGGGTTCAAGAGGGGGAAAAAAATTAAAATATGACTATTAGGTCAAGTGGGACGTCAAATGAAAGGTATTTATTAGTACATTTAGACTCCGTTTTTATTTTTAGTAAAGTCTTTATAGTTTTTGAGTTATTAGCCATAATAAAAACTGAACTTTGATAAAATTCACAGGGTACACCAGTGACCCCACAGTGCTGTAATTTGGTATGCGTGTAGCTTAAGTGACACAAATATAGGCAAAAGTCTGAAATCTAAAATAACTGCAATTTGTACCTTAAAAAAGCGTAACCACATAACATGAACTCCCGTTATCTGTAATTTGAATGAAACTGTAGGTCAAGTTAGTTGGTTATTTATTTCGTGGCACTATTTTGATAGTCAAAGATTACAAATAATTTTTTTTTGTTTTAATCGGAGACTCGCGGGATCTCAGTTCGGGGCGAACCACTAGTTTACAAGATCGTAAATGTATGGGGGAGGTCTATACCTCTCAATGTTCATGTTCATATAGATTATTAATATGAACATAGGTTCAGCAGTGGACGTCTTATGGCTGATTATGATGATTAATGACATAATTACTTACTAACAGAAACCAGCAGAAATTCAGACAGCCCTAGCAACTGCCATTTTACTTATCCATGCAATCGAAAATGTGTTAACCAGTGAGTAGGTACTACAGGCATAAGCAACTTCGTAGAGCTGGTGATGAACCCTAATGTCGGAGTTTCCAGACATAGTTACTTGGACTATCTCCGACCAAAAACTATAAATAGTAAGTATTAGTAACTGTGAGAGATAAAGGAAGCACAAGGAGTGCACCGACCCCTGCCTACTATGGATATTGTTCTTCTTTATAGGTATAACCCCTAATGTACTGAGCTGCGCATTAGGGGTTATCTTAGAGAAACAATCTGGCTTACGATGAGCGCGTGCTGATGAATTGAATCCGATACACTTCAATCAGAAACAGTGACTCATCTGTGTAGTGTGCACTTGTGTCTGCTTTGGGAAGGTCAATGACTCGGGGTGAACTACTGGATATTTGAATTATTGTAATTGTGAGATTAGTTTGATATCTAAGAACAATGCCCAGGTTTTTATAAAAACACGAGACAATAAACCGTGAGAAGCTGAGTAGGAAGGGAACAAGAAACATAGTTTACAGTGAACAATTGCAGTAAGAAAATAGGTACCTACCTTACCTACCTATATAAAGTAAACTAGTAAAGTAAATATTTCTTCTCACTTGTGTATATTGTATGAGGTACCCTCATTACAATAATGTATACTATCCGTTTTATCAACAATAAAAATTACGACATGATCCTTAGTTGACGATACTATTAAAGGAATAGATACTTAAAAGGTACCTTCTTAAGGGCGAGTTATTTTGCAAAAAAATTGTACAAGGTGATGATTACCTATTAATATGGAATTAATTAATGTATACCTATCAGTCAATAGTTAGCCGTGCGTGAACTTGACAAAACAGATCTCAAAAAAATAGTATCGAAGCAATGTCTCATTATAGAGGAAATGATGGTCACTGCCACCGCTCTTGCACACTTGACACTGACAGTTAACATGCTCTCTAATAACTCCCTCCACGTCGACGTCGACCACCTCACTCTCGGGATTGGAAAAGACGTAAGCGCGCGAAGTAGGTAGGTAGGTACATACAGACAGATACATACGTGTTGCGTGCACTAATGAATGAATACGGGTCCACCTAGCACGGTCGGTCGAAACGAAACTGAAAGTGTATTGAAGCCCTGGACATTGAGGTAACACAACACCCGAGAGAGTGATACCGATCATTTATGATAAGATGGAAGGAAACTTGCTGGACCAGTGCCGGCCGGTTAGACACTGAACGCGATCAGTCGGTATATAGGAAGGTTATCAGAATGGTAGGTTTTAGTAGAACGATGAAGGAACTTTTAAGAAAGGTCTAGTTTAACGCCCTTCACCATTTTAGTAACTACCTATATCAGTTGGCAACATTAAAAATCATCATAATTTGAATGTTTTCTTCTCTGACTCTGAGTCACACAATCCCATAGTTATTCATTATATGACATCATAAGCTTAACCTTTTATTTAGGTATGAGGTAGGTACCTTACCTACACGTACTCGTGTTGAATATTTATTAGAGTTACTTTACTTCTCAGATTATACAAACAAATCAACAACTTGTACAAACAATTTGTTTGTATAATCTGAGCTTTACTTATTGAAATTTAATTTTGAACAAGTCTCGTGTTGTTTGGCAATACCGAATTTGACAACGGTGAGTAACACACAAAACATTTAGAGCTGGGGAAAAGGTCACCATTGGATTGTATTATTATAGATAATTATAGTTATTACTACTAGTTGAGCTTCACTATAACAGATTGTTGTTTCAAAGCCGCCACACAGAATAAACAATAGTAACTATTGTTGCAGATGCATCACGGAGAAAAATTTGGCATCAGCGAAGGAGTACGCGGGAGTGCGGTCAATGCCATAACAACTGTCTTATCAAAAGGCGAATGGCAAAAAATAGACTTCGCCATTATAGCCAAATGAGTTAATGAAGAAGAATTGATACTAGCTATAGAAATTAATCAGATGACGGCACGGAACACAATGGGACTTTGTGCACTTATTACACGGGCACATTGAGTGCATCCGCAATCGTCACATCATAGGAACAATTTTATTTCCAAGAAATGACAGCATTAGATAAGAGAGAAAACAAAGATAGATTGAAACTATGAAGTGTTAATCAAGGTTACGGACTATCCTGTGGACTGTGTGCCAAAATCACATCAAAATTGCTTCAGTAGGAACAGTACCTACCGATCTAAGATACCGATGATTCAAAGACAAACAAACCTAAAGACTTTGCAGGTCATTAAATGAAAGAAGTTTAAATTCAAATGCTGTTATTTATATAGCCAGCTGGTGTCGCAGTGCAGTGCACCGTACGCACATTGCACATCTTACGAATTGTAATGAAGACAACACTTGCACTGCCGGTTATATCGCATGCAGCGGTTATATCATCACACCACTCGTCACCACTACGTTATTACATCGAGTTCCTTTTGAGCCTTTACTATTTGGCATCGTTACCGATAGATGCTGGACCCAGGTATAACATACATTGCGTAATCCCCTTCGTAATAGACCACCTTTTATATGTGTTTAAGAATGTTACCCAATTACATTATGGAATTAATCAATATAATCAATCAATAATAATATAAATTATTCACATGGCTACTGAACCATTATTTGTACTAAAAACGGGATATTTACCATGATTTAATATGATGAATACATGATGATGAACCATGATGAATAGTGTTAATAACCATGATAGTTTCAAAAGTTATACTGAACCATTGCCTCTACTCTGTTAATAAATTTTTGTCAAGTATTATTTTGAAATTAATTGTTGTTGTATTGTAAAACTATGCAAGCCTTAACCGGCAGATAATATCTTACACATGTCTAGTGTAAGATAGACACTTTAATCATATTTAATTTAACTCGTAAAGGATCTCGTCCTCAAAATATATTTGTACTATTGTAACTTTGTAAGGCCTGCCTGAGCAATTAAGAACTTGTTTTGTAACATATTATCAACAAATAATAAATGACTTACGACTTATTATCAAGCCTAGGTCACTCTCTACACTACTCCCTAAGATGCGCCCTACGATTTGTCCATTACTTTGACAATTTTTCGCAAGACGGAGGGAAGGTATGTCGATGAGTTGTCTATGTGTTTGAGCATAGCTCTCTCCGTAACCCATTGCTACTTAGGTAGAGATAGAGATGTATAGAGATCTGTAACGAGCAGGCGGGAGTAGGGAGCGGCGGGGCGGTTGGAACCATCGACTCATCATACTTTTGTTGAAGAAGGACGTGTTACGTACGACCCAAATCGACTTCGATAATTTACAACCTGCTCCACATGTATGTGCTTTCGATATTTATACATCAATTTGTAAATTTTTTAAATATTTGTATGCTAATATTCTCCATGGCACTTTGTATACTGGGTTGGGCCACCTTAACTTTATTCAAAATAAATGAACTTGTTTTAGTGACGAAATGTAGACAATTGTTGGGCCTAGCAACTGTTTATGAAATATTTGAAGTGATGTCGCAATGTGTATCTATGCTTAGTAACCAAATAACTGCCTACGAGCCATATAAATAATGTTCCAGATATTGACATCGAGGTGTTATCAGTTGGACAAACTTATAGATCTTAGACTGTTGTCGAACAGATATGAAAGGTTAACGCAATACGCGGGCAGACGCCGATAGCAGAGATATTATTATCAGTGACAATTCACAATTTATAAAGTTTATGATCGTATCCTGTCATTTAATGTATGATATGGGGACTGGGGCAGCGACTAACTGGCTACCTAGTACCTACTATAGAAATCATTCAATCTGTTTTAATATAACCCTTTTGTTTATGTTTTTCATCTCACCTATTCTTTCTTTTTTGTCTTTTCTCTGTTTTAAAGTGTAGTGTAGTAAATAAAAACGATTGTCTAAGTCTATGTCTACAACAAATTTGAACAAGGTTCATGCAAAGCTGCATGCTAAGCTTAACAACAGACGCTATTAGCTTCTATTAGCTAGCATGGCGAGGATAGAATTTGATATCCTTAGTGAACCCATGAAGGTTCACTTCACTTGACTACTTAGTTGACGGACTACAGCCGACGGAAATGGCGCCCAAGCGTTCATTACATGAGATTTATTGCTAATCAAGAATTCGAACGAGCAGATTAAACAGAAATACTAATGGGAATGCGAGAATTATTACAGTTGGCGACGTCACCGGCGGCGGTAAAAATAACATCAGCTTCCGAAGTTCCGAGTGTAGGTACTGTATCACCAGCTGGCGGCGGTAGCGTAGTGGCGCTCTGGACAGACGCGCCACGCCGGCCGCTGCCCGCCTTGGCACTCGCACAACCAACAATTATAGTACTCACGTTAATTCAATTTACTTTTCAAGGATAGCATTAGTTAACGAAGGAATTTACTCATCAAAGTTACAGATTAAACATTATTCCCCAAAGTTGCTACTAAAGCAACATTAATTATTTCAAAGATACTGTGAACCATTCCTCAGACTAGGTAGGCCATAAACATTATTAGTTGGAACTTTTGGAAGTAATTTACAAAAATATTTAGTGTGTGCGGAATTATTGTGGGTTGGGGAATTCGCCACTTTTGGGGTCTATATTATTGACCCTTTAAAAGGGTTATAAATTTTAAATTGAGATTGAATCATTAGAATCTGCGAGTGGTATAGGCGTCCGGCATGCGATGCGATGCGTGTGATGCAAATGCATTGCGGCTCGTTTTCACTCTCTTGAGCCGTTCTGCATCAGAGCTAAATCTACTATGGAGAGATTATAGAGTCACTTATCATTTATTCATCTTTTTTACATCATCATAGAAAGCGGCTTGACAAATTAATATAATAAGTGGGTTTAGATATTAGTGATTACGATTTACAGGTGGCAATGAATCCAATGGTAAGAAACTAAAATGATTTTGGTACACGTAATTTGGCAAATTTTAGTATTTATTGTAATGAATTTCTAACATCAACTAAATAAAGTTTGAAAGTAGCGCCAGTGAAAAGTTGAGGAGCAATAAGGTAGCGTGGTATGAGTGTGTTATGAGGAGGAAAGAAATTTATGTGACTATAAGAGTGTTAGATATGAATGTGGATGGGTAGAGAAAATAGAGGAAGGCCGAAGAAAAGATGGGTGGACTATGTGAAAAATGATATAGATAAGAAATAAGTGACAACGGAGATGACGGCTGATAGAAGATATGGAATAAAGACATGTTGTGCTGACCGACCCCACCTAAGTGGGAAAGGGGCAGGAAGATGATCATGAATTTATAACATCAGCAAGATAACCAATACCAGAAGGCCAATTCACCTAACTTAAAATAGTAAAACGCAAACTTCGATCTAGTCTCGATACGTTAAATGCCATCCACGGTATTTACGTAATGACAATTCAATGGTATGAGTTGACTGACATGCGACCTTGCATAACGATCCCTAAACCTATTTAGCGACTAAACATGTTTAAATTTGACGTATTTGTATGATGTTTGACAACGCTCCTAAATATATTTAGCCACTAAATACGATTAGGAATCGTTGCGCAAGTCGCCATAATTATATCAAGATGATATTTTAATGTTAGTGGATCAGAATGCCAAAATACCATCTAACATACTACCATCTAAGCATAAAAATGTATATATAGGTACATATAAGCAGAATAAATGAATATGAATATGAAATATAGGTTTTCAATTCATAATCCAATGTCGGTTGGGTCAACTGGCGTTGTTTTTAAAATGTATTAAGTACGTGAATTTGCCCCCAAATATTAACAATGATAGCAACGTTTCCAGAATGAGTATAATTAGTGAACCATTAATTTCAAATCAAGGTTAATTAGCCTCATAATGAACCTTGATTTGAAATTAACACATAGTAATGTGATAAGCCAAATGTAGAAGAACCATTAGTGTAACGTGCGTGAGTTAGCATACGGTCAGTAGGTATAAGTACTGTTGATAAAAATAACTTAATTATATGAGTATCTGACATAATTACTTACCTACTTAGAAGATACAATATTGGTACTTAAAATTGTTTGAATAACGAGCGAGATACGAAGAACGAAGGCACCTAATAAATAGACGACGTATAGATAATATGTGTGGGTGTAATGTACAGTGATTGCATACAGGTGGATGGATACAAAGGCTGCATGCGAGGCAAGCGGCCTTCGGGCTCCGATCAAGTTACGCAGACGACAAGGAAACAAAGACAAACCGACCGTTCCGTTACGATAACGACCGCAAGACTGTTCTGTGAACGCTTAATACGTAAATGGTATTCTCTAGAAGAACATCTCTAATTTAATTAGAACGAATGGACGCGGTGAGTCACGGACTCACGGTGGCGATCAGTGGCGGCTCCAACAAGGATCTTAAAACGAACAACACACTCGTGATGGAAATTGGAATCCCACAGGACGCTCGGAGAGGACATTGAATTTACTCAAACATGTGTGAAACAATGCTTGATTCCAATCAAATTAAAATTAATAATCGGGATAGATACGAGTGCCGATCAAGTAGATAGATGATTCGGGAATAAAATCAAAATGTGAGCGTTAAATTGCGTCTCATTTGATGGATAAACGGAAGCGACGACAGGTTATAGTTAGAGGGCTGTTGAGAGTACCCGGAACCATTGCGCATGCGTGCCCCCGATCAGCATAATTACGGGCAAAATATTAATGAAGCAATGTTTGAGCACGCGGATGAGGAGGACGACGCGACGCCGAGACTCGACACACACTACTCTACATTAGATTCAGACGCAGATCTAAATTAGACTTGTCCGTCTTGTTGTCGTGACGACACACAATTAACTGGCTACGCATTGCGGTGGTATTTGCACCTTTCTGTCCCATACGCTTCTTGGTCAAGGTTGAACTTATTGGATTTCTAAGTGGATTTTGTCCACGAAGTTTGTGGTCAGGGTTAGATTAAAATCACGGTGACATCCTGTCTTCAACATCTTAGGATGTGTCCTTCCATACGCTCTACGAAGCTCTACCTGGTAGGTAACTAGGACTACTTATAACTTCAATAGAAGCTACCTTGACATGTAAAGTTATTATTGTTCTGTCAACCTGGCGACCGACGGTGACTGCGATAAATTATGAGATTTTATCGGGAGTTGGCGCGACTTCGACAACGGTACCAGCACGCACATCCCACTAATACATTCCGTGCAAGAAACCAGCACCACTGGCCGGCCAGCATCGATCCGCGGGGGCCCATAGTGCCCGGCGGGCGCAGTGGAAGCAGTGGGTCAGGGCCCGGCCGGGCGTCCGCCGCCGGGAGGGAGCGCGCCCGGGCCGTTGGCGGCGCGCCACCGAGCCATATTTCTGCTCGGCTCGCGATGACCACTCACCTTCGGGGTGCAGCCTCTGCGGGTCGAACCAGGCATCTGGAATAGAAGGCTGCGCGTTAGCGGGTTAGTCGCGACAGAGAGGGAAGCGGGCGAAGCTGTGCCGGCGGGCGCGCGGCGCGCGGCGCGGCTGTGGGCTGTGGGCTGCGGGGCCACTTACGTGGGTCGAGGACGCTGCAGAGAGAGGGTCCGGAGTCAGCCATGGCGACACTTTACGTAACGCGGGGCACTCGAGGTTACAAAGCGGCTGATGGAGCGCGCGCCGCGCCGAACTCTCGCGTCGATACTGGCGGCGCAGCCCCGCACCCTCCCGCCCTCTCCCGCCGCGGCTCGCCCGCGCCCGGGCCGCGCATGCGCGCGCCTGAGCGCACGCTGCAAGCAGCTGCGCCGTGCACCTACCATAACCCCATGCCCCATGGCATGCAACCACACCTCAATCACCGCTCCACCACCCCCGCAATGTAAGCAAGAAACTATGCGACGATCGTGTCCACCCGGACGGACGATCGACGCCTACTTCATAGTGACAATTTAAGTCAGAGATAATTACTTCAATTTTTAGTGGTTGTTAGTACAAAGGTTGCATGCGATAACAAAATGTAACCATAGGAAATAGATAACTTAAGGTAATGATGTAGATCGAATTGGGTCCTACAAGTAATGATCCTAGGAGGGCGGTGCCGGCCGCCGCCGCGCCTGCTGCCGCCGGGCGTGATGTCGAGGCGCAGGATGGACTGCTGGTGCTGTGCTGACTAACGTTGTGGGTCTACACTACACATAAGTATACCGTGTTTGCTCGTGTTTGGTATATTATCTCACTTAAATCATAACTTCCGTTCCGAGTTCCAACATCTTGCTTGATTGATACCTACAGGCGCGAAAAGTTTAACAAATAGGTACAGTAGGTGCTCTGTGGGGGCCATCTCGGGCCAAATGTGACGATGCATTGATAGAGGTAGGTCTATTCGCATTCTTAATTATAAATACCTAAGGAGAAACAATATTCGAGTCTAATTACCTCTATAGGTAGGTAGGTACAGTCGCCAAGAGCGAAGCCTGGCCATCTTAAGGGTGGATTTTGCTTGCCAAGGACTAATAGCAAGGAGGGCGGGGTTTACTTCTTTTGTTCACCAATTACCCGTATTTTGAAGAAACTTAAAGAAAGTCAAAGCGCCCTCTGTTACAAAAACATCGTAACAACATCTGGCACTACGTAAGTAGGTGAGCAGTGTACGATAACGATACGAGTAAGACAGGTCACAAAAAATAATTTTAGTTGGGAACGTAGTAAAAACAGATGTGTCAAAAAATACTATGAGATCATAAAAAAGCCTCGAAACATAAAACTTTCCGCAAAATAATCAACCAAGTCAGCCAACAGTTTGTTTCAAAATAGTTTTTTAGTCAAAGAAATCAATGAGCTGCGAAGAAATTTTTTTTTTTTTTTTTTTTATTAGGTTTACCAACAGTTAAACACATGATTGCTTACAAAAAAAAACTTATCATCTAAATGCTTTATGCTACATGTGTAACCAGTAACAGGCAAACACAACATGCTCAATAATCTAACATTTTAGTTAGGTAAACATACACGTAGGTGTTGTAACTAAGTAAGAAGGTAAAATATTAATAGTACAATAGGTGGACACTTCAAGCCAGTGATTAATTTGATTGTGTAGTAAACAAACAAAAACGGGATCTGCACACTTAGCCCAGCCTGCACAACGACCCCCAAACGCACTAAGCAACTATACATGTTCAAATTATTAAAAATATACGTATCTGTGTTATTCGATAACGCATAAAATCATATTTAGCCACCAAAATACGTCTAGGCTTCGCTGTGGAAGTCACCCTCAGTAGGTTAATAAACCTGTAATTATAATAATCAGATAGCAAGGTTACGTTAATGAGTAAACTAGTAAAACTGACAGAACGAGACGCAGACGCCTTCAAGCTAGGTACATTCGAGAGAACAACACTTAAATCATATTGCAATATTCTTTTAAAAGTAATGGCGTATTATAAAAAAAAAGTAATAATAATAATAGCTAAATTACATGAACTATATAAAAACAATCCAAGTATGTATTTACAAAAGAAAACTGTCAGTATATCTATATAAGTATTTATGTAACAATTCCCATAGCACTAATATAATTTTTGTTTATTTTTTTTTTGTTGTAACACTGTCAAGGTCGCTCACGATTACGAACGAAAGATTTTATTTTAGTGATTTCGTGAAAGCCGAAATATTTAAGTATGGACTATAAAATCAGGCCACTGAATTCTTTAGGGTTCCGGCTCTAAGGGGACTCTGTTACTAAGCCTATATTACCTATCTGTGTGTTACACGGTTCTATCTATCTCAGTAACAATTATGTAGAAGGCATGAAACCAGTTCACATTTTCGCATGTGGATGTAACAATGACAATACAAGGTGCAAGCTAAGTTTACAGTTTCGATTAAAATTGAAATATCATCAATTAAAACGACGTACACTATATAACACTAGACAAGACCACTTACAAAATCCACCTACATTTTATTTTAAGCACGTTCGTAGTTCCAGGAAGTGAAAAGTAAATGAGGGCAATCATGTTGCTGCGACATGCCGCTTATCTTACTTGGGTCTGGTAGGGGAGGGGAGATGAGTCATATACTTACCTACCTAGGTAGTGTACTGTGTGAGACTATACGAGACAATGCAAACGTCACATGGTCAACTTTGCATACAACGGCTGCGATGCCAAGCACACAGCCCTGCGGAATAGGTAGGTAGGTAAGTGAATTATGTGATGGTGATGTAAGAACGTTTACTCGTACGGCCTTAGACTTTAGACGCACTATTCCTTTTTAAGACTTAAAGGATAATGTAATTATTATATTAAGTATTTTAGGCTATGGGCCGTAGAATAGGTTATTTACATAAACATTTTTATTGTTTTACTTAGAATGAAATGGATTCTATTGGATGGATATTAATGTGCTAATTCGATGTTCGTTTGTCAGGAGACAGGTTTTACATTCTAAAGTGACAAAACATTATGCAACTATTCCAAGAATACTTCGTGCACCTAAGCTAATAAAATGAAAAAACGATAAAACGAGATTTAGACTAGGTAAGTATCTAATTAATATTCACATTATGGACCGTGTCTGGTTCATTTTTACGATTCGTGCCAACCTAAAAGCCTGGTAACAACTTTTAGGTTGACACGAATCAGAAGATGAGTTCGCAACATGACATGGTGGTATGAATTATGACACGGCAATGGCGGTATACGAGTAGTATGGTACTTACAATATAATCCATCAAAGCAAATTTAACTCCATTTTTAACCAACTTTGCGGTGGGGTTATAAAACATCGGCTACGTATTTCCAGAATGTTTAAATAATACCTAATATCGATTAATTTGTAATGTGATCTACCTGTCCAAAACATTTTTCCGGAATAAATTTTGTTACCAGATAACCCAGAAATTCCGATTTGGTATTCCGAAAATCCTATTAGAATCGTTATTGATAAGCTAGTACTCAATAACAAGGGCGTGTTTACCAAATGCTACTAGATCTCCTAAATCAATGCTCCTTCGCATTGTTTTCCGAGACCTAGAAAAACCCGATCCAAAAACGTCAGTCAATTGAGGACACGAACATGGGTAGCTTGCTACAATAATTTTATTTATATTGTGATAACTAACACTGATTGGATAGATAAAAGGTCCAAGATTACCAATTTAGCTGAACTGTCCTTTCGTATCGATCGCGAATTGATGAGTCAGCGATCGCGCTGCAAATTCAATGAGTCGCAAAAGTTCCTGTGAGACACCACTGACTGACCCCAAAAAATATGGCGAGGCTGCGCTCACAAAAAGGGGAAAGGTCACAGTTTTATAGATGGGCTGATCAGTAGAATTAAGTTGTATGTATCTTCAGTAAATTATACATGAGTGATGTATGGCGTTTCTTGTTGGCTATTTATGCAGTGTCGCGAGCGAGTTGCCAGACAGCTCTGTGACGCCATGCTGTTGTTTGTGTACGGTACAGTGTACCTTGTGTACAGTGTGTACCATAGGTACCTGCTTAGGTCTCTGTATAATAGGCAGATTAAAAGTTTACCTATTAGTGACGGAACACCACAGATTTCCATTGAATTAGGACCCACCTAACCAATTTCTGCATCTACATCAAAATTAAAACCCTAAGAATCAAATTAGTTTCCTAAGAATAGAAGTGATCGAGAAAAATAGATACCTTCAACACGAAGATTGTCTGCTAAAGTTTCAACCAGGCAGTGAGTAAGCCAAACAAATTCAACTGAAAGTTGTTTCGGGAAATGTTATGGAATTCACCTAAGGTCAAAGACCAAGCTATGGCTTATATAAATGTTAATGTTATCAGTAGGTACATACTTACATTACAGTACATTTCTATATTTATTATATTTTACTTTTTATGTTGTTCACGTAGTTTGATTTCTACCACACCTCATTTAATTATAAAAAATTACAATGTAAACGGAAGTTACCTACATAAATGTACATGCCACCTGACAGTTTTATGGGGTTACTGACATTAATCTGATAATTATGCGGCTCATATCACCCTCACCCCTATTAAATCGCGACTGAGGGGGGCACTTGTCTCGACGGAGGCAGGTTTTCCTGTGACTCATTTTTAATTTTCATTAGCCCTTCATGGAGGTTTGCAACTGTTATTTGATCATCTAAATCAACTTTGTCGAATCGGCGTTGTATGTATGTATCGATCATCGACAAATTTTGTAGGTAGATATACTTATAGGTAGGTAGTGATGGCACAATTTTGGTGAGACTAAATGAGCTAAAATGTCTGGGGGTTGTTAAGATTTGGGGTTCAAGAGGGTTAAAAAAATCAAAATCATTTAATCAGGTCAAATGGGTCTTTGTCAGTACATAGGTATAAACCCCGTTCTTAATTTTTGTAGTTTTGTAATTATTAGCCAAAATAAAAACTAAATTTTGACGAAATTCACAGATACACCACAGTGTACCTGTTGTTACAGTGTACAGACAGAGTACAGTGTTACACTACACAATGCTGAAATTTGGTATGCGTGTAGCTTTGGTGACACAAATATAGGGAAAAGTCTGAAATCCAGAATAACTGCATTTTCTACCCCTAAAAAGTGTAAACAACTACCATGAACTCCCGTTACTTGTAATTTTTGAATGAAACTTGTCAAGAATGAAAATGGTCAAGTAACTTGGTCGTGCATTTCATGGATAGGTACTTTACATTGTAAAGTTTACATGGTAAATAATATTTTTTAGTTGCGAAGACTCGCGAGATCTTATTTTGGGGCAAACCACTAGTATTTCAGAAAGGCGATGGCTTAGTACGAGCAGATAGGTACGATAAGCTGATAAATGATCTCATGCTAAGGAGCATAATTATTATTTTGAAATTCTTTCGGTTGCGGACATTGAGGCTAGCAACAACTTGATCCATTTAGAGAGCAGACGATGTGTCTGTGCGTGAGGGATGGGACGGGTGGGGTTCGCTATCGATCTGGCGGAGGGCGAGCGCCCGCAGTGCCGCCCGCCGCGCGCCGCGCCGCCCTACTTCAACTACAGTCTGGGTTTTCCACTAAGGAACTATGCGATGATTCACTAGGTTTTGCGATAAACAATGCCTGCAAAACAGAAAATATGACATTCGGGAATTTGAGTTCAGATTATAATGGGCCTGGAGCAATGAATGTAAATCACTCGAATAATTTATTGACGAGCCGCATTTGAGTGACCAGTCTAGCTAGGGTTGCTTATACCTAGCTACAACAGCTTGCATATAACACACTCAATAGATAGTCGCATATAAGCATCGGTAGTCGACGTAAGCCTGATAAGTGCTGGTTGGCCTACACTGCTCGTAGGACACTGAAGCATAGTTATCACTTTCTTTGCTTGAAAATAATTTTGAGACTAAACTGACGGACCCAATGTTTTGCAATATAGCTTTCAGAAGGTACATTCTCGAGTATTTACTTAAAACTCAATGTTGTTTATTTAGGTACCTACTTAATTATTAACTATAGAAATATATTTAAAGTGACCATAAAAGATACATATAGTTTGAGTCCCTGTTACCCAGAAAAGCGTAAGCTGTGGCTTAGTAAATTAAAGTTTACAATTAAAACGTCTTTTCACCGTTAGCTAATACGCTTCCAAAATTCCACACAGAAGTTATTGTAGTGTATTTTGTTAACAAGTCGCGTAGAACGGATAAATGGGGACTTGAGGAGCAGCGAAATGACGACGTCGCCATCGCCGCGTCGTCATAACAAGCACAAAGGGCTTTCTCTTTGTTAGGAGCCAGAAATTGGGTCAATAAACGTACGAGAACTAGGTACTTCGCCGAGAGATTTGCAAACGATAAGACAATTCTTTGATTTGTATTGATTCACTTGACATGTTCTAGTTCTTCGAAGGACTTTTAATAGGGTTTTGTGTCGGGATAAACTTATTAATAGGAATCTGACTAGGCTAGCCTAATACTGAGCCAAGATTTTTTTGAACATTTACGACTTAGCAAGGCAAAAGAAGAAAGGAACTTACATATATTTGAAGCCTTTAGCAAAGGCAATATTCAATTTTCGCGTTCGCGACATGGTAACTAGATCTATGTAGGAAGTGGTAAGACGATAGATATATATGACTAGATATAAAAATGATTCTTACTGAGCCAATAATGACGATGCAGTCGTGCAGTGGCGAGGTCGACGCGGACGAACTGAGCCTGAGCCGAAATAAAACAACGAATACCAAAATCTTTTTCGCTACTCCAAAAACTTTCCACGTGGAACACCGGAAATCAGAGAGTTAATGGCCACTCTCTAATTCTATCTGGCGCTTTGTAAGTAAAATGAGAACGGCACAAAATTGGATTTTTTTCTTCGGTGTAATACCTACGTACGTTTCAGAACCTACTAACAGGGCTGATTAAAACCTTTCACCACCTACATTAAAGCAGACCAAAGCATGTTGGTTGTCCCAAACTCACAATGTTTGACCCTTTTTGAATTAATAATAGAACTTCGACACTTACGTGTGATGGCGTCACCGTTTTCGGATCCCATGGTATATACACAACAAAGTTCACTCAGAAACAGAACAAGTCGATGTGGTGTGAGCTACGCAACACTATCTACATGCGCGAGGAGTAAGAAGTGACGAGGGACGTGAGCGCGCGGCCGAGGGATCTCCACTTGTGAGTGCGCTGTGCGATGCGAGCGCTTCGCATCGGCTTCAGCACCGGTGCTAATTTTAGCGGTGGTGGCGTCACGTCGCGTCGGCACATACCACGCGGCATTGCCGCGCCGCGCGCATAAAACCACAAAACATCTGCAAATGCCTCAAGGAGTGACAATTTAACCAGTATATTTGCAATAGGTACCTAGTATATCACCTTTTTAATTTGAAATGTTAGGTAACGATTTAAGGGTTTCTGCGAAAACATCGTTTTCAGACTCCAAGGTTAGAACCTAAATGGCAAAATGCTCAGGAGCATTGTGATATAAAGGAATACCCTTAGCTTATACTGTACTGTATGTAAAAATGAGGCAGCTAGGATAAGTATAGGTACTATATAAAGCTGGATGATTACCAGGTTACCCCCCTACAATAATGTGGGAAATTCTAGGAAAATGTTAAGTTCTCAATTTCATAACGACCATACACTCGATAAGAGACACGACATCAATATCTACATCACTATACGTCATCCTCATGAGATTGATAGTGCGTGGTGCATTGCAGCCAGCCAGGTAGAACAAACACATAAACCTACGAAAGTTATATTTTGCAAAATTATGGTGGTGTTTGCTCTTCTACCTTATCACGATAAGCGATAAAGCTATAGATAACACACTCCTCTGTTTTGCGGAAAAAATCTGCCTATTTTACGAGATTTTTTAATTTTACTTTGAATGTGTCTAGTTATTTTAAATGTACATTGTGTTTGTGATGGTGTACCACTAGTTTTAAGTGTTCCTTCATCGGTAGAGTTCTGCACCCGTTTCGGTACTTGTGTGCACATAATATTGTAATGATGACTCATCCACTGAGCGGGTTCATGGAAGTGCAATCGAATCGATATCTGCGCAGTTTTGCTGGTTTTGCGGTCGTTACCTACGTTTATTTAGACTGCTTAGGTAGGATTTCAAATTCGTGCATCATCAAGATTTTCATCGAATTTTATACATTTTGTGAATGATACACAAATTTCGGAACAGGAGAAATTAGCGTAGGTGGTGTTTTGTGCGTGGTCAGCGAGGAATTTTGGTTGTAAAGTAAATAGCCATAGGGTGGGACCGGGAATGAGTCATGCACTTAAAGCTGTGATGATCGCATGGAATGGGAAATCCTTTAGTTTCGTGCACGCGGCGGCGCCGGTGACGGGTGGGATGCCGTTAGCCGTCGGTGGCGGCGTCGCTGCCGCGGCTGTAGCGGTCAACGCTCTTGCCGCTCCGCCACCTTCGCCTCCGAATCCGACTGCCCACCTCCCTGCCCTGCCCTCCCCCTGTTACCGTACAGAGCGCACTAGCACGTTTGCCTCGACTCTTCTTGTACTGACCGTAACCGAATGTTTTTTGCAAAAAATCAAGTCTTTATTTAGTGCTGTCTGTGATTCATCAAGCGATGACTAAGTTGCAAGGTAGGCAGTCATAGTAGCTATAGGTAGGTCGGAGACTGTACATGAGCACAAAGGTGCGTCATTTTTAAGTAATGAGGGCTATTATGACGTCAGCAGACTTAGTCCACATGAATTTTGTTTTTCAGCGAGCAACTTTCGTGCTGTAACTGGTAGATAGGTACTTGCCTACTTAGGAATTGTACATTCTGTGTTCTTGTATTCGCTGACATTGTTCACCTGCAGACTGCAGACGTGATTCAACACGGTCCGCGGCGCACAATGAAATGAGACCATTTCGTGGGTTTATTGTGTGTTACAAAACACTTTAAGACTTCTGAATATATCTAATATATTTGCAGTTTCTCGTGGTTTGGTTAGCCAGAATGTATATTAAATTCTATTCGATAGAATCATCATAATTTTGCGACGGTAAACCGAAGCGTTCACTGAAAATTTAGAAATAAAATCGTGACGCAACGTAACATTCATATTCGCGGAAGGTGGCCTCGCGTCTTCGAGATCACGATGTGAAGCGAAGGAAAAACTATTTTATGGATCGCGGATGAATGGTATCGGATCGATATTCGATATCGATTCAAAATGATACTATCTAGTTGAAATGAATGAATCGCTTACCGAGTCCCATCTGGCAGAAGATGACCTCGGCCTCAATGACGTGGGCGATGGGAGCGCGCGCTGGCTCTGCGGGGACCGACTTGGGCGCCGGCGGTTGCTGCGCCGCGACAACCGGCACCGGAGCCGAGGCCAGGGCAGGGGCCGGGACCGGCTGCACGGGCTCGGGAGCTGGCGCGGGAGCCGTCTTCGGTTCGGAAGCCGGCACGGGAGCCGCTTCAGGGGAGGGCGCGGGCTTATCCACCTGCACAGCTGCTGCCGTCACCGGTGTCAGGAGCGCGGATGGCACCGGGTCGGACAGGAGATCCAGCAGAGGTGCGGGCGCGGAAGCTGCGGCGTGCGCTGGCACGGCGGGCGCAGGCCGGTGCAGCGGCGACTCGCCCGCGGTGTCAGCGTCGGACTCGCTGTCGGTGAACTTGTCGGCAAAGTGGTCCAACTTGTCGGTGACGGAGGGCGCGCGTGGCGTATCCACGAACACATCGCGCTCCATGTCGAGGAAGCTCTGTGTGGCGACGCGCGGGTGATGCGGCTCGTGCAGCGGGGTCTCCACCTCGGGCTTGGCCTCGCGCTCGAGGTGCTCGAAGTCGTCGGTAGAGTCCTGATCGCGCTTTAGCACCGGCTCTACCGGACTCGGCTGCTGGAGCGGGGTAGAGGCGGCGGCAGCGGCGGTGGCATCGCCGCTCGCGAGCCCTTTCAGCAGAGCGTCGGCGCTGTCCATGTTTCTTTGCGTGAAAATAATAAAAATCTAGTAGCGGGATGATCGATAGGGTGCGGGTGACAGCACGCGAGTGCGAAAGTGCGAGAGTTCGCGGGGCGGGTCCTGTCGCGACTCCTCGCCGGCCCAAACTGCGGCGCGCGCTCGTTCGCTGCGCGCCCCGGCTGCGGCTAGCGGCTGCACGACGTCACTCACCACGATAGCCGACCCCACCGATTCGTTGCAGCGAAGGCGGCAGCTTTTATAAGGTGGTGTCCGAATAAATATATTCGAGTGCTTACTCAAGTAAAATTGATAAACAGAAGCTAATTATAATAATTCTCTTTAATAATAATTAGGTAAAAGAATGTAAAATACAAAATACAATTTGAGGGGAGAAATTGCAACAAATTATAGACTGACTTTTCTCCGGAACCATAGATAAAACACTATAAATAATCCGGAATTACTGACCTTCTTTTGTAGAGCCTGAATAGCTAAAAAGTGTTATTTTGCTGACAGAGACAGACAGCCGGTGAGCGGATGAAGGAAGGAGTATGGTGAGGGGAGGGGGTAGAATTGTCGTACCTACTTGAGAATCCCTAAACAAGTTTGACAGCCGGAAGTATAACAATCTGACATTTGTTGCAATGTTGCTAATACAATCACGTAATTTTCTACCATTTATATATTTAGTAGCTATATGTTACAGTGGCACGCCGCTGAGTGACGACCTATTTTGTAGTCTTGTATTTGGTATAAGTATAACTGTTGTATTCATAGAATGTAAAATTGGACACAAAAGTCCTAGGTAAAGTCTGAAAAGTTCTAGGTTTATTAAATATTTTGTTATTTTCGGTTATTCTTTTGCCGACGTAGGTAGGGCTAATGGTTAGGTAGAGAAATACCTATTGCTTATTAGACGAAAACAAATATTTTGACAGTTCTTATAAATGTTAAACTAGTGGTTCGCCCCGAACTGAGATCGAGAACGATACCTAGTGGCTAAATATGATTTAAGGAGTTATCAAATCATACAAAAACTTCAAATTTAAACATGTTTAGTCGCTAAATACGTTTAGTGATCTTTGTGCATACCGACTTTAATCTTTGACTAATAAATTGGTGCCACGAAATGAATAACCAACCTACAGTTTCATTCAAATTAGATGTAACGGGGGTTCTTGTAAATTGGTTGTATTTTTTTGGGATACAAATGGCAGTTACTCTGGATTTCAGACTTTTGCCTATATTTATGTTACTAAAGCTACACGAATACCAAATTTCAGCATTGTGGGGTCACTGGTGTATCCTATGAATTTTGTCAAAGTTTTGTTTTTATCATGGCTAATAACTCAAAAACTACAAAAATAAAAACGGTGTTCAAATGTACAAATGAAGACCTTTCATTTGACGTTCCACTTGACCTAATAGTCTCATTTTCATTTTTTTTTACACCTCTTGAATATCTCAGCAACCCCCCAATATTTTTAGCTCATTGAATCACACCAAAATTGTGCCATCACTACTTATGTACACACCTATGTACCAAATTTCATGATGATCAGATAAACGCTACGAAAGTTATCCTCGGACAAACAAACATACATACATGCATACATACAACGCCGATTTGCCCAAGTTGATTTGGAGATCTCGCTTCGCTCGATCACTTATTTTAAAAATGCCAAAAACACGAACCACACACTGTTTTGGACCAACGATCCCGTGTTTTTGAAAAACTACTTCACCTACTTCAAACAAGAAGATATTCTGTAACAAGTTCTTACTAATTTTTAATTACACATGATTACTAAAGTGATCGATGTATTATTATATTGCTGGACATATGTGATGTATGGTGTAGATACCTCTGATTATGCGTGGTAACTCATTCATAATTTCCATTAAAATAAAAATTGTATTTGCAATAGTGCAGGTTTAGTGCAAATAAATAATATGTTCCTATTACCTACTTTTAAACTTAAGTTATTTCTGGCAACTGTCTAAGATATAACAAATTGGATTTCTGACAACTTTTTGTAAGAGATCTATTATAAAAGACATTAATTTACAACAACGGTACAGCACAGACAAAACAGAAGGTACCTAATAAAATAAGACATACATTGAAAAAGACATTAAAAACAACACTGATTATGAAAATGGTATGTACCTACCTATAAAAACATAGAAAGACAGATATAAAAAATAACAGATTAGATCATTATAGGCAGGTACCTAACAAGAGCCACATAAATATGTGGGCACTAAAAGGCTCTGTGCTGTGTGGTGTCCCAAAATGGATCAGTCTCAGCTTTGTGTTGATCCACGCTTAGGCGCTAAGTGCAGACCAACGCTGGTTTTCAGATTGGCTAAAGCTACAAAGCTTTGGGTACAGTTGGCAACTGTAGCAACAGTGCACTTAGTCACTGAGTGCACTGTTTGATGATGAAAAAAAAAATAGTAGATCTTCCTATTTTGCCTCTGTTCTACCTATCTACCTCCCTCGGCTTCAAATCTACCTATTTTCCAAAATATTACGATTGTAAACAATTCTCCATGCGAATAACGAAACGTTATTTACTTACTATCGAATTTAGCTTGTCATTTAAAGAACGGAACGCGATAGGAACGATCTAAGAAGTAGGTACAGACAGAGCTACAACTACAATGACATCTGTCACACACAACTGACACTTGACATGAAAACCTGCCAGAGAAATAGACTGTGCACAGAAACTTTAGATTAATTATAGGGACTGCTGCACACACAAGAAGGTTTATTGCGAAAAGTGGTGTACCTAACGATGAACATTTGAGATTGTTTAATAAAAATATGTTTAAACCAATAAATAATTTTAAACATTGGTGACTTGATTGGTAAACTACCTATTTTTTATTTCAAATTCTAACAATTTGTACTAATGTTCGTTAACCCTGTTCTACCATTTTGCCAAAATTGTATGTGACAACACTGATTAGCTAGCTTAGTGCAACTCAGTGCCAGTGTTCAGAACCGTACGATAATTATCGTACAAGTACGATCTATCTATTGTCAGCACCATCTATATAGTGGCTTATTTCTTTCTTAGGAACACATGCTGCCGCTTCATTCTCAATAATTTCATTGGTTGCTAGCGTCTGCCAATCAGCGATTGATATCAATATCGATCGAGATTTATATGAGGTTTATATAAAATGTTAAGTTTCATCAATATTTGTGTATTCTGTTCTCGCAATTAAAGAATACATTGAGATAAAATTTTAAAAATATGCCTGTTTTCATTTGTCTCTATCCCTCAACATTATTTTCTTATTTAAACCTTCGAAATGTTGGCGCACTTATTACACTCAAAGTAGAAGGGGGCCCAAGTTCAGGTCTGGTCTGTGCCATACGTCCAAACTTTAATTTGAAATTATTATTTTTATTATGTATTTGAAAACCAGAAATTTACAAGATTTAAACTCTGAAGCATTTGCAACATATTAATGTCACATTTCATATGATTTTTTAATGTATTACAGCCATTATCTTGATGGATACGATAATTTTGATCCATATACGATAATTTTTAGGTCCTGGTACGATAGCTTCCTGGCTTCAGGTTGTGAACACTGCTCACTGCGCGAGCAGTGCTCAACTGCTCATGCTCAGTGCAGTGCAGCCAGCAGGCAGGAATTAGGAAGGATGGCGGCGGTTACAGCGAACGGTCGTGTTGACATGTGTGAAAAAATAAATACGTTGAAACTGAAAGAATGTAGTGAAAATGAAAAGGGAGAAACTCTGCAAAATGGAGTACATGAAAATATTAAAAATGGTTACGTGAAATCTACACATTTGACTAATGGTGTAAGTAGATTGATGTATAACCTTTTGAAAAGTTAGTCACAGCTATTTCACAGAAGTAGCTTTGCCGGTCCTTATCCTATGACACGCCTCTTATTAAATACAGTCTAGCTAGGGAATGTAAGTAAGCACTCCGCAGCTTCCGAGGCGCTCTATCGAGCTCGGCACCTACTGATCTAGTACTCACCCATCACGACCTCGATTAGGGTCTGGGTAAGTGCTAGTTTAAAATAAAGATACATACTTATTTTCCTAACTACGAAAAAAATATTTTTATTTAGATACTTATTTGAGATCCACACAAATAAAAATGAGTTACAAAAAAATAGTATTATTTGGACTTCATTAGAGCTGATACCCAGCATCTTCGCATGGGACTGTCATAACTGTCACCCAGAGCACAAACTAATTTGTAACATTCTGCTTTTAATGGATGCATTTTTATTGACATTATAGGCATCTGCAATCATGCCAGAAGCACTGCAGAATCTAGGTAGCCCCAACATTGCTCTAAACTTAATAAAATTGAATGTTATTTTAAAGGACAGGGCGCTGAGGGATTTCTTGGTAAAATGAACCCACAGGCCGCTCGTGTAAAAAATCACTATACAGTAAACACCACTTGATAAGTATTTATAATGGTAAATCCATATCTGATCTGTTATTCTGCTCTGTTGTCTAACAATGAAATGAAAATGTAAGTGCAATACTGCTGTTGGAAGGCCTACGATTTGCTTGTACCACAGGCACAGGTGTTTTAATACAAACAAATTGAGAGGGAACCAGAATATTATAATCAATCATATTACCAAATTAAACTGACATAGGAATAAGAAGTTTTATTTGATTGACAAGCATTTTATACTCATGCTGTTAATCAGATACACGGTCCAGCCAAATGTTATCAAATACATTTCAAAGAATTGCCAATTTGAGTCTATTAGAATCAAAAACCGCAATGTCCATAAAAAAGTAAAAATGTGTTGTCTATGGCGTAATAATGTATAAAATTTTAATTTTTGTATGGACATTGCGGTTTTTGATTCTAATAGACTCATTTGTGTTCTTGTGTTCTGGAAGCTAGCAATAATATTCTCTTTGTTAGTTATTCATTACTTTACAGTATTGTGAGGCAGGCCTCATCTGACCCACCTAATTCTAGTTTTAGGGGGGGGGGGGGGAATAAGATCTGCATTCACATCTGTGTATTGTGTCTACCCACCTACCTACAATATAAAATATTACTGAACGACTTTATCCTACAAGCATTAGTTAACAGCACTCAGTAGGCGGCACTGTTACACTCACATCTCATAAAGCTGGCCAGTAAAATAAACTCAAACCTTTTTTATTGGCACTGGACTGATGTATTCAATCAATATTAACCTTGTCTTCTGATTGTTTAAAGGAAAATATAACTTACTAGCTGACCTGACCCGCCCGTGGCTTCGCACGCCTGCCTTGTCAATAAAAACATTACTCCCCTTTTGCACAGTGGCAGAAAAGTAGCATAATTCTCGTTCATAACCACATAGAAATCGGTCCTGCCGTTTATTCGTGAAAACGTAATGTTTGTTAAAAAATAAACACATCAGACAGAGTTACTTTCGAAGTTATAATAATCTGCTTTGGTGACACCCTCTGACTGTAATTGTAAGTACAGTAGATGAACCGGGAGATATCCTATGTGGGAATAATCAGAGCCATGTCTAATTAGAGTCACAAACTCAATGGGCACAAACTAAGGGAGGTTTGCACTTGTACCCAGCCCAGCATCACGTGGAATATAATTGGAATTGAGAAGTGCAATATAATTGATGTTCGGTTCCAGCACAAGTTTCGCTCGAACGGGGTGCACGAGCGCCGCGCGTCGGAGGGACTCATGGACTGGAGCGCGTACGACACGTTCCCGGGCTCCTTTGAGCGCTGCTCCATGTTGACAGCGGTGCTCACCCACAGTGGACTCTACGTGCTCATGTTCCTCGGCTTCCTCAACCAGCTGCTCTTCAAACCCAAAGTGGCCACCGAGAAGAACAGAGAGGTACATACACATACATTTCACTTCAATAAACACTTCAGGGCAACATTTGGATGTGAACAGCTCAGGAACAATTGTTATTCATTTTACAATAGGAGGTACTCAATGTAGAACCGGTGTTTGCACTGCACATACCTATAGCATAGATTTGTTCTCGAACTGGGCGCGATCTCAGCGCTTTCTCCATGAGCGCTGTATCGCCTGCATGCACAAAGACACACTTTCTAACGTGTTCGGTGTGTTCTAATTACAAATTATAAAAATTAGAACAGAAAATATGCCCCACCTGATGTTAGGTGGTAACTATCGCCAATAACAAAGTATTGCCTCGTAGGTCACGGACCCTAGAAGGTCGCCCTACGATGAGGCATACAGGTGTAAAGCTTCATGTGCCTGTAATTTTACCAGCAGGCAATGCTGCTTGGTGGCAGAAATAGGTATGGTGGAAGTACTTCCCCGTGCGAACCCTTTCACAAGAAACTCTACTAAGGGGATTGTTAGACTTTTTCGTCCAACAATCCCCTTCCGGCACTCAAAGGGGATTCCGTCTGAAGTAAGTTTTAAAGATTTTCTCAGTCAAAACGGACCGGTTATGAATTTAGATTGTAACATACAAAATCTCTGGCCTCAAAAATCGTCTTTTGTACCATAATTCAGTAAATATACGTATCGAAGAATCAGTCAAGTGCATATCTTAAATGTTGTACGCCTGTTGCCTCTGGATGAATAAATGCATAGTAATTGCGAATATGCAGCAGAGCACAGCGCGCGTCTTTGCTCTACCGATTCTGTACCTATACCTAAATCTTTTCTACCTTTTATACCTTAATCTATTCTCAGTGCGTGACGAATTCTGTGAAACATGTGCTCGTGGACTACCGACCGCTGTTTGCGATGATTGTATAAGGCTACTAGCTGACCGCCCGCGCGCCCGTGCGCCCGCGGCTTCGCACGAGTGCTGCCAATACAAAACCTTTACCCTCCTGCGCAGTCGGCTAAAAAGTAGCCTTTGTTCCAATCCCGGTCTTAATCTATCTGTATACCTTTCATCGAAATCGAGTTCAGGGTTGGGAGGGGGTCTAGCCGAATCTCACGTGGGGGAAAGGGGTGGGGGGGGGGTCTTGGCTAATATCATGATTTTATTTTATTTTATCACTGTAAATCTGATTACGAGAGAAGCAATCTTGAAATAATGAAGCCAATTGTGATTTTTTAAATAAGTCCAACGCGTTTACCCTATGCATTTTGCAAAGTATACATAAAAATCTCACGTGAGACAAAGGGAGTTATTTCAACACACATGTTATTTTCGTTAGAAGAGAAACTACATTGTAATTATACATTGAGCACCGCTGTCCATTACTGCATCGCTCATTACTTTCCATCCAAAGGTTGCCTGGAAGAAATCGCTTTCAGCGATAAGGCCGCCCATTGCACTATGCTCAGAATGAATTATTTTTTTAAGTGTTCCTGGTGTACAATAAAACATTATTCTATTCTATGCTACATGTTTTGGTACCAATTCTAGTAAAAAATAAAATAAGCCTAGCTGTTTCATTGTCCGGCAAATAAATACGTTGTTCATGAAACAGCTCACTTTTATAGTAAGGTATTGCGCAAGTTGTTGCTGAAACAAATTGGTATTACGTAGCGTTAAATTGTTTCCACACCATTCGAATGGGTGCTTTCATTAAAATATAAAAGGTGCTCCGAAATGTATATTATCTCCAAAGAGGATGATTCTGGAATATAATAACTTTTCATTTAAATTAGGTAAATTAAATATTAACTTTTTTCAAGAAAAATTTCATAGGTTTTTAGTTGCCTAGTAGCCGTTTTTTAGACTTGGCGTCTTTCTTAGAAATTACGTTATACGAATACAATGTTCACCTAAAACAGCAGATATATAGATTTTTATCCTGAGTGAGATCAAATTACCATATTCGGGATAACATACATATTTCTGAGCATACTATATGTACACAGATCTTTTTCCCACCACTAGAATAAGGAATCCTTATTGTCGTGTGGAATACACGAGTAGTTATAATCGCAATCGATAGCAGGCTGGCTGTTTCCCACGACTCTACTTGAAGCTCTACTCGGCACTACCACTTTCCACTTGGTTCAATTGTGCCGGCCTCAATGACCTACTTTTATTCCAAGTTTGACCTTTCCATGCGCTAATGAACGCTGACTTCATCCTAAAAAACAAGCCTACAGTAGAGATACGCTAACAAGTATTTTTTTAACAGATGTCTTTCTCTAACAGTTTCATTAAACCCCTCCCTTTTGTATAAAATAAAGTGGGGGTAAATATCCTTTTATCTTATTTGAATAAATATACATAACTAGTGACCCACCCCGGCATAGCACAGATTTTTAACAAAATAGAATATAGCCAGGGGCTCTCGGAGGTAGTGTAGTTTTCTATCAGTGAACTAATTTACAGCATCGGTTCTGTCGTTTTTCAGATTACCCCTACAGACATACAAATAACACCTACAAACATACAAATAACACCTACAAACATACAAACAACAGCTACACACATACAAACACCACCTACAAATATACAAACAACACCTACAAACATACAAACAACACCTACACAAATACAAACAATACCTAAACACATACAAACTACACCTACAAGCATACAAGCAAGAAATTTTACCTCTATATTAATACTAGCTGTTGCCAGCGGCTTCGCCCGCGTTGTTCTGGGGTGCAAAAATACACATAGAAACTGATATCCATATTTTATCCCATGGGAATTGATTTATGAGATAGTAGCATGTAAGTTAATCCAAGTTATAATTCACGTACATACCAAATTTCATCGAAATCTGTGCAGCCGTTTCGACGTGTTTGAGTAACTAACAAAGAAATAAACAAACATCGAAACTTTCGCATGTATAATATTAGTGTGATATTATGGAACTAGGCTTTTGTTTTATGATCATTAGAAAAGTAAAAGCTAAACATGTAAATGGATAAATACATAAACAGTTTACAGAAAGCCGATTCAAATCCCTTCTATCCTGTTCCGTGTACTCGTAGATCACCCGATGATAAATAAATAAATATCATTTATTCTGGATTAAAATGTATTAGCCAAAAGTAACTTATGTGTTTGAACTTGTAACCAATAATACGCTGCGAGTATTATTTTTTCCAATTCGTTTTAGAGCAATAGTATAAAATTCAAAGTTACAATGAATTTCGTACAAAAACATTATGTTAATATACACCTGTTCCATACTCTCAGAGATCTTATCTATAAAAATATTCGCTAGAAAACATTGTTTACATTAACATAATGTTATTTAAATTTACCTAACCATAATTACCTATACCTAATTTAAATGAGACTGATGTGACCGTTCTGCATTTTAACCGAACATTCATAGCTTTTTGTAGAAGTACATATTATGTATAATATATTCATTCCCATAAACATAGATTTGCACGTAGTTCAGAGGGGGTTAAGCTGACTTTATTTCGGGCGAATTGTACCTCTCTACTCGTGCAGCCTGTGGGCGAAGTATACTCAGGCGACGTACAGCACACTCCGCGTCCAGCCAGTATAACAATGCACTCAGGGCGATGCTGGGGCTGCCCCGCTACTGCAGTGCATCAGGGATGTTCGCGGCGGCGCGGGTCGACTGCTTCCATACCGTCATGCACAAGCGAGCCGCGTCCCTGGCGCGCAGGCTGCGGGCCAGCGCCAATACCGTCTTGGCAATGATAGCCGGCAGAATAAACTGCCCGTACACCAGACATTGTTGTCACAGGCATGCTCTCAAAAACCCTATTTAGTATAAACCTTAGCATACCTTTTGTGTTGTGCCCTTCCCTACATGAGCTACATAATAGCTTGAAATAAATGTATTTTATTTTTATATTTCTTATAAATATATTTTGTACGCTTGCTCGAGTTAATAATGTCGTCGACATCGACTAACTATGCCTTGTATTCCTGAATAAAATTTGAAGCATAGATTTTTGATCATCATTGAAATTGCTCACAAAATGTACGCATGTATCTGCGCAATCACCAAACTTTTATTATTTATAAAAATACATATTGTGTTACATATATTTATATGATTGTATTACAGTTTCGTATCGCTGTTATATGCTTGCTATCTATATTGCTGTAAAAGTAGCTTCATTAGATACTCTTACCTAGCGTTAGTTCCGTGTTATCAATTTAGACAATTCGTCCAATCAGACACACGAGTGCAATACATGGGCATTGTGTAGAGCCTCGTTAATTGTACTTAGAACAATTTATAGTTCAGTCAGACCGTTTGCCTTGCGTAATCACGCCGGACAAATATGGAGCTTCGAGGGTAGACTCCACAGAAGAAACAGAAGTTGCAGTCGATCGATATGCTTTCGTGGCCGCCGCCGCCCCCTGGCACAGCACTCATAACATACCTGCATTTCAATTACCGACTAAGATCGATGTGCAAAGACTATGCATTTGCTCCCTCTATGCAAAGTATTGCCTCGTAAGGCACGCACCACAAAAACGTGCCCTACGATGCACTGCCCTCCGTACATGAACTTGTTGCTTGTATTACTACAATTCTATAAATATTTTATTGATCGAGCGAAGCGAATTTAAATCGACTTGGGCAAATCGGCGTTGTAAGTATGTATGTATGTCTGTTTGTCCGAGGATAACTTTCGAAGCGTTTATCCGATCATCGTGAAATTTGGTATATAGGTAGGTAGTGATGGCACAATTTTGGTGTGAATAAATAAGACAAAAATGTGGGGGGGTTGCTGAGATATTGGGGTTCAAGAGGGGTAAAAAAAATCCAAAATGGGACTATCCGGTCAAGTGGCACGTCTAATGAAAGGTGTATAAGTACATTTCGGTCCCGTTTTTATTTTTCGTTTAATCTTTGTAGTTGTTAAGTTATTAGCCATAATAAAAACTAAACTTTCACAAAATTCACAGGGTACACCAGTGACCCCACAGTGCTGAAATTTTGTATAAATTAAATTTTCAGACAGCAATAGAAAAGTACAAGATGTTGAACCTTATTCTACGCCTCACATAAATATACCTTAGTAACTAACATACTTACATATTAGGGGAGAAGGAAGCACCTTTGAACGTTTTTTATATTAGAGTCTGTAAAATCTAAAATAGTAATTATTGTCTAGTTTTTTTTTGCTATATAGATAGATATATGATCAAGCTTTATAAATCCATTAACATTATAATCATCTTATACATACTTTAGTGAGAATTGACCTTTTAGTGAAGTAACTAAAATGTTCAAAGCTGCCCCTTTCCTGGGGCAGCTTTGAACCTACCTGGGGCACCTTTGAATCGATGAATTTAAACGAAAAATACATATTTTACGTAAAATATTTTTATTAAATAAAGTAACTTAAAGTCATAAGAACACGTTATGTGTTATTGGGTACAATAATAAAGGAACTATGTGAATTATAAAAATGTCAAATACTGAAATAAAAAACTTTTCATACAAAACAATTACTTTTAAAACGATAATTACAATACGAACACAGTTTTGCTTTATATAATATAAAATCTCATGAACTTACATTTAGACGCAATCAATTATAGAAGACAGCAATATAGACCGCAAATTTCTTTAGACAAAATGAGTAATTTATGCTTACTTCCTAATAGTAGGTAACTAGTTTTATTGACCTAGTTTAAATAAAGAGAAATCAGATTTGAAGCTAAACATTGCTGCTGTACGTGACGTACTACCAGCTTCAATTGGTGGGGGGAGTTTTGTTAATATGTCTAGGATGCTAATATAAGCCCTATCCTCCTTTTCTGGGAAGAAAAATTTGTTAAACCCAGGTTTCTTCTTTAAGAAACTTACATTGAACGCGCGATCATATTCGTTCTCGATCTTTCCAACGTAAGCCAACGTCCTTTTGCTGCCTTCCGATGGCACTTGAGCTAGAACGAAATCTCCCGTCTTTATGGGACCAGAGGTAGCTTCACTTTCCATATCAGTGTCATCGCCACAATCAGTCAAATCTGAGTCTTCTTCATTAGGCATCCATAAATTAACCTCTTCTAAATCAGTTTCAGAATCAGAAAATTCCAATTTAGATTTGGTTTTTGGTTTGCGTTTGTTTTTAGTTGCCATTGCAGGTCCACTTCGCTTGCGAGTTTGTTTTTTTACTATTTTATGAAGCCGTTCCTGACGTTCAAGAAAAGCCTTTTCTATTTCGTTTTTCTCAGGAGTATCAGTTAGGATTCGGGATTTGCCCTTTTTTCTGCCTCGATTTGTTTCTTTGCGGGGAGGGGCTTTAGTCTCATCCAGATTGTATATTCGGTCTGGAGTGAATTTATGCTTCAGCTGTATCTTTTCATAATTGTCGTAAAATAGAGAAACGTTATGTTTATTGAAGTTTGTAGATCTGGACAAGCTTGTGTTTTCAGGCTTTCTTAGTGAAAGCTCCTTGTGCCGCTTCATGAACCCTTTTAACCATTCAATTCCAGCTTTTCTTTTTTCTACCCACTTAGATGGGCATTTTTTAAGTGCTGTTGTAAATATTGTTTTATCATATTTTCTTCGTCCTTGTTGAACACTTGAGCGACAGTGTACTTTGAGGTATAATCTTCATTTCTTGACTGAATGTTTTCTTTAAATTTTTTTATTCTGTAAAATAATGTTAAATAATGTTATGTTAATTAGGCTTCACATTAAAAGCTTCGGCAGCCCGTCTAAGTTTCATGCTACCATTCACAACTTCTAAAACAGCTTTTTGCATGTCATCTTCGTTAACTTCGCTTTCGCGTTTTTTTTGTAATTGCGAACCATTTTACCTGAATCAAATAAAAGCAGATAATTAATCAAATGAAAACGGTATTATAGAGTGCCGAACACAAAAAAAACGAGATTCTTCGTATCCTGTAGTTACGTATTACCTATATTACGTACCTATGTAGTGATTAGATTCTGCCCGCGACTTCGCACGCGTTGTTTATATGGAAACGTTTAAAGGTTATTTATATCCCATAAGAACTGATTTTGAGAATATGGGATAATACCTAAGTAGCCTTTGTTTTATTCTATGATAAAACTACGTTTATGCAAAATTTCACCCTGATCCGCTTTACTATTCTAGCATAAAAATGTAACAAACATCCATCCATACATTCAAACTTTCACACTTATTATATTAGTGTGAAATGTAATGGACTTGTTGGGGCACCTTTGAACATGTTCAAAAGTGCCCCCTTTGTTTTGTTCAAATCTGCCCCAATGGGTACTAAGAAATTAACCGGTAATTTTATTTTCCATAAAACACTCAATGCTGGCGAACTCAAGCATAAATAAATTAAAAATGAATTTAACCACACAGTAAAACAAGTTCCACTTACCAATGTCTTGAAATCTTTTTTCAGCAACCTTACAACTTTTCTCCGTAATGTTTACTTTGGGGTGCCGAAAACAAAAATGGCACCTCACTCAAATTTTCGCGCGCGCTCATGTACGTCACTGATGACAGACATGGGGGTCGGTGTTGCCGTGTTATAAATACAATTTTCGCCTGAATTGGCGTAGAACTAACTTCGTAAACACGTTTGTTCTAAGGTGCCTCTGTTCAAAGCTGCCTCCTTCTCCCCTACAATACTTATAACTATTTGCTACACAATATACAACAACAACAATTACAAAGTGGATTAAATATTACACTGTTACATACATACAGTTAGCAAGCTACATATAGGTACTCTTAACAAATATCCTAACGAAAGAATAATCCATTATGCAAGCTCACTAGCTCCCACCCTAGATAAAACATGTGTTGCGGGAGATAAGTCTCTTTCGTCCTGTTTGTTAGCGTAAGTGTGTGGCTGTGTATGTGTGTGATTGTGTGTGGGTGTGTGTGTATGTAAGTGCACGTGTGTGCTTGATGTGTAGTGTGTACCTGTGGTAATGGGAGAGAAGGAGAGCGATGTCTTGGAATCTATTTTACTAATGCTACATAATTCTATTGATATTGGGTTCAGAATAGTGTGTAGGGATGGCGGGGGAGGGAGGTTCGATATATGGAATAATGTTTATCTATTTTGGAGAAATATTAGGTTGGAGAAAAAGTTTTTTCGCATTTTTTAAGAAAATTTAAAACATTTTTTGATATAGTTTATTTGCCATCTTGAAGGTAGGGACATGATCCCATTGCTATAGAAATTTTGGGGCTTCTGATCAAAATACCGCGACAAGTGGTTTTGGCAGTCCTCTCGTGATGTTAACCTGACACTGCCTAAAGAATTCTGAAGAGACCGAAACAGGTAGAAATCTAAAGGTGCAAGGTCAGGACTATACGGCGGATGCATTAGCACCTCCCAGTCAAACTCTCTTAATTTTTGCTGAGTGACTAAAGATGTGTCAGGTCTAGCAGTATCATGATGAAAAACTACACCCCTTATGTTGATTAATTCCGGCTGCTTTCTCTCAACTTCTTGCTTTAATTTCATCAGTTGTTCGCAGTAGAGTTCAGAATCGATGGTCCTGCCTGGTGGTAACAGCTCATAATGAATAATATCATTCCCTTCCAATGCTACCACACGCACAGCATCACTTTGTTGCGAGTTAACCCGGGTTTCGCCACAGTCTGTGAAGCCCGACCGGCCTTTGACCACGACCTTTTTCGCACGTTCTTGTCGTACGTGATCCACTTTTTATCACCAGTTATCAGCTTCTTCAAAAATGGTTCGGTTTCATGACGTCCTAATAAAGAATCACAAATGAGTACACGGTTTATTAGGTTTCTTTCAGTGAGCTCGTGAGGTACCCAAATATCAAGCTTTTTAGTGTACCCAGTTTTTTTCAAATGCGCCATAACTGTTTTGTGGTCAATTCCCAGTTCTTCAGCTACGTCGTAACTACTGATATGCCGATCTTGCTCCCCTTTTTCAAAAATGGCATCAATTTTATCCGTAATAGGCGACCAGAGCGACGTGCATCTTTGACATCAAAATTTCCGGATTGAAAACGCTTAAACCAAATTTGTACTACTCTCACAGACACTGCACTAGGTCCATAAACATCGCAAATTTTTTTCGCGGCTTGCGTTGCATTTTTACCTTTATTGTAGTAACATTTGAAAATGTATCGAATTTCTTCATTAGATTCACTCATCTTTACAGTACGAAAAACAAATAAAAATCACACATTTTCCTAATTTGAATTTAGAATTATCTTTAAAATTTAAACTTTGAATGATACCAAAACCAGCCAGATGTAAATAGCATAGCCAAAGAAATTTTATTACAAGTGCATACATACTATAATGCGAAAAGACTTTTTCCCCAACCTAATATATCAGATCTAATTTCTGTTGTTTCTTATATATTTTTGTTTTTATGCTTAAATTCGTTTTCGTTTAACATACGAGGCATGCCTTTTAAGTTCTGTCGTTTCCATATTTTCCGGCAATTTTGAATTTGGAACTGTTCTATATTCGAATGTGTTTACATTTTGAATCTCAAAACAGTTGAAAGTATTAGGATTAATGCTATTGTTTAGTCACAGTTTCGATTTGAATCTGTCAGGTCACGTACGAAAATGAATCTTTCTAAGGAAAATGTTCGTGCAATAATTTTCTACAACTTTAGAAGAGGCCTGACACGGCTTCAGTGTTTAGAAGAGCTAACATCTGTGTTCAGTGATGTAGCCCCATGTCTGCGGACTGTCGAACGCTGGTATTTAGAATTCCAGCGTGGACATACTAGTGTTAGTGACAGATTTCGCGAAGGACGCCCAAAATCCGCCTTCACTGAAGATAACATCATTGCTGTGAGACAACTAATTCTCGAAGATCGTCATGTGACGTATCGAGAGATAGAGGCTCTATTAGGCATCTCAGGGACAACCATTCAGAAGATCTTGCATGAAGCGCTTGGTGTGAGAAAGCTAGTTTGCCGTTGGATACCGCATCTGCTTTCCGACGATCACAAGGCGGCCCGCGTCAGATGGTGTAAGAAAACTCTGCAAAGGTTCAACCGAGGGGAGTCAAATCACGTCTACGACATCATAAGTGGTGACGAATCTTGGATCTATGCCTACGATCCTGATTCCAAACAACAATCTACAATCTGGGTCTTTCAAGACGAGCCAAAGCCGACTAAAGTTGTTCGTTCTCGAAGCACTTCAAAGAAGATGGTGGCCACGTTCGTTGGAAAAACCGGCCATGTTGCGACTATTGCACTTGAAGATCGTAGAACGGTTAACGCAGAGTGGTATACTACAGTTTGTTTACCACAAGTCATCGCCGAACTTCGAAAATCTAACTCAAAGCGACGCATCATCCTGCACCACGACAACGCAAGCTCACACAGCACTCGTCAAACGATTGAGTATTTGAAGCAGGAAAAAGTAGAAATTCTTGACCATCCTCCATACAGTCCTGACCTAAGCCCTAACGATTTCTTTACATTTCCTAAAATTAAGAAAAGTCTTCGTGGTCAAAGGTTCCAGTCCGGTGAAGAAGCAGTCGACGCTTTCAAGTCAGCCATTTTGAACACCCCCACTTTAGAGTGGAATAAATGTTATAATAACTGGTTTGAGCGAATGGAAAAGTGTATTAAGCTACGCGGTGAATACTTTGAAAAACAATAAAAAGTACTATAAGGTTCTAGTTGTGTTTTTTTCTTCAAACGACAAAACTTAAAAGGCATGCCTCGTATATTCATGTGTGATAAGAAGGGATTCCGTTTCATGGTAGTTTAATGTTTATAGCCAGGCTAATAATTTTTTCTTACACTTTTTAGTCGCGAGATCCATTATGTCTATTGATTTATTTATCCTGGTGTAAATTGTAGGACCTACAAAGTTATAATTTCTTTTGCCAAAACTTGTTTTGACTTTCAGGGCGCTCCAAACTGTCCGTCTGTTGGAATAAGTAGAGGCGACTGTAATAAGTGAGGTTTTATGGAACTTGAGTATGACCGAGGATAAATACAACTGCCAAACTGTAAGGTGGTTTACGTCTTTGTTTAGGGATTCTGTAGGGTATCTGTAGGGTTTGTGGTAAGCAATTTTTAGTACTGCGCGTTGGGCCCTTTCTAGTTTGTGTAAATATGTTTTGAAAGCAGCGCCCCAGGAGCTAAAACAATAGGATAGGATACTTTGACATAGTGCCAGGTATACTAGCCTCATAGTTTTTACGTCTGTGATAGATCTAAGGCGCTTGAAAATGTGCAGCATTTTTCTGAGCCTGGAACACAGGTAGTCTATTTGTTTTTTCCAAGTGAGGGTTTCGTTAATGTATATACCTAAATATTTAATATTCGTTACTTGCTCAAGTGAGGGGCATGTGCAGAAATTATTGGAATGGTGATTTGTGGGACAATTATGGAGCTTAACTTTGAATGAACTATAGGGAGCTGTTCTTTTAGTTATGTTGAAGGCTACAAGTTTCGTTTTCTCAGTGTTTAAGGTTAACAGGTTATTATTTAGCCAACTAAAGACTATTCTCATGATACGTTCAGCTGTATCCGCGACTTTTCCCCAACGATCTCCATAGAAAATCAAAGCGGTGTCATCAGCAAAGGCAAAAGTTCTTGTCTGGGGCAATCGGAGAGAGCATATGTAATTTATATATATTAGAAATAGAGAAGGACCAAGTACGCTGCCCTGAGGTACGCCAAAGTCCACCTCGCTCAATACCTCACCAACTTTAACACATTGTTTTCTGTTGCTCAAGTAAGATCGGAATCAGTCAAAGGCAACTCCTCTTACTCCCATAGTTTCCATCTTTTTTAGAAGTATTGTCCTAGATACTGTGTCAAAAACCTTTGCTAGTTCTAGGAAGACACCAGCACATGTTTTGCCTTTATCAAGATGTTCTGAAACAAAATTGATCATGTTAGACACTGCATCATCAGTAGAGCAATTAGTCCGAAAGCCGTATTGGTTCTGCGATAATAGGCTTTCTGCCTGCATAAATGACAGTAGGCGTTTATTGACTACCTTTTCGACTATTTTAGAAATAGAGGTAAGTAATGATATTGGTCAGTAGTTTTGAGCGAGAAGCGGATCACCTGCTTTATGAATGGGGCTTACGTTAGCTATTTTAAGACAATCCGAAACCAGATGAGAGACTGAGATTGCAAAGGTGAACGATGGCGCGTATAAGTGTATGTTTGCCTCTTTTAAGTAGCTCCGTTACCTATGCTATCCCAGCCAGGCGCAGAATATGATTTTAAGGAATTTATTATTTTAAGAATTTCATAATTATCAGTAGGGGACATAAATAACGTGTTATTTGTTGTTGCTGAAATGAGATCTGAGCAGTTAACAAGATCTTGTTCAGATACATTAGGTTTGTGAGGATTTCAAGTGCCAATTTTTTGCCAATGCTGGAGAAGTAGTTATTGACTTACGCGTGTAGCTTTAGTGACACAAATATAGGCAAGTCTGAAATCCGGAATAACTGCAATTTGTACCCCAAAAAAGGGTCCAAATTACATGAACTCCAGTTACCTGTAATTAGAATGAAACTGCAGGTCAAGTTAATTGGTTATGCATTTCGTGGCACTATTTTAATTGTCAAAGATTAGGTACAAATAATATTTTTTTGTTTTTATGAGAGACTCGCGAGATCTCAGTTCGGGGTGAACCACTATTTATCATACATTGAAAGACAACATTTAATTCAAACTAAGTACGTAGTAGGAAAATACTTGTTTATTAAATTAATCTGGAAAATCCTCTTTGAGAGTGTTTTCGTGATTAGTAGGCAAGTGGCAACGACTTACGTTTCTGCGTGCGTGCATCTGTTAGCTGTTATCGGTATCTAATCGCACGACGAGTCATCCATCCAGTGTCTTCGAGGGACTCGCTCCTCGCATGCGAGAACTATCAAAAACGGTTATTCCTTAATCGAAATGCAACTGCAGCTGTTGTTTAAAATAATTGGACAAGTGCGTGTTGAACCACGCACATTGAAGGGTTCGGGAGCCAGTACAGCGGTATCTTCGGTTTAAAGAGTTTATTATCATAAGAACAAATTACAGTTCACTTAAAATGAGCTTAAATATTATATAACAGTAAGTTTGCTCATTTAAATAAAAAGTTTTCCAGAAGTAGGTACCAACACACTCAAACTATAACGACTTAAGGTAGGTTATTGAAATTAAATTCAGTTAGCACTGACCAAAAGTATTTACTTATACCCTTCCAACTACTATAATTTTATTTTATATATTTGCTGTAGTAATCTGTAAATCTTAGTCACATTAATATACAAAGTTAATTTTACAGTTGGTTTTTGTCATTTTATTTGATTATCATATAAACTCTTTACAAACCCAACTACAGACTTATTTTGGTCGACTACTGCTCGTGAACTAGTAAAGTCTACTCGGCTCTTTGCCGGTGATTTAAACGCAGGTATGTTATGACTTATGAGTGCGTCTGCTTGCATGTTCCCTTGTGAAATTATATATGGTTCGGCTTTTTTGTATATTTGTATTCCTCAATAGTGTTAGCGCTTCCGTTCGCCTTATTTGAGTAGTGGTATCACTCTGCACGAGATCGTGGACCAGAACCAACTTGTATCGCTTAAAATAGTCACCTATTTCAACAGCTGGCTGTTATTCTGCCTTTATTTAAATCCGAACGTAGTGCAATTATGATATTGAACGTTGTTATCGAAATAGTGCTAATTCTGTTTAATATGTAATTTGAAACACATTATCTGCTAGTTATACATTATCTATATCAATTCGGGTTTACATAATTAATCTAAATGGGAATACTTAATTAATCGTAGTTTGAACCGGCGCGGGCGGCGACGCTCCAGCGCACGCGCACCAGCTACTCTCGCTTGGGCGATTCGCTCTAAGGTCGAGGATAACAGGTTCATTATCATTCGACCACAAAAGCGTTTTTTGAGCTGTCGAACCGTCAACACTGCGCAGCGCTGTGTAGTAAATAATAGCTCGGCTTTGAGGATCGTTATTAATAGAGGCGTTTTACCTGAAAATAAAACGCTTATTAGTTTACTTACCTTATTCGAAGCTTATTTAATTGAGATATGCGTACTAACGTTTCCCGCCTTCCGGTTCCGGTATCTTATCGTTCTGTTGTACATACGTCACATCCTCTTGGCAGTGGTGGTAACTTTGCTTGTTGAGTGCCGCCATTTTAAATATTCATTGAGTCTTAATTACCAGGCAGAGGTTATTCATAAGCTTCGAATAAGGTAAGTAAACTAATAAGCGTTTTATTTTCAGGTAAAACGCCTCTATTATTTTACTTGACCATTATTCGAAGCTTATTTAATTGAGACGTGTTTGATATCGCCTGGTGGATGTGACGTGGACGCCAATGTGACAGTGTAACCTATAGGATGTTGTATTAGAACACATAAGGTTTCACTAAATTATAATATTCATAAAGTTCAAAGAAATTACTGTAAAGATTCTTTGAACAAGTGTATATGTATATATAGTAAAAGACAGATCAAAAATAAAAATATATATCTCAAACAAATCAACTTGATTTTTTACTTTCATAAGTGGTACAAAGTAATTAATCAACTGGATTAAAAAGTGTAGTTATTGACGAAGAATCACAAACAGGCCTGACTTCGCGTTTGTAAAATTTACAAAAGGTGTTTTGGGACCGCCAGTTACCCCTAGCCAGTATCTCTTGGACTGAATAATTATCAAGCCAATTTTTTGAGGCTACTGCTGACCTTATACTACCGGGAGTTGCCTTTATGCCAGCGCAATTCAATATGGACTTGATCCATCCTGCTATTAGAGTTCGAGAAGCGGGTCTCGGTTCACCTCTAATATTAATAAACAAATTGTTCGTGTTTGTCGTATTTCTACGATTTTCCAGAAGCCTGATTGTATGTTTTACCCAGAAAACTGGATCTAGTTTTTCGTTTTCTGGATTACCATACAATCTCCAACCCGATTGCCTATAATTCGCAGAATCGGTTTTTGAGCCGAATGCGGGCCACAAAGTTAAAGAGTTATCTTGATGAACAGAAAAATTATCCGAATCTACCGTTAGTAACGTCAAATCGTGAATTCTCCCAGAGCAAAGTAGTAATAAGACAGCTGTATGCCTTTGCACATAAAAAACATTATTTTTATCAATACTATATTTATCTAGATAAGAAGCTAACTCATCTATATTCCAAACTGGAGATTTGGCATGGGAAACTGGTTTTCGTAAAGATATTGACTTTAAAACATGTTTAACAAGGGCATGTGAACTTAATTGGCTCGATATATCTGATGATATTACATAGCGTCGATACAACTGACTTGTGCAGTAAGATAGAATTATACGATAAATTATGAATTAAGTATAAATCGGAGAAAAACTGAGCAAGGTGACTAGCTTGTGGTATTGAGGGGCTAATATTGTGTTTCTCACACCAGACTATCCATCTTTTCCACGCAACGCTATAAACCTTTCTAGTTGAAGGTCGCCATGATTCCGCCAAGAGTTTTAACTGATTAGTGTCCCATGTCGTTAACATCCCAGACCACCCCCACATTTCCAAACCTCCAGAGTCATTTCGAGGACATTCTGATGTGGTAGTTTTGTTGAGGTATCGATTAGAAGTTTGTCCAGGTGGTATAGCGTGAATGGCGGTGCTAGAGCTCGTGATTTGATGTCCGGTCGCCAAAATATACGTTTCCAGCGTGGAGCTATCACCAAGTACGTCCCGTGTGCCTGATTCAGGTGGCTTAGAACCCTGGGAATCAGAAAACGGGGGAGGAAATACCCATGCTAGACTGTACGTCCACATTTGGGAAAACGCGTCGTGGTACAGGGCTTGTTTGTCGTTCAAATCCAATGATACGTAATTGCTCACCATATGTGCTCGGCTGGATGCAAACAGGTCGATCACTGGCATTCCCCACTTGGAGAAAATTTTGTGAGTGCATTTTGGAGCAAGATGCCATTCCGGTATTGCGCGTAGTCTCGAAAGGTGGTCGGCATGGCTGTTGTAAATTCCTGGGATGTGAAATACATTCACATGAATCTGGTAATTGTCTAGGATTTTGAAAAGTTGGAAGGTCAAGTCCATTAGGGGAGCTGATTTGGTTCCTCCTTCGTGTTTGAGATATGCGATTACAGACTTGTTGTCGCTCTGGACTAAAACTGTGCTGTGACTCAGAAACCGACAATGATCTTCAGGATTTGACTTTCAGGATTGCTAACATTTGCTTTTGATTGCAGTGAAGCCCTTTCTTGGCATCTGACCACAGACCCGTCAATGAGAGGTTGTCTAATCGAGCTCCCCACGCAATATCCGACGCATCTGTCGTGAGAAAATGAGATGGAGGCGGCATATGAATAGCTGTTGAGTGATTGTGGTTTTGAAGCCACCATATCAAGTTGTTTTTGGCTGTGGGAGGTATCACGTGCAAGGTTCTTGGATCTGAATCTAAAATCTGATTTAGGAGTTTCAGAAGTGCTCGATAATTGAGCCTGCCTTTTGGAACTGTGAAACTGGCAAAATTGAGAAGACCTACGAGGCTCTGAAGATCCCTTAGCGAAGTACGCTCTATCCGCAGCATTTGTCTTATTTTGCCTATCAGCGCAGGGAATTTTTCTTTGGGTAGACACTTGCGGTTTGTCCAAGGATCCCAGAAAATTCCTAGAAATACTAGGCTTTTTGACGGAGTCAGAACAGATTTCTCGTAATTGATTAGCCAACCTAGTTTCTTCAAGGTGTTGATTACAGTTTCTACATGGTGGTGCAATGTATTTTCGTCGCGATGCGCAATTAAAAGATCGTCGAGATACACTATTATTCTGATGCCTTTCTGCCTGAGTATTTGAGCTATCCAGTTTGTGAGAGTAGCAAATGCTTTTGGGCTTGTGCTCAGACCAAACGGTAAACATGTCATTTCTAACATTTCCTTGCGATATACTAGGCGCAGGAATCTTCTGTGGCTGCGAGCCACTGGGAGATTTGTTTCACTGAGGAACCAATCGTTTGTTTGTAAGAAGTCTGGTATGCGTTTTACATTTATCAATTTGAAATGGTCTGTTATTATGTAACGGTTCAGTGCCTTTAGGTTGAAAATTGGACTTAGTGAGCCGCCGCTTTTGGGAACAAGAAACATCGGCGAAATGAAGCTCGGTGAAAACACTGCGTTCTCTAGAACTCCTTGAGCCTTCATTTTGTTTATGACTGATGTCATTTGGGCCGACTCTGCAACGTGTAAATTGCTTCCGATTGCATCGGGAAGAACAAGCGGTGGTTTTAGTCGAAAAGGTATGCGGTACCCTGTTATTATCTTTAGAATGACTGCAGGTGCTTTCATCTTTTTCCATTGGGTCCGAAACTGCAACAGACGACCGGCACTGAACGGTTCTGAGTCAATACTTACGGCGCTTATTGTCCTTGGTTTGACGAGTCGGGGACAAAGTGCGCTTTCGTCCATAGCTCGTCTGATTTTGTTGTCTTGCATTTGATCGAGACGAGTTTCCTCGAAAGGTATGTCGATACCTAGTATTATTCGGTGCGACCGAATTATATTGGTAGTTATGACTAAAGCCACCTTGCGGAGGTGGATAATTGTGATTGTGAGCGCATTGACCTTGCGCGTTGTAGCGATTGCTCGCATTAGATATACCCTGCGAGGGTTTTGAGGATAACGCTGACCCCTGCGAGGGGCCTCGTAATTTTTTTGTGTCCGCCTGTGAGGCAGAATTATAACTGCTAGCTTTTTGTAATGGCCAAAAACATTTTCGTACACCTCCTGCTTTCTCAACTGTTGCAGTAAACTTTTCTGGCTCAAAAAGGTTGGTTGAAGTCGGTGGAATCTTTCGCAGATTAGCTTTGATCAACGGATCCTTAGCCTGCTTTGTGACATAATCTCTTCGCATTTGGATTATTTCAGAACGATGGCCACAAATAATCTGCAATAAGTCTGAGGAAGTCTTTTGAACATCACCTGTCGAGAACAGCTTGTTAACCTTCTGATGCAGGTCTTCATAATTGATGGGTCCACCTTCCTTCGCCCACGACAAAAGATCCCGTAGAGCATTTTGTAACGACTCTTTCTGCTTAAGGGCGCACATAGTCAAGGCTGCAAACGCTTTATCAGCATGCAGGAGCTGACGAGATGAGTCATACGCCTTAACTTCCTCATTCATCTCAATATCTGTAAAACCTGGAGTGTAGTTATACAACTTTTGCGTTTCTGCGTATCTAACTTCATTCCAGTCAGTTTTATTTAAGTGTTGAAGGTCGCAAAGTAGCTTCAAATAAGATTCCGAAGAAGAAGTCTTTGGAGTTGCAGGCTCTTTCAGCTTGGTTTCAAATGAAAGCGTAAATTCTTTGCCACAGGGTGCTGAATGTGTGGATGTATTTTCCTTGTCATCAGGTAATTCCTCAAAAACTTCACCGGACATGAGAGATATAGCATCATTGTCAAAATGGTCACTTACTTGGGGGGCACTGTGTTGGCAAGCAAGTTGGTAACGAAGACTGCGTAATTCTTCGGTTAGTTTCTGCTGCTCACGTGCGCGGCGGCACCTTCGTTTGCCCATCTTTTTATTTTTACGATGTCTTCGTCGTGAGGAGCTGGACGAGGAGCTACTTTCCGAACCACTGCTACTGGAACTCGAACTACTCGACCGTGCATGTCGTCGTCTTTGCGACGAGGAATTTTCCGGTAATACTTCATCAACTGTAGTAACCTAGTTGGACTCATCTATACTAAAATATAACATATGGTTATAATAATATCAATGTACACGACCAAAAGTGCCCAGAAACTTTATGAACAATCTTTTTCTAAAATGAAGGTAGATTTGACCATCAAAAAAGTCTTATTATAAAATCAACATGTACAAGCAGGTAGAAGAAAAAAACGAATCATATTGAAGGAAAAAATATTTTACGAACGTATTAAAACGTTATTTCGAAAGTATTTTCCAATACCAACAAAAATAATTATTAAATGTTTCCATTAAATAAGGTAAGCATAGTTTGCTTACTTGAACAAGTCACAATTACTAACCTGGTAACTTTCCTTTGTTCACTTTATTTTTCCAAGAAATATAAATTATATTTTAAGAAGTCTTGTAGCAAGTGTTGGACGCGTCCGAACACGGCGGGGAACAAGACGCCAATGAATATTTAAAATGGCGGCACTCAACAAGCAAAGTTACCACCACTGCCAAGAGGATGTGACGTATGTACAACAGAACGATAAGATACCGGAACCGGAAGGCGGGAAACGTTAGTACGCATATCTCAATTAAATAAGCTTCGAATAATGGTCAAGTAAAATAATGTGTATTTGTACACTTAGCTACGAAAGAATCTAACTAAATATAGTGTGTTATCCTCCAATTTATAACTGACACACTCATTAAGTTTCCACGTTATAGCCTAAATAGTTAGACTCAATTTCAGAAGTACCTAAATAGTAGAAATAGGCATGCAGAACATAAACCGTCTCGCCTTGAATTCCCCAACTCAATAAGGTTCATAATAAATGTAGGTAGGTGTCAGTGGTGACGTCACGCATCGCGTGGTCGCCTCGGATAGTATTGTGTGGCGCGATAACAGCGGCCGCTTCGAGCCGGTAACTAGGTATGTAACCTCAAGCCGAATGCCGATATCATTTTGTTGCATAAGCTCGTTATATTATTTATGCGTCAACGAGAAAAAGCTGTGGTTTTGTTTGGTGTTCAACTAAACTGAACAAACCAATAAAAGTATTTATGGAGCAATGCGTTGCTGTAAACCAGGGGTCGGCAACCGGCGGCCCGCGGGCCGCATGCGGCCCGTAGACTATCTCGGTGCGGCCCGCAACCCTGAGGTCCGTAAGAAAAAAATACCGAAGCAAAAGGCCATATAAATTCACTAGAATTTATACGGCCATGCTGCTGGGCCATGAGAGTATTCTTGAAAGCTCGCTCCCACGCGGGGTGATAAAAATGTACCTCTATTTCATTTCTTAAGAACTGTTTATCAAGACTGTGATGTTATGTATTGTTTCTACCGAAAATAAATATTTGCTGTACTTATTCAATTCTTGGCAATTTCTTTTGCGTTTATCCGCCGCACGTGCGGCGGCGGGCGGCTCCTTTGAGACAATAGGCGGGGCGGCAGTCTTTGATTAGACGCAGGTGTGCGGCGGCGAAAAAATTCAAAGCGACCGGTTTTAGTTAAAATCACAGCCGCGCGCAGCTCTCGCCACATTCGGTTGTGGAAATTCGCCGGAAACTCACGTCTCATCTGGTTGCTAGCTACGCGTTTCGTTTCACCTTTCTTCCCTTCGCTGATAGCTTCTCACGCACGACGTATGAGGTAAGTTGTATGCACTCGCGAGCATTTTGTTTTATTTTATTTACTGCTTGTTAATGTGAACCTTCAGATTGATGGGTAAATGTTATAAGGACGGGGATAGTAGTTACATGACATGAAGTTAGTTACGAGTGTGTCATGTTTTAATTATTATTTGAATGTGGAGTTGAATTTGTAGGTGCTAACTGGAACATATAATTTTACAACGAATTTAATTTTTTTCATTATTGTTACAGAATAATTATATAAACATGGCTTCAAGAAAAAGGAAGATAGAAGAAGAAAAAAGAGTTTTTAACGAATTATGGACAGAATTATACTTTTTTATCGAGTTTAAAGGAAAACCGTTATGCTTGATTTGTCAAAAGAGTATTTCTGTAGTAAAGGAATATAACCTGAAGCGACATTACGACACCGAGCACAAAGCTAAATTTGACTGTCTTGAAGGAGAAATACGGAAAAGGAAAATTTCCACTTTGAAATCGTCATTACAAAATCAACAAAACATATTTAAGGTTGTGGCAGACAACAGCGAATCGAATGTTCGGGCCAGTTACAGGGTAGCAGAGATTCTTGCAAAAAGTGGACGTCCGTTTACCGATAGTGAATTAGTAAAAGAGTGTGTCTTAGCTATCGCAGAAGAAATATGCCCAGAGCAGAAAAAAATGTTTGAAAGTCTTAGTCTCTCTGCAAGAACTTGCACCCGACGTACTGAAGACTTGGGTGCTAATTTGTGTGAACAACTCAGGGATAAGGCGCAGTCTTTCGACTGCTTCTCTTTAGCGATGGATGAAAGTACGGACGTGTCGGATACAGCACAGTTAATCATATTTGTACGCGGCATTGACGAAAACTTTACTGTTTACGAAGAGCTTGTGAAAATGTGCAGTTTGAAAGGTACAACTACGGGAGAAGATTTATTTCACCATGTGGAACAAGCTCTGGATTCATTGCAATTAAGCTGGGAAAAGTTAACAAGTGTCACTACCGATGGAGGCAAGAACATGAGCGGTCAAAACAAAGGTGTTGTTGGGAGAATCATCAGCAAAGTGAAAGATTCTGGATCTACTGTGCCATTGATTTTTCACTGTATTGTCCATCAAGAGGCATTGTGCTCCAAAGTTATATCCTGGAAAGAAATAATGGATACTGTAACATCCACTGTTAATTTTATAAGAAGAAATGGGCTCACACACCGTCAGTTCCAAAAGTTTTTGGAAGATCTGGAAGCTGAACATGGTGACGTGGTTTACTACTGTGAAGTGAGGTGGCTCAGTCGAGGTGCCGTTTTGGAACGGTTTTTTGATTTGAGGAAAGAAATTGGCAACTTCATGGAGATGAAAGGAAAGCCAGTAGAAGAGCTTACTAACAAACAGTGGATTATCGATCTTGGTTTTTTGACTGATTTGACTAAGGACCTGAATCAGCTCAACAAACGCTTGCAGGGAAAAAATAAATTGATTTGCGATATGTATACAGATGTAAAGTCATTTGAAATGAAACTGAAACTGTTTATCAAGCATATTGATGAAAAAAAGCTTGACCATTTTCCTAATTGCAAGAAAGCCGTGGAAGAAGCTGGAGATAATTTTGTGTGGCAAAATATTACAATGAGAAACGTGTTAACACAACTACAAACTGAGTTTGTAAATCGATTCACCGACTTTAAAAAGAGCTCCCTTAACATGGAAATATTCCAAAACCCTTTTGCAATTGATATTAGTGAGATACCAAGCAATTTGCAAATGAACATAGTAGATTTGCAAAGTAATAGCACACTTAAAACGGCATTTAAGGAAAGCACTGACTTGATACAGTTCTACGGAGGTTTGAGTTCTGAAAACTTCAAAGAATTGAAAAAGTTTGCTCAGCAGATAATAACTATGTTTGGTAGTACATATTTGTGTGAGCAGACTTTTTCAATTCTCAACTATCGCAAAAATAAGAATTGTTCGCGGTTAACGGATGAACATTTAGACGCGATACTGCGCGTGTCTACTACTAAAATGAAAGCAGACGTTAAAAAACTTGCAAGTCAAATGCAGCCTCAAAAATCTCACTAGTTCTTACTTTTATGTTAGTATAGTAGTTCAATTAAAAAAGGGATAATTGTATGAATATATATGCGTTTTATTTCAAATATTAAAAATACATGCCCGAACATATAAATATAAGTGCGGCCCGCACTGATACTCTGGCAACATATGTGGCCCGGCTATAGCATAAGGTTGCCGACCCCTGCTGTAAACGAATGCATAGGTAGTCCTTGAATTGTAAACAATATCAAATTGCGACCTGTAGAGTAGAATAGCAGGTTCTAACGTCCTGCAGACAGACCGGCAAACGCACAGTCTGCAATTTGTGTATCTAGCTTTAAGTTTTATGCGGTTTTATCTACAAGTAGTGGTGATATACTGTACTATTTTTAGTTATTAATGAGCGTCACAAATAAAAATAATTTGATTTGATTTGGAATATCTTAAAGATCTTTAAAATAGTTTTCAATATTCTAATAATTTATTGCATTCCACAATTTAATAATAGGTAAAAAAATATGGGATCATTGTGTACCCTTTTGGGCAGTGTAAGATTACATTGTTGTGCCCCAAATCTCCTCTCGGATGAAAAGTGATTTTTCTTGTTGGGTATGACCTTGTAAAATCTAGTTACTTTATTGTATTTATTTGGGAAGATAAACAGCAATACCTACATTACGAACTTATATACTATATACTAAACACAGTGCGAGTAATTACTTATGTAATTGCAAATAAATACAAAATATTTTATTTAGCAACAATTTTAAATATGTATCAAAATTGACTGGTGATCGCACTAGGACGAGGCCACGACGTCATCCATGGATTCATTAAAGTACTGAACATTATTAATTATTTTACAAACGATATAATAATAAAGTAAAGGATTAGGGTACCTACGTTAGGAATACATTTTATTGTTTTTTCAAATTACCAATCAAGCAAACGTACTATTACATTTTTAATATGTTACTGGCGTTTGCTTCTGTTAACTAATTTATTACGTTTTTAAGTATTCCTGGTGTACAATAAAGCATTATTCTATTCTACGTACCAACATATCTATTATTATTGTTATTTAGTTATTATCCAAATCAACTTGGGAAAATCGGCGTTGCATGTATGTAAGTATGTATGTATGTTTGTATGTCCGAGAATAACTTTCGAAGCTTTGATCCGATCATCATGAAATTTGATACAAGGTAGTGATAGCACAATTTTGGTGTGACTATGAATGAGCTAAAAATATGGTGGGGTTGTTGAGATTTGGGGTTCAAGAGAGGTAAAAAAAATGAAAATGAGACTATTAGATCAAGTGGAACGTCAAATGAAAGGTCTTCATTAGTACATTTCAACCTTGTTTTTATTTTTAGTTTAATTCTTGTTTTTTTTGAGTTATTCACAACAAAATTCACAGTGTACACCAGTGACCCCACAATGCTGGAATTTAGTATTTGTGTAGCTTTGTCTGGAAAAAAAAAGTCTGAAATCCAGAGTAACTACATTTTGTACCCCAAAAAAGAGTAACCACTTAATATGAAGTCCCGTTACCTGTAATTTGAATGAAACTGTGGGTCAAGTAAGGTGGTTGTTTATTTCGTGGCACTATTTTGATAGTTAAAGATTACGAATCGCGAGATCTCAGTTCGGGGCGAACCACTTGTATATAATAAGTAAACAACTGCTACGTAATCGTAAACGTAATATGTATATCAAATAATAAAAATCAAACACCATATTGCGATTAATTGTATCTCTTAGAGGCTAGAGAAGAAAAGCGCAACACACTCCAGCCTCATGGTCTTATTACGTAAGCCAATAATAATTGCTGTCGCGTCGCTTTTGCTGTTCAGGCCGTCCACGCGTCCCTTTCACCCTAACAGGGCGTACCTCACATGTGTAAGAGGCGGCTTGACCAGCGATATCAATTGGAGATTGATCTGGAGAAATTTATTTGACAAGGCGGCAGTTGCGGCTTAGATGATGATGGTATCTCTCGAAGAAGTTTGGTTGAATACGACGACCTCCGTGGTGCAGTGGGCGAATAGCCGGCTAAGACGCAGGAGGTTGCGGGTTCGATTCCCGCCGCGGAACAAATGTTTGCATGATCTACAGATATTTGTTCCGGGTCTGGATGTTTTTCTATATATTATAAGTATGTATTTACAAAAAAAAGTATATACGTATTCTATCAGTTATCTGATTCCCATAGTACAAGCTCTGCTTAGTTTGGGGCTATTTATTTATACTGTAGCCCCTATTGTATGTATTTGCAGGGCTACGCTCCGCTGTACGATCCGTTCGAGCAGTTCTACTCGCGGTACGTGTACCGGCGCGTGCGGCACATCTTCAACCGGCCTATCTGCTCTACGCCCGGCGCCGAGCTCACCCTGCAGGAGCGGGAGACCACCGACTACAATTGGACTTTCAGGTGCCTACCCACCAGAGCTTATAATAACTAGAGATCGAGTCTTGTAGTCTTCTTATCTAGTCCTATGCTGCGCTTTTCAGTGCGTGGTATCCACTCAAGAGCCTTTCTGCCCTGAAATCCGTCAGTTCTCCGGGCTATGTCCCCCCGCCCGCTGCCACTTATACGCGCTAATCCTCTGGGTTTTGTCGATTACTTTATTTTATTTACGGATCTCCTCATTTCTGATTTCATTTCGTAAAGAAACGCCTGCGCCGAGCACAGCCCTCCCCATAGCTCGCTATGCCAACCATATTATGTCATCGGTGGTAACAAACCGGTGAAAGACTTTCGTCTTAAGGCACTGAGGTATTTTAGATGTGAAGGCGTAGTTTTTCGAACTCTGCCGAAAATCGTGCAATAATATTTCCCAAGTCGCATCGCCGTTCAAAAAGAATTGCAGTAGTATGGTGGTTAGAAGATGGCATACGGATTTTATTAATATAATAGAAAGACATATTGAAAGTTGAGATCGACACTTTATGTTTTTTGTTAATAATTCCTAGTGTACAATTTCAATTATACCCTAGTAATATTATTACAATCTAGCCATGTATAGGCTAATGAGTAATTTAATTACGACCTAGTTTTTTAAGTATAACATAAACTAAGAATGTGTCCAATAGCACTTTTCTTACTGTCTAGAGACAGTAAGAAGTTAAGGGGAAGACACTTTGTTCATGTGTTCTTTATAGTAGCACTAACACTTTCACTACTCACACACTATTATTCATTTACACTACACTAACTCAAAAGGCTTAGTTCTCCTGAGTGTTCTCACTATGTCCGTGTTGTCGAGGAGCTGGATAGCATCAACGTTCAAATGGTGATGAAGTCTATGCTCATGAACTTCCGCATATTTTTTTATAATTTTGGTGATGACCTCTATGTTGAGGTCCCGGTGCAGGTCATAATTTCTGACATACCAGGCCGCATTAACTATTTCCCTCGGTACTTTATTTTGGAAGCGTTGTATTATTTCCACATTACTCTTTTTGGTACAGCCCTAAAGCTGAATACAATAAGTCCATACAGGCATCAAGACTTGTTTGTACCGTAGTATTTTGTTTTGTACCGCGAGCGACGAATGCCTTCCAAGCAGTCAGTATATTTATGTGTGTGCACGCACAGGTTCACGGGCAAGGAGCGTCGCTGCATCAACCTGGGCTCGTACAACTATCTGGGGTTCGCGGAGAGCGAGGCCACGTCCCGCACGGCGGACGCGGTGCGCGCGGCGACGCGGCGCTACGGGCTCGCCGCGTGCTCGCCGCGTGCCGAGCTCGGCGACACGCCGCTGCATCGCGATCTCGAAACCACCATCGCCAGTTTCCTCGGAGTCGAGGTATAGTCGAAATACAGCTCGCTCGCATCTCTCGGGAGTTAAATGCTTGTAGTGTAAACTGTGTAATGATGTGTGTTCAGAGCGCAATAGTGTTCGGCATGGGGTTCGCGACGAATGCGCTGAGCCTGCCGGGGCTGCTGGGCGAGGGCGCGCTGGTGCTGAGCGACGAGAACAACCACGCGTCGCTGATCCTCGGCATGCGTCTGTCGCGCGCCACCGTGCGCGTCTTTCGGCACAACGACGTCAGGCACGTGGAGCAGCTCGCGAGGAAGGCCATTGCTGAGCGCAAGTGGAGGAAGATTGTTATTGTAAGTGCAACTCGTGCTCGGTAACCAAACTCGCAAAACAATATCTTTGAGAAACTCAATGATGTATTTCATCGTGTTCAATTTGTATTTACATAAGGTGTATCCATAGCTACAGCTATACCACACTATATCTGACTATGTTGATGGATCCCGCGTGTCCGGATGTCGCGCAACCTCTCGACAACTATTATTGTGTCAGTTATTTTTATTTGTTTTATAACTGATTAATATTACTTTTATTTTTAGTTCTCTTCCTATTGTGTTATCGTATTGTGGAAAGGATTATTAAATTCGATACAATTTGAAAGGATAAACGGTTGTTCTATTGTGGAAGGTGGTGGAAGGTGTGTACAGTATGGAGGGGTCGATCGCGCCGCTGGCTGCGCTGGTGGCGCTGAAGCGGCGTCTCGGGCTGCAGCTGTACCTGGACGAGGCGCACTCGGTGGGCGCGATGGGCGCGCGCGGGCGTGGCGTCGCGGACTACGCCGGCGTGGTGCCGCGCGACGTGGACGTGCTCATGGGCACGTTCAGTAAGAGCTTCGGCGCCGCGGGCGGGTACATCGCCGGGTCCGCGCGGCTGGTGTCGTGCGTGCGCGGCGCGGGGCACGCGCACGTGTACGCGCACGCGATGGCGCCGCCGGTCGCGGCGCAGGTGCTGGCGGCGACGCGCGCGCTGTCCGCGCCGGAGGGCCGAGCGCGCGTCGCCGCGCTCCGGGACAACACGCACTACTTCCGACAGAGGTACGCCTGACTCCTTGACCTCTCCAAGGCCAAGTTGAGGGAGCAGGGTATATCAGCATGTGAGATGATGGGCCGACTCTCTCGCGGATGCATAGGGATTGGAGCGCGGGATGAGACGTCGCGGCGCACGAAGACGCGACTCGTGCGTTGTAGTGATAACTTATCGAGACTAAACTGGGCCATTATTTCAGCTGGTATCTTTCGTTATGATATCGTGAATTCGTGGATTTGTTTACGTCATAATAACAATACAAATACATTCAATTATGCACCAAATCCAGTTAACAATTCAATCAAATTAAATCTAAATACTTTTTACTAGCTGTTGCCCGCGACTTCGTACGCGTTACACTTCTAAATGTCTAGGTAACCTAGAAATAAAGCTAAACCTGCTGTTGTAACTTGACACCCCATTTTTATCCCATGGGAAATAATTTATGCGATAAAAAGTAGCTTATGTGGTAATCCAGGTTATATAGGTAGGTATACCAAATTTCATCGAAATCGGTTCCGTCGTTACGACGTGATTGAGTAACAAACAAATAAACAAACATCCAAAAATGCGCCAATCTGCGCGTAAATAGTAACTACGCGCACACGATCCGCGAGTGTGACGAGTGTGACGATGGTTGCAGGCTGCAGAGCATGGGCGTAGTGGTGTTCGGGTCCGCGGACTCGCCCGTGGTGCCCATGCTCGTGTACTCGTTCAGCAAGATGGCGGCGACGGTGGAGCGACTCGCGGCGCGCGGCGTGGCTGCCGTCGGCGTCGGCTTCCCCGCCACGCCGCTCAACACGGCGCGCATCAGGTATCTGCATCATGCTGTACTGTGCTGTACTCGGGTGTAATATGCAGTAGTGTAACAATGTCGCTCGTGCGTCCCTCAGGTTCTGCCTGTCGGCCTCGCACTCGCGCGCGCAGCTGGACGCGTGTCTGGCGGCCATCGAGGCGGTCGCGGACGAGCTCGGCCTGCGCTACTCACGCCGCCGCCTGCCCCCGCCAGCCCCCGCCCCCGTCGCCTCCGAGCGCTCTGTAAGATACTAGTGACGCGTTATTTTTAATAAAGAATGTGATTCTCCATCTGTGGCCTTTTTATCTATCCCTATCGGCGAGCGCCTAATCTCTTGGAATAGGTGAGTCGGCCGTCGATATCTGATAAGCGGTCGGCGGTTAGACGCGCGGCGTCGGGTGCGGCGCTATCGGTGACCCGCGCCGTCGCCCGCGGACGAATTCACGAATAGATAACGAAACTATAAAAAATGCTGTAACTTAGTGGTTCATTAAAATTAAAGAATTAGTGGTGATCGATATGCGCGCGCGCATCTTGTTAGTGGTGCTTGCGGCGGCGGTTGGCGCGAGAGCCGACGATAATATCACTGTTATTCGCAAAACGTGAGATTTTCTTTTACATTTCTCTAACATGCTTTTAAGAAAAGTCGATATTTTTTATTTGATTTTATTTCACCATTGTTATCTAAACCAATTTACGCAACGAGATACTATTGTCAAACATGTACCACCTAAACTTAAATGAAAGCTGTACCTACTGAATCAAATTATGAAATCTTTTAAATACAATGTATATACTGAACATTATTAGGATAAATAGTTATCTTGCTTATTGATGGGCATCATTTTCATCAGCCGGTAGACGTCCACTACCGGGCTAGAGTCCCTAGGTGATGTCTCGCGTGTATAATGTTGTATGCGCGGTGTGCGCGTGCGCAGGTTGGAGCTGGAGCGGGAGCACACGCTGGTGGTTGATCACACCATGGAGTACATACTGCAGTTCGTGCCGGTAAGTGCATTATTAATAATACTCACTCTCAATGTAAGTTTAGAATCAGAACAACACTAACATAATACTTATGTGAGTAAACTATCCCTATGCAAGTGAATTTACCACTTCAAAGCTACATTACGAACATTGTGCATCGAGTGACAGCTCATTTACTCTCATCCCGCCCCGTATCTCGAATATTTCCTAACCGGGGCAGAAACTTGTGGCTCCCCCTCTCCTTCAGCGATTGAGAGGAGGAGGGGGTGTTAAAGTTTGAAGCGTTCCCAAATCAAATGAACAGCCGTGTGAACTATGTAGGTGCACCACGGACGTGGAATAATCGACAGTACGACGACGTGCGTTGGCGTCCTCTGGGGCAGGTGCCCTGAGGGCTTAGCCAAGTTACATTCGCTACGATACAAATCGTTTTCGAAAGTCGTCAACGCTTTATCAAAAGCGAAGATAAAAGATCGTATTACGAAGAGTCGTATTACGTTTACCCTGACGAACGCTAAATCCATTCGTCTGTTCATTAACTCTATGTTTAGCTATGGAATTCCGTCAGTAAAGTATGTAGGTACATTAATCGCCGCTGTCATTGCGTCATTGTTCGGACCGTAGACGGAGAAAGCGCAATTTCTGGTGATTTTCGTTGATATTATTTATTAAACACAGACACGTTTATTAAAACTTATCATTATTACTTAGGCAATAAAGTTCATTATGCTGTACAGTGTTATCATTTAATTATGCTTTACGGGAAATCCCCGATCAATTTCATGAGTATTGCGATCTTGTACCTAAATGTATTTCCATCACACATACTTACGAAATTGACAAAACTACTAAATTCTACAAAGGCGTTTTGAGCTAGGTACTAAAGAATCATAAGTTACGCTCGTAATCTACAAAAAAAGTAGAAATCTACCAAAGGTGGTCATTAGCATCATAATAGTCTGTGCAATTAATAACGAACGAGTCTCTCATAGAAAATCAAAGCAAAATGCTGCCGCGTAAACACATACTTATACAGGTACATTAGTTTACCAACGGACTGAGTCAAAACATTCAACCTAATCACAACTACAGCACATATTAATAAAGTCACAAATCCTTTAAATATTACTATCATTCGTCTCAAATAACGAGCATAGTATTAAATTACACTATGAAAAGATTTCTAGCCGTCGTTGTCGCTTTGTCGTAAATGAAGTTTTGTGCCTAGCCAAGTTACAGGTGTCGTATCGAACGTTAATTCCATTGGTCTGTGCGTCAGCTCTATGTTTTGTCTATGCCCTTCGTCAGCAAATACTAAATACCCCTCAGTGGAAGGCCGCCATCTTAGATATGCGCAAGAGATTTGACGCGCGTTTTTATCCACAGCGCCATCTGTGTTACCATGTCTGAACCATCGCGTAGTTCACTTAAGTAAGTAGAGTAAATCCATATCCGTGTGTTACTTGGTTCCACCGTTCGTTACTAGGTGGCGCTGTCATCAACAGTTATGAAAGTTTGATAAATTGTGAAAGTAAAGACAAATAAGTTATATCGTAATAAAGCACTAACAAAGATAACAAAATAAATAAAAATAATTATATTTCTTTACAAAAAATACCATTTAACCGAGAAAATACAACGCAATACAGAAAACTTAACTTGAAGACTGAGCTCAGCTGATAATAAATCGCCATTTTGTGTCGTTGTCTACAGGGTTCTGGCGTTCGCTTGATTCTTGGCAAGAAAATCGATGACAAAGCGGTAACGCTTGTCGTTTGTGTATTTTGGCTACGAAAATGTATGAGAAAGTAATCGTTCGACACAGTCGATTCGTTTGATGTAAATTGTTGTCGATGGGTCACGTGATATTTTCGTGGCATTGTGTGAATCCCATACATTTTAATTCCACAATAGATTCGACAGCTGACGTTTTCGCTTGTCAAAATTGTCTTTTGGCTACGGATTTGTATGAAAGTAAGTTTGACCCCGCCGAATCGTTTGATGGAATGGATTGTTATTGACACTTGGCTAGGAATTATATGTTCGTTGTCGACAGACCACGTGGTAAATTTATAGCATGTGTCAATCCCATACATTTTCGGGCGTATCGACTGGCGTCATCGTTTATCGACTGTAACTTGGCTAAGCCCTCTGGTTTGCCCCCCCCCCCTAGTCTGGGGCCGCACATTATCTTTATTAGTTAGCTATTCCGCTAAATAGTGAGTAATACTATTATCTTGGATTTAGATATATTTTTATCGCGTTATCTCGGGGATTTCAGAAGCACATGGATATTTTCTTATATTAATAACGCTTAATATTTGCCTGCACTAGCTAAGTACTTGTTTGTTTACCCAAATACGAAGATAAAGTAACATGCCCTGTGCCGTATGTGGTGGGATAGATTTGTACTATTTATCACTAATCTAGGTATTAAGATATTAAAATATTAAAAGTCGTACTAACACAAATGGACTTATAAAAATGGTGTCTTAATTAATAAATGAATTATTATTATACACTAGACAAGTGACGACCTCCGTGGCGCATTGGGTGGATAGCCGGCTGAGACGCAGGAAGTAGCTGGTTTAATTCTCGCCCCGGAACAAATGTTTGCATGATCTACAGACATTTGTTCCTGGTCTGGATGTTTATCTCAAATTCAAATTCAAATATTTTTATTCATTTAAATCACAAGGATCACTTTGAAACGTCAATTTTACTGCCTTTTCCTTCGCGACCAAGCCAGGAAAGAAAGGCAAGAAACAAGGCTGGTTGTTTTTTTTAATGATCCTTTTACAATACATAATACAGAACATAAATTACGTCTAAATTGTAACATTTTGAACGAGTTGGAGCAATTTCAATCCCAAGCTTCTCTATCATCTAAATTCTAAATAATCCGATATTTTATAGTAGGCTCTTTTATAAAGATTTTGTTTAATTACGTTTTTAAATTTGTTAATTGTCAATTTTTGTACATCCCTTGGGAGTTTGTTATAAAAGCGTACACCTTGCCCTTTAAACGATTTACTAACTTTATGGAGTCTACAAGTGGCAACAGCGAGTTTATCTTTATTTCTAGTATTAAAATTATGATTATCGCTATTTTTCTTAAACAAATTAATATTTTTGTGAACATACATTAGATTTTCATAGATGTATTGACAAGGGAATGTCATAATATTTATTTCTTTAAACTTATTGCGTAATGATTCTCTAGGGCCCATATTATAAATTGCACGAACATCCCTCTTCTGCAGCACAAAAACGGTGTTTATATCTGCAGCACTCCCCCACAGCAGTATACCGTATGACATAATGCTGTGGAAGTAGCTGAAGTAAACTAGTCTAGCTGTGTCTACGTCTGTAAAAAGACGGATCTTTTTGACTGCGTATGCCGCAGAACTAAGTCTCTTCGACAACCCATCAATGTGAGGGCCCCATTGAAGCTTATTATCTAGGGTTATACCTAAGAATACGGTGGTGTCCACAAGAGCCAACTCCTCGTCTTTGATTTTTATATCTATATATTATATGTATGTATTTACAAAAAAAAAGCATATAAGTATTCTATCAGTTATCTGGTTCCCTGTGCTATGGGAACCAGATAACTAATAGAATACTTAAATACTTTATTTTGTAAATACATATGTACTTATAATATACTAATCGTATGCCCGCGACTTCGTCCGCAATTTTCTGGATATCGACAACAGCGCCACCTACCGGGTCCAATTGTGTTTTTAAACCATCCAAGAACCCATTGACATATACACACAAAATTTCATCCAAATCGGTTTAGCCATTGCTGAACAAAGCTTCAATGTATATCCAGCACTAGCCTAGAAAAAAAATCTCTAGGGAAGAAATAGAGATCATTACTTTTTTACATTTTTAGGGTTCCAGACCAAAATGGTAAAATGGGAACCCTTATGGTGCGCCTTTGTCCGTCCGTCCGTCTGTCACAGTTGATCATCTCAGCAACTACTGAAACTATTGGCTTGAAATTTGGAATATGTGTTTATAAACAATACTGTACCAACCAGTGGCAGTGGCGGGAAAACTTTTTTAATAAGGGGGGTCAGAAAGTTTAAGAAATTTCAGAAGAGGGCAAAATTATAGGAAAAATTCATTTTGTGTTGAATCTTTTAATCATATAAAAACATTTCAGCATTACATACAAATGTTAAAAATTACAATTTAACTTTTATTCGAAGGCCCTGCCATGGTAGGCGTGTGAACATATGAAATTGCTTTTGATTTGCCATAATATTTTTGAATGCTAAGAAGAAATTCTTAGAATTTTAGCCCCGAGTTGGCATTTATAGAGAGGGAGCACTGTACTAAGTAGAATCTACTTTATACTTCTAGACCGTCAAAATATAATTATCGTAGGTACTATTCATGTCGAAGGACCGTCGGCGGGCAGGATTAAATGCTTTCGCGGACCGGACTGGCCCGCGGGCCGTACTTTGCCCATCACTGCTTTATGGCGAGTAAAAAATAAAAATATATTTTTGTTTTGATGTCCTAAAGAGCCAAAATGGTGGGGATCAAAAATTCAAAATAGGGTTACTAAGTCAAGTGGGGTATCATATGAAACAGATTGATTTACACATCCCAAAATCATTTTTTTATTATTTTATATTGTACATTTTGGAGTTATGATGAAAAATGTTAAAATATATATAGTTTCCTAATAAAATACTTACCCTTCCAAAGTTTGCAAACTGAAAAATCTGAAAATAATATGATTGATAGATATGTTTTATATGCAAAGATTAGAGGAAAATTATAACGAAGTCTCTATGTAGGAAAGTTTTTTAGATATCTGTAAAAGTTTTCATGGTTTACCGCTCACATAACTAGATGGCGCTGCTTAATTATCATAAATAAACCTATCCAGGGTCGGAACCCTCATTGCGCGAGTCCTATTCTTACTTGACCGGTCTTATTTACATATTTTAGAGTATACATTGTAATTGTAAAAAATTTAATTTTATTGTATACCTACCTACTTCGTATCATGCTAGCCCGGCGCGGCGAAGCGACCGACCGTGTGCGGCCTGCACTCAACGGCTCTCGGTAACCTTGATTCGGTCGTCTTTACAATGTTTGCATGATCTGCAAATATTAGTTCCGGCTGTGGGCGTTGGCTCGCAAGTAGGTATTCGTAGCTCGCATCACGACTTCAGGTTAGGGGCTGATGTGATTTGCTAACTGGAGATGCATCTTCGGAAAGGATATATTGATATAATTTATTGAGTGAGTAGGGAGTAACTCTCTAGTATCTATCTATCTTGCACGAGTGTCAAGTACATGTTACTCTGTGGACAGCAGGGGTGTAGAGGAACTAACGAGCATCAGATGAAAATGTATGGTTATCTATAAAGCATAAACACAGCGCTTAGGCCAAGGGACTTCTTCAACACAGGATCTACATACGTTTGAATCAAACGAATGAGACTATGGCTAGGTACGTATGTATTCAGGATTCATTTCTTAATTGCAACACGACATTAGATATGTACCTACTTAATTAGAGTAGGTGTCAGATACAAACTAAAACTTAACTAACTTAAAATGAGTAGGTACCTACATAGTTAATCTCTTTAATTTTTTACTAGCTTCCATCCGCGGCTTCGCACGCGCGTGTTTAATACAAGTTATAGTCCATCTAGGTAGCTATAACCCGGTCACATTATCTCGAGACCTGGCGTCGATGACGTCACCTCGCGTCGGCGCTCTGATATGGTGCGCAAAACAAGCATCCTCTAGTAGGATATTATTATAAACAATAAGATTTCCAACAAAACAAATATTGTGTTAATTAATTTAATGTAGATAATATTATTATACCGACAGGGCCGCGGTTGAATCCAACCGGGACCCCGTGACCTTGTCAGGTGCTAGTGCAGCATCGACCCGCTCATCCGATGGGCGGTTTGATGATGCACTGGCACTGAGGTGAATGAAGGAATATCGGTGGGTTTTAGTCGGTATGCCGCTGGTTGACAGCCGACGGAGAGTCCGACAGACCCCTTCAGCTCTCCCCGGGTTGGAGGACATGCGTAAAGCATTATCCTATCTTAAAAAAAAAGGTAATATTATTATAATGATATGATTAAAATGATGAAAAATAAATGAAACAATCTTGGTTAAGTGGGTACAAGAAGTGTTTATTACAATGTACAAACTTAACAAAAATGTCCTACATTGCAACAAAAACAATATTTTTTAGCGTAACAGCAATAACAAAATAACAATAAAAGTCCAAACGTAACAATGAAATGTTTAAAAATATACTACGAAAACAAGTCGACGCGTATCGGCAATGAAAGTGCTAACCGTACTGACGCGCCGTGGCGAGCGCGGGGAGGTAAAAGGAGAACGGGGCGGAAGGTTCGCATTCCAGCGAGGTCTCGAGATAATGTGACCGGGTTGTACCAAATTTTATTGAAGTTGGTTCTTACGACGTGATTAAAGAGTAACAAACATCTAAACTTTCGCATTTATAATAGTAGTGTGATTTAATAATGATGTTAATACTAGCATTTTTATAATGTTATAATATGGTATGGTGGTTGGTTTCAGAGCGTGGAGCAAAGTGCGTTCCCGATACGCGTGTGGTTCCGCAGCGACGCAGGCGACGTCACGCGGCCGCTGCTGCTCACCGCCAGGCAGCGCACGGGTACTGTTCAAAGCTTTACGTTTATACATTTTGTAAATGGACTCCCATTAGAAATCGCTTTCAGCGATAAGGCCGCCCATTGTACTTTATTTAGCTTAAATTAGTTTTTTTAAGTATTCCTGGTGTACAATAAAGGATTATTCTATTCTATTCTATTCTATTGTATGTTTTGGAAAACACCCCCTGCTTTCATATTTTACAACTACAAGGTGTACACCAATAATAGAGTAGGAATAGAAGGGCTGTAACGGGTCGGTCAGACAGACAGACTTCACAAGTGTCGGCATTGTTGGTTGCAGGCGCGCTCACGTGGCAGCTGCCATACCTCGCCGGCGACTCGCTCCTGTACGAGCTGCAGCGCACGCTGTGCCCGCCCGACTCCGTGCACGCAGGCGCCTCCGTCTGCGGTAACATCCGAGCCTTGCCTTGCCTTGCCTTGCCTACATCATTATATTACTCTAATTAAAAGTCCACTTAGAATTAAGTGAGGATTTATGAACTAAAGGGATTAGTCCCATCTGGCCCCGTGGCCCGGCCCCGGTACCGGGCTAGAGTTGAAAAATTGTGTTAACGGGCCCGGTGATATAATAAGCAATCATAATATATGAAGGGGGAACGAAGTACTAATAAATAATTAACATTAATAATTATTTATTATGAATGATTTTTTACTGTTTGTATCGCCATTTGCTTCTCTGACATTGGTCAGACACGTATTTTAGGCTTACATTTTGCAGGCTGCGGTTTAATCTCCATCATTGGTGCGATCACAGTACCTAATTATTACATTTTAAATTTGTAAAGAGGAATAAATTAACTTATTTGAATTGTTTAACCTTTTTAATTATTATTTAATGATATGTATAACGTTGCCGCGTTTTTAGCTAGAAGTACGTGCATCCCATTTTAATTTATTATTTACCTACATTATTGCAAAGGCCGTGAAATAGGCAGTTGCAGGTCGAGTATGAGTTTGAGGACTTCACTAATACGAGACAGGCAATTGCCATTTCCCACGATGCATTATAGTACTTTTCTCAAAAAATGCAGGGAAATAAAACATACTTTTTATATTATACATTTAATTTATATAATATTAAAAGTTTCATTAGTCATATTGGGGCAATTACCAAAAGAAAAAGTTATTGATTTCCCCGGTACATTTATGTTTGTTTGTTTAACTTCTGATGAGGTTTGCAGGTGGGCGTGGGATGTAGTGGTAGATGGCTGAATATGCTGTTTTGAAGTCGATGGCTGTGGACTTAGATGTTGGCAAGTGGCCAGCGGGTGAGATACCGTTTTCGAATTAGGTTGTAATGTGATGTTTTGATTTATTTTATTATTTATATCAGTTTTGTTTTCAATTGAGCCCTCAATGTAGCCTTCACCACTTTATCGGACTTCCAACCTCTGTGTCTTTTCAGAGTCGTCAAATTCGCTCCAGAATCAGCCAGAAGAGTGGCTGAAGATCTACGGAAACAATGTCCAGTGTAACATTCAGGATTCGTCAAGTTTAAATAAGTTGCTATTTCTTTAGGTATTTTAGCTATTTTGTGTCTTCCAATGACCTGTTTCGTGCACTTCCCTTTCTGAAAGTTAAAAAAAACCCATCTGATGTTGTGTTCGCTGGACGAAGATTATAATATTTTTTTAACACACTTGCTCGTAAAGTGAGCCTTAATACATCGTTCTTAGGGCCATAAACTGAACTATAGACATAGACAGACATTTATTTGCTACCATAGCACACAGAAACTCACTCAATACATTTAAAAGGTATAACATCAAAGAAAAAGCACAGTAGGTGAAAACAGAAAATTACATACCACAAATATAGGAACAATAGAATGAAATAATAAATATACAATGTAAACAGGGAAAAACTAAAAAGAGGTAAGTAGGTATGTATGTGGTACTGCAGCAAATGGGTTTCAGCTCAGCATTATGCCTCACCACCGATCGACAGCTCGGCGCTGTTATTCTGCCGAAACCTTTAATACCTAGGCAAGTCATTAGAACTCGTAAGAACGAATAGGCACCAATTGATGTGTGCATGCAATTATTATAGATAGAAGTAATAAATATATTATGTAGGGAATAATAATAATGATGAGAAGTGTTAGAATAGTATACGTATTATGATACAAGTGAGCTAAGTTGCTCATTATACACGAGGCGGTGGGTTCCGTAAATCAGCCGAATGTCTAGTGAGTAAGTTGCTCACGAGTTTCATACGAGCTTTTTCAACACACTTGCGAGGAAAAAACAAACATGTATTGCATAAATCGTTAAGCATAAAATTATTAAAACAATTGGTGAATGTAGAATTTTCAAAACGATATTGTTGCACGCGCTAAATTAAGGTGCTTTGATTACATATAGCGATACAGTGTACTTCAAAATTATATTTTTAGTGATAAAATTCAAATATTTTATAACAAATTATTGTGAATTATAAATAATTTGTTAATAATAAATGTTTTTTCGTCCTATAATTAGGGATACATCTATTTATTCCAAAAATTTAATGGCGCGTGCAACAATATCGTTATGAAAATTGTACATTCACCAATTGTTTTAATAATTTTATGCTTAACGATTTATGCAATACATGTTTGTTTTTTCCTCGCAAGTGTGTTGAAAAAGCTCGTATGAAACTCGTGAACAACTTACTCACAAGACATTCGGCTGATTTACGGAACCCACCGCCTCGTGTATAATGAGCAACTTAGCTCACTTGTATCATAATATACTATTTACATATATTATGTAAAGAACTCTCCTCGGATTACAAATATCCGGTCAATCTTTGTTTTAGTGTCGCGTAATGTTATTATTGCTTTGTCTTTTGCGGTAATATTATAGAGTTCGATACTCCGACATGCTCCCTTAACGCCTAATATCATAGCAACCTGTAACAAACAAAACTAAATATCAAGCTACAGCCACGGACAGTATATTTAATAAGACTCATAAATCCTGTCTATCAAAATTCATTCAAACCATCCAGCCATTTTGGCTTAACTGTATCTCAAATAAATAATGAATAATTATATTTACCTTTGTCGCTAAATAATATATATAATAATAATATATATAATTTGGGGCTATAATTAAAAATTGCTTTATGTTTTCGCCATTAAAATGTTTAGATTTTTTGCTTTTGAATCTGGTCGATTGTCGTTTAAGAAAAGTAGTTAAATTTCCATAATTTTTCAAGTTAATGCCGTGTTTAACATGAACTGTACATTTCAGCATGGAATAAATTGTCCATAGTGTAGATGGCTTTTTAGTTTTAGCAATCTAATTAAAATACGCCAAAAATACTGTTTCGTAGAAAATGTTCACTTTTTTCTCGTTTTTTCAACTCATAAAACACATAATTTCATATACTTTAATGTATTTTTCTTTTAACTTCGCTGGAAGCAGGTTTTCCATTGCCAATTTGGCTTCTGATCTTAAATCTGGTGGAGTACAATCAATCTCCATTTCACTCTCTAAACCGTTGGAACTTATTTTAATTATTAAATTTATATATATTAAGTATGTATTCAACAAATCAAGACGAATTTTTAACTTCGCTGCCAATTTTTTATTTATCATCTGTGCCGAAAGGCAAACGCATTTACGGCTATACAGCCACGTAAACGCAATTTGTACTAACCAAAGAGACTTACTTTGGTATGCCAAGAATGATAAAAGAGATCCAATCAAAGAGTATTTAAAAACCTCAGAACGCCGTTTCATACATTGCTGGAGCGTTGTAATGTTCCAAATTCAAAAAACGCTTCTGAAATGGATTTGTTTTTCTTTGTCCGTAAATTCGATACTTCGCGTGTTCTTTTTTCGAAAATAATGACAATATTTCCATGCATGTTTGAGAAAATCCAATCAATTATTTACTCGCTCGGCATAAAATAGTCATCTGTAAATATGTAGCACTAAATTCTACCATTTGTACATGTAACCGCTAAATATTGTCAGTGTATGCTATGTTGATGATTCTTACAAAAAAAATATTGCCTATTATTAACATCACCGGGCCCGTTGGCACGATTTTTCAAATGTGGTCTGGTGCCAGGGGCAGGGCCACCAGGCCAGATGCGACTAATTCAATTAAAGTCAGTTGCTATCGCCACAACCCAGCCGAGTGAACCAGGCATCGTGTTTGCAGCGGGCTCGGAGGAGTCCCCCGCCGAGCCCCGCGCCGAGTTCTCGCTGCATGTGGCGTCGTCGTGCGCCACGCCCGTCATGCTGCGCCTGCGCGCCGAGCCCGCCGCCGACTGGCGCCTCATACAGCACGGCTCGTTGGAGTTCACCGCCACATTGGTAAATCACTAACTGCACATACTCTTCACTACAGTAAGAACAAACGATATATCATATTTTGTGTGAAGTGTAAATAGATCCAACGTGATGTTTTATAGAAACCATTATCGCCATGATAAATAGGTATGATGTACAATAGTTCGTATGTCAATTATCAAATAAGATTCATTTACATTCTGCCTTATAGAGGCGTCCACAATCATAACATAAAAATAATAATATTAAAAATTAAAAATATTCTCTACGATAAAATTGATAACAAATATAAATAATGATAATACATAATTTCAAACATGACAAACTCATACAAAAAACAATAATAATAATGTCAAAATTACAACTTAAATTACGCCTATAAAGACCTATGCACACGGTGTATTTTAAACTCGCACACGAAGCGCGTTTCGGCGCCGTAGAGCAGATTCCAGCATTGGTATTGATTCAGATTGCAGCATTATATAGTATTCATTCAAACGCTGTAATCTGCTTTTCTGGCCTCTACGGGGCGTCGAAACCGTCGTCTGCGTGTTTACAATACGCCGTGTGCGAAGGCAAACAAATATAAAAAGAAAAAAACAAGACAAAAAAATGGTGCGTGTACTCGCAGGCAGCTCCGCACGTGAACCATTTCCAGTTCTTGGAGGATCAAGACAGCGTGCGGCTGGTGGTGGCCTCGCCCGACGCCGTCTGCGCCACAATCGCCGTGCACGACTACACGGTCAGTCGGTCTTATGAACTCCCCTTACTTGTAATTTGAATGAAACTGTAGGTCAAGTTAGTTGGGCACGCATTTCGTGGATACTTTACACTATAAAGTTTATATGGCACTATTTTAATTGTCAAAGGTACATTAAAAATTTAGATTTAATTTAAAGGTCCTCTATATCTGTTACTTTTAATGTATTTTAATGTAATTACATTAATACATTAAAATACATTGTACAAGGACATGTACAAAGACGAAGCTTTTATGGAAGATGCAAGATCTCAGTTCAGGGCGATCCACTATACTAGTATAGACGAAAGATTGAAAGTTGAGTACGCTTAACTAAGTGTATGTTGCAGTGTCCGATCCCGCAGTCCGCCCTCGAGATCGACCAGTCGACGCAGCGCATGACCGTGCGGCGCTCGGGCGGCATGCAGCTCTCGGTGAGTACATCCCCCCCTCTCCCCCCCTCCCCATGCACCGTTTGGCGTAGATAACATCACTGGTAAACAGTTGGTTTTTCACTTTTAATTTAAGAAGGATTTTTTTTTATTTAAGAAACATTTCCGCGTTGTGTTTCAGAAAAGCCGGTACCCTCGTGGGTTCTACGTGATCGCCCTTGTGTCGGAGACGGACGAGCCGTGCAGCGGAGAGGAGATGCCGGCGCAGGATTGGCTGTGGGAGGCCGCGCTCTTCAACGACGCCGAGGAGCACTCCAACGCGACGCACGCCCCACTCAAACGACTCCTCTACGAGATGAAGGTATGAAGGCATAATTGTACGCTAATTTATCCACAGGCTTGCGGCGCGCGGCCGTTTGCGACGCGCCGGAAATAGATCATGTCTCATCATGTTAATTGGTTACTCTTTTTAGGGGTAGAAATTGCAGTTATTCTGAATTTCAGAATTTTCCCTATATTTGTGTCACTAAAGCTACACGAATACTGTGTGAGTTTTGTCAAAGTTTGGTTTCTATTATGCCTATTAGCTCAAAAACTACAAAGATTAAACTAAAAATAGAAACGGGGTTGAAATGTACTAATGAAGACCTTTCATTTGATGTCCCACTTGACTCAATAGTCTAATTTTCATATTTTTTTACCCCTCTTGAACCCCAATATCTCAACAACCCTCCAACATTTTTGGCTCATTTAGTCACACCAAAATTGTGCCATCACTACCTACCTATGTATCAAATTTCACGATGATCGTATCAACGCTTCGAAAGTTATCCTCGGACGAACAAACATACATACATACATACAACGCCGGTTTGCCCAAGTTGATTTATAGATCTCGCTTCGCTCGATTAATTAAATAGGTAAATGATTAACTACGAACGACAAAAAATAATAACGAATTTAGAATTAGTAAACAGGGTCAGTAGAGGTTGCGTGCGTTACAGTTGTACGTTGTGTCGTGTTGTAGCCGTCCCTGAGCCGCGGCGAGTACCTGGCGGGCGCGGGCGCGACGCTGGCCTTCTTCCTCGCCTTCTACGTGACCTTCGGCGCGCTGGTGCTGGCGGAGCGCTGGCCGCGCTGGTACAACTGCGTGGGCCCGCGCGCCGTGCTCCGAGACCCCAACAGTAACCAGCAGTAACACTTTCTAGGCAAAAGATCTATCTTCGATCGCACCACCACTTACCATCGAGTGAGGTAGTGGTTGAGCGCTTGACTACTGTCAATAAACAAAATGTGCGCGGCAGATGTCAAACATCTAAATTGATGTTATAATCATATTATGTTATGTTAGCATACGCAAAACGGCCCAACGGATTTGGGACATATTAACCTACATAACAGACATCGGCTATTGGACGCATGCACGCGGCGTCCGGCCGGAGCCCCGGGAGCGCCGCTGGCGTAATACATTTACGTACCACAGATGAGTGAGACACTGGATAGAAAGAGAGATGATTTAAAATAATGAACATATAAATTTAAATTAAACAGTACATGCAAAAACAGAAACAAACATCTAAATAATTACTAGCTGTTGCCCGCGACTTCGTACGTGTTACACTACTAAATGTCCAGGTAACCTATAAATAAAGCTAAACTCGCTGTTGCAACTTGACTTGATACCCCGTTTTTATCCCATGGTACCTGATTTATTGAATAAAAAGTAGCCTAAGTAGGTTATAATCGACGTACATACTAAATTTCATCGAAATCGGTTCAGTCGTTACGACGTGATTGAATAACAAACCAACATAAATAAACAAACATCTAAACTTCTGCATTTATAATATTAGTGTGATTAATTTTAAAAATGAGGTAGGTATGTTGTGTGCAATGGTATAGCTCAGTATTGTCTCTGTGAGACCAAAATTATATTGTCTGATGTCGATAATGATTATGTGAAGTTCCTAACGCTCCGCATCAAAATCAAAATTCATTTGTTAATTAAAATTACAAGGATCAGAATGAACTAGTATCCTGTCCGACGTCGCATGTCTGCAGAGTATACAGGGTGTCCGTTTGCAGAGTGCGAGGCGGCGGTGACGGCGGGGACGGCGGACACGGCCGACACGGCCGACGGCGCAGCGCATGCGCGCAGGCCTCGCCGACACTCCAGTAACTATACTTATCTATCCTTATTTACACACACTAGCAGGATCGTGGCGGACGACACAAACTTAGATATACAACCTTTAAAGTTATGTACGACATTCATTTAAAACACATCAGGAATCGTATTTACAGGTTATAGAGGAGAGTTTAATACCGGTAGCTTGAATATTTATTCTAGTAATCGATACATTTCCAATAAATCACTTTTAACACCCATTTGTAAACATCATCTCGGACTTAGGCGAAGTCAATAATATATTAGCCATGATTTCAAAATGGTTTTCTATAAATAATTTAGTGCTAAATCCTACAAAAACAAAATTTATGACGTTTACTCTGCCTAATGTATATCATGTACCAATAAAGATAAAATTAATGGATGATAGAATTGAACCTGTGAATTCCACAAAATTTTTGGGAATCATATTAGATAGTAAGCTACAGTGGGGACCTCATATTGCTAAACTAGGAGGTAAGCTGAGTTCAGCAGTTTATGCAATTCGAGAGGTTAGAAAACTGACGCATGTATCTACTGCTAGACTTGTATATCGTGCGTATTTTCATAGCCTTATGAGCAATGGAATTTTATTAGGGGGTACTGGTGCTGACAGCAATGCAATCTTCATTCTCCAGAAACGGGCCATTCGGGCTATATATAATCTAAGATATAGAGATTCCCTCAGAGAGGTTATTAAAAATATTAATATGACGGCGGGTGGTCAGAAGGGGCGTAAGCGAAGCTCGATTGCTCGTCCATTACGAGGAGTTTCTTCGAAATAATATCGCAGGCTTGTAGACCAATGTGGATTTATTCCGTTGTATAACAAATCACATGGAGATATAACCAGATGAGCGTGATGTCTTTGGATGTCTTTACTCGTCGGCGATCGGTCACCGAATCCCTCCCCAAAATGGCCGCCACTCTGTTTATTTTTTAACGGCTGTCAAACCAAAAACATCCCGCCAGAGACAAGCCAGTTTTGCCATTCTAATAAAAGTATCGACAATCACGCCATCTTCACAATCGAGTTGGAATTAAAATTAAAAAGAAACAAAATCAAACTGTCACTTTGACGACTAGGTTTAAAAACAGTGTTCTTAACGTAATGATGGATGTTCTCCGACACGGCCATTCTGACAGCGTCACGCGTCCTCGCGTGGGTGTTCAATCTGGAAGTGAAAACATTCACCGCAGTTGATACTATTCTCAGTCCCTCCTGTCTACAATAGAGCAAGGTTTGGAATGCAAACTTGGTACTTTAATAATGTGAGACTGCTTTAATTTTAAGTTTCTTTAATCATTATCAGCTCTTTTCAAATTGTAATTACAATCATGTACAAACAAAAAAACATCAAACTGATTTTAGAACCTCATTAATGTTGTCTCACTTGACCAGCGATACAACTCTCTTTTTTTTTTACATTTTCACTTGACCAGTGATTTTTTGTCGTCACTTGACCAGCAACGATTTTAATAGTCACTTGACCAGCGACCATTCTTAAACTTTTACGCTTAACCAGCGATTTCACTTTACCAGTGATTTTCACTTAACCAGTGATAGGATGCATAGTTAGATGCGCATCGCGCACTCTTCGGTTAGACCGGAGCTACGACTACATGCCAACATATGCAACTTCAAGTTGTAAAACCAGTTTTGACAAATAAAAACAAAATTATATCAACTAGTTACAGAAAAAAAATTATCATTACAAACAATAAAATTTTACTTCAGGTATCATGATTAATCGTGATCGTTTTCAAAATCTTGCTCTTTAGAAACATTTTCATTATTTGGCTCAACTTGTGCAATAACAACAACATTTTGTTGGTTATTTGTGGTAACAATATCAACGTCTTGTTGAGGTTGCTCAATCTCGTGCTCCCCGGACAAAGCATCAGCAAATTGATTAGAAGGCATTTTTCTTAACCGATCGTGTGCATATTTGTAAGACCTATTACTGTTTAAAGCTTTGATCAGGTACCTATCGCCATCTAATAACTCAGCGATCTTAAAGGGACCTTTATATTTAGGGTCTAGTTTTAACTGGTTCCTTTCTTCATTTTGCAAAAGAACGAAATCACCTACAGCAAAATTTTGAACTTCGCCTTTGTGCTGTCGAAACGAGACTTATCATAGGTAGAGTTTTTCTCCATACTGGCAACAACTTGCTCACGAACCGCGTCGATATCTATCGAATCTACATTAGCATGACCTGAAGGTGTACCAGAAACGAAGTAATCTTTGAATTCATTTAACAGGTTTACAAGTTTAGCCTTAGATTCAAGAGGCACATCAGTGTCTACATCGTTAAAATCAACTGCAGCAGGGGTAGACGTAGCACAGGCATTTACTGTTAGCGTCTTCGCAAAATGAAGCTTATTAGAAGATATTAAAATGTCAACACCTTGAGGCAAAACATCATAACCAATCATTATATTGTGACGTAGGTATTTGTCCGGGAGAACATGAAAAAGAATTTCAAGAGCAATGTCGTCAATCTGAACCATGGCTAAAATCTGCACGGTACTATATACACTACTATCACCAATGCCAGTCATTTTAACAGTGTTATTTATTCGCTTGCCATGGATTCTTAACGACATTGACTCCTTTACAAGAGAGCACTCTGCTCCAGAGTCATAACAAAATGAAAAGAACTCACCATAATGCTGCATAACACCAGCAGGGGCTGCAACAGTGCAGACGTTCACACGTCGCTCGCCAGCGTTGCTAGCAGGCAGGGAACCTGGCTTGCCACCGTTGATCTTCTTCGGCAGCGGGCATCTTGAGGAGTAGTGGCCCTTGTCCCCACAGTTGTAACAGGTCACAGCAGCATTTACATCATTGGACTTCACAGTAGCGCCTGATTGTCCTGGCGTCGGCTTCGAGTGATGGTACTCCTTCCTCTCCTTCCTCAATTCTTGCTGAAGCTTGGCACGCGTCGCGATTTCGGTCGTAAAAGCAAGGTGGTTTGCACGTGGTTCTATTTGAGCAAGGTGCGCTACTACACAATACAAGGTACACTAGAAACAGCAATTTGTTCAACATCCATGTTCTTCCAGCGCGACAGCAGCACATTAATCTGAGAAGCGGCATAGGAGGCGAGACACCCGTTGTCTTTTGGCTTACCATTCCACAGATGCAGCAGGGTAGCGGCAGTCTCAGGTGTGTCGTAACGCGCAGTAAAGGCCTCTTGAAAATCTTTCCATTCCATGCCAGGATAGGATATTTGTGACAGCCAAATCGAAGCCTGGCCCTTTAAAGACTTACTCAGTGCAATCATCAGCGGTGCTCCATTAAGCTGGTTATCAGCCATACACATAGTTGCAGTGGACAACCAAGCACGCGCGTCAATATTCACTTTGTCAGGATCGAATTCCGGTAGGTGCACAACATGGCTTGACGACGGTCCTTTCATAGCGTGGATAAGGGCGAGAAAATTTTGATTTTGTTGCTCCAGCAACAATCGCCACTTTTCTTCCATGTCGTCGCTTCTTCCACATGGTCGGTTACATCCCACTTCTGATGACGGCGGGTGGTCAGAAGGGGCGTAAGCGAAGCTCGATTGCTCGTCCATTACGAGGAGTTTCTTCGAAATAATATCGCAGGCTTGTAGACCAATGTGGATTTATTCCGTTGTATAACAAATCACATGGAGATATAACCAGATGAGCGTGATGTCTTTGGATGTCTTTACTCGTCGGCGATCGGTCACCGAATCCCTCCCCAAAATGGCCGCCACTCTGTTTATTTTTTAACGGCTGTCAAACCAAAAACATCCCGCCAGAGACAAGCCAGTTTTGCCATTCTAATAAAAGTATCGACAATCACGCCATCTTCACAATCGAGTTGGAATTAAAATTAAAAAGAAACAAAATCAAACTGTCACTTTGACGACTAGGTTTAAAAACAGTGTTCTTAACGTAATGATGGATGTTCTCCGACAAATATAATAACCCTACCTTCATTGTATATTTATGAGAGCATAATGTGCACTCGCAAAAATATCACACTTTATAAAAAGCGTTGTGATGCGGACAGTTACAACACACGTAATAAGGATAAATTGATAAACACTACATTTAGATTACAAAAATCTAACAAAAAGTTTGTTGGCAATGCGGTGTGGTTTTATGATAAACTAGCTGTTGCCCGTGACTTCGTACGCGTTACACTTCTAAATGTGTGGGGAACCTAGAAATAAAGCTAAACCTGCTCTTGCAACTTGACCTGACACCCCATTTATATTCCATGGGAAATTATTTATGGGATAAAAAGTAGCTTATGTGGTAATCCAGGTTATATAGGTATACCAAATTTCATCGAAATCCGTTCCGTCGTTACGACATGATTGAGTAACAAACAAACAAATACACATCCAAACTTTCACATTTATCATTTTAGTGTAATGTAAAAAAATTGCACAAAACAATACACACTAAATTAAACTTCTAAGACAAACTAAAAGAAAACATCAAAAAAGTCTAAGCAACACCTACAAATTTAGAATATTTTTAATTTTATAGATTTATTTTAAGTTAAGTTCTTTTTAAATTAAATGATATTTCTATGTTGTATTTGTATATTCATCTCGATAAATTTCTTAAAAAAAATGTTTACTTACAAATAAAAGTTTGCTGTGAATCTGGGTGCAAATTTGTAGTATTAAAATAATGGTAAAAATAAACAAACATATGACTTCTGCGTTAGTAGTTGGGTCCCAGTGGAACTTGAGCAGGTTTTGTAGTTGGTGTTCTGTTAAAACCCCATCAAGATCTTTCAGGACCCTTCTCTGGAGCATATCCCACACATGCTCAATGGGATTCAAATCAGGCGATTGATCTGGCCATGGCAAAACGCGTATATTTTCGCACTGTAGCCATTCTTGAGTCCGCCTCGCTGTGTGCAGACGGGCATTGTCGTGCATCAATGTAAGCTCAGGTCCCAATGTTTGCGAAAATGAACGCACATAGGGATATGTGGCACATGTTCCACATAATTTTCAGCATTCAGGTTGCCATTTATAAAAACGAGATAGATTTGTCGGTTTTTAGCTATTCCAACCCAAACCATTACTGTCGAACCGCTGTATAGGAGGTCTTCCTGGACACATCTTAGACGTTCAGCGTTTACTGGGCGACGATATACCATCATTTTCATTCTAATATCAGGTTTGAACCCGAATCGAGTTTCGTTGCAGAACAAAATTTGGTCCCATCGTTCTTGCGGCCATAGCACGCGTGGTCTGCACCATTGAATACGACGAGCTCGATTCCGTGATGTATGTGTGGGCATTTGATTGGACCACGTGCACGTAGACTATACTCTCGCAGTCTGTTCCGCACAGTTTGGGGACAAACAGCGGGACCATCAGCATTCTTATAGCCTTGATGCATCGATCTTGGGCAGTCAGCTTTGGTTCATGTCTACATGTTACCTGGATGTATCGGTCTTGACGACGAGTGGTACTATGCCCTCGGCCTGGGTACTGTTCAGACGGATCACCTGTGTCACAATAATGCCTCCAGAGTTGGCAAATTACGCTTCGATGAACACCGAAATGCCGGGCACCATAGACTTGACTGTTTTCAATTTCTGGTATCCCTACAGCTCTTTGCATCTCTCCCGTGGTAAGATGACGACGCTCCATTACACAGTAAAAACTCGTGGACTATTATTCGCAACACACAACCAATGATTACTGCGATTACTAATTTTTTTTCGTTGAATAAGAAATAAAACCGCATCTACGAAATGCCGTTTAATGCCGTTGAAATGGACAAAATAATGTTTTTATTGTTTAAAAACATAATTTACTGAAAAAAAAACTGCTAGTATTTATTTGTTTATCAAAGAGGTTGACTATTTAAAGAAGCTTTGATATTCCATGAAAGTTTAAAACGAAGTAAAAAAAAAAGAATACTAAAAAGTTATGTGTGCGTAGACTTTTTTGATGTGTGTATTTTCTTCGGACCAAAATGTTCTACTCGTAGCTCTTACCATTACAAATTTCAAACTCTACGTACCTATGAGGCCGTGTCCTAAAAGTGCATAACCTCTTTAAGCTTACAACCCTTCAAATGAGGTACTTATATAATACGGTGACTTTCGAGACAATCCAATTTTAATGAGTATTTGCATAAGTTTTTAAGTGAGTTCAACCTTTTTTGAATAAAATCGGATTGAGTTTTCAGACATGTGTCAAAATAAATAATAATTTAAATCAAAAGCACTAAGGAGTATTGATATCAACCTCGAAGCAAATCACTGCCAAAATAACTTTCTACCCGTTTTTAACCCCGTTAGGGGTGAATTTCAATAAAATACGAAACACGTCTTCCATAAATTGTGTTAAAAAAGGTTTATGCAAAATTTTAAGTAGATTGGACCAAGCAATCACGTTGTCCCATACAAATTTTGCCCCCCTTTTTCACCCCCTTATGGGTAGAATTTCGGAAAATCCTTTCTTATCGAATGCCTACGTTATACAAAGAATACACCCTCCAAGTTTCAGGTCTCTACGATCAGCGGTTTAGGCTGTGCGTTGATCCATCAATCAGTCATTCAGGACAAAGCCTTTTATATATTGTATAGATTACCCAAACATGTCATAGAATTAAATGAAAATGCATTCAAGGAATACATCAAAAATCACTTTACGAAAAAAGCATATTATAACATCAATGACTATATCTTAGATTCAGAAATTTGGAATGAATAGTTTTAGTTTCGGCAAAGCCCTGTACAGCTGCAAAATTTGTATTTTATTGGACAAGGCCTTTTTACAGCCGCTCTAATTTTAATTATTTTTTAAGGTTTTTTTAAAATTTTAATAATAGTTGACAAATCCCCTATACAGTTGCATCTTTCACTTTTTGCTTTTATGTTTGCATTTATTTGTAACATGACGTAACTAAGCGTTCCTAGTGATTCTAAAGTTTGAATAAATGAATGTCTAATGTCTAATCAAATCGGCTGCGCCTGTGCTCCTACCCGACGATGCCGCTTAGCCAGATTAACAAGTACCGACTTACATGACGAATGAATACGATTTGTGTACCTGTTTTATTGATTATTTGTTTTTTATTGTTACCTGAAATAAATTATTTGTATTGATATTTTTATAACTTGATATTAAGTTTCTTCGAAAATTTAAAATTTACTATTGCAATGAATTTGAATAAAAAGCTATTTTACAACAATACCAGCCATTACCTCTGACCTGTGTTTTTATTTAATGTCGTGCATAACATTACACGTTGTATATGATTTTCTTCATGTTTACCATCATATCTGTTATTCGTTAAAACGGTTGTAACTTTTAGAAGCACAGACAGAACAAAGCGAGACCGGTTAGTGTCCCTTGTATTGGACAATTCAATATCACAATGACTTCCAGAACAATCAAAACTTATGGAAAATAAATGCAGAGTCGTGCGATTTGCGTCAACTTGTCCCTTGTACGCAGACGCGACGTTCGACGGCAGCGACGCCAGCGACACCGACTCGGAAGGCGACGAGGGAGCTGTTGGCGCGTCCACCACCACCGCCATCGTCTCCTTGTCCCCCGACACCACCACGCCGGGGAATGCGTCCCCGGTCGATGCTCTACCAGATCACAACACGTCGGCTGGCACTACGTCACAGGAGTCCGCCGAGCCGCATACGAACGCGAACGGCGCCGCCCCTGAACCACCCGGTATTGGCAGGATAGCTGCCGTGCAAATACTCCATGAAGTGGATGGCACCTCGATGGTGCCACCTGCAGCACAGGTACCTACTCATTCAAAATGAAATGCTGAAGACACATGCAAACATTTATTCACCACATAGCACACACATTTACTACTGACTAGACAAATGAAAGATTCGCAACAGCTAATTAAATTTAATTAATTAAAGTTACATAATTTTAGACCTTAACCAGCACGAGAAATACTGTCTGTTGCCAGCGCGCAGCCGCGTTCAGGAACATTTGTCTCGTTGCTTACTTATAAAGCCGATTCAAGGCAAACCTTTGGTTTTGAAAAACGCGGTGGGTGTTGGCTGCAGGGATAATTATGCCCCTTACTTATATACTAACGGTTCGCACCGAACTGAGATCTCGCGAGTCTCCCATAAAAACAAAAATATATTATTCGTAATCTTTGACTATCAAAATAATGCCACGAAATAAACAACTACCTTACTTGACCTACTTTCATTCAAATTACAGGTAACGGGAGTTCATGTTAATTGGTTATTTTTTTTTTGGTACAAAATGCACTTATTTTAGATTTCAATCTTTTGCCTATATTTGTGTCACTAAACCTACACGAATACCAAACTTCAGCATTGTGGGGTCACTGGTGTACCCTGTGATTTTTGTCAAAGTTTTGTTTTTATTGCGGCTAATAACTCAAAAACTACAAGGATTAAACTAAAAATAAAAACAAGGTTGAAATGTACGAATTCATTTCCGAATATCTTTCATTTGACGTCCCATTTGATCTAATAGTCTCATTTTAACATTTTTTTAATCCCTTTTGAACCCCAATATCTCAACAACCCCCCCAACATTTTTAGCTCATTTAGTCACACCAAAACTGTGCCATTACTACCTACCTATGTATCAAATTTGACGATGATCGGATCAACGCTTCGAAAGTTATCCTCGGACAGCAAACATACATATACATACAACGCCGATTTGCCCAAGTTGATTTGGAGACCTCGCTTCGCTCGATCAATTACATAGTACAATAATTAAGCTTAAAGGTACTTTATATTTTCTTATTATTGTAATTTGAATTCATTAAGTCGTATTCCACAACACAGTACGACACCAGAATGTATGCTAAGGTGTTTAACAAATAAATTCATTTCATTTCATTCTCAGTGAAGACGCTATGCTAATGGAAGCCTTAAAAAGCTTTTTAGACCTTCTTTAGCAGGAGCGCTTAAGTACTTTCGTACGGGTCCCATATATGTACTGGTTTTTAGTTTAGTAGCAACAAGTGCACTGCACAGGTTTGGGCTAAATTTTACCTCATTGAGAGCAGCTACCTTTTGTTTATGTAGTTCGAGGGTTTAGGAAACTGTAGGTGTATTTATAGAAAAAACAACCGCATTTTCGTTTCTTGAAAAGATGTACAGTCAGTCTAGAAAATAACATTTGTAAAAATAAAACAAGTTGGTCTCAATCAACTCTAAATAAAGTTCTAAATAAAATCGTAAAATTATGAATAAACTAGCTGCTGCCCGCGAGCTCGTACGCGTTACACTTCTAAATGTGTAGGTAACCTAGAAATAAAGCTAAACCTGCTGTTGCAACTTGACCTGACACCCCATTTTTATTCATGGGAAATGATTTATGGGATAAAAAGTAGCTTATGTGGTAATCCAGGTTATATAGGTATACCAAATATCATCGAAATCGGTTCCGCCGTTACGACGTGATTGAGTAACAAATAAACAAACATCCAAATTTTCACATTTATCATATTAGTGTAATGTAAAAAAATTGCACAAAACAATACACACTAAATTAAACTTCTAAAACAAACTAAAAGAAAACTACACACATCAGAAAAGTCTAAGCAACAGCTACAAATTTAGAATATTTTTAATTTTATTGATTTATTTTAAATTATTTCTTTTCTTTTTAAATTAAATGATATTTCTATGTTATATTTGTATATTAAACTCGATAAATTTCTTAAAAAAATGTTTATTTACAAATAAAAGTTTACTGTGAATCTGGGTGCAAATTTGTAATATATAATAATGGTAAAAAAAAAATACTAAAAAAGTTATGTGTTGCTTAGACTTTTTTGATGTGTGTGTTTTCTCCAGACCAAAATGTTCTACTCGTAGTCCTTACCATTACAAATTTCAAAATCTACGTCCCTATGAGGCCGTGTCCTAAAAGTGCTTAACCTCTTTAAGCTTACAACCCTTCAAATGAGGTACTCATATAATACGGTCACTTTCTAGACATTCCAATTTTAAAGAGTATTTGCATAAATTTTTAAGTGAGTTCAACCTTTTTTGAATAAAATCGGATTAAGTTTTCAAACATGTGTCAAAATAAATAGTAAACTAAATCAAAAGCACTAAGGAGTATCTATTGATATCAACCTCGAAGGAAATCGCCGCCAAAATAACTTTCTACCCCTTTTTAACCCGTTAGGAGATGAGTTTCAATAAAATACGAAATACGTCTTACATAAATTGTGTTAAAAAAGGGTTATGCAAAATTTGAAGTAGATTGGACCAAGGAATCACGTTGTCCCATACAAACTTTGCCCCCCTTTTTCACCCCCTTATGGGTAGAATTTCGGAAAATCATTTCTTATCGAATGCCTACGTCATACAAAGAATACACCCTCCAAGTTTCAGGTCTCTACGATCAGCGATTTAGGCTGTGCGTTGATCCGTCAATCAGTCATTCGGGACAAAGCCTTTTATACCTATATATTGTATAGATAATAAAAACTAAAACATAAAATAAAAGAGAATCCTTGTTGCCACGAAAAAGTTAAACAACTACCGCGTGTTTAAAAAATTCCATATCAATTTTTGTATGGGAATTTTTTAATCACGAGCTAAGCAGTGTTTAATTTTGTTTTTGTGGTAAGAGCCAATGAGTTTAGGGCATGTATACGAGGGAGTGGTGTGATGTGTGCAGACGGCGCGTCCGTTCGGGCTGCCGGCGCGGCTGCACGTGGCGGCGCTGTCGCGGCGGCGCGGCCGCGTGCTGCGCGCGCGCTCCCAGCGCTATCTCTTCACGCTGTACACCGTCGCCGTCTTCTACGCGCTGCCTGTCGTACAGTTCGTGGCTGCATTCCAAGTGGTAAGACAACGACCGCCTCGATACGAGTGTCGACCCTCACACGACAGATCCACAGAGTGTGCCTCTGGTTCCAGATGCTGAACGTGTCGGGCTCGCTGGACCTGTGCTACTACAACTTCCTATGCGCGCACCCAGTGGGCGCGCTTTCCGACTTCAACCACGTGTTCTCCAACCTCGGGTACTTGCTGCTCGGCGCGCTCTTCATGCTGCAGCTGCGCAGGCGCAAGATGAGGCGGAAGCGACATCCCAGAGACGAGGTGAGGTGTACCTCTCTCTAGCTGCGAAGTCACGCTGAGCTCGTCTTTGTGTCCTCTATTTCTGTTTATATTCGCGTGTTTCTAGTGGCCCTTAAAGAATAAAGAAGTAGGTGATGTCGGCACCGACGTCTGCGGGAAACAATAGCTGTACGGTTATGTACGTACATCGATATAGTTGCGAATCCATAAGATGAGCGTCTTCATTATTTTACAATGAGTGACGAGTAATCTGCCGCGCGACTAAGACGCTGGCGCTAAGCGTGTTTAATATCGTGAATAAACAGTTTACGTGAAATATTACCGTTTTCTTGTGGCACTCCAGAACATTACTAACTAATACTTATGTACGGTGATTTACTGGGATCGTACAATAGCTATTACCTAATTGTGAAATATCCGTGGGATTGACCACCGATATTCGCCATCTTGGATTCAATCATCTAGACAGAACAAAGATGGCGGAAATAACGATGAGTGGGTCGCTGTCCGCAGGAGTACGGCATCCCGGCGCACTACGGGCTGGCGTCGTCGCTGGGCGCCGGCATGATGGTAGTGGCGCTGCTCTCCGCCAGCTACCACGTCTGCCCCAACCGACTCAACTTCCAGTTTGGTATGTCTCCAACTTTTAGGTACTTGGTTACATTTTAACAATATTGTGTGCGTTCGGTAAATCAGCAAAATAAGATGGCGTTCATCTGTCCGTCGGTCGTAGGTATTCGTCCGTGAACAGATTATTTGTCTTTTTCGACGTATACGAGCACATATATAAAAGCTCTTTCGTATGACATCTCGCTCGACTTGATAAGTATTCTTTGATCGAGCGAAGCGAGATCTCCAAATCAACTTGGGCAAATCGGTGTTGTATGTATGTATGTATGTACTTAATGAATACTCTCGAGGATACCTTACAAATAAATGAAACATTTTGAATAAAAAAAGGGAATGTTGTAAAATACATATATAAAATAAATAAACAAAAATAATTATTATAATCCTAGCTTAAATTGGTAATTAGCAATGAAGAATTTCTTTATTTATAAAGTACTTTATGAGCTCAAGATTTTGCTAAAAATAATAAATAACTGACGAATACCCTGTATAGAAGATAAGCTTGCTTCGATGTTCTGTCGATTTCAACCGGACCGAGCGAGAATAAAGTTGATACCTAGCTATATGACTCGTGCAATGTGCATTGTCTTGGCGTTCGGTATGCATTGAGGATTATTGTGCCGTTTTTTCATTAAGAAGAGTACCTATACTTATAAAATTATAACTTCTTGTTCACTCGCGTAATTCACTCATTCGGGACTCACTCAAAATAAACGTAACATTTGCTTGCACTGTATATGTTACTCGTTTATTTAATGCACCTCAACCTTATTATGCTAATTCCCAAAACGCATCGATAGCGCGTTCTAGGATTCTGCACTTTTTACTAGCGACATCTAGTTTTAACCGATGTAACTAAACACATGTAATTATAAAATTGCCTCCGTCGACTTACTATGTTTGCATACCTACATACTCTTAGCAATAGATTGTAGACGGTAATTTGGGTGGGTAGGTCGGTTGTGTGTCACAATAAAATTATGTTTAGGAAAAGATGACGGGGTTTTTAAGTACCTATTTAAATAATGTGTAGCGGCTCGAGTGTCCTAAGCACCGAGACAAACCTTTAAGATTTTACAGTGCTTTATGTATGTTTATGTACCTATATAACTTATTGGTAAATAAATAAATTTAAAAAATGTATGTATGTATGTTTGTTTGTCCGAGGATAACTTTCGAAGCGTTGATCCGAATATCATTGATGGGACAATTTTGGTGTGACTAAATAAGCTAAAAATGTTGGAGGGTTATTGAGATATTGGGATTCAAGAGGGGTAAAAAAAAATTAAAATGAGACTATTAGGTCAAGTGAGGCGTCAAATGAAAGGTATGAAATTAGTACATTTCAACCCTGTTTTTTTAGTTTAACCTTTGTAATTTTTGAGTTATTAGCCATAATAAAAACAAAACTTTGACAAAATTCACAGGGTACACCAGTGACCCCACAATGCTGAAATTTGGTATTCGTGTAGCTTTAGTGACACAATTATAGGCAATATATAGCAAGTCTGAAATCCAGAATAACTGCATTTTGTACCCCAAAAAAGTGTAACCACTTAATATGAACTCCCGTTATCTGTAATTTGAATGAAACTGTGGGTCAAGTAAGGTGGTGTTTTATTTTGTTGCACTATTTTGATGGTCAGAGTTTACGAATAATATATTTTTGTTTTTATGGGAGACTCGCGAGATCTCAGTTCGGGGTGAACCTCTAGTGATAACGTTATCACCCCATATCTCGAAATACACCGCATTCATTCAAAAAACCTGCATATCTAAATTGAATTATATTTGCGTTATCTCTATACTAATAACATTGCAGATACCGCGTTTATGTACGTGCTGGCGGTCCTGAGCATGGTGAAGATCTACCAATCGCGACATCCCGACATCAACGCGCGCGCGCACGCCACCTTCGCCGTGCTCGCCGTGCTCATCGCGCTAGGTAAGATCTACCGCTCGCGGCATCCCGACATCAACGCGCACGCGCACGCCACCTTCGCCGTGCTCGCCGTGCTCATCGCGCTAGGTAAGATCTACTGGTCGCGGCATCCCGACATCAACGCGCACGCGCACGCCACCTTCGCCGTGCTCGCCGTGCTCATCGCGCTAGGTAAGATCTACTGGTCGCGGCATCCCGACATCAACGCGCACGCGCACGCCACCTTCGCCGTGCTCGCCGTGCTCATCGCGCTAGGTAAGATCTACCGGTTGCGGCATCCCGACATCAACGCGCGCGCGCACGCCACCTTCGCCGTGCTCATCGCGCTAGGTAATCTACCGGTCGCGGCAGCCCGACATCAACGCGCACGCGCACGCCACCTTCGCCGTGCTCGCCGTGCTCATCGCGCTAGGTAAGATCTACCGGTCGCGGCATCCCGACATCAACACGCACGCGCACGCCACCTTCGCCGTGCTCGCCGTGCTCATCGCGCTAGGTAAGATCTACCGGTCGCGGCATCCCGACATCAACGCGCACGCGCACGCCACCTTCGCCGTGCTCGCCGTGCTCATCGCGCTAGGTAAGATCTATCGGTCGCGGCATCCCTACATCAACGCGCACGCACACGCCACTTTCGCCGTGCTCGCCGTGCTCATCGCGCTAGGTAAGATCTACCGGTCGCGGCACCCCGACATAAACGCGCACGCGCACGCCACCTTCGCCGTGCTCGCCGTGCTCATCGCGCTAGGTAAGATCTACCGGTCGCGGCATCCCGACATCAACGCGCACGCGCACGCCACCTTCGCCGTGCTCATCGCGCTAGGTAAGATCTACCGGTCGCGGCATCCGACATTAACGCGCACGCGCACGCCACCTTCGCCGTGCTCGCCGTGCTCATCGCGCTAGGTAAGATCTACCGGTCGCGGCATCCCGACATCAACGCGCACGCGCACGCCACCTTCGCCGTGCTCGCCGTGCTCATCGCGCTTAGTAAGATCTACCGGTCGCGGCATCCCGACATCAACGCGCACGCGCACGCCACCTTCGCCGTGCTCGCCGTGCTCATCGCGCTAGGTAAGATCTACCGGTCGCGGCATCCCGACATCAACGCGTGCGCGCACGCCACCTTCGCCGTGCTCGCCGTGCTGATCGCGCTAGGTAAGATCTACCGGTCGCGGCATCCCGACATCAACGCGTGCGCGCACGCCACCTTCGCCGTGCTCGCCGTGCTCATCGCGCTAGGTAAGATCTACCGGTCGCGGCATCCCGACATCAACGCGCACGCGCACGCCACCTTCGCCGTGCTCGCCGTGCTCATCGCGCTAGGTAAGATCTACCGGTCGCGGCATCCCGACATCAACGCGCACGCGACCTTCGCCGTGCTCGCCGTGCTCATCGCGCTAGGTAAGATCTACCGGTCGCGGCATCCCGACATCAACGCGCACGCGCACGCCACCTTCGCCGTGCTCGCCGTGCTCATCGCGCTAGGTAAGATCTACCGGTCGCGGCATCCCGACATCAACGCGCATGCGCACGCCACCTTCGCCGTGCTCGCCGTGCTCATCGCGCTAGGTAAGATCTACCGGTCGCAGCATCCCGACATCAACGCGCACGCGCACGCCACCTTCGCCGTGCTCGCCGTGCTCATCGCGCTAGGTAAGATCTACCGGTCGCGGCATCCCGACATCAACGCGCACGCGCATTATACCGGTCAATCTATCTATCTCGAGTGCTATGGAAGAACGATTCAAATCAAATTGTTTATATTGCGTAATAACAATATGGGTAATAAACAAGGTGTACTACAGTTTTTGTGTAGGTACAGCCATATTCAGCGGGTAACGCATGCAATGTTAAAGCTTTACACATTCATTTTATTATTACGTTTTTCATGTAAGGACAATGTCAGGGTTATTTATTTATAATAATTACAATGTGTTTTTTTGCAGCTCTTACCTCATATAAAATGTAAAACAATAAAAAAGTTATTATATAGTATTAATAATATTAGTCAAACTTAAAATTAAAACAAAAAATAAACAAAATTATAATGGGTCATTCAAAATTGTCATCGGCTAGGTAATCAATCACTAACACTATAGTATGCTTTTTCTAATAATAGCTTTTTCAATTTCAACTTAAATAAATTTAAACAAGGAGCATCTAGCACACTCTTTGGGAGATGATTGTACAAACACAAAGCCGTCTTGTGTCGGGGGAAACAAATTTTATTGTTGTGTCATTTACTTACACGGGTTATAAAAAGATCCATATTATTTTTAAGAATTGTCGTTGTTTCACAAATTTAGAGGCAGGGAAGCGTAAGTATCTTAAGTTCAGTGAAGTAAGGTTTGCAGCCATCAGTTTTCTTGACCTCTGATAGATCGTTTTTGACTTATTAATACTCGGTCTTTTAATGTGGAATTCCCCCAGAATATAATTCCATACCTTAGTACGGACTCTGTATATCCGTGGTGTGCAGTTGTGACGCCAGAAACATTTACAATTTTACGGAGCATGTACAATGCATATGAAAACTGGCTAAGCTTTTTACGAAAATATAAAGAATGATCGTTTTGTGTGGAAACTACTACTACTATAATAAATATTATTCTTAGGGCGACTTGCACAGCGATGCCTAAACGTATTTAATGGCTAAATATGATTTAAGAAGTTGTCAAATCATACAAATACTTCAGACTTAAACATGTTTAGTCGCTAAATACGTTTAGTGATCTTTGTGCATGCCGGCTTTAATCTTTGACTAATAAATTGGTGCCATGAAATGCATAACCAAACTACTTGACCTATAGTTTCATTCAAATTAGATGTAACGGGGGTTCTTGTTAATTGGTTATATTTTTTTGGGGTACAAATGGCAGTTATTCTGGATTTCAGACTATTACCTATATTTGTGTCACTAACGCTACACGAATACCGAATTTCAGCATTGTGGGGTTACTGGTGTACCCTGTGAGTTTTGTCAAAGCTTTGTTTTTATTATGGCTAATAACTCAAAAACTACAAAAAATAAACTAAAAACAAAAACAGGGTTCAAATGTACTAATGAACACCTTTCATTTGACGTCCCACTTGACCTAAGAGTTTCATTTTCATTTTTTTTACCCCTTTTGAACCCCAATATCTCAACAACCCTCCAATATTTTTAGCTCTTTGAGTCACACCAAAATTGTGCCATCACTACCTACCTATATACCAAATTTCATGATGATCGGATCAACGCTTCGAAAGCTATCCTCGGACAAACAAACATACGTACATACAACGCCGATTTGCTCAAGTTGATTTGGAGATCTCGCTTCGCTCGATCAATAATTTTCGAATTGTAATATTCAAAGCTTGAACATGTTTTTTGAAGGAGAGAGTTTCGTATATTGTAACATCAAGTTAGTTAATATGATTAGTGACAGAGATGACAGAATAATAAATAATAGTTGTTGTTGGTGTGTATGTGCAGTGGTGTGGGGCGTGCTGGGCGGGGGCCCGCTGTTCTGGAGCGTGTTCACGGTGCTGCACGTGTTCACCTTCCTGCTGCTCTCGCTGCGCATCTACTACGTGGGACAGTTCCGACTCGGTCAGTTATACCAACATTAATCTTCATCATTTCATTTATTATTTCATTCAATCAAAAAACTCATATTTAATTATATTAGATATAGATAATGGTTCAATTTATATAATTACTATAATTAGCCAGTTCTGTCTCTGCCCCGCAATGTGCTGGGTAAAGATATTTGTCTCGCTGGGTCGCAGCGACCTTAGCCGGGCTAAGTTAGCCCCAGACACATGGGCTGTGAGGCGAGTGAACAAGCGATGCAAAGCCACGCCGGTCTAGAGCGGTCATCGCAACTTTGTTCTTGTGAACCGGCGCGTTGTTTTGCAAAAGCAACTCGCCGCTTGACACTTTTCCCAGCCTTTTCTCTTTGATGGCTTCCTTTAGTTTTTCCACTAATGTTGCGTAATATTCTCCAGTAATGTTAACACCCTTTTCTTTGTAGTCGATCAACAGAATTCCTTTACGATCCCAAAAAATCATAGCCATAATCTTGCCGGCCCACTCTGACATCTTAAACTTGGCACAGTGGGCAAATAGCCGGCAGAGACGTTGTGTGGGTTCGATTCCCGCCGCGGAACAAATGTTTGCATGATCTACAGATGTATATTCCGGATCTGGATGTTTTTCTTTATATTATAAGTATGTATTTACAAGAAACAGTATATTAGTATTATATCAGTTATCTGGTTCCCATAGCTCTGCTTAAAAATGTATAAAATTTGCCAAAACACTAGTAGAATTTTATAAAGATGTCACAGAAATGGAGAATACCACCATTTTCAGCCTTATCGGTGTGCAAAGTTACACATAATTACAAATGAAAGAAAAGTTATGAAAGTATGGTTGTGTTCCTCAGAGTCAGAGAGCCTGGCGGTGGCGGCGCGCGCGCTGCGCCAGGCGCGCCCGCTGTACCGGCCGCGGCTCGTGGCGCTGCTCGTCGCCAACGCCGTCAACTGGGCCTTTGCACTGTACGGCCTCGTGCAGCAGGTACACTCGCTGCGCTATATATATACACTCAACGCCAAAAGTCGCTGACCATTTACAAACTTCTAAAAGTCTCGGAAACTAGAGGTTCTAGGCTAGCGGTGTCTTGGGACAAATGGTAGGTATCAATGATATCTGCATTTTTGATGACAGCTGTCAAACTTCAAACAGCCGTATCTCGGAAACTAGAGGTTCTAGGCTAGCGGTGTCTTGGGACAAATGGTAGGTATCAATCAATGAGATCTGAACGTTCTAGGCTAGCGGTGTCTTGGAACAAATGGTAGATTAATATTATGGCTCGGTGCGTTTTGTGGAATATTAAAACTTATTCAAATGTTTCCACGAACGGCACCTATAATGTGTCAATTACAGCTGTCATCGAAAATGCAGATCTCATTGATACCTACCATTTGTCCAAAGACACAGCTAGCTTAGAACGTCTACTTTTCGGAATATGTGTGGTACTTTTTAATGCGTTCAGTAATTTTTGTTCCGATGATGTGGCCATAGCAGATCACCGACTTTCGATCTTTTAGGTGTATAGGAGTTTTGGAAGTTTATTTTCGGTCTTTATTTGTATCGTCAGCCGGCGGACATCGCGAGCCACCTGCTGTTCGTGCTGCTGTGCAACGCGCTGCTGCACATCGCGTTCTACCTGTGCATGAAGCTGTTGCACGGGGAGCGGCCGCGCTGGTACGCGTGGCTGTACCTGGGGGGCGCAGCAGCCGCGTGGGCGCCGGCGCTATACTACTTCACGTCCGGCAGCACGGACTGGGCGGCCACGCCGGCGCTGAGTCGCGAGGCTAACCACGAGTGCCGCGTGCTGCACTTCTACGACTCGCACGATCTATGGCACATGCTGTCCGCGGTGGCGCTCTACCTCACCTTCAACGCGATGCTCACGTGGGACGACGGACTCGCTGCCGTCAAGCGCACGGAGATCGCCGTCTTTTGACACCATTATACGATCTTTCACTTCGTTGAAGATACCCTTACCTTACCTTACCTGCGCTCAATCCCGCCCGACTCAATGCGCCGTCCCGACATCACTGTAATATCACAACGAACTGAGATCTTGCGAATCTCACAAAAACAAAATAAATATTATTCTTAGGGCGACTTGCACAACGATGCCTATACGTATTTAGTGGCTAAATATGATATAAGGAGTTGTCAAATTATACAAATACGTCAAATTTAAACATGTTTAGTCGCTAAATACGTTTAGTGATCTTTGTGTATGCCGGCCTTAATCTTTGACTAATAAATTAGTGCCACGAAATGTATAACAACTTATAACTTGACCTACAGTTTCATTCATATGGCAGGTAACGGGAGTTCATGTTAATTGGTTACTCTTTTTAGGGGTAGAAATTGCAATTATTTTGAATTTCATACTTTTCCCTATATTTGTGTCAGTAAAGCTACACGAATACCTACCAAATTTCAGCATTGTGGGGTCACTGGTGTACCCTGTGAATTTTATTCTTTCTTTATTCTTTATTGCACACAAGAAAATACATTTATAAATACAGAAATAGAGGTCATATACAAAGGCGAGCTTAACCCTAAGAAGAGTTTTCTTCCAGCAAACCTTTGAGGCTAGAGAGAGAAATGATTTCAAAGGTAGGTGAGTGTACAAAAACATAAATAAATATATATATATATATATACCCAAAACAAATATGAACTATACTCAAAATATGTTATAATATTATAATTATAATAAATAAATTATATGGAATAATAATATATACCTACGTAATATAAATATATACCTATATATAATAATATAAAATTACAGAGAAAGGTAGTGCTCTTTAACTTTCCGTTTAAAAATGTTGAGTGATGGGCTAGCGCGAACTTCATGAGGAAGGGCATTCCAAATTTTTATCGCATAAACGGTGAAGGAGCCACCATAGCGGCTAGAAATGTGTTGAGGTGCTTTGAGGAGAAGAGACTTGGAGGACCGGCATGACACACTGCGAGGGACAAGAAATACAAAACGCTCACGGAGGTAAGAGGGAGAGAGTGGACAATATAATACTTTGAAGAGGAGTGATAAGACGTGAAGATCACGGCGAAGACGAATAGGGAGCCATTTAAGTTGGGATCTAAAATTGGATACGTGATCAAACTTGCGCAGACCGAATATAAAACGGATGCACAAGTTCTGTAGACGTTCCAGTTTATTGAGAAGTTCCTCCGTAGCATCAAGAAAGCAGACATCTGAATAGTCGAGAAGGGGCAACATTAAGGCTTGGGCGAGAGTAATTTTAGTTTCAAAGGGAAGAAATTTCTGAAGGCGTTTTAGTGATTGGAACGAGAAATGCACCCTTTTACTGATTTCGTTTATGTGGCTGGCCCAGGATAGCTGGTTATCAAAAATGACACCAAGGTTCTTAGCTTTGCTCGAGTAAGGTATAGGTACCTGATCAAACACGACTTGAGGTAACGTTGACTGGTCGACGACCCTCAGCATATATGGACTTCCCAAAAGTATAACCTGGGACTTAGAAGGGTTAACCAATAGACCAAAAGTATTAGCCCATGTGTTGATGCGGTCAAGATCTGCGTTAATTTGGTTAACACCTTCTAATATGTTCTCGGCTTTAAAGTGCCGATAAAGTTGTAAATCGTCGGCATATAGATGGCAGTGAGAAGAAATAACAAGGGTAATAGAGTTGATAAAAATTTAAAAAAGTAGAGGAGAGAGAACGCCACCTTGCGGTACACCAGCAGATATGTCACACCAGTCAGAGCAAGACTCATTCGAGCGCACACACTACGAGCGGCCGGAAAGATATGATTTGAACCAAGAGGTTACTTGATGAGAAACATTTAGGGAGGAAAGGATGGACAGTAGGATATCATAGTCAACAGAATTGAAAGCACTGCTGAAATCCAATAGCACCAGAGCAGTAAGGCACTTATTGTCCATACCCCAACGAATATCGTCAGACACTTTCGTAAGCGCACTTACGGTACTGTGGCCAGGTCGAAACCCAGATTGGAATGGACTCAGCAGGCTATTTTGAGTGAGAAAATGAGAAAGTTGTCTATGAACAACGTTTTCGAGGACTTTTGAAAGGACAGGTAATATTTCACAGATTGGACGAAATTGCGAGACAATAGTAGGATTAGAGGTTTTAGGCAGAGGTAGGACAAATGCTTTCCTCCAGGCGGAAGGAAAGGAGCTGGTTGTTAAGGAATGATTTATGATGTGGGTAATGACAGGAACAAGCTCAGAGGTTAAAGGTTGCAACATCTGAATGTGAATGCCGTCAGAACCTACAGCTTTGGTGGAGATGGACCTCAGGAATAAAATGACTTCTTTTTCAGTAACCTCTTTGAAGATAAAAGGAGGGCACTCAGGCATGGGTAAGTGAGAGATTTTGTCTAAAGTAGAAAGTTTGACGTTTTTGTCTAAAGAAAGAGGAGATTTGGAAAAATGAGTGTTAATTGTATTCAAGTCAAATGATATGGTGGAATTACTAGACTCTTTACCCAACCCAAGAGATTTTAAAAATTTCCACATCTGAGAGGAACTGCAATTTTTTATCGAGTCGTGTATGTGGCGTCTCTTGGCATCTCTGCACAGCATAGTACAACGATTACGGAGTTTTTTATAGGTAAGTAAATTCTCCTCAGGAGGAAATCTTTTGTAGGTCCGTTTTGCTTTGTCTCGTTTAGACATAGCTTTCTTAATGGTCCGAGTCAACCAGGGAGCCGGAGGGTGTTTGACTTTAACAAGTTTAAGAGGTGCATGTGCGTCATAAAGGGCAGTTAAGATAGTATTGAACGTGGCAACTTTATCATCTATCCCCTCAGCATTGATGAGTTTAATCTTTGTAGTTTTTGAGTTATTCTCAAAAACTACAAAGATTAAACTAAAAATAAAAACGGGGTTGAAATGTACTAATGAAGACCTTTCGTTGGTGGCCTACTTGACCCAATAGTCTAATTTTCATATTTTTTATCCCTCTTGAACCCCAATATCTCAACAACCCCCAACATTTTTAGCTCATTTAGTCGCACCAAAATGTGCCATCACTACCTACCTACAGTACAGAGCTGGGCAAAATACATGCTTTGCGTTAATTGATCGAGCGAAGCGAGATCTCCAAATCAACTTGGGCAAATCGGCGTTGTATGTACGTAAGTATGTATGTATGATAAAAGATAAGATAAAAATGTTTATTGCCAAAAGAAATATACATAATTTGCCACGTTTTTTAAACCAGATACAAAGTTTTTTTAAGTGTTTGACAGCGAGACCCAAACTAAGCATGGAGCTTGTGTCTTGGGCTTCTAGAGTGCAGTTAACAAAGTAGGTAAGTTTATAAGATATTGCTATTAGGTTATACAGGGTTATACATTACAACTTACACATTACTAATGAAAAGTGACTGGATAATAGCTTACATAAGTTTTCTCAAAAGAAATGAATGAATGAATGAATGAAAATTCTTTATTATACCTTACAAGCTAAACACAACAGATATAAAAATAAAATATAAATCAAATAAATGTAAGTATAATGGGCGGTCTTATCGCTTAACAAAGCGATCTCTTCCAGACAACCTTTGGATGGAGAGGATCATTGCTTAATGGAAGATTGGCTGAGGTGTAAAAAGAATAAACTTAATAATAGCAAAAGAAAAATTACTTAACCTTAAATACATAAATAGTAGGTACATAAATAATTTTAAATAAGTAAGTATCATATATAAAATAAATAAATATGTACATACTTACATACATACATATATTAATATATACATATATCAATAATATTATAGATCAGTTGAATAATCACGACTCTTCATGGAGGTAAAAGTTTTTGAGTCTAGCTTTAAATACGGAAGGTGAGGGGGATTTTCTAATGGAGACCGGCAAGGCATTCCATAATCGGACAGCTTGGACGGAAAAGGAGTTTGCATAGAAACTGGTTCTATGCATCGGTGTTTTGAGAAGGAGGTTTTCAGAGGATCGGAGTGTTCGGGAATTTGTGCAATGAAGGAACTCGAAGCGTTCCTTCAGATAACAAGGTATGGACGGATTACGAAGGATGTTAAAAAGGAGGGATAGGATGTGAGTATTCCGGCGAAGTCGAATGGGGAGCCATTTGAGTTTATTACGAAATTCGGAGATGTGGTCGTATTTCCGGAGTCCGAAAATAAACCTTATGCAAAAATTTTGAAGACGCTCAAGCTTATTGAGCTGTTCCTCCGTGAGGTCAAGATAGCAGGAATCAGCGTAATCTAAAATTAATTATAAATTAATAATAAATTAATAAGAAAGTTCTCTACTTGCATGTTGTAGTATTTAATTATGTACTTGTCAATTTAAACTCTCTTGCGTCGAATACTGTGTTGCTAACACCAAACACGCACTCTACTTATTACTACTCATTCACACATCTTCACTACGACCCACACTCACTCCACAAAATTCCTATGTTCGCTTATGTGACGATAAGAATATCTGATTTCCGTACTGTATTTACATTATTGAAGCTAGTTGTCAAATCAAAGCTTTCTATCCTTGCTCATCTGACTTTCACTCCCATGTCCACTTTAAAAAACCAGTATGGATAAATTTTATTTTTTTTATTTATAAATTATAGGCTAGCGTTTGACCACTATCTCGCCTGATGGTAAGCGATGATGCAGTCTACGATGGTACACGCTTGCCTAGAAGAAACCTATTCACTCGATACTTGAAGATCCCTAGGTTGTAGTTATCAGGAAACACAGACTCAGGCAAGGCGTTCCACTCCTTGGCGGTGCGCATAATAAAGGTGGAAGAGTAACGCTTTGTGCGTATGGGAGGTATGTCTACCATGTAGCGGTGGCGCATCGCGGAGCGTCTGGTTGTCCGATCATAGAATGGGGATGGTGGGATCAGGCTGAAAAGCTCCGCAGCACACTCTCCGAAATGTATCCGATAAAAAACCGAGAGGCTTGCAACCTTTCGACGATGCTCGAGGCTGTGGAGCCTTGCATTTGCTAACTCGTCATTGCAAATGAGCTTCTTGGCTCTTCTCTCAATTGAATCTAGAGCCTCTAGCTGGTACTTCGCTGATCCGTCCCAGAGGTGAGAACAGTACTCCAGACATGATCGGACTTGTGCTTGACGTAGCAAATGAAATAGAAAACATTTCTAAGTCCGATTCCTTTATTTGCTCTCCTGAAAACGCTTCTCAGTACTGTATGTTTGGCAACTCACTTAAACGGATTTACCTAAATATAAGAAGTATTAACTGCAACTTTGATGTATTTTTGGTTTTAATGCACAGGATTAAATTATTTATTTATTATTTATTTTATTTTATTTTCATATTTTTGTGACACGAAATTAGTTACATCTTAAGATTAAGTAATCTAAATGACATGCACCCTGTTAGGGCGTGGCAAAATTAATATTGTACTTATATAAACTTATATAAATCTACCTATCTACCCTGTATACGTCATACGTACCTTAAAGATAAAAATTAAATTACATTTCTAAAATTAGTTACTTAATATTACACAAGAATATTTCAATCTAGATATCTTAATTCTTTCCGAATGCTGGCTGAGCAAGTGTCCTAAAGTACCTTCTATCCCTGGATGTATAACTCATATCTCTGATTATAAGACGTAAAATGAAGGAGTGGTGGCATTTGTTCGAGTAGACTTGGCCTGTTGCGTTGTGCCTACGATTCTTGCGGACTCCAACTCTTTATTATTAAAGTTTGACAATAGAGTTGCAGTGGTGGCAGTCTATCGTTCTCCCTCAAATAAAAATATTGATGAATTCCTTAATAGCCTTGACAATACTCTTTCCCAACTTAACGATTTCTCTACTATTGTTATAGCTGGTGACATTAACATCAACATTGTCCCAAACTCAAGCGACTCTAACTCTGATGAGTATCTTAACCTGGTCTCATCACATGCGATGCTCCCAGCACATGTTTTACCTACTCGTAATAGTAACTGTTTAGACCACATCATATTTAAATCACGCTATTCCGCCGTGGCTATGGCCCTTGATTGTCTGATCACTTACCACGCCCCTATTCTTCCTAAAAAAACCACAGCCAAACTGGACCTCTCTGCAATTAATAAGGAGATAGCAGAAACAGACTTTTCATCAATCTTTACGTCAAGTGACCCAAATTCTGCTGCTAAGATTCTTATTAACTTGTTCGGCTCTATTATTCAAAAATACAGTATATTTGTAAGCATTTCAAATAAAAAGCGCATCTAAAGCCATGAATTACTCCTGGTCTTCTGAGGTGCATTCGGCACAGAGACTCGCTGTACAGAAAATTTTACAAAGACAGGGAAAATCTTATACTAAAGACTATATTTACCCGTTACCGCAACTTTTGTAATAGCCTTCTAAAAAAAGTTAAGCGCGAATACGAACGTGACGAGATACAGAAGGCCAGGAATAATCCAAAGGCAACGTGGAATATTATCAAGGATATGGCAAACCTAAATAAAAAACAATCTTCCTCTGAGGAGCTACTGACACTGTCTTTAAGCCCCTCCATCTCTCTCAATATGGTTAACAGTTTCTTTGCGAGTGTGGGAATAGACTTGGCCTCTAAAATACACCAAATCCAACCTTATGCAACACCTACGAAAGGCTTCCCTAACCCTCCTAATTCAGGTCCTCTCGACTCTATGGCTTTATATCCCACCGACAATGATGAGATAGAAAAAATTATCTTAAACCTCAAAACGAAATGTGCCGCCGGTTGGGACGGCATTCCCACATCTGTCGTTAAGGGTTCTAGACACATCCTAGCCCCCATTCTCAACCATCTTTATAAGCTATGCATGTCTACCGGCACCTTTCCCTCGGTATTTAAGAAAGCTTTAATTCATCCCATTTACAAAGGAGGTGACAGAGACAGAGTCAATAATTATCGGCCAATTTCAGTTCTCAGCGTGTTGTCAAAGGTGTTTGAAAAAATTTTGAACAACCGTCTCATAAAATACCTTAATGATAAAAATATATTGGCAGAAAACCAATGCGGCTTTAGGAGAAACAGGTCAACTGAAGACGCGGTTACTGAACTCACTACTGCAATTGCCAAAAACCTTGACGAAAAGCTTAAAACAATTGGTATATTCATTGATTTATCAAAGGCTTTTGACACTGCGTCTGTCCCCATCCTATTAGACAAACTCGAAGAGATTGGTATTAGAGGCATCACTAACAGCCTTTTTGAGAGCTACCTCTCCGACCGCAGACAGGTAGTCGTAATTAATAATTTGTCCAGCAAGGAAGAGGGTTTAAGTTTCGGTGTCCCGCAGGGGAGTGTTCTTGGACCCATTCTCTTACTCATATACATTAACGACTTGTGCAATTTGTATTTCCCAAACTGCAGTATATTTACGTGTGCTGATGATACAGCTCTTCTAATCGGAGGTCACGACTGGGCATAGGCCAACTCACTTGCGGAATCTGCTCTTAAATCGGCTGTGATATGGCTCTCCCAGAACGACGACCTCCGTGGTGCAGTGGGCGAATAGCCGGCTGAGACGCAGGAGGTAGCGGGTTCGATTCCCACAGCGGAACAAATGTTTGTATGATTTACAGATATTTGTTCCGGGTCTGGATGTTTTTCTATATATTATAAGTATGTATTTACAAAAAAAAAAGTATTTATGTATTCTATCAGTTATCTGGTTCCCATAGTACAATCTCTGCTTAGTTTGGGGCTAAATAGCGCTGTGTGAAATGTCCATATTTATTTTTAAAAAAATATTAATATTATTAATCTTCTTACTCTAAATGTTCCTAAAACCAAATTCATAACTTTCTCCCCAAGCATCAGAACTCAACCTCCCTCCTCTTTCATTATCCGTGCCCATGCCTGTTCTGCAGCAACAGCAAACCCATGCCACTGTCCCAAATTGGAGCGCACTCTAAGTATTAAATATTTAGGTGTCCGGTTGGATGGAACCATATCTTGGGTGCCGCGTATTGAGTGTACAGTGTCCAGAATCAGAAAACTAATGTACATTTTTAAGCAACTTCGTAACAGCGTTGACTTTCCTTGCCTTAAAATGGTTTACTATGCTCTAGCTCAATCGGTCTTATCCTACTGTATAACTGCATGGGGCGGTTCTATAAGACTCTTATGTTGAAAGTGGAGAGAGCCTAGAGAGCTGTATTGAAGGTCATGACCTCTAACCCTAGACGCTTTCCCACTACTTCCTTATATTCGATCTGTGAAGTTCTTACAGTGCGACCACTATTTGTCCTAGCGACAGTTTTGCGGAAACACACTGAACTTTCATTCGATCCAGTTTTGAGCTCCGTTAAGCGTCGTTCTGATAAGGTTTGCAGCATACAGCCCCACAAAACTGCCCTAGCTGGAAGACACTACTTTTATATAAGCTGTTCTTTGTACAACAGAGTAAACAAAGCTATTGACATTTATCCTCTGACATTCCACAGATGTAAAATTAAATGCAAAACCTGGCTTCGACCACTAACTTACGATGATACCGAGAATATTTTGAATCCCCCTACCTAGCAAAATTAAACACACGCGAACACGCACGCACTCACACAAACTCCCCCACACACACGCTTCTACACACACACACACCACACACACACTCACACACACGCAGTATTCAACTTAAAATTATAATCATAATTAGAAAAAACATTTACTTATATCGACTCGTTATAAGCTGGAACGTTGTTCTGTTTGGTTTTGGAAGAGGGCGCTGACACTGCTACTCAGTTTTTCTTAACTTTTGCAGTTGTCAACGTTTTCATTTGTATATTGTACTTCATTTATGTTCCAAGTAAATAATTTTGAATTTTTTGAATTTCAAAATGTATAATAAAAAAAACAAATGTGTAATGTAATAATTGAAAATATGGTAAAGTAGAAAAGTAAAACAAAATGAATTGTTATGCGTTTATTTAAGCTCAAGTACGTTAACAATAGTTTGAAATCAAACTGCCACCTGATGATTCACTGACATTTCTTGATGTATTTTTGCAGTATCGAATTACGCAGGTCGTCATATTTTTTAACCTTTGACAGATATTATATAGGTACTAAAAAGTAAACCGGTCTTCAGACGACTAGTCTACAGTCATTTCTTGCAGTCCTCCAACAAGCTGTTAAAATATATGGAAACGTAGTATGTGTAGCTTTATGTAATAATTAGGTAAGTTTTTTGAAGTTATACTTCTTTTGACGCGATGGAGAAAAATGATGAGAGTGAATTTTTACGATGCGCGCGCACACCGACACCTAAATTTAACAGCATGAAGTTAGTTCTAGATGGTATGAAAATTGATAACTATGTTCAAGTTGCATATTCTAGTATTTTTATATGTAGAACATGTGTTTCGTAAGGGTACAATTAAACAGTGTGAATAAATAAATATTATTTTGGTGTTTTTATTAAATCAATTTCATATACGACGGTGATACTAATAATTTATTATTTATTAGTATATCTATATATATATATATATATATATTGAATATTAGTGATAAAACTGATTTGAATAAACTGTTTTGAGTGCATTTATAGATTTGAGGTTAATTGTCGGTATGTATAATTTATTTACATCGTTAATTAAAAATTATTACATTATTTCCATACGCCAAAGAAGTATAACTTCTAACGCGTGTACATAAGTACACACACTCTTTTAATTAATTTTTGTTTTATGTATATATTTTATATATTTTTTTGATATATTTATATTTTGTTATATTTGTATATATTCTATGTATTATTATTATTATATCAAGTAGCTTTATGTATATATTGTTACTGTGATCGGAGTTTATTGTTATTTTTGTTTCTATTGTTTTTAAGTAGCATAATGTTTATATGGTTTTAAGTTAGCGCGCCAACCTTTTTTGTTACCTCTGAGGTTGGCAGGTAGAAAATGCTATTAGCATTAAGCCCACCTTTTGTACATGTAATTTGTATTTTTGTGCAATAAAGTATTAAAATAAAATAAAAAAGAAAGAACATAAAATAAATTTAAAAAAATATCAAACTGACTAGAAAACATTTATATAAACAAATTAAAACACTTTATAAAAAGACCACGTCAAGTCCGTGTTTAGTCACGTATTTTATATTATTATATATTTTAGTTTATGATTTTAGATGGCGTGGCATTTTAATAACAATTTTTTTTTCTATTGTAATATTACAATATTAATACCTATTTATTCACTTGAACAACCAATAATTTTACTTACTTGACTACTGAATTGTTATTTATGTCATACTTTATGTATTTCATACTTTGATTCGAATTCTCGTATTAATAGTGCCGCTCCGTACGCGTCCAAACTGTGTGAATGTCGAAGCCGCACTAAAGTAAGGTGTACGGATTGCAGTACAATTCAGTGGAACAGAGTGAGTGTTCGGATCGCGATATCTAGTACGTAGTACATATATATCGATGGTAAGAATTCATAAGACACTGAACGTATGACATATATGTATGTATTATATGTTTGTTTGTCCGAGGATAACTTTCGTACCGTTTATCCGATCATCATGAAATTTGGTATATAGGTAGGTAGTGACGTCACAATTTTGGTGTGATTCAATGAGCTGAAAATGTGGGGGGGGCTGTTGAGATATTGGGGTTCAAGAGGGGTAAAAAAATACTAAAATGGGACTATCTGGTCAAGTAGCACGTCTAATAAAAGGTTTTTGTAAGCACATTTCGACGTCGTTTTTATTTTTAGTGTAAACCTTGTCGTTTTTAAGTTATTAGCAATACTAAAAACTGATCTGCATTTTTTATGACAGCTGTCAAACTTCAAACAGCCGGCCGTATCTCGGAAACTAGACGTTCTAGGCTAGCGATCAGTCAATAGCTAAAGTTTTTGTAGTGGATTACTTTTTTTTGTTATGGCTTGTATTCCGAAATAAATGGGGTTGAATCAAAGTAACATCAGGCTGTACCGCCTCGATGACTGTACACCTTGGAGAATCCGTCAATAGTTCAGCTTTTTGCAGTTGTTTAATAGTTACGAATTTGTAGTAGATTTTATTTTTATGTTATGGCTTCTATTCAGAAATAAATGGATTTTAGTCAAAATCGAAGTTTCACTTATATCTCCACCACGAAGAAATCTAGAAGAACCGTACAAAGCTCAAAATACTGCAGTAGTCGAGGAAAAGTTAATTATAAAGTTTCACCGAAATCGGTTCAGTATTTTATGAGATAATTGGATCGAAAGGTGTACAGTCGTCGGGCGGTACAGCCTGATGTTACTTTGATTCAACCCCATTTATTTTGGAATACAAACCATAACAAAAAAAGGATTGTGTGGTTTTATGAAACCACGGTAAAAGTGAAACTTTGTTTCACGTTATAGACATTTAACTAAAAATTATCGTTGGCGCAAATTTTTTTTTTTTTTTTAGTCTCCTTATTTCTTGCAATCTGCCCATCAGGGCATTGAGCCAGAGTTTGGGGAATAGTTCGTTGGCGCAAATGAGTAATAGTCTATACGCTACACGGTCAGCTGATGTGAACTACAGGCGCCGCCATATTGGCCTCGGCTGCTCTTTTTTTTTTTTTTTTTCGAATGGACTAATCTCGCTGTTGGCCTCTGAGGCCGTGACAGCTTAACCGAACTTTTGGCGAGCGCAGATGGCGCTCAGCCCAGTAAGTTTTTTTTTTTTTTTGGCAACTAGCGCAAGGGCACCACTTAGGTACGAACCTCGGCTTGGGCTGTTGCCGGGACGGGGATAGGAGAGAAACGCCCGGGTACATGTTTGTACCTCGTATAGGCGGCGACTGAAGGGATTCGTCGACCTCGCCGGCGAGATCGGTGTTTCTGTGAAGTGTTTACTCTGTCTGATGTAGATGACTCACCTTCCGCATTAGCGGAGGTGATTTCGTCATCCGGGTCTCCGAGAACGTGTCTCGGACGACGGAGGATTTTGTTGGCGGGCGAATCCAACGGGTAGACCGGAATGGTGTGCACCAAAGGGTTCGGATGATTAGAGGCATGTTCATAAAATCGCTTGGAAGCGAGCTTCATGAACCTGGCTATTGATTCTAATTTCATATCGCGATGTAGATCGTTATTGCGAAAATACAAGGTGCAAGTTGTCATGGCCGCATTGAAGATGCAGACTAGGATATGGATAAGGGGTACAGAGAACTGCTTGAGTACTCTGTTGGAAATGCCGTCAGGGCCCGAGGCTTTTTTTGGGTGCAGGGCCTTGATAGTGTCAAAGACTTCGGAGGGCTCAATCGGATCAAGTGGGGAAGTAGGGGGTCGGGAGGCTAAGCGGTCAACCTCGCTGTTCACCGTATGGAGGTGAACAGGGTCGACGGGTTCGAGACTGGGCGAGCATTGAGATTCGAGGGTTTCAGCCAGGAAGTCGGCTTTTTCCTCGTCTTCGAATGCTGGAGGGTGATTGGGTCGGATAAGGGGAGGCATCGGAGCGAGAGCGTCCGCCTTCATGGAGCGAGCTAACCTCCAGTAGGCCAGATGGCTAGGCTCGATCCCCGAGAGCAGGCTCTCCCACTCACGATTGCGATGTTCTTTGATGCGCTCTCTCACCTCACGGTGCAGGGAGCGCATCAAGACTCTATTGTCGTTAGTGGGGCAGCGACTATGAAGTCTAACTGCAGCGTTAGCTTCAGTCATCAGCCGTCTGATATCATCTGGCAAGGGGCCCCGGTGGTCATCCACTACGGGCACCTGCTTTGATGAGTCTCTGACTGAGTTTGTGATATGTCTGGTAAGGGCGTCAACCGCTACCGTAATATCACCAGATGTCAGAATGACAGAAGGGATCCTATCTAAGTCAGTCGAGTGCGCAGACTTGAGAGCTTTCTCAAGTTTATGCCACTCTACCACCGTCTTGGTGGCAGGGGGCTGGTCAGTGGGAGGGCCGAGTAAGAGCATTACCGGTCGATGATCGGAATCTAGCTCATGTATAACTTCAATTAAGCGCAGCCGGAGGGCTACGTTTTTGAGAAGAGCAATGTCAAGGAGCTCAGGAGGAGTAGAAGTAGGGAAGCGAGTCATGCCCCTAGGGGCAATTATGTCGAAATTAAGGGGTTCAACTAGGCTTTCTAGCTGTTTGCCTTTGGAGTTCGTCGTGGTACTATTCCACATGACGTTTTTGGCATTGAAGTCACCCGCCAAAATGACGGAGCTTCCTAGACTGAAAAGGGTTTGCAGGTCACTCTCGAGGTGAGCGAGGCTTGCCGGGAGGGACGTAGCAGGATGCAATAATGACCGAGGAATGCCCGGTCATTGCTAGCCTGCAGACGGAGGCTTCTATGTAGGTCAGAGGAGGGGGATCAAGAGGCATGCAATGTAAGCCTCGGCTGCTCTGACGAGCGCCTTTCACTTTATCCCTACTCCGCGGCCGACCGTCACGCGACCATACAACACACAGACGAAAAAGTTTGAGACGATGTAATAAAAGTTTAACTTTAAATAGTAATCCACTACAAAATAACTACAAAAACTTTAGCTATTGACGGATTCTCCAAGGTGTCCAGATGCTGGGATCCAGCTGGCCGTACAGTCAGGCTGTACGGACCTAGATAAATGCTCATAACTTCTAAACTGTTGAACTACAAATTCAGGGAATATGATTTTCGGGAACTAGAAATTCTTAGCTATAAGTTGACATGGAAACCCTGGAAACCAGATCCCTAGCGAGTGGGGCCCAACGCACAGTGTGTCCCGTAGAACAAGCCAGGTGGACAAAATTCATAATCAATTTCCTAGAATTTAAGAACAGTTTTCAGTAAACAACACCCCCCCACCCCCGATTCCAGGAATTGTTTACATACCACATTCCAGATCGATTAGTCATAGGGTCTCAATGCTAGGTAATAAGTTAATTGCAATTTAAAAAATAGGTCAGTTGCATTTTTGTGACAAATGCGACAACATCTCCTGTGGTTGTTTATTTTAAAGTGAAAAGTTTTAGTGATGGATTTTATTAACGAAGGTATGTATTTCACTTTTATAAAATTATAAACTTTCTGCACCGTTTTATAATTAATATATATTTGTTTGAAAACACGCATATTTTTTTTGCATATTTTTGTATCATTTACGTTTTTGAAAGCTTGAAAAAATAATGTACACTCATGTACCCCCCCCCCCTGTACTTCCTATATATTGTAGATACACCTTCTCTTATTAGAATCATACTAAGTATTTTCAGCAGAGTCGAGTCGAACACTGATTTTTTTTATTTTTTCAGATATCGTGAACTCTATTACAAAAATGGAGTTATTTGACGAGTGGCTTAAATACCACAAAGTTGTAAGGAACGATCGTCTTTTTGACTTCATTTCTTCTAAATTTAATTTTGGTGATATAACTGAAGAATCTAGAAGAAGAATTAAAACGACAATAGCGACCTTTTCCTCAAAAGTTGCCTCAAAATGGGCTACGTCAGGAAAATCAAAGGAGGACTTTTTGAAAAGGAATAAGACGTGGATTGAGGGCACGGACGTTGAGTTTCACGTTATTCGCGTTCATTATGCTGAACCACAACCGTCTACCTCAGCTGGAAGGCCAAAGAAAAGCTTTGGAGAGTCTTATTTAAGATCAAAAAACGGAAAGTAGATGAACTTGTACAATCGCGTAGTGCAAGTGAACTAATAACTGCTGCTGAAGTAGTAGCGCGTTCATCTGGACAACGAAATGTTGCCAAAGTGTTAAAAGACATAAGTGAATCTCCAGAGTCTGCTAATGTTTGTCTAACAACTAAAAAATCCGCTTCTAGGCAAGTTTATAGACCATTGAACGGTGACGAAGGTTTGGCATATTATATAGATTCAAAATCCACCACACACACCAACAAACAAACAAGAAAGTGGACAATGAAAGTAGGACATCATCTGTTTCCATCGTATAAGTGCGTACAAAAGTCGAAGCGTGCGTGTTATCCTCCTGAAGAACTTATTAGTATAACTGAGTCCAGTGCTGAAATCAATCTTCAAGCCATATTAAATAAAACCGTAGAGCCCCTAGTAGAAGCACAAAAAGAGTTGATCGAAAGCTTGCTTCCTTGTTCATCTGAAGATTATCTTTTATCGGAAACTTCTGATGAATCCGATATGGATGATTAGTTGTTTTTGTATATGTTATTATATAAACGAAATTTTACATTTCGTAAAAATAAGGCTGACTCTCTATTTTTTTTATTTATGTGTGATAGTTATTGTAATATTTGTTGTATATAGTAGTTTAATAATATTTGTTGTTTATAGTAATTTTAGTTGGGTGAATAATTATTTTTCTGTAAATTTATAATATGCATTTATATAATAATAAGTTTTTTATTTTTTATTTTGCGTTTTTATTATAATAAACACTAACTGTTATCATATAAGTACTATAACGATATACTATATTTACATACAATTACGAAAATCAGGAAAAATAATTTTGTCCACCTGGCTTGTTCTACGGGACACACTGTGCAACGGTCTGATGTCAATCGCAAATAGAGATAGAACAATGACACTTTGTCCTGCTCACACATACACATTTTGACGTCGTGTCATCTCATTTTCTGAAATATTATTATTTTATGAGTTCGTCTATCTCATATTCTCTGTCTAGATTAGATTAGATTTGATAATACTTTATTGCACACCACGAAACAAATACATATAAAAAAAAACAACTACGTAAATCTATGGATACAATTGGCGGTCTTATCGCTAATTAGCGATCTCTACCAGACAACCTTTGGATGGAATGGACTGTGTAGACATTACCTGGGGTGTACCTGACATACTACATGTATCTACTTACATACTAATACTAATTATATAAAAATAAAAAAATATAATACTTGCATAAATGAAAACTACATGAATCTAAATAATAACTACTCATAATAATTCATAGATACATACTTAGACTTATTTAAGAAACCAATAATTAATAATAAATACATATATATTTAGCGACAAATACTCAGATAGTGTTCTCTGAGCATACGTTTAAAAATGGCAAGTGACTTGGCACATCTGATAGCCACCGGCAGCGCGTTCCATAACCGGACAGCCTGCACTGTAAAAGACTTATCAAAGTAGGAGGAGGAGTGTACAGGTGTCCTGAGTTGGAGTGTGTCAGATGAACGCAAGGATCGAGGATTGGATTGATAGAGGAAATGGAAGCGTTCTTTAAGATAGGAAGGTGAGGAAGGGTTGAACAGGATGTTATATAAATGCTGAAGGATGTGAGTATCCCGGCGAAGGCGTATGGGTAACCACTTGAGCTTACTGCGAAATTCGGACACATGGTCATACTTCCGCAAGCCGAAGATGAACCGGATGCCAAAGTTTTGCAAGCGCTCAAGTTTATCTAGTTGCTGTTCAGTGAGATCTAGATAAGAAGCATCAGCATAGTCTAGTATCGGGAGAAGAAGAGACTGCGCGAGCGAAATTTTAGTGGCAGTCGGAAGGAAGTTACGCAATCTCCTAAGAGAACCCGCTGAGGCAAACATCTTACGGCTGACTTCAGATATCTGAGGTCCCCATGACAGTTGCCTGTCTATGAGAACGCCTAAATTTTTCACCGTCTCACTCTGCTTAACGTAGGTTCCATCAAATATAATTTGTGGAAGGCAAGACCAGTCTATCCTCGATATCATCCTAGAACCCCCAACGACGATTACTTGAGTTTTGAGTGGGTTAACTCTAAGACCATGTGCCTTGCTCCAGTCCAGAATACGGTCTAGGTCAAGGTTTATTCTATATATAGCTTCAGGCAGCCGCTCTACTGTATCTTGTGTGTAAATTTGAAGATCGTCTGCATAGAGGTGGTAGGATGAAGTTAATTGTCTACGGAGTGATCAATGCTTTATTCATTTATGTACTGTTCAAAGGCAAAAAAACTTTTAAAATGTCAATGTTCTTATGTGAATGAAATGTCAGTGTCATAAACATGACACTAGTGACGTCAGCGAGCGCGACTGCATTTTTCTCATTATTTTTATTTCGTAATTTCAACTATTTTCTATAGTTTAATGGCTGGTACAATCTACAATCGATCATCATACATTTAGGGTAACACAGGAATGGATAACCAGTATTACTACAAACTGATGGCGAGTTACCTGTCGAAACGAAACTGCGATGAGTCTTTCATGAGGTATTTCTTCGGCAAGAACTCTACAAAAAAGACACCCGAGGAGCTGGAACGTGCCGATGAGAGGAAGCGGCGTCTGCAACGCGAGCGCTCGCGCCGCTACCGCGCATTGAAGAACGCACGGCGGCAGCACGAGGGCGGCAGCGGCGGAGGCAAGGACGACGCGGACGCCGCGCGCAGCAAGCCGCTCGCGCCCTCGCCCGACGATGAGCTGAGCGACGGTGACGAGCCCCCCACGCTGTGCCACCTCATGTACGACGCGTCCTCCGACTGCGCGTCCGACGATAACTCGGCGCACTCGGCTGCCGAGCTGAAGGAGACTCCGCTGGCGCGCGACTTGTCACTCACGCTTGCGGAGCTGCTGAGCGCGCCCAACACCGAGCTCGACTACCCCACGGTGCACAGCCTCATGTTCCACTGGCTGCAGACGTAACGCGGCCTTCCGCGCTCGATGACGCTCCGCTCTCTCGGGATCAGGTGTAGGTAATGGTGACATATCCACTTTGCTCGTAAGTTCTTTATACTCTTATACAATCGCCTGGTGGAACCGTGAGGCGGCTCAACATATCGGATCGCTTGAAGTGTAATGTTACATCACGCATGTTCACAGAACCGTCCTGCTGTATAATTAGTTAGATATTTTGTAAGTTTATGTGTACAGCAGTGCTCACATCCTTGCAAAACACTATTATTGCATTTAAAGTACCTAACAGGCATTTTTAAAAAACAATATATAGGTACATATTCTGATAATACATTTTATGTTTTTTCACAAAGCTTTGTTTACAATGTAGTAATGGAATGGAATGGCTGTAAACAACAAAACAATACTATATCAAATCAATACATTAAGTTGCAAGAGGTGTAGCCATGAGCATAAGTTTTATTAGTGTTAGAAATATGTAATAGATATGAAATAAATACTTTGTGTTGGTGACGTAACTAAGTAATTGTTTTGTTTGTAATGTATGTGTAGAGTATAGAGCTCAGTGCAGGTGTTGCTGACAATGGATTATCATTATGTTTTGTTGAATTCATCTGCAAGTGATTTACTTACTTAGAAGCTTGTCTATGATTAATTACTTTTTTATAAGTGGCAAGTTCCAGAACAGGTTGAAGCTGTAGAAACTAAGATGTAAATAGATGCACTTGTTGTTAATGCCCATTTTATAGGCAGCACTGTGAACCGGATGGTACTAGGAGTAAGCTTATCTTAAAAAAATATATTATATGTGAATAATTCCAAACCACTTCATCATCTTGGTTCTGTATGAATTCATTTATTAGATTATGATTTTATGTCATAACATAACTTCAACTGTGAACCTTGTAACTGCTAGATTTACACATCATTTGAAGGGCATCTGGCAGAATGTAGTTGTCACTTGTAATGTGCTGGTTGCATAGAATGTAACGAATGCTGGACGCACTGCCCTCAGGTGGTCACTTGTTGATAGATTATTCCACTAGACAATAAGTCGTTATTAAGTTGCCATATCCTAATATTTAGATACTCAACATATACAATATATATGCATAGAAAAGTAAAGAGTATTAAATACTTACCTATAGTTTGTGATACTGATGAATTTACATCTTGTGTGAAGTGTAACTATGATAAGGTAGCAGGTAGTCGCTATCGGTAAGGGAGTGGGAGATGTGTGGCGTCAGGTAGCAGGCATGCCTGCTGCAGGTTTTCTATTCATTTTTATTGGATTTATTTGTAAATTAAAATGTAATGATTGTAACATTCCCAAGTCAGTAAATAATAGGTACATTAAGTATTTACTGCTATTAGAATGATAGTGCTGCATTTATGTGCAGGTACTTTGTTATAAAAATTATCTGGTTTGTCTGCAATATGCCTGCTACATAATCATTATTGTAATAGTTTTTAAAATCATTCATGTTGTAAGTTGAGCTCCTCCCCAGAACTGAACAGAACTGCTGAGAAGTGCAACAACTTTTGATCAGGCAATGTAATTCCTTTGTGTAGTGTGCTTCTGTCCTTGCTAATGTCTGTTTAAAATGGTATAAGTACTCAGCAGCCAGCGTGGAGGTAGCTAGATAGTGAATAACCACCATGAAAAGATATTAGACCCCGTTCTCTAGGGTGATTATTGACATTCATATAATAGTGTTTGTGGCCATTATAATTTTTAGTGTCATAAAATTATTTAGTTTTTAATATTTTGCTTGTGCCTTACAAATACTGTGTAATGTTAAGATTTTAATTGTAGAATTTATTTTAGTGCATAATCATTTTTACTTTAGCAGTCCAGCAACCATCATAATTGTTACGAGGTATTCAGCAGGTATCTACAAAGGTACTTCAAATTATTTTGCTAAGTTCATAAATTACTACTTGGGTGCGTAATACAGGATCAGCCGGCAATTTGTAGACCGAGAAACATGTAGGTACTTAATGAACCTACCGCTTTATTTATCTATGGTCAGCATTAATGGTTTATTTGATCATTAATTGTAGTATGATTGTGACATTGTCCACACTTGTTGCTTTGGCAGCACTAAGGATTGTCTGTTTTGCTGCCAGACGAAGGGATCAACATACATAAAGTCGTGCAACTAAAGGCCTCTACAAACCAAATTCATAATAAACGACGGCGCGCGGCGGCGGCGGCGGCTTTGGGGTGTAGAAAGCTTTAGTTAGGTAGGTGAAGTATAGGCAATTCCCAACATTGAGGTAATCTCTGAGAGCAGCTAGTCACAGAGAGTCTCGCGGATCGGTGGCGTCCATCGTGCGCGTGCGCGTTCCTCCGCCCAGCGATGCCTTGAACATTCTATAGTTAGAACTAACGCTTAGTTAGGTATTGTAAGTTAGTGCCATATTAAAAGAGCTTCCTGTCTATTTTTAAAAAGTGTTTTATTAAATATACCTATCCCTCAACCTGACAGGTACCGCACCTACGTACCAATCATACATTACCAAACACCAACAAACTCTCGCATGGATTGTTCTGCGGAGCTGACAGGCGATGCGATCTGACGAAGACGACCGACGCCGCCGTTCGGCGCGGGCGTGCATCGTCCTTGCTTGCATTCGTATTCGGTAGTCTTGTCTGCGCCTACACACTATATTTCAACTTGCTTACATGGCATTCAATGCCAACCAGTTACGCCTACATTAGATCTTAATTCACCGAGCGAAGCGAGATCTCCAAATCAACTTGGGCAAATCGGCGTTGTATGTATGTTTGTTTGTCCGAAGATAACTTTCGAAGCGTTTGCTTTGTTTTTATTTATTACATTATTAATTATGTAAATCAGTCTTCATTGTAGACCGCAGTTGAAGTAGCTTCCATCTTGTAATATCTGCAGGAGCTAGTCCTTCACCGCTTCCCCCCGCAGCCGGGCTTGCCCCCCGGCGGCGGGCGACAACTGGTCTTCTTGGAGCAGCCGCGCGCCGCCGCCGCGCTCTACAGCACCCACAACGCGCACCACCACAATATAGGTGGGTAGTGTTGGCACAATTCTAGTGTGACTAAATAAGCTAAAAATGTTGGGGGGTTGTTCAGATATTGGGGTTCAAGCAAAAAAAAAAAAAGTCTATTAGGTCAAATTAAAAGTTACATTAGTACATTTTGACCCTGTTTTTATTTTTAGTTTAATCTTTGCAGTTTTTGAATTATTAGCCGTAATAAAAACTGAACTTTGACGAAATTCACACAGAAATTTGGTATGCATGTAGCTATAGTGACACAAATATAGGCAAAAGTCTGAAATCCAGAATAACTGCACTACCTACGTAGGTATGTATCAAATTTCACGATGATCGGATCAACACTTCGAAAGTTGTCCTCGGACAAACAAACATAGGTAGGTACATACAACGCCGAATTGGTCAAGTTGATTTAAGGATCTCGCTTCGCTCGATCAATAATTTTCCAATCATAATAATTACAGATTTTTCACTTTGCAAACTTCGGAGATAATGGGGGAACGGTATTTTAACGACACTTTTTTATCATTTCCTTAAAAGACCAAGAATTTAATTTAATTTATTTTCCAGTGTAGTGTAGGTACCTACATTATATAACACTAAGTTACGTCAAATTCAGAATTTATCAATAGCAATTGTAATAAAATTAACGATAAAGTAGCTCAAACAGACAGGTATCGGGACTTATTATAGGTATACCACAAAGAATGTCAACTAAAAATAAGAAAAACTGAGAGCTGCCTGCGCCCAATTTTTTATTGCTTAAGTAGTTAGGTACCGATTACCTACATGATTCACATAATTTTATAAAATAAGTTCATAATTCTTTATTGTTCGTGAACCTAGGTAGGTACATATAGAACTATACTATTCTAGGTTCTGACATATAAGCGTACAAACATTTATTTAACAATTACATAATACAAAAGGTATTTATCTTAATAGTATGTACACATACAATAATTCAACATACATTTACTTGCATACATATTTGCTTATTATATGTACTACTTAAACATGTGTTTTTTTCTATAGGTACTTACTAGACGATCTACACTGGACAGTAAATAAACCGGGCCACCCGCTACTATGGAATTCTGATTCGATTTTCTCAAAAAGTATAAAACTTACGAGTACATATAAGTTACACCTACAGAAAGTGTTTCATTCCGTCCCCTTGCTCGGATTACTGCTAGCATCTTCGAATTCATCGATCTCACGAGCCTGACGATGAAAATATGAAATCTTGAGGAACTGCATTCCACTCCTCTTTAATTGCGATTCGCAGCTCTGGAAGTCTTGATGGAGCAGGTACCCGGGCTCGAACCCGACGTTTTAGCTCATCCCATAAGTGCTATATCGGATTACTCAAACACTATGGTGTAACGGATAAAGCCTTAAGCCTAATCACATCCTATCTTTCAAATAGAAGCCAAAGGGTTGCAGTCTCAAATGTGAAATCTTCGGGTTCAATAGTGGAGCTGGGGGTTCCACAGGGATCTATCCTAGGTCCTTTCTTGTTCCTAGTATACATACAATTGCACGCATGCATGTTGAGTTATGTTAGTTATACGACATGTGAAACTTCTTGACTGCCAAGCGTAATACTTTATCATATGCAAATGCGTAATTTTAGAGATAGAAAACGAACAATTGATCTAGCATGATTACAATGCTAAAGAACTGCGTAATTACCATGTATATCAATGACTTGCCCTGTATGATACAAAAGCAAACGAAAGGCGAAGTTGCTGATGATACATCCTTACTTATTAAAACTAAAAGAGGGATCTCGGACTTAGGCGAAGTCAATAATGTTCTAGCCATGATTTCAAAATGGTTTTCTGTAAATATCTGGTGCTAAATCCTACAAAAACAAAATTTATTACGTTTACTCTGCCTAATGTATATCATAAGATAAAATTAATGGATGATAGAATTGAACCTGTGAATTCCACAAAATTTTTGGGAATCATATTAGATAGTAAGCTACAGTGGGGACCTCATATTGCTAAACTAGGAGGTAAGCTGAGTTCAGCAGTTTATGCAATTCGAGAGGTTAGAAAATTGACGCATGTATCTACTGCTAGACTTGTATATTGTGCGTATTTTCATAGCCTTATGAGCAATGGAATTTTATTATGGGGTGCTGGTGCTGACAGCAATGCAATCTTCTTTCTCCAGAAACGGGCCATTCGGGCTATATACAGGTGTCTCAAAAAATAGTGTCAAGCGAAAGTCCAGAGATTGAACACCCCTTGGGGTACCCGAATCACCCCCATGTATGTTCCGCGATTTTTTATAGTTTTCGAGTTATGAATTTTTTTCCGAATTTTTGAAAATTTTCGACTTGAACAACTTAAAAAACTCTTTAAAATAAAACAGAAAACTTTCTTGAGTTTTTGTTTTTACTACTGAATTTTTATAAGTTGTTATTTTATGCATATAATAATCAGCTACGTGACTTTGATGAAAACTATGAAAATGTTGGTGTAAAGTCATAAAGTTACATTCGGTGGATTATGACTTAAATTTTCAACTTTAAATTAAAAATCTTAACAAGTGATTTCATGGTTCCTAAATAAGTCTTAAGAATTTTCCAGACTTTCATAATCATTAAAAAAAGTAGTACCTACTTAATGGGTTACTTTGGGCGAAAATCGGCCTTCAAAGACGGCGAGGTGGAAAATTCTTAAAATTAGCTATCTGATTAGCAAATAGATTTTGGCCATTTTATCATTCCTAAGCTTAATTCGTTTGTTAACTAACCAAAAATGACTGCAGGGAAGCTTTTTAGAGCTTTTTTTTCAATGTTTAATTTAAGTTCTATTAATTTTGCGCAATGTGTTCTCACCCATGATCCGGATCGTAAACGTGGGCACAAATCTTTTACCTGTAATAACAATAGGCCGATAAGAGACCGAATTATCGCTATGTCTGTAACTCTCCTAGGTGACAACAGAGCAGCGCGCAACCGAAGCTTTATTATGTTTTTGTATTCAAGATGCATTCTCGGAATTTACAATTTGAGTTGCAGTTGGGCCATGAGCATGACAAAGTGATGTGGAGGGGGTTGTGGCGCGAGGGTTGATCTGATCTATTGTGTTCTGCTGGGCCAGTCGTTTGCCTGCCTCGTAATCGTAATCACATTCAAAGTATATTATAACATCAATGACTTTATCTTAAGACTCAGAAATTTGGAATGAATAGTTTTAGTTTTGACAAAGCCCTGTACAGCTGCAAAATTTGTATTTTATTGGACAAGGCCTTTTTACAGCCACTTTAATTTTAATAAATTTTTAAGGTTTATTTTTATATTTATAATAGTTGACAAATCCCCTATACAGCTGCATCTTTCACTTTATGCTTTTATGTTTGCATTTATTTGTAACATGACGTAACTAAGCGTTCCTAGTGATTCTAAAGTTTGAATAAATGAATGTCTAATTAAAGTTCGAGCTTCGAGCTCGCCAGTCCATCGTACGAATGCCGACGTCGCGTAGATACTGGGTCACCACATGAGCAACATGAGACCGTGCATTATCATGCATCAACATATCTTGCGCAAGGTACCACATGGTCTTCGAGGAAAACAGAAGAAATCGTTAGCACTGTGTTTGTTGCTCGATTACAATGTGAGTTGACGGTACTTTAGAATAAATGTATAGTCATTTTAATCAACATGAAACACACTTTCTGTAGGTATAACTTTCATGGTTGTAAGTTTTATACTTTTTGAGAAAATCGAATCAGAGTTCCAAGGTAGCGGGTGGCCCGGTTTATTTGCTGTCGAGTGTATTTTGCATTGGAGCCCGTAATTAATAGATAGGTAATTTATATTGCATCTACCACCCTACCGGAGGTAGGTACGTAGATGCCTATAAAATACAAAAAATACTAAGTATCACATTATTTATTAAATATTTACATACATAGTAGGTACATTATTTAACTAACTTACAGTATAGTCATAACTAGAGTGTGTACCTACCTACCTATAATAAGATATCGTAATATGTTACGCCTAGAAACGGTGTAAGTTTGGAATGATAAAAAATGCTGCACCGTTTCTAATCCCCATGCCAATAGAGGAAAGGGGATTTACTTCGTCACCGTAAAGTACCGCGTCTTAGAGAGGCTTTCTTTCAGTTAAATTATTATTGGAATCGGTTCTGCAGTTTCTGAGAAAACCCCCTTTATACAATCATAGGGACCTCTACTAACTGTACATCTTAGAGTAAGGTCACACATAACAATTATGTACATGATCGTAGTAGAATCACGAGCTTAGCAAGAGATGAATAAACCTCTCGAGGCGCATAGGCACAGCATTATTATAACACTACCTTGGTCCGGTAAACAATCTACTCATAGCTAAATGCTTATACAAATGAATAGGTACGTCCGTCGGCGTCGGTCGTCGCGTGGAGCAGTTGGCACGCATGCTTGGTTCGGTAGTCGCATGCGAGGAATGCGCGCCGCGCCGGAAGCCAAGACACCGACCGCGCTGTGCTAAGGTGCCCTCTCATAGTGATTTCGATGGTTGAGCTAGCTAAGATAATCGATTTAAAACCTCGCCTCGCTCGCCCCAACTAAGCTAGATTCTTTGGTATCCAAATACCAATTGTGTGCAAGTGGTAAGTACCTGACTACCGTCAAAAGGAGATAACGTCACTAGGTGCGAGTGTGCAATGGAGGTGTCATTTAATCAACGATAGATAGGTAAGTATTTATAAGTGTTTGTCCGATGGTTCGTCGTCGTCGGTCGGGCGCAATAACTCTACAAGAATGAACATATTAATGACTACGATGTGCAATCATTCGAGTGGAAACTACTGTAAATCGGTGTAAACGATGCGTACATGTTTTCATTTAACTGTAAAAGTTAATTAAGTGGGGTAATGAATGCGGCGAGGTTCCGAGTGGGTGCGGGCAGCGGAGTGCGGCCGCGACGTCGTCGGTGTCGGCCGCGGAGTGCGGACAGCGCCGCCGCCCACGCCACGGCCCCGCGCGGCTATAGTGTAGCCCGGCCTGCAGTCCTCCTCCTGTCGTCCCGCGCGACTCCTCGCTCACAAGTCACGCGAACGATGAAATCTTGCACCATGTACAAAATCACCTACGTCACCAAGAAGAAACAGGTAAGGTACCGCGACATTTACCAGTAAACATTTTGACTAAAACGCTGCGCTGTCGCCGCCGTACCATATGCATATAGAGTTGATATCACCAGCGAAATCTAGCCGCGTCCCGGTCCGTCCGAGGCCGGCCCCGCAGCGCGGCGGCCACGGAGCGCGCCAGCGGGAAGGCTCCCCCGGGCGCCGAGCGGGCGCAACGGCCGCGGTAGTCGTCTGCGTTCAGTGAGTAGATCATGGCACCGCGCAAGCCGGTTGCTTTGATAAAGACTGCCTTCTCCATCACGCTCTGCGGCGTGTCGTACGAGAGCCACTCGGCGCCGCGGTACAGGTAGGGCGCGCGCGCTTCCGCGTCCCACCGCACTGTGACGTCACCCGGGTGCGCCTCCTCGAAGGCGCACACGGCAGGGTAGTCCACGAAGCCGCCCCCGCCGACCGAACCGAAGCCCGAGGCAGGGCTGCCCACGCCGTGATTCTCCTCGTTGACCAGCTTGAATGAGTGCCCGTAGGTGGGTATTCCTACCACCATCTTATCTCTATCAAGACCTTTGGATTGATACATGTGAATGGTGTAATTTATGTTAAGAGTGGCCAAATACAGCTCCTCGGACGATCTCGCGTACAGTGGTGAATTGAAACCAGTAAAGGGAGTAAATTTAGTGTAGTAGTGAAAATCATAGGTCATTATGTTGGCAAAGTCCACATACAGGTTGATTTGGTCCACATCATATGCCACATCTACTATGGTCTGCTGAGCTGCGATTGCCACACTTAATATGTAGTCCTTTTTTTCTCTAATAAATTCCATTCTAATCTCTCGAAGCAGCTGGGAGAAGTGCTGTCTCTCTCTGGTCGATAGTCCCATCTCGTGCAACACGGGAAACTCCCAATCTAAGTCAATTCCATCAAGGCTGTATTCTTTTAAAATTTTCTTCATGGATTTAATAAATATTTTTCTGGTAGCGTGATTAACAACCATTTCTGAGAACCCATTGTGTTCTCCAGCTCCTCCCACAGAGAGCAATATTTTTAACATTGGGTTTTTTAGCTTAAGTTTGACTAGTTCCTGCAAAACGTCGTATTGAGAGTGTTCAAGGTAAATGGAATTGTTAAGGAGTCTTGCGAAGGCGACGTTGATGTGCGTGCAGAGGTGCGGCTGGATATCCGCCGGCATCAGCTGCGCACTGCTGTTGTCGCTCGGAGTATTGTAGTAACATGATATCACTTTCTCTCGATCAGCGCGCGCTGACATGTCCGTGGAAACAAAACAATATTTGATGACTTGCCTTGTAGCTGGTCCTAACTGTGTCAGCGTGAGAATACTGATTATCGCCACGGTAGCGAGTGCACTCGCCCACGGCCACAGTTTCCTAGAATAATCATGTCCGACGGTGATTATATCTTGATCTCGATAACCTTGGTTGTCTCCAAGTTTGGTATAATCTAACTTCATAGCATATAGTCAACATATACCATATAGGGCGACAACAGTTATCGTCGTTGAAAGATAATTCCGCTTTATAACAGAAAAGTAAAATTTAAATCGTTATTTACAAACAAAATAAATCACAAAACAAACACTAAATAGCTAGCATAGCAAGCAGCGGAGAGAATAATAATCACTACGGCAAGCAGCACAAACAAAAAAAAAACAAAACAAAATAACCAGTGTTGCCAGCGGGCTCTAGTCAAAAGTAACCCTAGAGTGATACAAAAGTAACCTTTTATAATTTTTGAGGCGCAACACTTTGCCTAGTTTTACGTTCTAACTGAACTGACGAATATTTTTTTATATTTAAATTCAGTCGAATCGTCACCAAAACAACACAACTATATCCAGGCAGCAGCCTGTTCAAGTTCTACATTTTCAAACAAAATAAACCAAAATGATAGATCGAAAGGCAACAATCGAAACATTTAAGTTTTAGAGTACCTACTTGTTTCCCATCGTGTCGCCAGGCAGCAGCGGACCGAATGAGATACAAAACTCAAAGCTTCTAAACACTTTAGCTGATAACTAAAGAGATAAGAAATGTAAGTTAAGGCAATGTTTCTCTCAAGTGTCGATCTGCCGATAACGGCAAGTGCTAAAAAAATATCCTACGTGTCAGGTGGACGCCCTGGTAGCACACGACTCCGCCGTTATTTCAAAACTAACGTACTTGTTTATCTCTTTCATTCTTGTAGATGATTATTGATTGAGCGAAGCGAGATCTCCAAATGAACTTGGGCAAATCGGCGTTGTATGTATGTTTGTTTGTCCGAGGATAACTTTCGAGGCGTTGATCCGATCATCGTGAAATTTGATACATAGGTAGGTAGTAATGGCACAATTTTGGTGTGACTAAATATGCTAAAAATGTTGGGGTTCAAGAGGGGTAAAAAAATGAAAATGAGACTATTACGTCAAATAGGACGTTAAATAAAAGATCTTCATTAGGACATTTGAACCCCGTTTTATTTTTAGTTTAATCTTTGTAGTTTTTGAGTTATTAGCTATAATAAGAACAAAACTTTGACAAAATTTACAGGGTACACCAGTGACCCCACCATGCTGAAATTTGGTATTCGTGTTGTAGCTTTAGTAACACAAATATAGGCAAAAGTCTGAAATCCAGAATAACTACAATTTGTACCCCTAATAAAATAACCAATTGACAAGAACCTCCGTTACCTCTAATTTGAATGAAACTGTAAGTCAAATAGGTTGGTTAATAATTTTGTGGCACTAACTTATTTTATTAAAGATTATGGCCGGCATGCACATAGATCACTAAACGTATTTAGCGACTAAACATGTACGTAACATGACTTTGACGTATTTGTATGATTTGACAACTCCTTATATCATATTTAGCCACTATAAAAAAAAAATACGTTTTGGCATCGTTGTGCAAATCGCTCTAAGACTAATACTTATTTTGTGAGATTCGCGAGATCTCAGTTCGGGGCGAACCACTAGTTTATAACAGACAAGGATAGTTAATAAATGTACCAACTTAATTAAAACTCCAATGACCAGAAAATTTGTCAGGGTTCTGAATCTTAGACATTTTTCTTTAAAGCATGGCATTTTGAAGGAACTTTAATTTGGTGGTCTACCTATGAAATTATAACGACTGATGGTTTTACAATATACTTATGTCTTTTATTTTTTATTTAATTCGTTTTATAAATGCAAGCACTGACTGACGACATCGAATCTTCACGAGTGTGTAATTGATCTGTCATTGCCTCCCGATGTCACACAGCGTAGAGAGGGGACATTTCTCTAGTGCGGGATAGTGCCCGTCCAACACTCCTCCTCACGAGCTCCGCACTCATGAGAGGCCAAGACATCCCCGTAACATCTGAAGCCTTGGTCCAGGGATTCCTTTCGTTAGAATGTCAGCCTCCATATCCTGGGTTTGTTTGTAGTGGATGCTGAGTACTCCTTGTGTAACGCATTGCCTTATGAAATGCTGTTTGATCTCAATATGTTTTGACTTTCCACTGATGACAGGGTTATTGGACAGTCTCTGGGCAGCTTGATTATCACTGAATATTACAAAATTACTAATAGTAGTGCCCAGATCACTGAATAACATTTTTAGGTGAATGGCCTCCTTTGCAGCTTCGGTTAAGGCTACATATTCTGCCTCTGCTGTCGATAGGGCTACACATTTCTGTTTCTTAGCCTCCCAACTGATGCATCACCTGCGTACTTGAAACAGTATCCAGAATACGACTTTCGGTTCAGTTTGCAACCAGCCCAATCGGCATCAGCCATATACATGTTTTCATTCCTTTTTGTGTAACAAATTCCAATGTTTATTGTACCCTTTAGGTATCTCAATATGCACTTGACATTGGCACTTCAATCTTGTAAATCTTTGACTATGAATGAATGTCAATGTTAAAGTCAAAGTTCAGTCAAAAAAGAATAGTCGTAGAATTTATTTTGTTTTAGTTTATAGAACGATTTGATACTGGTTATTAAATTAATTTTGATACAAAATTTGGCTATTTTTCGACTGCCGTCCTTCGAGCCATGGACTCTCCATCCTTGAACCACTACGAGGAACAGCTGTACTCGATGTTCAAATCGTTCGACGTAAACAACGAGGAGGCCCTCAACGAGTCCGCCGTTCACGACCTGTGCGATGCTTTGCAGCTCGAGGAGCGCGGCTCCGCGCTCGTCGACTCCCTGTTCGAGAAGAGCGCCGGTCGCGTCACCTTCGCGCGCTTCCGCAGCGGCCTGCTCGCCGTGCTTGGAGACGAGGCGCCCGCCGCCTCGCGGCCGCCTGAGCCGCCGCCCGCACCCGCAGAGCCCGAGGCCGGAGCCAGCGGCGAGCTCGAGCCCAGGTTCGTATTCGGATCCAAGAGGTACGGGCGGCGCTCGCGTCCTGCGCAGGTCGAGCCCGGCTCACCGCGCGCCGCCTCCGCCTCGCGCCTCGACGCCTCGCGCGGCGTGCGTGCCCGGCCGCGCGCTCGCCGCTCCGCCTCCGCCATGGAGACGCGTGGCGAGGCGTCAGACGCGCCCGCCCTCGAGCACGACGCGCGCATCGACAGCGAGGAGGCGTTCGCGCTCTGCCGCGACCTGCGCATGCACGCGATCGATCGCCGCATCGTCGAGCGCATCTTCGAGGACGCGCCCGGGCGCGACACCACCGTCGGCGACTTCTTTGAGCGCCTCGACTCGACGCTGGCGCGCACTGTGAGCGGCATCCCGGACGAAGCGCCACTTGAGCTGGACGACGACGCGCGCGTGCCGGCCGAACGCCTCGTCGAGGAGTGGGAGCGCGCCGGCGTGCGCCGCCCGCGCCGCCTGCTCGCTTCCATCGGCCTCGCGGGGCACGCGCCTCGCGTCTCCTCGCTCGAGCGCGCGCTCGATGCCGAGCTGCGCGTGCATGGGGACGCGCCGGACTCGCGCGCGGAACTGCTGACGGGAGCGCTGGTGCTGGCGCGCGCGCGCGCCGCTGGGGCGAGGCGTCGCGCGAGCGCCGCAGAGGGCGAGCGTGATAAACTGCGCGCCGACGTTGCGGAGGCGAACGCGCGCACGGCGCTGCTGGCGCGCGAGGTGGATGAGAGCCACGCGCGCATCGAGGGCGAGCTGAAGGAGAGCCTGCGGCGCGCCGAGGCGCGGCACGTGGAGGAGGCGCGACGCGTGCGCTCCGAGACGGAGGCTGAACTCGAACGGTGGAACGCGGAGCGTGCGCACCTCGCGGCGGAGGCGACGCGACGCGGCGAGGCGGAGACGCGGCTGAGTGCAGAGGCGAGCTCGCTGCGCGCGCGGGTCGCTGCACTAGAAGAGCGCGCGGCGCACGCGGAAACGGCGCTGGAGACGGCGCGCGGCGTGGGCGCACGTCTGTCGGAGCGCGCTTCGGTGGCGGAGGCGCGGGCGCTGTCGGCGGAGGCGCTCGCAGCGGAAGCGGAGACGGCGCGGGCGCGCCTGGCGTCGCTGACGCGCGAGAACCGGCGCCTGCAGGACCGCGCGGACGAGTTGGTGGCGGCGCTGGAGGCGGGGCCCGCGCCGCACCGGCCCGACCGCGCCGCGGATGCTAACTTGTCGACCGAGCTGAGCGCTCTGCTAGCAGCGGACACGTTGGAGGTGAGATCGGTTTGAGATTCGCTTCACTCTTAGATAACATGATTTGGTTTGTGAGCATCTGCTTCAAGATCCTGCGCTCATACGATGAATGAACTTGTTTTTTCAGGAGGCTGATGAGGAGAGTGAACAGAGGAGCGAGAGGGAGGTGAACGCGGCGCCGACGGAGCGCAGTGCGCAGACCGACCCCTTGGACAGGGACGAGGAGCGCGAGCGACTACAAGACCTTGTCAAGTGAGTGCATACTGCATGCCCCAACCTTTTGACGTGAATACGTTTTCAAAATTGCTTCCATAGTGGGAGGCAATTCAAAAAACGAATGATATCAAAATCGGGGGATACAGTTTGATGTTGCAGCTACATATCTATCATCTCCATCCAAAATTTAATAAACACCACTATTTAAAATGTAAAATAGCGTATTTTATATTTTGTATAGAAAATATTACTGCTATGTTCACGTATTCACGTACAACACACGGTCGTGTCCATGACAGAAAGCATTGCTTCATAGGTCATGCACACGCACCTTAGAAACGAGCCCTGCGTCCATCAACTAGAGGCATACAGGTGTAAAGCCTCATGTTCCTGTAATTTTACCGGCAACCATACCCTTCAAACCGAAACACAGCAATGCTGCTTTGCTACCCCTGCCGAGCACTTTCTCAAGGAACTCTACTACTCTTAAAACTCTACTACTTACTAGATATCTCTAAAAAATTAACCTATTCTATTTGCCTCCATTCAGTATCTACTGTTGCAACTATTAGTTAGCAAATACATTTTTAGGCTAACAAACATACATGATCCAAGGGGCCATTCATTAATTACGAAAGGGTCTCCAGGGGGAGGGGGGTTATGAAAATCTATACATGCCCTCATCTTGGGGGAGAGTGGGGTAAAACCCATTCTTACGTAATATTTTACAAGTCGAAATTTATTATTATAAATCTATTTCTATTTCGGATGATGAATGATTTTCTTCATTCCATAATGTAGAAGAAGATGAGGTGCCAATAGACGTGCCAGATGAAGTTTATTATGTCCATATTAGCAAAGGAAACGCATTAATTCGATAGGATTCGTTTATTCAGCTAGGGAGCTGTGTGCAAAGTAAAGATGGCCGAACGATCTATATCTACCTACCTATATCCACTTTATTATGACATCAACAAAGTAGAACAGTGACCATAGATTATAAATCTCTGTGTATGACATACCTCCCCCCTAAGTAAGTATAAAGATACATATTTTAATGATTTACAATAAACAAAAAACGTAACTACTATGTGACTCTCATTAAACAAAAATATAAATTCTTCTAAAATTACACACTTCACATAGCTCATACGAGTAGTAGGTAACTAACATAAATACAGATTATCTCTAGAATGATGTAGCCTCTGATATGGAGATTTGGCATGTTCTGTTAATTTATTTTTAATCTTTCCTGATGCCTCATGGGGTGTTCCTGTTCTTGGTCTCCCCAGCATATCTGCCCATTGATCTGCCTTAGGAATCTCTATGATTCTACCAGATTCGTGGCTATCTTGCAACTCCATATCTTCCTCCATTCTGTCTGTATCTTCAGGTTGTACCGTATCATCCGGTGTTGGAACTGCCCCTATTCTCTCTCCCTCCTCATGCCTAGATTCTACCTAGGTTTTTTAATTAATTGGTTCATATGATGATTAACCACTGAACCATCATCGGTTTCAATTCTGTAACTTGATGGTCCCTTTTTAGTAATGACTTTTCCTGGTAACCATCTTGGACCCAAATTACTATAATTTCGGTACATTCTAAATTGACCCACATCAGTCTCTCTTGTTTTTTTCTGACTGTTGTTGTCTATCTGATCTTCAGTCTTTTTGTGTTGTAGATTATCTGGGTGTATGGTGTCTAATAAGGTACGCAAACGTCTTCTCATCAACAGTTCTGCTGGATTTCTATTTGTTGAAGTGCAAGGGGTTGTTCGAAGACCTGTAGGAGGTTTGGAATTCTAATGTTCCATGCTAAATCATCCATTTTACGCAGTGTGTCCTTGATGGTCTGGACCATTCTTTCGGCTAACTCGTTAGTAGCTGGGTGGTATGGTGCTGTAGTAATATGCCGAATATTGTTAGCTTTGAAAAACTGCTTCGTCTCATTTGATACAAATGAAGTGCCATTATCGGACACTAACATCTCACATAGTCTATGTGTAGCGAAAACTGTTCTCAAAAGTCGTATGACTGGTCGAAGTCGTATTGTTCACCATGAATAATTCAGGCCAACGTGAGTACGCGTCTACGATTATCAAAAAATATTTGTTATGGAATGGTCCCGCAAAATCGATGTGGATTCTTGACCAAGGTCTTGTCGGTGTTATCTACTCATGGCTTGTCTTAGGAGGCATATGCCTGTGCTCCAGACATTTAGTGCAACCGCTTACAAAAGACTCGATTGCTTCATTTAGATGCGGCCACCAAATGTAGCTCCTGGCCAGCGCCTTGGTTTGCACCATTCCTGAATGTGTTTTGTGTAACATTTGCAACACAGCCTGGCGTAATGAATTTGGCACAACTACCCGACAACCTAGTAGTAGGCAGTCGTCTTGCAGCGATAGTTTCAAACGATTCAACCAAAACGGGCGTATGTCATCATCGTTAACTTTTGCGGGCCAACCGCGTTGTACGTAATGAGTGACTTGAGATAATATCCTGTCTCGTTGTGTCTCCGAAGCAATATTCTCAACGTCGTACGGAAAATCTTCCGGTGTTTCAGCCATCAACAAAATTTCACCAATCTGTAGCTCGGGCTGATCTGGAACTGGTTGTGGCCAACGACTTAAGCTGTCTGTATTCCCCAGTATAGCTCCAGGTTTATAAGTTATTTCGTAACTGTGGGAAGTCAACGCAATAGCAATTCTCGTCAGTCGTGATGATAGCATGTTAGGCATAGGTTTTTTTGGATCACAAATTCCCAGCAGTGGCTTGTGACCTGTCACAATGCGAAAGTGTCGTCCTATAAGATAATTATGAAACTTTGTGATGCCGAACATAACAGACGCTGTCTCTTTGTCAAGTTGTAATTAACGCAAGTAAAGTCTCAAACACTCGCGCACCGCAAATTGAAATGAAATTTGTTCGTTTTGATGCATCTTCCGTCACGCCATTAGCCTCGAAACAAAACTTTAACCGATCGAGATAAATCTCCCAATTGTCTGTCTGCTGGTCGAACTGTTCAAATTTCACTGCTTTTGAGTAAATTTTTAACACTTTTCACCGAACGTCGCCACTATTATATCCAAAGTAATGTGTGCAAAGTAAAGATGGCCGAACGATCTATATCTACCTACCTATATCCACTTTAATAAGACATCAACAAAGTAGAACAGTGACCATAGAATAATCTCTGTATATGACAAAGTTCCATAGAACACTGCATCTGATGAGTTACAATTGTTTCCGACTGGACAACATGGCTTACTAATCCATTCAGTTGAGACGACGATTAATTATCTGAATTGATCTAGCTTTTACTATGAATTTTCTTTAAGAGCCATTTAAAGCTAGTCGATCATTATTGATCGAGCGAAGCGAGATCTCCAAATCAACTTGGGCAAATCGGCGTTGTATGTATGTTTGTTTGCCGAGGATAACTTTCGAAGCGTTGATCCGGTCATCATGAAATTTGATACATAGGTAGGTAGTGATGGCACAATTTTGGTGTGACTAAATGAGCTAAAAATCTTTAAAAAAATCACGATGATCAGATAAACGCTTCGAAAGTTATCCTCGGACAAACAAACACATACATACAACGGCGATTTGCCCAAGTTGATTTGGAGATTTCGCTTCGCTCGATCAATTAAACTTATGTTGTGCTATTACATAATGTTTACCATCTAACCACAGATACTGTATTGCGGACATCTCGAGATATCTCTTTTTGTCCCTTTCTAACCCAAAACCCGCAGCCATCTCCGAAAGAGATTTCAAAAATACATGCCTGCTTAGATCTACGGTAGTAGGTAGGTACTAGTAGCAAATCTACACTTTGGTGGATTACGGCCTTTAATTTTGGATGTCGATTGCAAGAGTAAGCAGTAAGTTTTATATCGAATTATTCACCTAAACTTAGTCGATTTTCTTTAAAATTTGGTAAAATAACTAGTAGTTTTTTTTCGAGACGTCTTTTTGAGAAACCGTCACTTGAATATCGTCAGTATATTACCAAACACCCTGTATACCTATTTTTGCTCGATCTTATTAACGAATTAACTTTTACCTAAATACTAACTACCTACCTAGTTAAAGTGAAACCGTCTCGTTGCAGGGAGCTAGAGACGGCGCTGGACGCGATGCGCGGCGAGTACGAGGCGTGCGAGGAGTACTGGGCGAGTAAGCAGCGCAGCGAGCGCGACGCGCACGACGCGGAGCTGCGCGCCGCGGACGCGCGTCTCGCGGATCTTCTGGCGCGAGTCGCCGACTTCGAGCGCCGCCTCGCGCCGCCCGCGCCGCCGCTGCACGCCATCCCCGAGGCGGCCGCACTCGAGGCGCAGGTGGCGGCGCTGGAGGCGGAGAGCGCGGCGGCGGCGCGCGCGGCCGGCGCCAAGTTACAGCGTGCGCAGGAGCAGCTGGCGCGCGCGCACCGCCGCCTCGCCGCGCTGCAGCGGCGGCGCGCCGAGCCCGCGCCGGCCGCGCCGCCGCCGACCGCCGCCGCCGCCGCCGCCGCCGCCCCCCCGTGTGCGCGCTGCCGCCGGCTGGAGGCGGGCGCGACGGCGGCGGGCGCGCGCGCGGCGCGGGCGGAGGCGACGGCGCGCCAGCTGCAGGCGCGCTTGCTCGCCGCGGATGTGCTCGTCAAGGAGATGTACGTCGAGAACTGCCAGCTGGCGCGGCATCCGCCCTGACCGGGAGACGCGCCCCGACCTCGCGCGTCGCGACTCACGTCACGACGCGTGTCTAACTTGCGTTTCTTTGCAAACACAAAGATAGACCTAAACATATTAGTCAATTCTTTACAGATTAGTGCATCGACACGCATTTGAGTGGTAAACTGTCCAGTTGTTGCTTGCGTAAGTAGATTAGCTAGGTACATATTTGTTATTTGTTGACACAAGCAGTATCTATAGTGTCTGGTAGACCTCCCCTCCCTTTCCCTGCTCTCCCCCCAGTAAATAGAGAATGTTAACCGTGTGACTTGTATTAGTGCTGCATATATGAGTTGCTTGCACAGAATGTTCACCGAGTGCCTTCATAGGATAGGACAACATTTGTGACACATAGTGAGTTTGAGTTATTAATACATTAATAAATATGTTTTATAAGAGTTGAGGGCAAATCTCTGAAATGTTATTTTAGAATAATGGAGCAACTATTCGATATATTTTTAATTAAAGGTATATTGCCATTTCAATAAATGGAGTACTCGATACGCGTTAGCGCTTTCAAACATGTAGCTGGGCATTGTCATTAGTTTCCGAGCTCACCTAATAAACTGTTGTCTGTTTTAAAACTGTTCACATATAGTTTGAGTTAGCTATATAAACCATAATATTTACTGTTTATTACATTTATTATTAATTTCTCCAAATCGATGAAGACTTACTTTAGACGGAATCCCCTCTGAGTGCCGAAAGGAGATTATCGGATGAAGAATTTATAATGACTTATATTTATAGAAACAGTATACAGTGTGTCCCTGGATAAAGTGCAACCCCGAAAGGGGGTGAAACTAGATCAAGGAGCGACTGGCGTGCCTTGTTGTGAGTCCTGTTTCGATCCCCACCCTTCATCTTTCATAGAACAGGCCCAGCGACCATAATCTACAACAATATAAGTTAAAAAAGGGTCTCTACCTGAGTGGTGACGTAATCAGTGGTCAACTTTAAATGCTCCTAGCCAGCACATTTTTTATGTTAGAACGTAGGTTTTTATTTTATTTAAAAGCTATTATGATAGACAATAATAAAAAGTCATAAAAATTTCTAGTATTATAGGCTTAATTTTAAGATTTTTGGAGTTTATTGGAAAAAAACAGCCTAAAAAATGTAATTTTAATACAAAAATTAAACTTTAAGTCACGATAGCCACTTGTTTGTGAGTTATTTGTTATTTTATCGTCATCGTCACATATCTGACATGATTATGGTTTTTATTTTAACAAAATAGACCTACTACTTTGGAAGAAATCATTTTTTTATTAAATAGAGTCATTAGTGAGCAATAAAAATTTTAATTCATCAATAAAGTATATACTAAATTTTTTTAATTTTTTTTTTCTATTTTTTTGTCGATAATTTTTGATCTAGTTTCACCCCCTTTCGGGGTTGCACTTTATCCAGGGACACACTGTATATATATGAAGAAGCTTAAATTTTAACCCTAATGCGTTCGAATAGTCCATAACTGATCTTATGTCAAATATACCATTAGTACGTAGAAGTTTACATTAATTATCTGGCTAAATGAAAGGATGAATTAAACTAGTTTTGATCTAATATTTTTCACTATTTCTGCACAGTTTTTTTGCATACTTCATGTTTCAAAACTCGCTGCTGTTTCGCCGGAATCAAAGCATCAAGTTAGCAGCCTCAACAATAGACTATAATATCTCAGCTTCTATTGAATCAATATTATTGAATTTTAGCATGCCGGCGTCACTATTTCACAGTTTTTGGTACCTATATAAATTATCACGATCCGCGCAACCGTTCTTGGGGAGGCTTCTAACTTGACGTCAAGTTAGAAACCCTCAGTGAATGACCTAAATGTCTCATAAACTACAGCGTCACTATTTCTCTGCTTTGCGGCACTATTTATCACTATTTCAGCACAGTTTTTGGTATATAAATCATCACGATCCGTGCAACCGTTCCTGGTGAGGCTTCTAACTTGACGTCAAGTTAGAAACCCTCAGTGAATGACCTAAATGTCTCATAAACTACAGCGTCACTATTTCTCTGCTTTGCGGCACTATTTATCACTATTTCAGCACAGTTTTTGGTATATAAATCATCACGATCCGTGCAACCGTTCCTGGTGAGGCTTCTAACTTGACGTCAAGTTAGAAACCCTCAGTGAATGACCTAAATATCTCATAAACTACAGCGTCTCTATTTATCTGCTTTGCGGCACTATTTATCACTACTCAGCACAGTTTTTTGGCATAGTTGAAACCATCAAATTCCATGGTGACGCTTCCAAATTGATGGACACCATTTTAACATGTTATCTATTGAAGACTGTATTGTTAAGTAAAATATATTGACCTCTCTGTACCGCTAGAGATCGGCCGCTCTGGAAATATATTTGGGAGAGCAATGTTCAACAGTAAACGTTCTACCGCTCTGTAATGAATTGAAGGTAATGATGACGTATAAATGAATTTATGTTGTTCATCTGAGGATTTTGAGTACCTTGGACATTTAATTTAGTTTAACTCAAACTGACTGTAAGGTGCGTTGGGGTAAGTTCGGACGGTTTTTAGTTGTATTTGGAAGATATTGGCAAAATTTATTTTGCACGAAAGTTACAATAGTTAGCACAATAAATTATAGTTAAAATTGATTGTTAATAAATAAGCTATAGATAGAATGTGTTTTATGTAGTTATAAATGAAGCAACTACTATTTATGAGGTGTTTAAAATACGAATAAAATTTTAAAACCTTGGGTAAAATCGGACGTTCATGGGTAAAGATCGGACTATCTTCTAAAATCGCCATTGTGGCTTAAAACACAGAGTGTATAGAAAGATAATATCCGTTCTTATACGTCCTACAAGATTATCTTTGGAAATTTTTGTTTTGTAAAAAAAGTCACTTGGAACAGTCATTTATTATTTTTTTTTGTTTCGGACGTCCGATCTTACCCCCCTAGACCAAATCTCAAATTGCCATGGCTCTCAAACTTTCATGTTCCTGACCCTGATAAGCTTTTCTTTCAGTCAAAATTATTTATCAATTAGCAGATTGCAGGATGGATAGGTTATACTTTTATGTGTTGGATAGGTATATAAATAAAACCTTACAATTTATTGCTGATCAAACTTTTATTAAACTGCTTATTTATATTACTAATCAGTCTTAGGTATTGAGACCAACTATTTGTCTTTAGACATTAAAATGAAATAAACTTTTTTTTTCCTTTTTTACCCATGTTCCTTCGGGAAAGTTGTTTGTTATTATGATGCATGCATATCCTATCCTATCAGCAACTAATTAAAAATCACTCTTTAAATAATATATTTTTGGCATTCAAATTGTACTCTTTGGAAAATATATCGAAGTAGACTAAAAAGTAAGTATATTAAAAAGTTCTTCTTGCTTACTAAGTAACATAAATTTGTACGTTGGTGCCTGGAGATAAGTAAAGATTTTTAACAAGATTATTCATACTACTATAAGACTACAACCAACGCATTTAAAATAGCAACAAAATATCAAACTGTTTTTATTATGCTAATGCTCAAAAATAGATAACAATAGCACTAAGTTCAAAATTTTAACAATATTATAATTCTAAGTATCAACATTAAACAATGCTTGTTTATAACTTTATAACTAGTCTTTGTTTTGTAACTTAACTATAACTAACATATTTTGAAAATTAAAAGTAAATCGCGTCTTCTTCATTCATTAGAGTAAATTCAACCGGATTCTCTTTTATTTGAAGTAATTCTATTTGCTTCACAATTGAATCTTCAGGTACACAGTCTTGGTCCTTACGTTTAGATGCAACAAATTTTACATGGTCTTTTTTACCAACTGTTCTGTAATAGCATATCGAATAATTCGTTTTTTCTGTCTCATTATGTATGTGCTCAATAACACCGACGTAATACTTCCAAAAATTTGTGTAGTAGCGAACCAAAACGGTGTCCCCAGTATTATATACCTTGATTTTACCCAATGAATTTTTTTCATTTCCTTTTTGATATATGTTACCCTCTGTGATCTTTGTTTCTGATAGCTCTTCATTTTTATGTGCATTTTTCTTTTTTTCGTCTTTAGTTTCTTCTTTGGGGTGTTCATCATTAAAATTCAATCGTATGGGTATTTTTGCTGCTATATTTTCTTTATTTGTATCATCATTTGTGTCTTTGCGACGTTTATTAGTTACGTCAAAATTTAAACCAATTTCTTTTAATTGCAACTTCCCGATAAAGGCTGTATTTTCAGGTTTGTAACGAACAGAAGATAAAATGGTGACTTTCTTTCTTTTATCAGCTATTTTGTAAGTCACTTTCCCATCCGTCAGCAACTCATCCACTTTCTCATCTGTCTGCAACTCTTCCATTTTCTCACCTTTTTGTAACACTTCTACTATTTCATTTATCTGCAATTCCTCCAAGTCTTGATCTCTCTGCAAAATTATTTGGTTCATTTCTAGTGTTCTTGACAATTCTCGTTCCTCTTTATAAGTTTCTTTATCAAAGTCCGATACTGAAATAATATCACTAGGCACATCTATTATATCTGAGTCGCTATGGATACTAATTTCACCACTTTCAGAAGTCGTCGTGACACTGGAAGATCTTTTAATTTTTTTATTTTTTTTTCTGAAACATGTTGTTTTCGGTCTTTGTTTTTTAGATACACTTTTGGTTTTAATCCTACCAGTTTTCTGGAAACAGGTCGCCGCATTTTGTATATTCAGACTTTCGAGCGTATCCGTCCGAGTGTGGCTTTCAATTTCAGTCTTAGTCTTTTTGCCCACGCCTTTTCCCTTTTTAGTGATAATTATGTTCTTTTGGTCCTTTGTCTCATCAATCGTTACTTTCTTGTCTTGAGTTCTAGTTTTTCGAGTTTCTTTCTTTTTCTTAAGTTTTTTGTTTGATATGCCAGATGGCCCAGGTTTTTCATTATCGTTGGGTTGAGAAGCAGATGTTTCTATTGAGTTTATATTAGTATTTTGTGTATTCTGTACCTCTTTTTCTTTCATTTTTTCCAAGTATGTGCGTGTGATGACTTCGCTTCCTTTTGCAGCACGTGTTAATTTGACTGTTGTATTAGTACCACTCTTAGAATGTTGGGAAACTTTTTGGAGAAGTAGTTCTTCAAATGAGGTCTGGTATTGCGACTGAATCCGTGAATTGCTGATACCAATCTGAGTAGTAGACGTAGTGTTGCAAGACATGTTTTTATTTACTACTTCGAGGCACATTTGTTTCAGTGTTTTCAACTCCTTTGATTTATTCTGAGACACCTTAACTTTCCATCTTCTTAGGGCCGCTGGATCATACTTTTCTTCTGGTATAACATCTGCATTTAATGGGTAAATACCTCCTTTTCTAAAACCACTTTGGATCACAAATGGACTTACTTGATGCCACGTTTCAGCAAACAATTCCGAAAATATTTGTTTGCGTAATTTTATGCCGACGTTTTGTCGTTGCCATTGCACTAGCTTTTTATCCCAGCTTGTTTTAAAAGACTTGAATACCGCCAAATCCAGTGGTTGGAGTAAATGAGAGGTATGGGCGGGTAATTTCAGAATCGTGATATTGTTTTCACTCGCTAATGCTACGACCTTGGTATCAACGTGGGTGCTGTGACCATCGTAAATCATTAAAACTGGCTGGTTTTCACCCAAACCAGGAATGACAATTCTTTCCATGTAATTAAAAAATATATCAGTCTCCATCCACCCACGTTTACTGGCAGCATAAGAAATCTCAAAATCATATTTGTCTGTTTGATTCGCGCTCATCCACTCATTGTACATGTATTTACCTTTGAAAATTATCAAAGGAGACAATTTCGTGCCAGCCGCATTGACGGTTGTTAATACTGTAATATTTTCTTTCCCAGAACCTTGTGTAGTCCTTGTGCATGGAAGGCCTTTGCCGCCAACAACTTTAGTTTTCGTTGGATCTAGACATACCGATGTCTCATCTAGGTTCCAAATCTGCTCAGGTTTGTGTATACCTAATTCCAGTAGCGTCTCTTTCAGTAAAGTAAAGTATTCAGCGATCACGAATGGATCTGTCATTCTTTTTCTAAGATACTCTACAGATTGCGGTTTTTTTATTGACAGTTTGTTTCTTAACCGAAATGAGATGAACCAATCTGGCTTAGGTCGGTTGTCTTTAAAAGGTGTAATAATTTTGTTTGCCCTAATGAATTCTGAGACAAAGTCCAAAATTTCTGTCCTAGATAAGCCCCAGCCCCATTTTTCCAAGGTTCTAAGACAAGATGCCAGCTTATTCTCCATCTCTATAGGGATTACAGGGGGCCGGCCAAGTGTTTGACTTAGCAAGCCTGTTTTTTCCTTAACATGGTCATTAAGTGTAGAAGTAGGGATACCGTAAAGTTTTGATGCTGCATAATTAGAGAGTTCTCCGCTTTTTACTCGTTCTACTGCCGATCTTAAATCCTCCTGCGAATACGATGTTGCCCGCAGTGACTTTCTCTCATATTGTCGCGGCATTATGACCCTACAAAGAAAATGCTTAAATGAGTACAGATAGGTATTTATTAAACGAAATCTATACATGTAAAATGCTTTGTCCTGAATGACTGACTGACGGATCAACGCACAGCCTAAACCGCTGATCGTAGAGACCTGAAACTTGAAGGGTGTTTTCTTTATATGACATAGGCATCCGATAAGAAAGGATTTACTGAAATTTTACCCCTAAGGGGGTGAAAAAGGGGAGCAAAGTTTGTATCGGACAACGTGATTCCTTGGTCCAATCTACTTCAAATTTTGCATAAACCTTTTTGAAGAGAATTAATGGAAGACGTGTTTCGCATTTTATTGAAATTCATCCCCTTACGGGGTTAAAAGAGGGTAGAAAGTTATATCAATACTCCTTAGTGCTTTTGATTTAAATTACATTTTATTTTGACAAATGTTTTAAAACTCAATCCGATTTTATTCAAAAAAGGTTGAACTCACTTAAAAACATAAGCAAATACCTACTCTTTAAAATTGGAATGTCTCTAAAGTCACCGTACTATATTTGTACCTCATTTGAAGGTTTCTAAGCTTAAAGAGGTTAATGCACTTTAGAATCACTCGCAAAAAGAATCAAATAAACAAAATACAAAACACCAAGATCATGAGAAATTTTGTTTATCAACCAGCTCAGCTACATAACGATAGATTGCAACACCACGAAACATCGGAGGTTTAAGTTCGGATTAAAATAAAGTTTGACAACCACATGCATTTTCACTCCAGTTATGATCGGATTATTTTTAGTCCGAACTTCACCTATTAATATCTGCTTGGGGAAAGTCCGGATCTCAGCCTACATCCCTATTTAGCCTATTTTAAACAGAAATATTAAAAGACACCACATATCCTAAAAGCTCAAAGATTTATTATTTGAAAAAATAGCTCATACTTACCAAAAAATCCAGCAAAATGTTGTTTGGGGTAAATCCGGATCTCGTTATTTATCCTTTAAGACGACACTCCCAGTATAACATGCATAACTCACACCTGATGCGTCGAAATGACCAACACGGACTGAGTGAGACGCGGGGCAATACAAAATGGCGTCTCACGCTTTGTTGCCAGATTAGAAAAATAACTACTAATTCGGAAGATATTTAACAAATACGTTCTTCCCCCATTTACGATCTTACCCCAACGCACCTTACACGTGCATTTAAACAAATCAATTATTATGAATATCTCCGAGACGAGATGAACTGACTGGCTTATATGCGCCGGGGATTGTCTCAGGGGATTTGTGGACTTTTTGTTCACAAATCCCCTGCGCGTTCCAATCGAGTGCTGGCAGGGGATTTGTAGACAAAAAGTCCCGAAATCTCCTGAATATATTTTATTATTTTTAATTGTTATTTTTATATTACCTTGTTTCGATGTTTATTTTTAATCGAATACAAACTATTTGGCTATGTAATCAAAAAAGTTTTATTTATTTAAACACATGCAATCAATAGATATGTATACATAAAACTATTTTCACCAGTGTAGACATAAAATCGTTCGTATATTTACAATATTATAAGAAATCTTGTAATAATTAAAATATCACAGAAAATGAGCTTTTTACAGTAATCCTCCTACGAATAAGTTCTATAATCACAGAAAATCTATACATATAAAATGCTTTGCCCTGAATGACTGATTGACGGACGCACAGCCTAAACCGCTGATCGTAGAGACCTGAAACTTGGAGGGTGTATTCTTTGTATGACGAAGGCATCCGATAAGAAAGGATTTTCCGAAATTCTACCCCTAAAGGGGGGAAAGTTTGTATGGGACAACGTGATTCTTTGGTCCAATCTACTTCAAATTTTGCATAAACCTTTTTTAACAGAATTGATGAAAGACGTGTTACGTATTTTATTGAAATTCATCCCCTAACGGGGTTAAAAAGGGGTAGAAAGTTATTTTGGCGGTAATTTACTTCGAAGTTGATACTCCTCAGTGCTTTTGATTTAAATGACATTTTATTTTTTTTCAAACATGTGTCATGTTTGAAAACTCAATCCGATTTTATTCAAAAAAGGTTGAACTCACTTATAAACTTAAGCAAATGCTCTTTAAAATAGGAATATCTCGAAAGTCACCGTGCTATATTAGTACCTCATTTAAAGATTTATAAGCTTAAAGAAGTTATGCACTTTTAGGACACGGAATCATAGGGACGTAGAGTTCGGAATTTGAAATGGTAAGGATGTTTGTTTATTTGTTTGTTACTCAATCATGTCGTAACGGCTGCACCGATTTAAATGAAATTTAGTATGTACATAGATTATAACCTGGATTAACACATATGCTACTTTTTATTCCATAAATCAGGTCCCATTGGATAAAAATGGGGTGTCAAATCATGTTGCAACAGCGAGCTTAGCTTTATTTCTAGGTTACCTACCTACACATTTATCCTCGCTATTTATTTATTTATTTTGTCCTCGCTAGCCATAGTATTAACATTGGGGGCAATTCTGTTGGCACAAACTGAACTAAAACCGTCTTGTATCAAGCGCTATGTTTCATCCTATTCGAAATGACACCTAGTAGTATAGGATCCCACCATAACACGACCTTCACCGAGCTTGTTAATGGATGAAAAGTATTTTATATTCAATTAAATATGTCAATATTTGTATTGCAAATGGGTTGTCCAAAAAAATTCAGCCCAGAATATGATTAATTAACAATTATAAACAAATTTTTTTAAACATTTCACTGGTTTGGTTAATAGACAAATTCCATACCAATCGAAAGTATGAAACCCATAGAATATACAAACGTTAGGTTGCCTATTTTTTCCCCGTCACAACTCTTGGGTAGGCAGTAGGCAGGTACAAACAGGTCAATCGATACTAGTAACTTGCACCGATCTGGTTCATGAATTAAAGTTTTTTTTTTTTTATAAATTATAGGCTAGCGTTTGACCACTATCTCGCCTGATGGTAAGCGATGATGCAGTCTACGATGGTACACGCTTGCCTAGAAGAAACCTATTCACTCGTGACTTGAAGATCTCTAGGTTGTAGTTATCAGGAAACACAGACTCAGGCAAGGCGTTCCACTCCCTGGCGGTGCGTATAATAAAGGTGGAAGAGTACCGCTTTGTGCGTATGGGAGGTATGTCTACCATGTAGCGGTGGCGCATCGCGGAGCGTCTGGTTGTCCGATCATAGAATGGGGATGGTGGGATCAGGTTGAAAAGCTCCGCAGCACACTCTCCGAAATGTATCCGATAAAAAACCGAGAGGCTTGCAACCTTTCGACGATGCTCGAGGCTGTGGAGCCTTGCTTTTGCTAACTCGTCATTGCAAATGAGCTTCTTGGCTCTTCTCTCAATTGAATCTAGAGCCTCTAGCTGGTACTTCGCTGATCCGTCCCAGAGGTGAGAACAGTGCTCCAGACATGATCGGACTTGTGCTTGGTATAAGTTGAGCAACTGTCCCGGTGTGAAGTATTGCCTCACCTTTGCAAGTATTCCAAGCTTCTTAACGGCCAGCTGGGCTTTCGACTCAATATAAGAGCCGAAATTGAGAGTGGGTGTTAATGAGATACCAAGAAGCTCGAGGTGGTCAGAAATCGGCACGGGTACATTACGGAAAGTAGGAGCCAGATGAAATGGGCTCCGTTTCGCGGAAAACAGGCACGCCTGGGTTTTATTTGCATTAAACTTAACCAAGTTGGCATCACCCCAGTCGGAGACCGCCTTCAAGGACAAGTTTAAGCGCTCAACCATGGCCTCTCTAGAGTGACTGAATCTGCGCCCCACTGGCTCGTGCGGTAGATGTGTAACTCTCCACAACTGTGCTGTCGTCCGCATACCCAAAGGTTCCAGGCTTTAGCAGATCGTTGATATGCAACAGGAAGAGAGTTGCAGAGAGTACCGACCCTTGAGGGACTCCGGCGTTAATCGCCAATTGATCGGACGAGCAGCCATTAACGACGACTCGTATCGATCGGTCTCTCAAAAAGTCCGAGATCCAAACACAAAGACCAGTGGGTAGACCGAAAGATGGAAGCTTACTTATAAGGCTATCATGCCAGACCCTGTCAAAGGCCTTTGAGATGTCGAGAGAAACAGCAAGCGCTTCTCCGTATTTCTCAATGGCCTCGCTCCATAAAGGCGTGGCATACGCCAGAAGATCCCCAGTTGACCGGTTTCGCCAGAAGCCGTATTGGCGATCACTGAGGAGGTTATTAGCTTCTAGGTGTGCCAGGAGCCTGTTGTTCAGAACACGTTCCATAGTCTTAAAAATTATGGACGTGACCGAGATGGGCCTATAATTGGATGGGTCAGCACGACTACCTTTTTTGGGCACAGGCTGCACATTAGCCAGCTTCCATGATTTCGGCACATGTCCAGCCTCAACAGAGCGGCGAAAGAGGCGTGTCAGTACAGGAGCGAGCTCAGACGTACAGGATTTAAGTACAATTGCTGGAATCCCATCAGGGCCACTAGCTTTATTCACGTCCAAACTCCGCAGCGTTTTACGAACATCGGTCTGACGAATGCGTATTTCCGGCATAAGTACCTCGCAATCAGGTAGACTCGGAGGTGTCCCGCCTGCAGCGTCTAAACGTGAAGATTCCGCGAAAAGAGTGGCGAACAAGTTCGCTTTCTCTTCAGCGGTGTGAGCTAGCGGGCCGTCAGGTTTCATCAGTGGTGGTAGTGTGGGGCGACAAAAGTTCAATTCGACCGACTTAGCCAGGGACCCAAAAGCTTTACTACGCGATGGGTACGAAGCTAACTTGTTGCCTATTCGGCTTATGTGGTCAAATCGTGCCTTTCTTAAAGCCTTTTTGCAGGACTTTGCAGCTTTGTTATATAGTGTCTTCATTTGAGATAAGTCCTTGGCTTTGCTGTTTCGAGCTTCAGCCCAGGCCAGGAATGCCTCATGCTTCTGCGCGCTAGCACGTCTACATTCGGCCCCGAACCATGGTTGAGCTTTGCCTGACATTGCTACGTCAGAGAATGGAATAAAATATTCAATTCCTTGGCGCAGCACATCCGTCACAGCATCCGCACAAGCCGAAGTATCCTCAGATGAGAAGCAAACTTGCTGCCAAGGGTAAGATGCAAAGAATGCGCGCATTTCATCCCAATCTGCTGACTTGTACCGCCACACTCTTCGCTTGCCTCTAGGGCTAAAATCGCGGAGAGTAAACAGACACAGATTTCACCAAACAGTGGTCGGAGCTACCCAAGGGTGATGAAACCGAAACGGAGTAGCGGTCTGGATCAGTCGTCAGCAGAAGGTCCAAGCAATTGGCTGTTTGGCCGTCAACATCGGGAACCCGCGTTGCTCCTTGGACTAGCTGGGTGAGATAAATCTCACCCAGCCAGCAATCTCATCTTGGTGAGACGCGAAAGCTAGCTTTAGCGCTAAAGCCAGCTTGGTCAGTGCAACGGTATGGGAAGAACCACTCTTGGTGATGGGCGTTAAAATCCCCCCAAAAACACTAATTGAGCTGTCGGGTATTTCTGTTGACCGGCATCTGCCGCCTCACTGAGGTAAGCTGTGAGCCTGGTCGTCTCCTGATCTCCGCTGTGCGAGCGGTAGACACAGGCATAAAGTATTTTTTCCAGGCCCGTATCCACCATAACCCAAATAACAGAGAAGCTAGGGTTTTCAAGGTTACGAAAACGCCGACAGCAGATATCGTCTCGAGCGTACACGCAACCCCCTGCACGGGGTTTAAAATTGTGCTCCAGGGTAAACCCTGGGTAAGAGAGATACGCTGTGTCTGATGGACACCCTATCTGCGTCTCCGAAAGGAACAAGAGAGCTGGTTTTTCAGTCTCTAGGTGGTGATGGACTGCGACGAGATTTGAGTGCAGACCCCGGATATTGCTCAGGTGCACCTTGAGAGAGGGAGAGCAGCCGCTGTTCAACCGTTCTCTTATTTCTGAGCTTAATTTTCATTTTGGAGTGAGTTGAGGTTAGAAGATGGCAGTGAAATGAGGCTTTATGTTGGTGACCCTCAGACACACACAGATTATCGCATCGTTGCGAGGACTAGTCTGGAGACTGCGGGGACGCCCGAGCCCCCCTAAGGATGTCCATAGGGCCCTCTCTTCCGGTCGCCAACCGGCACTATGGCGCATCTCGGGATTTTTCGCTAGTTGGCGGGGCAGCCTTTCACGAGTGGCTTTCTCGCTACTTGGGCCCCCTACTAACTGCGGTCGGCCAGCGGTGCACCGTGCCTCGGATCCCGCTACCCTCCTCGACTAGCCTTCCGATGCTGTGAGTCCTGATCAATGTGTTTCAGGTCGGTCTGCCAACAATACGACCATCATCAAATCGACCCGTCCTCTGTAGTGGCTACACCGGCCACCATGCCGGAACGCAGCAAGGCTACTTGGCGACACGAATTTGACCAGTGGGTGGTGATCAGCCACGGCCGAAGCCTACCACCGATTTGACCTGATTGGCACCACCCGGGGACTACGTGTAGGGATTCAGTTTAGGGTCTTCGCCTACGGACGTGGGTGAATCAGCCCCCTAAAAGTTAAATTAAAATAAAGATTATTTCATTACGTACACGGTGGTATCGGGTTGTCTGCGTAAAATCGGTCCTGAATTCCGGTTGTCGAGTTTAAAAAAAATAAAATATTATAATAAACGTTTTTTTTTATACTACTGGTAATGGAACAAGCCTATGGCCCACCTGATGTTAAGTGGTAACCATCGCCTATTACAAGTTTGCCTCGTAGGTCACGCTCCTTAGAAATGTGCCCTACGATGCACATCCCTGCGTCCATCAACTTGAGGCAAACAGGTGTAAAGCCTCATGTGTCTCATGTAAACGTAGTATACATATGTACGATACTGATAATGATTCAAATTAACAGTGATGTTTTCATAGTGTGGACACCCTAGTTTATACATTGCATAGAAAATATTAAAAAACCAATAACTTTTTTAATTAGCAATGAAATGAAATGATATTTATTTGCCAGAAGTATGGTGTATAAGTTGATACAGTTATATAGGTAGGTTTCACATACTTCACCGATTAATGAATCAGGGATATAAACATACAATACTAGCAAACCCGGCGAACTCCGTTTCGCCACCAGATAGCTTCGTTTTACGTAACATTTCGTTTGGTGATTAAAAGAAGAAAAATTTTTTTGTGTTTCATATTTGAAAAGGAAAAATATTATTTCATTTCACAACAGTAATGAATTCATTTCGATTACAAAAATGAAGTGTTATTTAGTTGAACTTCTCTAAGTAAATGAAAGTGAATCTAAAGTAAATACTGAATCGAAGCGTTATACGTGTCCGCAAATTATCCGTTTTATTGAAGTGCTCTTTGGTAAACCACATTTTTTGTTTTTGGTCTGACGTTAACATAAACAAAGCTGATGGTTTCTCAACTCGTGAACACGCATCGTATAACTGGCCATGTGAAAAACAATGATTTTCTAAATTTATCCCGCAAACACTAAGCGATTGGCCTTGCGACTTGTTAATTGTCATTGCGAACGCAAGGCGAACTGGAAATTGCAATCGTTTGAAGTCAAACGGAAGATCAGTCGGAATCATTGGTATTCGAGGAATACATACATTTTCACCTACGTACTTTCCGTTAATAATGGTTGCCTCAATCAAATTCGGCATAAGTCTTTTTACCGAAAGTCGAGTACCGTTGCAAAGTCGCGGTGGATTCAAATTACGCAATATCATAAACTGTACCAACTTTGAGTTGCAAGTTATGTGGTGGAAATCCTGGTAACTCCAGGGAGTTGAAAAACTCCGTTGGATAATTTACTACATCATCGGGATTTGTTATGGAATCAACGGATTTGTATGTCACCAAATCGCCAGCAATTTTTGATTGAATGGTGAAATTCAGTGCGTGTACATCATTATTCTTTACGGCAAGAATTGCTCGTTGACTTAACCAAGCATAATTCTGATAATTCTCACTAATGTTTGGAAAAACATTTTCAATAAGAGCTAATTGAGAGTCTACAAATCGGCAAAAGTCATTGGTAAGAGTAATTAATCCAGATGTCACATCAACTGGGACTTTTCCATTTCCAACAGCTAACAATTGTTTGGAAAATTGTGCAGCACTTTGATCATTTTGAAGTTGAACTCTCATATTAGTAGTTAGCGATAATGTTTTTACGTTATTCCATAAAGGTGATGCCTTCAGGCAAGCATTCAATTCATCTGCAGGCGTTCCACGGGGAATTACTGGCAACGTCTGCCTGAAATCGCCTGCCAACAATATCATCAAGCCGCCAAAGATGTTGTTATTTCGCCGAAGATCCTTCAGTGTGAAGTTAAGTGCTTCAAGTGATTTCTTATGTGCCATTGTGCACTCATCCCAAACAATGAGCTTGCATTGCATCAACAATTTTCCCATTGCACTGGATCGGGAAATATTGCATGTTGGAGTATCAATTGTGTTTAAATTGAGTGGCAACTTAAGCGCAGAATGTGCAGTACGACCGCCATCTAGAAGAGTCGCCGCAATTCCAGATGATGCTAACGCCAAAGCTATGTCACATCTTGATCGAATAGTGGCCAAAATCAATGAAATGACAAATGTTTTCCCTGTTCCTCCAGGTGCGTCCAGAAAGAATAGACCACCAGTATTATTGTCCACCGCTTGCATTAATGTTTCGTATACTTGTTTTTGCTGTTCGTTCAGCAACGGCACATTATTTCGAACGAATTCCTGCAATGTATCAACATTGTATTGCAGCTCTCGATTTAATTCTTGGTTGAATGCATCGTGCATCGATCGTTTTGGCGCAATCATTCCTACTTCAATCAGTAGCTTGTTTGCAATAGTTAAGCATTGATCCTCAATCAGAATCAATCCTTCATTATAGATTTCATCGGTTATTTGGATGTCAGGATTATTCGTTTGAATACGCAAGCGATGCAAGATATCTTCACATATGTCGTCTTTGTATTTGTTCCATAACTGAATTGGTTGTGAAGGAAAACATGTGGTGATGATAATTGCGAACAGCGTTCGTATTTGGTACGCATTTGATGAAACAACTGAATCCGCAAGTGTTAAATCCCAATGAGAATCGTTCTCCAGCAAACCCAATAGTTGACATGCTTCTCGATATGTTTGGCATTGGTGGCCATTCACAGTTTTCAAATGCGCAAATGATTTTGGTCCACATACATTTACCAACAGCAGTCGCAAATAAAAACATTCATCATTTCTAGGATGAACAGTATACATGCGACCTAGTGCATCAGTGGAAAACACCTGTGGCCAATCTGGAACTGGGGTTCCTTGTTTGCGACGTTGGAATTTCTTTGTTGATTGATTCCAAGTGTAATACTTGGGCATTTCAACGTACATCAGCGTCGCTGCGAATGGATCTGCTTCACACATTGCAAAGAAGCTAGTCAATGTTGTCGATGGTGGTCTCTCAGCTCGTTGTGCCGCATTAGCCTCAATGAAGTAAACTCTTTGGCCATTTTCCAAATGCACTGCTAAATTTACAACTGTGGGATATCTTTCATGAATTTGAAATGACAATAATCGCCACAGTGCTTCATTAGTACTGACGTATCTGCCCATTTGGAAGTTGCTGATTTCGTCATTCGCATTTTCCGACGCAATACCAAACACAGCCATGTCGCTGCCTTTTGTTACGTACTTGCACAAATATTTGATTGATTTGGCCGAATGACAACTCTCAACAAAGTTTTGTTCAATTTACACGAGGCCGGCTCGCGAGGCAGGCTGAGCCATCATAAGTCCACGAGTATTCGTAATGGACAGTCGTGTATTTTCAGCTGCAGCTATTTTCCTAGCTGCTTATTGTTTAAAGAAACGAAAACAGTCACGTCTCAAGAAAAAACCTAGACGCTTCTGGATTAGAAAAATTTATGAGCATCGCCACCAATATGGAAATAGATTACTTGGAGATTTAGTATATGATCAGACTGTACATAATTTTACACGAATGTCCGTACAAGAGTTCGAAAATTTGTGCTCATTGTTGTCTGATAAAATCAAAAAGTGCGATACAAAATATAGAGAAGCAATCACTGTGAATGAACGAGTGTTAATAACTTTACGATTTTTAGCAACCGGAGATTCTTACAGCAGCTTGCAATATTTATTTCGAGTATCGAAGCAGAGTATCTCAAGAATAGTTCCAGAAGTTTGTGACGCTATTATTGAAGCCTTAAGGGATTATGTAAAGGTAAATACAAATAATTTGACAAATTTAAAAATCAATTGTTTATTTTAATTACAATTCAGTGATAGTTTCGCATCCAACATTGGCATTAGGTGATTGTGTAATGGCAGAAGACGTAGCGGTATTTGATGCTGATGATGAAGTGCCAGATGAGTCCATTGTAGAGGAATTAGTGTACTGCTGTGTATAGTATTCTGTATTAATTTGTTGTTGTGTGTATTTCCCTATATCGGCTTCAAAAATTATATTATTGATAGCGTTCTTAACATATGTAATGTGTGCGGATCATATTTTCTTAGCTCGTTGGCTATGTGTCTTCCAAACGAAGAGTATGGATCATTGATGTCGGTCGAAGACTTTTGCAAGTATTCAAAGGCTTCTGCGAGCATGATATCTGCCGAATCTTCGTGTGGCTGCGTTTTCTTCGGATTATGTCGTTTTTTTTACGAGCAGGTTCTGATGGTGAAGGCATGCTAGCATCCGAGGTTAGGTCTTGTTGTTGTTGTGGTGGTGCTTTCTCGATGCTAGCCTCCGGCAATTGCGTCTTTGTCGGAGCGTTTTCAGTCTCTGTGTGTCTCTCTACGTCAGAAGTGTGTGAAGATTCCGGTATTGCCTCCTGAAAACATAATTTTAATTAATAGATCAATTGTGGTGCAGTGTGAATATGTATATAATGTGGCAGGACCCTACGTTTAATCTGATTGATTACGTTGAAGCTAAAGTTTAACGTTTGTAGTATTTAATACCTTCAAGTACCTTAGTAGCGATATCTTTAATATTTTTCTAGCAGGATTCTCCATTGCTTGAACGTCTTCGGACTACCACTAAAAGGGGCCAAATATGGAGTGGTGTATAGTACCTAATACAACCACTCATAGGGGCTCATAAATACGTTTAGTCTGAATACTTTCAAACAGCGGAGGGTCCTGTCATGCTCAGTACTCTATAATTTTTTTACAGATCCCATCTACAGAAGAAGAGTGGCTTTCCATATCAAAAGAATTTGAAAGTAAATGGAATTTTCCCCACGCTATTGGAGCGATGGATGGAAAACATGTTATGTTGCAGGCACCGATGAACAGTGGCACTGATTATGATAATTACAAACAATTTCCAAGCATCGTGCTTTTTGGATTAGTTGATGCTAGCTACAATTTTTTGTATGTAAATGTTGGTAGCAAAGGGCGAATCTCTGATGGTGGTGTTTTTAAAAACACAACGTTGTATAAAAAGCTAGAAAAGAAAGAATTGAACGTGCCTAAAGAGAAGATATTGGAAATACCATATGTAACAAAAGTTCCTTATTTTATTTTGTCCGATAAAGCCTTTGCACTCAACGAATATACCATGAAACCATTTGAGGGCAACCCAGAAAATGGTTCTAAAGAAAGAATATTTAATTATCGCCTTAGCCGAGCTAGACGTGTCGTTGAGAATGCGTTTGGTATATTAAGTGCCATATTTCGCGTTTTTAGAAAACCTATCTTACTAGAGCCAAATAAAGCAACAAAGGTCGTCTTAGCAGCTGTATATTTGTACAACTACATCCGAAAAAATACTTCAACTAATCTTATTTCACCGGAATTGTTTGACAGAGAACTTGATGGCGCACTGATTCCTGGCCAATGGAGAAATGAAATAAATGAAGTTACATTCGCACCAATTGCAGCGTTTCCAAGGCGTAGTTCTAATAACGCAAAAGAAATACGGTTGCACTTGGCAGAACATTTTATAACTAATGGTTCTATACCATTTCAAAATCATTATGCATAGTTAAAAAATCTTACATTCGGCATCGTTTCCTGAGTGTCACCAGTTTCATTTTTATCCTTAAGAAAATGGAAATAAGGATATCCAAACCACTTCGAATTATAAACATCTGCAGCGGCTAAAACAGAACAAAAATAAAATTAATATTTCCATAATTTTAAATATTTTATTGTATAAATAAATTTTCTTCAATTTAATTAGTATATAATAAGTAATAATAAGTATATAATAAGTAATTATTTTATCAAATAATTTGTAAGTTCATATTTTTAAGTATAAAAATGCATACCTGAACCTGTTATGCGACTTTTTTTCTCCCTGCTTTTCTCTCGACGATAGGAACCACACAAGGACACCATTTTGTTTTTCACTTCCTTGACAGCCATATTAATTTGAGCAGATATTTGCCGCCAACTGTCTTCCCGCTGATTTTTGTTCAAATATTTTGGATCTTTGGGGTCCCAAAGCGCATTGTACTTGCTGTACAGTTATATTAAGCGAATGGACTCCTCTTGACTGCCCATAATATCACAATTATAGAAGAAATACACGGCAAGAGACAAAACTTGGTAGTAACTTCGCGCGCGAGCCAAAACATAACCGTCCCCACCTAACGCACAGCGCTCACTGAGGCACCTTTGAGCGCGTCAAGTTTACCGACAATACATGGCTCGGGGCCGAGCCGTGCTCGGCCGAGCAAACGCGCGCCCGAGGCAGGCCGAGGCACGTCCACACCAGCCGAGCGTTTGGCTCGCGAGGCTGCCGCGCGAGCCTGTGCGCTAGGTGGGTACGCGGCTAATATTGTACCTGTAATTGGATCGACCATCTTCAACGTGATGTCGTATCCGTCTTGCCCTCGCCAATAAATGATTGGATATTGTAACGCATCGTACAAACGATGTGTCTCGTTTACACGATGCGTGATATTGCTTCTTCGCTGAACGACAATGTCTCGCGATTTAGTTGGATCGCCAACAATAATTGCAGCAACATCATTAACGGTGGGTGCATTGAATCTTCGCACATGTTCACCTGTTGGGGTACAATCCGCTCTTATGACAAATTTGTGCGTATCCGATGGCATTCGTTCCAATGCTGTTTTGAACATATTAACCACAGCATTATTAGCGTGAAAAAATGCTTGCAACTGTGCAATAATTCATCTCTTTAACTGTTGTGTTCCCTGTATATTGCACCGCACATTCAGCTGATCCACCATCGACGAAATGAAATATATTTGAAGAAATTGATGCGGTTCATCTGGTGTTGGCACCATTGAACCATGCAAATGATATATTTGTCCTTGTATCTGTAATTGCAAACAATCATTTGTTGAAGAATACGGTGTAACTTCTGATCGTGTGATGGTGTAGTTGTTATGTGTTGCAATTCATTGTGTTGGTGTGAGTGATTGGTTATGTGTGTTGTATCTTTTACCTTGCAAGTCGGCATGAAGCCGCCTTCTCGAATGATATTAGCTCCAAAGGAAGTCATGCGAAAGCAGTTATTGTATTCAAGGATGTGTTGAAGAAAATGGCTGGAATCGGGATCACTTCCATCGAACAATGGTTTCAGTGGCTGTGGTTGTGTAAGTAATGGATCCAGTTTGACTTTTCCACTTGCGCAGCACAATCCAGCCGTTTCTCTTTTAAACTTTAATGCATTGCAATATCGGCATATACCTAGTCGTCATTGGTCCAATATCTAAATTTTCATCATCACTGTAGTTCGCAGTGGGATCATATTGGAATGCCAAGTGATTGTATGATGCCAATGATCTTCGTGTGCTCACGCGTTGTCTCAATCGGGCATTTTCTCTTATTATATTTTGTCTTTCTTCGCTTAAGTTCTGTGAATACACTTGTTGCTGGCTTGCATGTCTTGTGCGGCGGCCGATGTTCGCACGTCGTCCTCTAGGCATTTTGGACTATGGACAAAGTGGTGAATTTAGCCTCAAATGCACGATCCAAATAATTTACACAGTTCAACTTACCACCTTAAAGACAAATGCCTGCTGTTGAAATTCAATAAAAATTTGCACAATACACGTGATTGATTTGATGGTTTCCAATTGATATGTTAGGAAACGAATAACTTATTTTTTTTTACTTTTTTTTTCACAATTTCACAGTGAACACAATACCGGTTTGTCACATGAAATTAACTGAGCAGAGAACAATGAGTAGCTGTCAAACAATGTATCACGCACCGGCGCCATATTGTTTTATCAAATATTGGTTTGTAGTACATGCTATGTATCAGAGATGGCGCTGTATCTGTCAAACAATGTATCACGCACCGGCGCCATATTGTTTTATCAAATATTGGTTTGTAGTACATGTTATGTATCAGAGATGGCGCTGTATGTGAAAAAAGATTTTCCCGCTTTTCTTTTGAATTTTTCCTGAATTTTCTTTGCTATAAACCTCACGGAGCCCGAGACCTTTCCAACGAATGCAAAACCGTGGAAATCGGTTCGTGCGTTCTGGAGTTATAGCGTCAGGAAGGAAAACCCGACTTATTTTTATATAGTAGATTATAGTAAAACATTTTTACTAAACATTATAAGGTCCGATGTTTCTGTGTTTCCTATAATTGATGATAAAAAATTTAAATTATTATTATTACCTTATTAAAAGTACCTATGTAACTTACCATTATTCTTAATTAATGCTGTACAACCGGGAGCTCATAGTTATACGTTGATCTAGAAATCAATAAATAGAATCTATTAGATTTACGTTTACCGCATGCACTGTGCGTGTTGTACTGCGTCATGTGTGTGATCGACATGATGCACTGCGTCGTTTGAGATAATAGACCGTATCTATTCTACCTACCTAAATAATGTTGGTTCGATAATGGCGACACGACTATGATAACGATAACAAATATTAGTTAATAATTGAATAAAAGTGTTGAGCAGTAACTGATGGTGTTTGTTCTTAGTTATGCAACCTTTTCTTTTGTAGTTAGAAGATTTTGTTCATAAGAAACTATAGGTTTATTTTGATGAAAAAAACAACGGCTTTTCTATTTCTGAATAAATACAGTCAGCCTAGAAAATTACATTTGTAAAAAAAAAACAAGAGTCAATCGACTCATCAGGTTTCACCCTAAGTTACTATGTATAATAGTAAATCAGATCGTAACCCCTTGGCTACACTATGCGCCTGCTAATGCTACTCGCATTCCGCGATGTTACCGCGATTAATGCCGTAGGTGGTCATAGACAGCCCTCCTCGCGGGAGTAATCATGCGATTATTCGCTCCATAGGTAGGTATAGGTACTAGGTTTCAATAGGTAGAGAGGTACTAGCACAGAGAAGTAATATACGTACTACGGTATTTGTTTCCTACCTACTCGTCACTGCCTAAGTCATATGCCTAAGTTAATTCTAGTCATGAGACTAGAATTAACTTAGGCATGTTAATTCTATTGATTGAAAATGACGAGGTACATCTAGGTAGATGTACCTTTTGTTATTTTCCTGTGTTGTTTACAAAATAAATAAAATATAAGTAACTTAGATACCTACGAGACAAACTGTTATCAACCAATATCAACTTTAAAAAATTAGATTGGTCTAATTACCAATCTCATTTTTTAAAGTTGATATTACCTAGTTATGTCGGGTAAAACGAACCCAAAATTAGACAGGCCCTACATAACTTATGTTTTAACTTATAAATTATAACGTGCTTTCATTTGACCACTGATCCGTCGTAGCAATATGGCATAATTTTTTCAAATTTCAAAACGTACGTGCTTCCTATCTGAGCGTTCGAAGCGGTAAAAGGCGCGGGTAGCGTGTGGCCAGGCTCGCGTTCATGTTGCCAGCCCTTTGAATCGTGCTTAAAAAACCCAAAAATGTGGAGCCGTAGGGCCTGACGAGGAGCATGAGAAGTAACGTGGCCACATTACAGTCTGCTCTATCCAATTTATCTTACGAGGCAACTGAAGAGTTACTAACCGTGATAAAGTAAGATTTTAAATGTTGTATAGTACGTAAACTCATAGCTGCCTATGTTTGCACTAAGTTTACTTAGTTATTTTACCTTTTGCTCCCGGTTTTAGCTGAAAATCAGCGTTGGATGCACAACATCCAACATTATGCTGAGCTGAACGCCATTTTGGTACGCAGACACATGAGTCGAACTGTCTTAATGGATTCAACTATTCCTTATTATTGTTTCATGTGTCATTTTGTGTGTGCCAAATAAATGATTATTCTATTCTATTCTTCTTATTTTTTTCGTTCTAAGTTTTATTAACAATTTGAGTATTCTTACGTTACCCCAGTCCAGCCTTTTTCACAGGTTTTCCTAGTCCTAGCAATGTATAAAGTGTTACCTATAAGTAGATATTAACCCCTAATGTTAATCTTAACAATATGAAAAATGAGTAAAGATTTATATAATTATTACGTCTCTGCCCACCGTCCTCGCCCCAAGGCGAGTAATGTGGCTGCAGTGTAGAATATTGTAAAATTAAAAAAAGTTTTCCAGACCATTCTATGAAACGCCATTCGCCGCAACATTTAGTCCATGCCATTCTAACACTTGCAGTGTAGTGTCTTTGCAGAATGATTACCACTTTATGTCTTTATGAGTAAAAATAGGCGGGAAATAAATAAACAACAAATTTTGCCTTAGTAAGTGGAAACCAGGCACAGAAAGCTTTAGAATAATAAAGCCTCTCAGCGTAACGAAGTAGGAACAAATTAAAAAAGCACCATTTAACACGGTGTAGTAATTCAGTAGAATGCTAATGGTTTCTCTTCCATTTCACAGAAAATGTGTGAAAAACTTTTTGCTAATTCTTACGATTTGATTTGGTAAGTTACTTTGGGAATAGTTTTCCTGATGAAAAATAGAGTCGATTGAGTGAGACCAACTTGTATTTTTTACCGATATGTAATTTCTTGGCTGACTGTATATTATTTCAGATATCCGAAAAGTCGAAAAGTCCGAAAGTTGTATTGTTTTTCAATATACATAAACCTATAATTTCTCAAGAACAAAATCTAACTACAAAAGAAAAGGTAGCTGCGCTCAATGTGGTTAAATTTGACCCCACCCTGTATAGTGTATATCCATTTTATGAACAAAACATAGGTTTGATCGTCACAAATGAAATAACTTGTTAACAATAACTATTTAACTTTTATTGTAACTCAGAACACGAAATATTGAATAAGCACCTGCTTATAATGTCTTATTTATTATCCACTTGAGGCACCCACCCAGTACCTACGTACTCGTAAATACCCGCGACATCGCGTCGCGCCAGAGATCCGCCGAAGCACGACTATTCGTCACGGTAGACACAACAACTACTCGTTAATTACATTATACTACAAGTAGGTACTTGGAGGACAACCAGAAAAGTGATCTCGAGGAGCGGACGGATTTACCCCCAACAAGGTACGTCGCTGGCGCAAGGCGCTGCTGGTGTACGGTGGTTGTATCTGATTAGAATGTTAGTAACGAGCGGGTGCGGTGGAGGCGACAAGTCGGCTACAGGTACATGCCGTTGACGAGGTAGTCGGCGTCATGCGCGAAGGGCTTGCCGCGCCGCAGTCGCCGCCGCGCCGCGCTCATGCGGCAGCCCAGCATGCCGCCCAGGCCCACCGTCATCACCATACCTGCAACGGATCGCAAAGTAAGTTACGGGCGAGAATTTATTATTTTATATGTCGGTCGGCCGGTCGCGCCGCCTGTCTGCGGTGAAGCGGAGTATACTTACCCAGCACGAGTAGCAGTACGGCGGCGGGAGGGCGCTCGCTGAGCCCGTCGGGGGGCGCCACGCGCGCCGCCGCACTCGAGTCGCGCGCCTCCTGAAACAACGCCTCGCGGTCAGGTGGTGCTCAACAGAGTGCCTGCGCCTGCCGTCGCGGCTCTATCGAGAGGAGGCTCGCAGGTACCTTGTCCGCGTGCGGCGGCGGGTCGGGAGTGCGCACTCGCGGCGGCGGCTGGTGGCGAGGCGCGGCGGAGGCGGGTGGCGCGGCGGGCGCTGGGGGCGCGCGCTCCGGCTCAGGGCCCTTCTTGGCGGAGTCGCGCAGCGTATTCGCGCGCGCCGCGTACGCCGGCGGCACTTCGCCCATCGACTTGGGCGGGACGTACATGACCTCCTGGAAAGAGATTCGCGATTTCCATTGGCCGGCCGGAGCTCGCAAACATATTTGATCGAGCGAAGTGAGATCTCCAAGTCAACTTGGGCAAAACGGCGTTGTATGTAAATGTGTATATATGTTTATTTCTCCGAGGATAACTTACGAAGCGTTGGTCAGATCAACGTGAAATTTGATACATAGGTAGGTAGTGATGGCACAATCTTGGTGTGACTAAATGAGCTAAAAATGTGGGAGGGTTGTTGAGATATTGGGGTTCAAGAGGGGTAAAAAAAAATGAAAATGAGACTATTAGGTCAAATGAAAGGTCTTAGTTAGTACATTTCAACCCTGTTTTTAGTTTTAGTTTAATCTTTGTAGTTCTGGAGTTATTAGCAATAATAAAAACAAACTTTGGCAAAATTCACCAGTAACTCCACAGTGCTGAAATTTGGTATTCGTGTAGCTTTAATGACACAAATATAGGCAAAAGTCTGAAATCCAGAATAACTGCATTTTGTACCTCAAAAAAAAGTAACCAATTAACACTAGTGGTTCGCCCCGAACTGAGATCTCGCGAGTCTCCGATAAAAAAAAATATTATTTGTAATCTTTGACTAACAAAATAGTGCTACGAAATAAGAAACAATTAACTTGACCTACAGTTTCATTCAAATTACAGGTAACGGGAGATCATGTTATGTGGTTACTCGTTTTTGGGGGGACAAATTGCAGTTATTCTGGATTTCAGGCTTTTGCCAATTTTTGTATTACTTAAGCTACACGTTTACCAAATTACAGCGCTGTGGGGTCCCTGGTGTACCCTGTGTTTTGTCAAAGTTCCGTTTTTATTATGGCTAATAACTCAGAAACTATAAGGACTTTACTAAAAAGAAAAACAGAATCTAAATGTAATGTAAATGTAGACCTTTCATTTGACGTCCCATTTGACCTAATAGTCTCATTTTCATTTTTTTTTACCCTTCTTGAACCTCAATATCTCAACAACACCCCCACATTTTTAGCTCATTTAGTCACACCAAAATTGTGCCATCACTGCCTACCTGTATACCAAATTTCACGACGATCAACGCTTCGAAAGTTATCCTCGGACAAACAAACATACATAAATACATACAACGCCAATTTGCCCAAATTGATTTAGAGATCTCGCTTCGCTCGATCAATGAACTCCCGTTACCTGTAATTTGAATGAAACTGTAGGTCAAGTAAGGTGGTTGTTTATTTCGTGGCACTAATTGATAGTCAAAGATTACAAATAATATTTTTTTGGTTTTTATGGGAGACTCGCGAGACCTCAGTTCGGGGCGAACAACTAGTTATTCTATATTTCACCGTCCCGCTCGCCTGGTGCAGATTGAGAAGGATCATCTGCGGCACCGGTGAGGCGCGCGGGCTATCGGAAGGAAGTACCCGCGCTACATACCGGCGGCTCGGGGCGCGGCGGCGGCACGGGCCAGGCGCGGCGCGCGTCGCCCTCGCCCCACTCCAGGCGCGGGTAGGCGCCGCCGCCCCATCCGCCCCCGCCCATGCTCTCCATATCTGCAAACACAACGACTCCTCGGACGTAAGGCACGACTCTGGGCTAAAATGGAACGTACCTAGTACCTAGGTGCATTAGGGATGATTTGATTCGATTGAAACCGTGACGTCTTCTATTATCCTGTTTTTTTAACTACCTGGTGATGGAACAAGCTTAAGGGCCAGCTGACGTTAAGTGGTAGCCATCGCCTACGAACTACCTCCGTGGCGCGGCGGGCGAACAGCCCACTGTATAGGTAGCGGGTTACAAAATATATGTAATTACAAAAAAACGTATAGAAGTATGCTATCAGTTATCTGGTTCCCATAGTACAAGCTTTGCTTAGTTTGGGGCTAGATAGCGCTGTGTGAAATGTCCAGCAATATTTATTTATTATTTATTTATTTAACTTAGAAACATCCCTAAGATGTATCATTCGATCCTAGTTTAATGAATCATTTTGTAAATAGTACAACGGCTGCACCAGCCCGCCCTCGCGGCTGAAGATGTGCGAGCTAGCGTGTAGGTAGTTGTGACGACGACTCACTCTGGTGCTGCGTCCAGGCGCGGCGCGGCCAAGGCGCGGGCGCGGGCGGCTCGAAGGGCGGATAGGGCGCGGGTGGCGCTCCCTCCGCCTCCTGCAGCAGCCCGCCCTTGTGGCTGAAGATATGCGAGCTCGGCGCCCCAGCTACCGCCCCCGACGCACCGCTCTCTACGCATCAACACAAGGCATCCATGTAGCTCGATCGATTATTTCTTGAATAAAATAAAGTAGTGGTTCGCCCCGAATTGAGATCTCGCGAGTCTCCCATAAAAACAAAAATATATTATTCGTAATCTTTGACTCTCAAAATAGTGCCACGAAATAAATAACTAACTTAACCTACAGATTCATTCAAATTACATGTAACGGGAGTTCATGTACCTACATAGGTTACTCTTTTTGGCGTACAGATTGCAGTTTTTCTGGATTTCAGACTTTTGCCTATATTTGTGTTACTTAACCTACACGCATACTAAATTACAGCTCTGTGGGGTCACTGGTGTACCCGGTGAATTTTGTCAAAGTTTAGTTTGTATTACGGCTAATAACTCACAAACTACAAAAACTTTACTAAAAATAAAAACGGGGTCGAAATGTACTAATGAAGACCTTTCATTCCACGTCTCACTTGACCTAATAGTTTCATTTTCATTTTCCTTGAACCCCAATATCTCAACAACCTCCCAACATTTTTACCTCATTTAGTCACACCAAAATTGTGCCATCACTACCTACCTACGTATCAAATTTCACGACGATAGGATCAACGCTTCGAAAATTATTCTCGGACAAACAAACATACATACTTACATATATACACACATACATACACACATACATACATACAACGCCGATTTGCCCAAGTTGATTTGGAGATCTCGCTTCGCTCTATCAATTAATCAGTAGGTATATTACATAGGCGGACTTAGTATTACAAATATCTTCCAGTTAACTTTTGAGTAATGTGGAAAAACAGAAGAAAAACAAAAAATTCCTGAAACTTAAAAAACACATATACTTAGAGGACAGGATAGTACAGCTTTCTATCAGTGAAACAATTTACAATGGACCCCTTGCTAGCCAATCTATAGGCAGGCACCACCAAACGTTCACTGCTCGTTGGGCTCTTGGGCATTTTCAGGTCATTCCCGCCTCTAGGCCTAATTCCGCTGGTCCCTATGTGGACGAATGCTACTTAAAAACTATGGTAGGTAAGTTTCTTAGTAGCATTTGTTCTCACTACAATATTATGAGGATTACCTATGTACCAAGTAGGTACAAATGGTATGAATGAGGTCTACATTTGGGATCTACATCTCTGTCAAAGTACAAACATCCGTATCTCGGGAACTAGATAGACAGCCAGCGAGAAGAAACGTGGCGTCAGGGTATGGAGACCAGCGGGAATAACCCGCATTTTCTACGCGTTCGTTGTTGTCGTAGCGGCCAATACGCAAAATTATACGCATTGATAGTGCCGCAGTGGACACCGGTATTAGCTCGACCTCTAACTGAGGATAGCACGATGCGCACCTGTGTACCGATGCTGCGGCTGCGCCTGCGCGAGGCGATGCGGCCAGCGCTCGCGCTCGCGTCCTCCCGCTGCCGCCGCTGCGCTCGCCGCCTCCAGCTCCACGCCCTCCTGACTCTCCTGCGAACACACCCGCGCGCGGGGCTCAGCGACACGACTCTCTATTCCCAGTGGTTCCTTCGATGGAACCACTACAAATAGATCGACACAACGCAAAGAATGCGATCGGCTGTCTTTTCTCTGTTTATCGTAAAGCATATTGAAGCGGCGGGCGACGGCACGGCCTGGGGGCCGGTAGCCTCGTCCGCGCTCTACGCGTAAGGTGTCACCTGCAGGCCCTGCAGCGGGCTGAGGATTGGCCTCGGCGCAGGCGTGCTGAGGTGTGCGGGCGCGGAGGGCACGGCGGGGAGGGGCGCGGGCGGCGGGCAGCCTAGCTCAGGCGCCTCGTCGCTCGCGTCGGCGCACTGCGGCACGCCGTCGCACGCGTTGTACACGGCGATGCACTCGCCGCCGCGCCGGCACTCGAACTGGTACCGGCTGCATCTACCTGCTGCACATCAACACAGGATACGTCATTGACATCAGAACGTTGGGATCCGCTCGCTAGTGATCTGGTTTCCATGTCAACTTATAGCTAAGAATTTGTAGTTCCCGAACTCAGATTATACAAACAAACAGATGGAGTGTACGCAACAAACAGTATGACGCCACTTATCATTCATGTGTGCGTGGCGATTAGAAATAGCTCTGTAGGGACACGAGCATCAGTGTGCGTGTAATGATACCAGAAAAAGAAAAAAACTCCCTGTATTTTTTTTTAATGTCCTTTTACGACAACAGGTTCTAAAATTTTATTTGGATACATGAATTTGTTACTAATTGAATACAAATTTGTGTGAGTATTAGGATTGAACAATTGTTTAATTAACTAGTTTATTAAACACTTAAATATTTCATGTACCATTGTAAACGCATTGTAAAATTACAGAAGAAATAATATGTGAAGATTTTTATAACTAGCGGTCCGTCCGGTGTTTATTGAGGTTTACATGGACTTTAATGTCCTGGCCGAATTACGGCTACGGCGGCCATCTCGCAAGAGACTAACCAACAACGCAGGATATATTCCTGACTCCGGACTGTTATTAGAATTTGAAAAATTACAATAACACTTTTTGGAAAAATGGACTTTATAATAATACTTTAGTTTTTTCTGTAGTAATTATTACATATATATATATAATATATATATATATAATATATTATATAATTACTATAGTAATTAGTATAGTATTATATATTATTATATAGTATATTCATTTCATTAGACTGATAAAAACATACATATGAATCCAAAATATTTATTAAAATCATAACTAATTATATTGCCAAAAATTAACCACCTTAATTTTGCACTAATTTCTTGTAATATTGCCGTTTGGCTTCTACATGTCGAGAATTAGTTTCTAATTTTGCTATATAGTGCAATCGCACCATTAAGTACTTTTCTATCAACAACTTCACCAGATTCACTTTGTGAAATTTTACACATATTGAATATGATCTGGATTAACATATAGGATATTTTTATCCCGGTAAAATGTTCTGGTAGGATATTTTTCCCGAAGCGAAGCGAGGGCGGATCGCTATTACTTCTCTATATATATCATTTATTATATATGTGTATATGTAATGTATATACATTACATATATACATACGGAACTAAATTGTTATACATGTACAATTATATTTAAAATCCCGCGTAAGATATTAATCACCGAATCACAGTAAACGGCAATAACATAATTATAGAAATACATACGAATTCGGAATAACAATTTAGGCGTGAGATTACGCGTGGGAATCGAACCCACGTCCGTACATTTAACAGTCAGGCTAGCTAACGCCTAGATCAACAGGTAGTTTCCCCAATTGAAGTGAAAACATTTTGCCGAAAACTGGCAACACAGTCGAACTAATGTCGAGGTTTTGTGTTTCGAGACAACCGTTTAATTATTGGGCGAATAAATAATAAAATCAATTAAATAATTTATAGTTACTTGTGAAATGATATTCCATCCACTTTTTTTTTGTTTTTGGGAACAACTTTTACACTGTTTAATAACACAAGACGGCATTTTTGACAGAAAATAATTAATCACTCGAGACGTGCAAGCAGTGCGACGCTACCTTTAGTACTGCCGCGAGATTGTATTCGCTTTTAAATTTGTATTCGCTTGTGTGGCTTCACTCGCACGTTCGGCGCGCTCTATCTGTTTGTTTGTATAATCTGAGTTCCCGAAAATCATATTGTCTGAATTTGTAATTTAACAGTTCAGAAGTTATGAGGATTTATCTAGATCCGTATATTCAGAAATCAGACTGTACCGCCCGTCTGGATCCCAGCATCTAATGTTCTGCAAACAAACAAACAAACAAATAAATAAACAAACATCAAACTTTCACATTTATAATACCTTTTCTTGTGTCACGGACGACCGATGCCTCGCCTTCTTTTAGCCCGACCAGGATAACTGGTAGATAATGCTATTAGCATAAAGTCCTCTTAACACTAGGTAAATATACAGAGTGTCCCAAAAAATAGTGCGAACGAAAGTCCAGAGATAAAACACCCCTTGAGGTACCCGAGTCACCCCCATGTACGTTCCGCCAATTTTTTATAGTTTTCGAGTTATGAATTATTTTCCGAATTTTTGAAAATTTTTGATCTGAACAACTTTAAAAATTCTTTAAAAAAAAGTAGAAAACTTTCTTGAGATTTTTTTTGCTACTGATTTTTTTTTGATTACAAGGCAGGCAAACGACTGGCCCAGCAGAGTACAATAGATCAACCCTCGCGCCGCAACCCCCTCCACATCACTTTGTCATGTTCATGACCCAACTGCGACTCAAATTGTAAATTCCGAGAATGCATTTTGAATACAAAAACATAATAAAGCTTCGGTTGCGCGCTGCTCTGTTGTCACCTAGGAGAGTTACAGACATAGCGATAATTTGGTCTCTTATCGGCCTATTGTTATTACAGGTAAAAGATTTGCGCCCACGTTTACAATCCGGATCATGGGTGAGAACACATCGCGCAAAATTAATAAAACTTAAATTAAACATTGAAAAAAAGCTCTAAAAAGCTTCCCTGCAGTCATTTTTGGTTAGTTACTTAGCTAATTTTAAGAATTTTCTACTTCGCCGTCTTTGAAGGCCGATTTTCGCCCAAAGTAGCCCATTAAGTACTACTTTTTTTAATGATTATGAAAGCTGAGAGTTTGGAGAATTCTTAAGACTTATTTAAAAACCATGAAATCACTTGTTAAGGTTTTTAATTTAAAGTTGAATATTTAAGTTATAATTCACCAAATGTAATTTTTTGACTTACTTACACCAACATTTTCATAGTTATCATCAAAGTCACATAGATGATTATTTTATGCATAAAATAACAACTCATAAAAATTCAGTTATAAAAAAAATCTCCAAAAAGTTTTCTACATTTTTTTAAAGAATTTTTTAAATTGTTCAAGTCGAAATTTTTCAAAAATTCAGAAAAAATTTATAACTCGAAAACTATAAAAAATCACTGAACATATATGGGGGTGATTCGGGTACCCTAAGGGGTGTTCTATCTCTGGACTTTCGCTTGACACTATTTTTTGGGACAAACTATATATAGGATGTAAATAAATAAACTTACCTAGCTTACGGATAATGCCATCTTCCTATTTTTACATTTCAGTGCACTTGACTGTACCTACAAAATATTCATTTTTGTATGTAATGATGTAGGCATTTTCGAATTAATAATGATGATGAAAAAAGGACCTCTGGAACTTTTAAGGTTAGATGTTTTCACTGTGCTGAGTGGGTGTACGGACCGGTATACTTACGTGTCAGCAGCAGGTCGGTGTGATGGGACGGGGCGGGGAGCGTGGGGGGCGCGCGCGGTGTCGTCGGCGGCGGTGGCGGCGGCGGCGCACTGCTGGCGCTCCTGCCGACATCGACACAAGCACTCGTCACTCAAACGTGATTGCCCAAAACTTATATAATTATTGATCGAGCGAAGCGAGATCTCCAAATCAACTTGGGACGTGTCTTCTTCTCTCACACACCGGCGAAGCCGATCAACTTGGACAAATCAGCGTTGTATGTATGTATGTATGTTTGTTTGTCCAAGCATAACTTTCGAAGCGTTTATCCGATCATCGTGAAATTTGATACATAGGTAGGTAGTGATGGCACAATTTTGGTGTGACTAAATGAGCTAAAAATGTTGGGAAGTTGTTGAGATATTGGGGTTCAAGAGGGGTAAAAAAAAATGAAAATGAGATTATTAGGTCAAGTGGGACGTCAAATGAAAGGTCTTGATTAGTACATTTCAAGACTGTTTTTATTTTTAGTTTAATTTTTGTAGTTTTTGAGTTATTAGCCATCGATCAATTAAATTCATTTATTAAATCAGACATTAGTGACACAGACAAGTCTATTTGTGTTAGTAGGTATACTACGTATATATATTACATATATACGTAGTATTATTTTCCGTTGGTAATATTACATGTATTTTTGTTAAAACTTTCATTCGCATCCGACCCAATAGTCATACATAAGGCTATTTGATCAGGATCCGAATGAAAGATTAAATCACAGGCAGGTCATATCTATCAGGTATGCCCTGGAGAATGTTGTTGGAGATGGCCCGTACTCTGCTTAGCATGAGGCCGTTTTTTTTAAGGATTATGGCATGGAAGCCATCGACCCGCGCCTCAGCAAACATGGTAGATGCACTGCCGTATTGAGGCAACCCCAACAACATTCTGAAGCCATTGTTGTACTGTACGCGTGGGGCACTTATCGATTTTTGAGTATAGCTGAACCAAAGGCTGCTCGCGAAAGATTGGCAGTAGGCTTTGAAGAAAATTTTTTTCACTTGCCTAACTGTAACGTCCAAACCTTCGGGCCATCGTATTACGAGTGCTTCTGACCGCCAGCGCCATTACCCTACGCTTCTTTTCAGTCAGATCATCAAGGTCGTCGGTAACAAAATTGCCTAGATATTTAAATTTATAGACTCTTTTCGATTCGGCTCCTTCAAGTTTAATTGCTGGAACCGATTCGGGAACTTTACCGGCGGCCTTGAAAACAAGGTATTCACTTTTTTACAATTATAGAGTACTTAGGCTATGCCTATGTACGTACTCCTCACAGTCTTTACATACGGCCAACAGTCTCCTGAGAGCACTGACCGATGGGCACAGCAGCACCATGACCTCTGCATAGCTGATATTGTTTATGCAAACATTATCAACCGAGCAGCCGACACGCTCGCTGCTGAGCCCAGCGATGTAGAGGCATTCTGTAAACACAACTCGAACCTCGAAAAGCTGAATCCGCAGTGAAATTCAAGTCATTGACATGCAGAATGAAGATCTTTGGCGAACTTAATCCCCCTTGCCTGTAGACATCAGAAAGACTGCTAGCACATCTTACACTGTTTGTTTGATTGGCGTACCAGTAGACCATGACACATTGATCAGGAAACTACACCATTATGGCATTAGGAGCGTTGCTCTAGTCTTCCTCACTTCTTATTTAAGTCGCAGAGTGCAAAGAGTTGACGTGAATGGAAAGCATTCTCCGTGGTCTCTGGTTAAACTGGGTGTACTACAGGGATCAACTCTGGGACAATTTTTGTTTTTAGTATAGTTATATTAATGATCTTCCCCATCTCGTAAGGGACGATCATGAGGTTGTATTGTTTGCAGATGACACGTCACTTTTATTTAAATTAAAGCGACGTCAAACCGACTTTGACGATGTAAACAATGCAATCTCTAAGGTCATAAAATGGTTCAATGTAGGTAAACAATCTTCTTCTAAATGAAAAGAAAACAAAGTGTATTAGATTTATACTACCTAATGTCACACAAGTTAAAGCAGATATAAAAATCAAAGACGAGGAGTTGGATCTATTGGACACCACCGTATTCTTAGGTATATTATAATTACCTATTCCTAGAATACTGGGGTCCTTACATTGATAAGTTGTCGAAGAGACTTAGTTCTGCGGCATACGCACACAAAAAGATCCGTATTTTTACAAACGTAGACACAGCTAGACTAGTGATTTGCTCCGAACTTAGATCTTGCGAGTCTCCCATAAAACAAAAAAATATTATTCATAATCTTTGACAATCAAAATAGTGCAAACGCATAACCAAATAACTTGACCTACAGTTTCATTCAAATTACAGGTAACGGGAGTTCATGTTAATTGGTAACCTTTTTTGGGGATAAATATATTCTGGATTTCATACTTTTGCCTATATTTGTGTCACTAAAGCTACACGCTACCAAATTTCAGCATTGTGGGGTCACTGGTGTACCCGGTGAATTTCGTCAAAGCTCAGTTTATATTATGTAATAACTTAAAAACTACAAAGTTTAAACTAAAAATAAAAACGGGGTCGAAATGTACTCACAAAGACCTTTTATTAGATTTGCCACTTGACCGGATAGTCCCATTTTGTTTTTTTTTCTGTGTGGTTTTGGTGTATCTGTGGGATAGGATGGGAAGAGGGTACGGGCAGTGCACCTGAGACTGGCGAGCGCGAGGCGCTCCTGGTCCTGCAGCTCTGCGAGGCGACGACTGAGCGCCAGCACGCCGCTGCTGAAGTTGCCGTGCGCCGTGAACTTGCAGCGGAAGTCCTCCGGCGGGCCGCAGTTGAACAGATAGCAGCTGCCGGGGCCCTGCAAGCGCACACGCTATAGCTATAATGTACGCCTGCGACTATATCGTGAGCGATTACGTGACAGATTATAATCATGGCATCGATCGATTTCATGCGGGTGACGGTCCTCGCCGCTCCGTTACCGATAACGGACGCGCGTGTCACATCTACCGAGCTAAACTTAGCATCTAATCTACCTTCCTACTCTGCAGGTAGTGCGAGTACCTAGGTACCTACTTTATACCTAGATTTCAATAACCCCGAGTCACACCGGAACCTTCGTGCGATCGCCAGATAACGACGGACGCTGAGGACGGTTCCTAGAAACAAACTCGTGTGAGACGGCCACAGCCGGCGGCGGGCGGCGCGGTGGCAGTGCGTATGGAAGGTACCTTCTCCTCGTAAACGAACACGTCGCAGGCCTCGGTCTCGCAGCAGAGGCGCAGGCACTCCGTACGCGCGCCCACGTCCAGCTCGGAGAGGTAGCGCGCGCCCATGTCGCGAGATTCCTCGGTGCGGATGATCTTGTCGCGCTGCACGTCGAAGCGCGCCGCGCACGCCGCGGGGTCGAGCTCGCGCGCACCGCACGCTGCGCCCAGCACGCAGACCCACCACAGCAACGAGTGAGCCATCCTGCGGAGCCGTCCACTTTGTGCCGCGTGCGAGCCGCGGCAAGACTGTGCTGCGGCACCGTGTCGGTCGGTCGATACGCGACGCGCCTGCGCGGCATGACTCGACTGCGAGAGCTTTCTGATGAGGTCTCTGCGTAAAGGCTATCCGATAGAGAAGGGATCTGATTTGGGTAGGATTTTATTTATACCATTTTGGTATCAAACTAACGAACGGCCCACGAAGCGGTTACCGTAGCCTATGGATGGACGTTTGTAACACCGAAGACATCACCCGCGCTTAAAACGCTCTATTTGAAGGAAGGGTATTCCTTGTACCCCTTAGGATAGCTGTCAAAGGCAAAATACTTTATTTATTAAAATCACAAGGATCACTTTGAAACGTCAATTTTACTGTCTGTTCCTTTGCGACCAAGCCAGACAAGAAAGGCAAGAAACCAGGCTGGTTGTTTTTTTTTTAATTATCCTTTTAGAATACATAACAATACATAAAATAAATTACCTACGTCTAAATTGTAACATTTTGAACGAGTTGGAGCAATTTCAATCCCAAGCTTCTCTATCATCTAAATAATCCGATATTTTATAGTAAGCTTTTTATAAAGATTTCGTTTAAGTACCTACGTTTTAAAATTTGTTTATTGTCAATTTTTTTACATCACTTGGGACTTTGTTATAAAAGCGTACACCTTGCCCTATAAACAATTTACCAACTTTATGCAGACTACAAGTGGCAACAGCGAGATTATCTTCTAGTCTAGTAGAGTCTAGTCTAGAGCAACGCTCCTAATGCCATAACGGTGTAGTTTCCTGATCAATGTGTTATGGTCTACGCTACGCAATCAAACGCCTTGGACAAATCACAAAAAACACCTAAAGCGTCATGAGACTTCTCCCAGGCATCAAATACGAGTATGTGCGATATTAACTCAATACCAGCATCACTGTATGAGCGACCCCTGCTAAATCCGAATTGTTTATGATGCAGTAAATTATGTAAATTGAAATGTCTAAGCAGTTAAGTTAAAATTAGTTTTTCAAATATTTTACTAAATGTCGGAAGTACTGAGATTGGTCTAAAATTACCAGGATCAAAACTAGTGCCTGATTTGAAAAGTGGAGTTATTTACTGTGTTTCATTAAATCAGGGAATACACCACAGTCAATACACTCATTGAATATTAAAGCTAGTTCAAGAGCAATCTATGTTTTCACGACGCTAACAAAGATGCCCCAGAGGTCCGTGGTTTTCTTAACATTTATCAGTTTGAAAGCTTTTATGATGTTATCACTATTTACATAATCAATTTTGAATGTGTTTTGCATTCCGTTCCAAGTTTTCTTTTAACAATGACTTTGCGACTATGGGAGAGGAGTTTAAGGATTTTGTGGTTGATCGTGGCATTGCCAATATTCAAATTAAACTTATTGTTCTTACTTCCAGTCTCGCTGTTGATTGTTTGTCAAGTGGCTTTTACTTTGTTTTGACTATTTTTAATTTTAGAACTCAAATTACGCGCTTTTACTTCACGATAAACATTTTTAAAAATCTATGAATATTTTTTGACTTTTTCTTTTGTCAACTCCCTCTGCTTGCCTCTGCCCATCGAAATCGCATCGTTCGAGAACCATTGAGATTGAGAATCCGCCGATCTTTCGAGTAGGTACCGCGCTACGTAGCAGCGGGGGGCGACCTGTCTCTAGGGACTTCATTGGTCGAGTTCAATCTTTTATCAGATTGATGTCTAGAAAGGCTACCGGTGAAAGTAGAACCGTCGTCGCCTCGCGAGTCGCGATGGTAGGTATAGCAATAAGGTTCAGGGTGCAGGGCGCATGCGCGGCGGGTCCGGGCGGGCGAGGCGGCGGCAGTGTGGCGCGAGCGGGCCGCAGCGCGCCTCATGTCGCTGTTCTTCAAGTTCAGGAGCGGCGTGAGTACCCGCGCCGCGCCGCATCCGCGCACCTTCGCCGCCAGTCGGCCGCAGCCATACGGCTAGAGGCGGCACCGGGGCGCGGCGGCGGCGACGCCGTCTCGACACGAGCTGCGCTGCGCTGCGAGACATGTCTAACATAAATCTCTATTATCTCAATCGATTGTCATCCCTATCAGAATCAGAAGTAGAACGCTAGTGCCGTTTGATTCTACGGACTAGCTTTTAGATTGTTGTTTACGTGATCGGCAGCTGTTCCCGTGCGTCATCCACGCCGCGGTGCCGCTGGTGACGGGATCGCGTCGGTCGGTCGGTCCTTCGGGCGGTTATGCGTGTTATTGTGTGCCGCGTCCGCGCCACCGCGGCAGCCGAGCTGGTACAGCTCTCGAGAGTCCTGAGACAGACGCGATGAGCTCGCGACATTTTCGATCGGTGGTCTGAGCGCTACTATTACTAACTTACTATGAGACGAGTAGGTAAATTGCACTATGGTATGGTACTGCGTCATCATTGAATGAATTCGTTTTAAAGACTGCTGAAGGTAGGTACGTACCTACATATAAGATGAACCCTGTAGGTAGCTCAGTGAAAGGTTTCCTCCTACGCCTCAACTTCCGGTTGGCGAAAACCCTTGACCTGCCTTGACATGAATGAAGAGGTTCGGCCGGCGGACGGCGGCGGCGGCGGCGTGGCGGGTGAGGTAGCGGGAACTACCTACACGTAAGTAGCCAACTACCCACCTACTTAGTACGTCACGAATACAGTAACTAAAGGGGTGATTACCGTAAAATGGTAATCACCTTCAATTTACTTTGAATGTCTTTGAACCTTCACTATGATACCCCTTGCACTGGAACTGATTGTGTGCGACGACGCGGTGGCGCCAACGGCCGCCGCCGCCGCCGACGTTTTAAAAATGGTACGTAGGTAGGTAGGTACCTACCTACTTAAATAAATAGTCGTTCGCCCTGAACTGAGATCTCGCGAGTCTCCCATAAAAACAAAAACATATTACATATTCGTAATATCAAATATACGTAACTATCAAAATAGTGCCACGAAATAAACAACCAAATAACTTGACCCACAGTTTCATTCAAATTACAGGTAACGCGAGTTCATATTATGTGGTTACTCTTTTTTGTGGTACAAAATGCAGTTAATCTGGATTTCAGACTTTTGCTTATATTTGTGTTACTAAAGCTACACAAATACCAAATTTCAGTATTGTGAGGAAATAGGGTTGAATTGTACTAATGAAGACCTTTCATTTGACGTCCCACTTGACCGAATAGTCTCATTTTCATTTTTTTTATCCCTCTTGAACCCCAATATCTCAATCACTCCCCCAACATTTTTAGTTCATTTAGTCACACCAAAATTGTGTCATCACTACCTACCTATGTATCAATTTTCACGATGATCGGATCAAAGCTTCGAAAGTTGTCCTCGGACAAACATACATACATACATACATACAACGCCGATTTGCCCAAGTTGATTTGGAGATCTCGCTTCGCTCGATCAAATAAATAAATATTACTGGACATTTCACACAGTACATATTGAGTATTGGTGACAATACATTGTTCATTACTTTCATTCATCAACCCCAAACATATAAAATGGTAGGTTACTCTGGTGTGTGTCGGTAGACTCGGTAGGTATTGTTGTGCTGGGAAAGCCAAATCGAGTGCGTTCTTCACCCTGTTAGTGCCTAGTGTAACAGGCCATCATCCGCCGCGACTATACCTATGCGCGTGCAACCACAAAGGTACTACCTATATAAACGTGTACACTAAATTTTTACCATTAAATGCGCCGGAATGACCCATTTTGCGCGCACTTATCGAGGAACCCTTCGCATCTTTTCGAATAGATGGAATAAAAAATATATTTTTATCTTGGTTTGGGTACAAATTACCACTAGTGGTTCGCCCAGAAGTGAGATCTCGTGAATCTCCCGTATAACGTATTTAGTGGCTAAATATGATTTTAGGAGTTGTCAAATCATACAAATACTTACTTCAAATTTAAACATGTTTAGTCGCTAAATACGTTTAGTGATCTTTGTGCATGCCGGCTTTAATATTTGACTAATAAATTGGTGCCACGAAATGAATTAACCAACCTACTTGACCTACAGTTTCATTCAAATTAGATGTAACGGGGTTCTTGTTAATTGGTTATTTTTTTTTTGTGGTACTAATGGCAGTTATTCTGTATTTCAGACTTTTGCCTATATTTGTGTCACTAAAGCTACACGAATACCAAATTTCAGCATTGTGGGGTCACTGGTGTACCCTGTGAATTTTGTCAAAGCTTTGTTTTTATTATGGCTAAAACTCTCTAGGACTAAACTAAAAATAAAAACAAAACTTTGACAAAATTCATAGGGTACACCAGTGACCCCACAATCCTGAAATTTGGTATTCGTGTAGCTTTAGTTAGGTACACAAATACAAAAATCCAGAATAACTGCAATTTCTACCCCTAAAAAGTTTAACCAAATACTCGTAACATGAACCACCGTCACCTCTAATTTGAATGAAACTGTAGGTTAAGGAAGTTGGTTATGCATTTGATCACTGAACGTATTTAGCGGCTAAACATGTTTAAATTTGACGTATTTGTATGATTTGAAAACTCCTTAAACATATTTAGCCACTAAATACGTTTAGGCATCGTTGTGCTATTGACCCTAAGAATATTAAATAATTTGTTTTTTAGGGGATTCGCGAGATCTCAGTTCGGGGCGAACCACTATTATATTAAGTTATGAAGAAGAAGATTGTGTGGAATTTGAGACAACTAACCACGATTGGACTTGGCATTCTACCGTGTTAAGCTACTGTGTTAACACTGTATGTTAAAAAGTGCGATTTGAGTAAACGCGCAAATAAACTTTATTTGGTTTTTATTTGATTATTCTTTCATTTCAGTACTAAAGTATGTGGTATTCGGTATTATTTTCAAGGTATTGTAATTATCTACCGGTTGTCTGAGTGTTTTATCATGATACAGTCCTCTGGTAATGATTCTATTGTTATGGCAAAACACTGTACTTGTGTGTTTATTACAAAATCGGCGCATATTTTTATTTTAATCACTTATTAAACCATTTATTAATGGTTCTACAAAACAACGAATATGACCAACGGCACCTTTCAGAGCCACCCCTTTCAAAGCCAGCTCTGAAAGTAATCTCAATTAACATTGAAGGATTCTCGGAGATTAAATCAACTATTCTCGCAGAGCTTGGCAATACGACACATTGTGACATATTATGTGTCCAAGAAACCCACCGTGGCCACGAACAACAAAGGCCACGAATACCTGGATGGACCCTTACGGCTGAGATACCACATGGTAAGCACGGAAGTGCTATTTTCACAAAACCCAACATAAATGTAACATCCACATCCTGCAAGAGTGACAACTCTATAGAAATAATTACAGTCGATATCGGTACCTGTACAGTCACGTCTGTGTATAAGCCACCGAATCAGCCTTTTGAATTTAACAAAACAACAAATTTCGACGATCGAGTCATAAAAATAATTGTCGGCGATTTCAACAGCCACAATCTATCTTGGGGATACAGAAAATCGAACCCTGATGGTATTGCTGTCGAGGAATGGGCAGACTCCTTAGACCTTTCCCTGATACATGACCCAAAACTGCCTCCATCATTTAACAGCTGTCGATGGAAGAAAGGGTACAACCCTGACCTAATATTTGTGAGCTCAAATATAAGTTCCCTTTGCTCAAAATCAACTTGTACTCCCATTCCCAACACACAACACAGACCTATTGCATGCCAAGTCCACGCGGCTATCACACCGAGGCAAGTTCCTTTCATGCGCAGGTTTAACTTGTCAAAGGCAAACTGGGAAGGCTTTGCAAAGTGCGTAGATTCAAGACTAGATAAGGTAGAACCCGTGCCTGATAACTATGAAAAGTTTATTGAGGTCATAAGAAAAGCTTCTAGGCAAAATATTCCGAGAGGTTGCCGTAGCTCATACATCCCAGGCCTTACGAACGACTCTGCGACACTTTTGCGTAGTTATGAGCAATTGTATACTAATGACCCTTTTTCGGAGGAAACATTAAATGCTGGTAATGAGCTGATGCTCATGGTTAGCGAAAACCGAAGAGAAACGTGGATGTCTACAGTCTCAAACATCAACATGACCCATAACAGTAAAAAGGCCTGGACGACAATTCAAAAACTCACAGGGAACCCTCCCACTGCTACAAACCAAGGACATGTTACAGCTAATCAAGTAGCCCACCAGCTTTTACTCAATAGTAAACCACCCAAGCAGCTACCCAGACTACAAAAAACTAAAATCTCAGATAAAAACAACTCAAATGAAATTAGCAAACCTTTTACACTAGCCGAAATTATACTTGCAATAAGAGCTCTGAAGAACGGAAAAGCTGCAGGGGTAGATGACTTATTAGTTGATCAAATTAAACATCTCGGACCAATTGGTGTATCTTGGCTGCTAATGTGCTTTAATAACTGCCTGGAAACTAAGAAAATCCCAAAAATGTGGAGACGCGCCAAAGTTGTAGCACTTTTGAAGCCTGGAAAACCCCCTTCAGAGCCTAAAAGTTATAGACCTATTTCCCTCCTATGCCACCTATATAAACTATTTGAAAGGCTTCTCCTCAACCGACTTACCCCGATTATAGAGCCTCAGCTGATCCCTGAACAAGCAGGATTCAGACCCGGAAAAGCTTGCTGCGGTCAGACGCTCAAGCTTACCCAGCATATTGAAGACGGCTTCGAGGCAAACAGTATCACTGGTTTGGTTCTTGTTGATCTATCTGCCGCATACGATACTGTTAATGTTAAAAGACTTCTTCGCAAAGTCGAAAACCTGACTTGTGATCTTGGGTTCGTTCAAATTCTGGGTGAACTACTTCATAACCGTCGCTTCCAAGTACATCTTCTATCAGAAAAAAGTAGATGGCGCTGCCTTAAAAACGGGCTCCCTCAAGGGAGCGTGCTTGCACCAACTCTCTTCAACATTTATACGAATGACCAACCCAACAGTCCATCTACTACACGTTTTCTATATGCAGACGATTTAGCGTTGACGACCCAAACTTCCACCTTTGAAGAGGCTGAAGACAAGCTAACACTAGCCTTGGCTGAATTAGAGAGTTATTACGAAGAGAATGGCTTGAAGCCAAATCCATCTAAAACCCAATCCTGTGCCTTTCATCTGCGCAACCAACAAGCCAGCCGGACCCTAAATATAACCTGGCAAGGAGTTCCTATCCAACACGAAACCTTTCCAAAATACCTGGGGGTAACTCTGGATAGGTCACTGAACTATAAAGCACAGTGCTATAAAACTAAGATGAAAGTTGGTACCCGAAACAATCTTCTGCGTCGACTTATAACTACCAAATGGGGTGCAGCCCCAGACGTACTCCGCACTACTGGCCTGGCACTGTGTTTTTCATCCGGCGAATACGCTTGCCCAGTCTGGAGCCGGTCCGCACATGCAAAGGTCGTCGATGTCGCGTTAAACGATACATGCCGGATAATAACAGGATGTCTGAAGCCAACCCCTCTAAACCTGATATACCCTTTGGCAGGCATATCGCCCCCTGGAGTGCGACGAGATGTGGCTTGCTCTATTGAAAAGCACAAACAAGAGCATGATTATCGACACCCCTTATATGACCATAACATCCCGCAAGGCCGCCTTAAAAGTCGAAAGAGCTTTCAACGCTTCACAAGGGCCACGAGCGAAGACCCGGCTGCTACTAGACGCACTCTGTGGATAAAAAAAAAACTCCCCGCCGCCTGATTTTACCACCCCACAGGAACAGTTACCACCCGGGCATGATCTGCAGTGGCCAGTATGGAAGTCCTTAAACAGGCTCCGCACCCAGGTTGGCCGCTGCAGACTTAGTATGTGCAAATGGGGATTCAGGGACCCTAACTTGACGCAGTGTGACTGCGGTGATCCCACGCAGTCAATGCAGCACTTGCTAATGTGCCCTTTATGTCCGAACACATGCACGATGGAGGACCTAATGGCCGCTTCGCCTGATGCCATTTCTGTGGCCAAACACCTGTCCACCATACTATGATTGGAAACGTAGAACTCTTGACACGCTAAGAAGAAGAAGCGTAAACTAATCGAAACTGTCGCACGCTTCTATATCCTTGACCTTCCTTCCGGCCCGCGCACCCCGCACTCCGCCCGTGTCATACGGGTGCGTATCCACTATTAACTGACCTCACCGCCAGACTCGCGCGCTGCCGATAGGAATCGCGACGCGCGGGTCTCAATAGTTTGGATTTTTGAAGACTGTATCTTTTTCGGGCGTCAATTTGTTTTGGCAATACACGGTATATTTGATTACCGTGTTTTGGCATGTTGAACCTTATAGATTTCGTTAATACAGTGTTTTCTAAATCGTATTTTCTCAGTGTAGGTAAAAAATTATTTACAGTTGTATAAAACGGATCAAAAGGAAACGATTGAGCCCTGTAGGCAAAACACTGTAACATAAGATACAGTGTATTGGCATAACACAGTAGCATTGTCTAATCCGTTTTATGCAAAAAACGGTACTCCTGACACTATTTGACAGTGCCATATTGTGTTGGAAATTGAAATTTGGGCAATCAATAGCAAAATCATTACATTTCGTGCGCCGGAACCAGTACATTTCTTTGATTAGAAAAATACCTACTTCCCTTTCCGGCTTTCTGAATAACGCGGACAATATTAAATATTGTTTAACTAAAATTTTTAGTTCTTTGTCTCTTAACTACTGTATGTACGTGTACGTACGCCCTATGTGAATGTAGTAAAAGCGGAATCACAGCGCCCTCCGCCCCGCCCGTGCCGGCCGCGGCGGATGGGGACTCGGAGGGAGGAGGCGAGGCGGCGCGCGCGCGGCTGGCAGGCGCGCTTTGACCGCGCGCGCGACTCACGTGCCGGCAGTCCACCCGTGCACGTGGTCGGTGAAAGAATCGTCCTGCGCCACCGCGCGCGCGTGCCCTTTCCTCCCTCAGTCACCCGCCGAAACGTACCACGCCGCCGGTCGGCTACCTGACCTATCACATTACATTCACATTTTGTGCATGCATACCCAGTCTGTCGTCCATCGGTCAGCGTTGTGATTGTGACTAGTGTTGTGTCTTGCTGTGCGAGTGGTGCCTTCTGCCAAGTTGTGTCGCGCATAGGCTTGCTCTACTTAAGTGTTCAGCTCCAGCGAGCGGCGGAGACGTCGTCGGTCGCGGCCGCGCGGGCCCGCCGCTCGCCGCCCGCCGCCGGGGCCGGGGGCACTGACCGAGGACGCGATCTCGGTAAGCCGCCCACTCAGAAATGAGATGATAGCTCTCGTTTGCGGATTTCGTGTTATGATTTGTTGTCATAAAACACCTATGTAGGTAGATTCTTAAAATAAATAACACTGGACATTTAACACGCAGCGCTATCAAGTATTCAACTTTCCAATGGGCTAGAACTTTAATTTTTTTCATGTGTAGATATACATTATATAGGAAGCCTACATGTGAAGTAGCGATGTGCGAAAACCTATAGTTGTTGAGCTATTAATTTTTGAAAATCTGTAATCCATTGCCAAAATCGCTTGTTAATGTCCGAACGTTCAGTTTGCGTACTATCAATTATTATTGCACTAAATTGAGATGACAGCGACAGATAATAGGGCTTTTTTGATAGGTTTTGCATTTATATTGGCGGGAATTTCGAATTTGGCAATGACATTAACATTTTTTTTCCCAATTTTGGCTCAAATTTCCATTTTATTGTGAGCTAGGATTTTCATTTAATTTTATAAGTACTTATGTATATCAGTTAAACTGAAAGGAAGCCTACATGTAAAGTTTCGAACTCCGGAGACCTATAGTTTTTGAGATATAAATTGAAAATCCAAAATCGAGCGTGATAATCGCTTGAAATCAATGTCGAAACGTCCATTTTTGCCATCGATTATTATGACAGTAAACTGACACTGACAGTGACTGCAAAAAGGGTTTTTTTACAGTTTGGGCATAAATGGTTGGTTGGATCTTTCAGTCTTAATTCTATATTTGCAACACAAAATTACATACATACAAAAATCTTAAGTTGTGGCAAAATCTATAATTGCATTTTAAAAATGCGCACTAAAACTTTAAACTTTAAGCTTTTTATTATTATTTATTATATAATCAAAAATATTCTAATATTAATATTCTACATAAATAAACTTAACGTGTATCTACCTACACCTGGTACCTCATATATACCTTATAAGGTAAAATTAAATTTCTGAATAATATGAATGAATAATTTCTGGATAATTTAGTTGTGTTATTTTATAAAGCTAATCTATGACAAAGTCAACTAATAGAATAGACAGAATCAAGACAGGGCACCCCGACTAGTGTCAGGTTAGGTCTAGACCTAACCGACCTGCCCGACTCTAGGCAGTCTTGTGCATGACACCCCAAGAGTGTTAAAAACACACGGAGCCAGAAGCTCGCGTTGAATGTCCCACAGACTACTAGGATGCTAACACATCAGACGGGGCTCTCCCATAGGTTAAAATTCGTCCCAAAAAAGCTCACATCTCATATGACAGCTACTTTTTTTTTAATTCTGTGATATCTTTTGTCATTAGCTGGTATAAGCATTCTTCCAAGTTTTTTACCTTCCCTGCCTATTTGCTATTATTACTATTTATTCATGAATCTAAAGTCGACCTACAAAGGAAAAATCGAATGTATTCTAAATAAAAAACACATTCATATTACATAATTATGTTTTATTTTTTATTTTACAATTTCGTTTTATATTTATAAAATGCCTTTAATTGCATGCTAGTTAGTATTTTTTTTTGTAGTCTATAGACATCTGTGCCCATTAATATTACATTTAATAAATTGCAACTATTAAATACCTACTGCTAATCGTAAGGTTAGCCCTAAAAATAATTCAGCAACTTCATCTCTGTGCAAATCACACTCTAGAAAGTCAAAAAATACTTAAGATTTTATTATATTGGTTATAGTTTTTATCAAACCATTTTGCTGTGGTTGATTTTCCAAGTAATTTGTTTGCTTCTAGAGAAATGTTCCCGAAAAACCTCACGGCAGGCGCTGAAGGATAGGACAATTTATTTTGCTTTATACTTTTAAATTCTTTATAAGAAATACAATTCTGAATTGAATCTTTTTCATAGTTTGATTATTTTGTGGTTAATTTTCTTGTCTTATGCCGACGACACCGCAATTCTTGCAAATAGTACGGATCCACTTGAAGCATCGGAGCTCCTACAAACCAGCCTTAACAAGGTAGATGACTGGCTTAAAACATGGAGGATTAAAGCAAGTGCCTCAAAATCTGTTCATGTAACCTTTACACTCAGAAAAGGTGATTGCCCTGCAGTGAACCTGGGTAACCAACCACTCCCACACAGTGAATCTGTCAGATACCTAGGCATGCACCTGGACCGCCGCCTAACATGGAAGAAACACCTCCAAATGAAAAGGGATCAACTCAATCTGAGATTCAAAAGTCTACTAAATTACTTATTTAAAAACTTAGCACTTATGTACAACTGTTTGTTTGTTTTTTAAGTTCTGGCAATTAAAATTATTCTTATTCATATAAATATGATTTGGAACCCTGGTAAAAGGGGGTTAACGTTTTGTACGATCAAGTTGAAAACTTACCAACTTTATCACCTGTAATTAGTTGTTCTCTTAGAGTATCCTCTTGAATACTTTTGACAGTAGATTGGAAGCCTGAGCCACTGACACATTAGTTACATACTAAGTCTTTATTTATTATTTTTAATTCCACTCCCAAAGTAGCTCCTTTACAAAAGTAAAAGGCTAGAGGCTGTTGCCACTTTTGTACAGATCCTCACAACATGAAAGTCCGTGCATGATTAGCAAAATCACTTGTTTTCTTATTAAGTTCCACAAACCCATTGATTAATATCACCATATCACCATTGATAATGAAAACTGACGTCATTTCGTTGACTAGCACAGCTCACATCACAGCACTTCTTGTTCATATTGCGAAATGAGATTACAGCTTCAGGAATTGAGAGGGTAAGTTACGGAATTAAATCAACGCAAAACTTTCGCAACTTTGAAACTGCAATGGCGGTTGCCAGTTAGCAAAAGGTTGTTTGTTTGATACCTATTTTTTTCATGTATGACAGCAATTTTGCTGTCTTGTCAAATCAAACATGGCGCCGGATCGGACAGGAGTAAAGGGAAAGAAGTATGAAGGAAAGGGGAGGGAACTGTCATTTATGATAAACTAGCTTCCGCCCGCGTAGTTAGTCAATAATAATAAATCATGGGAACTGATTTATGACATAAAAAGTAGCCTATATGTTATTCTAAGTCTAGAACTAAACTTTTGCAATGTTTGTGCCCAATCCCTTCAGTGGTTCTAGCGTGAAGGGATAACAAAATATATTTTCGATAGAAACATTAACGACTCAGTCTTACCTCATGCGAACTGATTTATTAGATAAAAAGTAGCTTATATGTATGTTATTCTAGGTCTTGAACAGATTTTTTGCAATGTTTGAGTTCAATCCGTGCAGTAGTTTTGGCGTAAAGTGGTAACGAAGACCCAAATAATTCTTCTATAGAAACTTTGACACCCCATTTTTATCTCATGGAAACTGATTTATGAGATAAAAAGTACATAGGTTATATGTTATTCTAGGTCTAGAACTAAACTTTTGTAAAGTGTGAGCCGAATCCGTTATGTAGTTTTGGTGTGAAGGGTAACAAAGATCAAAATCAGTTTTGTATAGAAACTACGATACCCCATTTTTATTGCATGGAAACTGATTTATGGAATAAATGGTAGCCTATGTGGTGATCTAGGTTATAATCTACGTATATACCAAATTTCATCGAAATCGGTTCAGCCGTTACGGCGTGATTAAGTAACAAACAAACATCCAAAGTTTCGCATTTAAAATATTAGTGTGATGAGGTAGATTATATCTAGGCTAGGATTTTTGATCGAGCGAAGCAAGATCTCCAAATCAACTTGGGTAAATCGGCGTTGTATGTAAGTAAGTATGTATGTTTGTTTGTCCTAGGATAACTTTCGAAGCGTAGATTCGATCATCGTGAAATTTGATACATGTGTAGGTAGTGATGGCACAATTTTGGTGTGACTAAATGAGCTAAAAATGTTGGGGGGGTTGTTGAGATATTGGGGTTCAAGAGGGGTAAAAAAAATGTAAATAAGACTATTAGGTCAAGTGACTGTGAGCTGTAAAAAACAAAAAAAAATTGTATGGCTATTGAAGAGCGGGGTCTTCTGACACAAGTAGGTATATATACTTAAAAGAAGATCCCAACAACCTTGTTATAGTTCTATATTTGACAGAAACAAAAACATTTTGATTTTTTTTTATTTTTTGAAGTGAGACGTCAAATGAAAGGTCTTCATTAGTAAATTTAGACCCCGTTTTTAGGTTTAGTAAAGTTTTTGTAGTTTTTGAGTTATTAGTCATAATAAAAACTAAACTTTGACAAAATTGACAGGGTACACCAGTGACCCCACAGTGCTGTAATTTGGTATGCGTGTAGCTTAAGTGTCACAAATATCGGCAAAAGTCTAAAATCCAGAAAAACTGCAATCTGTACCCCAAAAAGAGTAACTAATTTTCATGAACTCCCGTTACCTGTAATTTGAATGAAACTGTGGTCAAGTTTTTTGGTTTTTATTTCGTGGCACTATTTTGATAGTCAAAGATTACGAATAATATTTTTTGTTTTTATGGTAGACTCGCGAGATCTCAGCTTGGAGCAAACCACTAGTAATAGTTATTATAAATAATAAATATCGCTCTACATTTCACACAGCGCTATCTAGCCCCAAACTAAGCAGAGCCTATACTATGGGAACCAGATAACTAATAAATACTTATATACTTTTTTTTGTAAATACATACTTATAATATATATAGAAAAACACTCAGACACGGAACAAATATCTGTAGATCATGCAAACATTTGTACCGGGGCGGGAATCGAACCCGCTACCTCCTGCGTCTCAGCTGGCTATACGCCCACTGCGCCACGGAGGCAGTTAAATCGTTACCTACCTATACAAGTATACCAAATTTCACGATGATCGGATAAACGCTTCGAAAGTTATCCTCGGACAAACAAACATACATACATACAACGCCGATTTGCCCAAGTTGATTTGGAGATCTTGCTTCGCTCGATCAATAAACAGGGGGTGGTAGGTATTGTTAACTGTTTGGGATGTACAAAGCCGAAAAGGGGGTCATGAACAACTTTTACAATGGGTTGCAAACTTGAAATTGCGAATAAAATCAGCTGTTCCAAAGAACATTTTCATTGAGACGCCTAACAAAATGTATATCTTATCTCATTGATATTTTTAGTGATTTCAGTGTTGGTTGGCCGATAGTAAAACCAACACTGAAATCACTAAAAATATCAGGTGTTCCTTAAGATGAGTACAATATATAATTCATAATAGTGAGTACAATGGCCTCTCTTTCAGCTTAGCACACCCCAAATAGATAACCCGACATACCTTTGTCGGGTTATCTATATTATCTAGCAGTACCTACTGCTCGACATTTATGTAAAACTAACTTATGCACCTAATAATCTCAATGATTTTAAAATAAAACACGGTTTCGTTAAAAACAACCTTTTTGCTGCGTAAGTTTTTTAAAAGTAGTACTTACTCGTAGAACAAAAGCTGTTTGTTTTTATGTACATAGGTACAGAACATAACAGGAAGAAATGCTAAAACTAAAAGGATGCTAATTGTTTATGTGATTACGAAGCTGGTCATTACGTATTTTTAATCAATCATATTATTTATAACTACAACTCATAAAAGTTTTCAATCTCAGAGTTCTAGAGTAGGGAAAATATTAACCCTCGATATTTTATCTTACGTTCGTAAATCGTTTAAAGGGTTTAAGGTGTACCTACGCTTTTATAACAAACTCCCAAGGGATGTACAAAAATTGACAATTAATAAATTTAAAAACGTAATTAAACAAAACCTTTATAAGATTTTTAAAATAAAATATTGGTCTTATTTTATGATAGAGAAGCTTGGTATTGAAATTGCTCCAACTCGTTCAAAATGTTACAATTTAGACGTAATTTATTTGTTGTAATAAATTCAATTTATTTCAGACCAGCACTAACATACAAGGCCTAGTCCATATGAAATACAATACAACAACAAAAAACAATGAAATAAATAAACAACAAAAATAACATAAAAACAATAAACAGACACATAAAAATAATAGATAGAATAATAGGGATTCGACTCTGGAGACACTAGACGTGCACAGTGTGCGCTCTCGTCCAGTGTTCCATAAGTCAAAGTCAAAATCTAATATTTTTATTCATTAAAATCACAAGGATCACTTTGAAACGTCAATTTTACTGCCTGTTCCTGCCAAGTTTTCTGCTCTGTTCGCGACCAAGCCAGGAAAGAAAGGCAAGAAAACAAGGCTGGTTGTTTTTTTTTAATGATCCTGTTTGAATACATAACAATACAGAAAATAAATTACGTCTAAATTGTAACATTTTGAACGAGTTAATCCGATATTTTATAGTAGGCTTTTTTTATAAAGATTTAGTTTAATTTTAAATTTATTAACTGTCAATTTTTGTACATCCCTTGGGAGTTTGTTATAAAAGCGTACACCTTGCCCTTTAAACGATTTACTAACTTTATGGAGTCTACAAGTGGCAACAGCAAATTTATCTTTATTTCTAGTATTAAAATTATGATTATCGCTATTTTTCTTAAACAAATTAATATTTTTGTGAACAGACATTAGATTTTCATAGATGTATGTATGTATTGACAAGGGAATGACATAATATTTATTTCTTTAAACTTCCTGCGTAATGATTTTCTGCGGCCCATATTATAAATTGCACGAACTGCCCTCATCTGCAGCACAAAAACGGTGTTTATATCTGCAGCACTCCCCCACAGCAGTATACCTTATGACAATGCTGTGGAAGTAGCTGAATTAAACTAGTCTAGCTGTGTCTACGTCTGTAAAAAGACGGATCTTTTTGACTGCGTATGCCGCAGAACTAAGTCTCTTCGACAACCCATCAATGTGAGGGCCCCATTGAAGCTTATTATCTAGGGTTATACCTAAGAATACGGTGGTGTCCACAAGAGCCAACTCCTCGTCTTTGATTTTTATATCTGCCATGAAGGGACAGTCGAAGTCCAGCAATGAGGTAGCTGTGAGGGGCCGCGCACCCTGCGCATGAGCGACGCCGTTCTCTTGCGTAGTATCGCTGTAAACCCTCCACGAACATTCCCGATGCGCTACAGAAGCGCGGCAGCCCCAACAACGCCCTGAACGCATTATTATATTGTACGCGCAGGGCGTTAAAACTCTTCTGCGTATGTATTGTTATGTATTCTAAAATTATCATAAAAAAACAACCAGTCTTGTTCTTGCCTTTCTTTCCTGGCTTGGTCGCGAAGGAACTGGCAGTAAAATTGACGTTTCAAAGTGATCCTTGTGATTTTAATGAATAAAAATATTTGAATTTGATTTGGAAACACCAGCAAAATGGAGGTATCATTATTTACGATGGTTACAAACCGAACAATTCATTCAATATTCAGATAACGCAACGTTTAAATGCGCTACTTACGCATTAAATATGATCCTATCATCCTATCTTGTTTTTTTTTGAGCCCAGCTGAATTTTTTTATTTTATTTATTTAACAAAATCCACAGCTCTTTATATATAGATACAAACTATTACTAAGCTTAACTTACGGCCAAAAACGGATTTACTTTTTATAAAAAGAAATTATATATAGACAGTCTAAATTCTAAATTAAACTAAAAATACGACTTAAACAAATTACGTGTAAACACAAATAGGTTGATAAATGCATAGATTATTAGGTTCATATAATATATACACAAGCATTTACATCATAAATTCATACATACATATAAATACAACGAATGTAACAAATTATGTGTGAAAACACAAAATGTTGATATAATACATAGAATCCATATTATATTATATAAAGCTCGATTACCACTCACTGACTGACTGACTGACTGACTCATTGACATGTTTGTTCTCCCAGATGCCACCTCGTAGGGTGAAAATGTTTGGTAGGATCGTGTAGAGGGAGTTCCGATGAGTTGGGAATAAATCCTAAAGTACCCCTTTTGTCCCCCATTCGCTCCCATCGACCTCGTATCTCGGAAAGTATAGGTCTTACAGCGTTGGTGCAAAAACTAATGTTGCAGAGGACATTTTTTTATATCCGGTTCCATGAAAAAAAAATTGTCTTTCATACAAAAAAAAAATTGTCCCATACAAAATATTTCTGTATGAATACCGTAAACCGTATATTTCGTTTACCGTAATGTTCATACTGTTTTTGTATGGAGCCCACGACTTGTGTGTACTATAAAATTACTGTAAATTTGCTTGATTCTATATAATGGTGGTGGAGGGACATGAGATAACTTTCATAGTTTTTGCAAAGGTCATCATCATCATTTTGGAACATCCATTTTTTTTTTTTTTTTTAGTATGCAACGTTCATCATGTTTATTTTGGAACATCCACATTTTTTTAATTATGCCACATCCACAATGATCACTTTGGAACGTCAATTATTTTTTTTTTTAATTATGCAACACCCACTGTGTTCATTTTGGTACATCATTTTTTTTAATTATGCCTCATCCACAATGATCACTTTGGAACGTCAATTTTTTTTTTTTAATTATGCAACATCCACTGTGATATTTTGGTACATCATTTTTTTTAATTATGCCTCATCCACAATGATCACTTTGGAACGTCAATTTTTTTTTTTAATTATGCATCATCCACTGTGATCATTTTGGAACATCATTTTTTTTTCAATTATGCCTCATCCACTATGATCACTTTGGAACGTCAATTTTTTTTTTATTATGCAACATTCACTGTTATATTTTGGTACATCATTTTTTTTAATTATGCCTCATCCACAATGATCACTTTGGAACGTCAATTTTTTTTTTTTTATTATGCAACATCCACTGTGATCATTTTGGTACATCATTTTTTTAATTACGCCTCATCCACAATGATCACTTTGGAACGTCAATTATTTTTTTTTTATTATGCAACACATAATTTTTTTTAATTATGCCTCATCCACAATGATCACTTTGGAACGTCAATTATTTTTTTTTATTATGCATCATCCACTGTGATCATTTTGGAACATCATTTTTTTTAATTATGCCTCATCCACAATGATCACTTTGGAACGTCAATTATTATTTTATTTTTTTGTATTATGCAACATCCACTGTGATCATTTTGGTACATCATTTTTTTTATGATGCCTCATCCACAATGATCACTTTGGAACGTCAATTATTTTTTTTTATTATGCAACATCCACTGTAATCATTTTGGTACATCATTTTTTTTAATTATGCCTCATCCACAATGATCACTTTGGAACGTCAATTATTTATTTTTTTATTATGCAACATCCACTGTAATCATTTTGGTACATCATTTTTTTTAATTATGCCTCATCCACAATGATCACTTTGGAACGTCAATTATTTATTTTTTTATTATGCAACATCCACTGTGATCATTTTGGAACATCATTTTTTTTAATTATGCCTCATCCACAATGATCACTTTGGAACGTCAATTATTATTATTTTTTTGTATTATGCAACATCCACTGTGATCATTTTGGTACATCATTTTTTTAATTACGCCTCATCCACAATGATCACTTTGGAACGTCAATTTTTTTTTTTATTATGCATCATCCACTGTGATCATTTTGGAACATCATTTTTTTTAAATTATGCCTCATCCACATGATCATTTTGGAACGTCAATTTTTTTTTATTATGCAACATCCACTGTGATCATTTTGGAAAATCAATTTTTTTTGTAGAACAAATTTTTGGTGGAATCGTTATATTACGGTCATCATCGCCCTTGCCATCATTTTGAATTCTTCTCTCAGTTCCTTTTCGTTTTCGAATGTTTCTTTCACATTGATATCCTCTTTAATTGTTTCTATAACTTCGAAATCCTCTTTGATGGCATTTTTACTTCAATATACTTTTGAATTGTTTTTTTCTATTTTCTTCAATTACTTCTCTTACTTCAATATCGACTCTACAAAATTATGGGTTTTAATACAAATCTTAAATCGCTCGTATCTTCTAAACGGGAAGAGTTACGCCTAGCAAACTTTTACAAAATATTGGTACTAATTTTTGGTGGAATAGTTTTTTTAATACCATCATTGCCCTTGAGATCCTTTTTGAATGTTTCTCTTACTTCGTCTTCCGCTTTGAATGCTTCTTTCACCTCGATATCCTCTATTTTTGCTTCTTCCACTTTGATATCCTTTTTAATTGCTTTTTCTACTTATATATTTACTTCAATTGCTTCTTTTACTACAATTTCCACTCTACAAAATTATGGGTTTTAATACAAATCTTAAATCGCTCGTATCTTCTAAACGGGAAGAGTTACGCCTAGCAAACTTTTACAAAATATTGGTACTAATTTTTGGTGGAATAGTTTTTTTAATACCATCATTGCCCTTGACATCCGTTTTGAATGCTTCTCTTACTTCGTCTTCCACTTTAAATGCTTCTTTCGCCTCGATATCCTCTATTTTTGCTTCTTCCACTTTGATATCCTTTTTAATTGCTTTATCTACTTATATAGTTTCTTCAATTGCTTCTTTTACTTCAATTCCCACTCTACAAAATTATGGGTTTTAATACAAATCTTAAATCGCTCGTATCTTCTAAACGGGAACAGTTACGCCTAGCAAACTTTTCCAAAATATTGGTACAAATTTTTGGTCGAATATTTTTTTTATTACCATCATTGATCTTGAAATCCTTTTTGAATGCTTCTTTCACCTTGATATCCTCTATTTTTGCTTCTTCCACTTTGATATCCTTTTTAATTGCTTTTTCTACTTATATATTTTCTTCAATTGCTTCTTTTACTACAATTTCCACTCTACAAAATTATGGGGTTTAATACAAATCTTAAATCGCTCGTATCTTCTAAACGGGAACAGTTACGCCTAGCAAACTTTTACTTCAATTTCCACTCCACAAAATTATGGGTTTTCATACAAAACTTAAATCGCTCGTATCTTTTAAACGGGAAGAGATAGTTCGAGGAAACTTTTACAAAATATTAGTATAAGTTTTTGGTGAAACCTTTTTTTATTTTTATCATTGTCCTCGACGTCTTTTACTCAATTTCAATTTCCTCTTTAATTGTTTCTGCTACTTCGATATCCTATTTGATTGCTTCTTTCACTTCAATATCCTCTTTGATTGCTTCTTCCACTTCGATATCATCTTTTATTACTGCTTCCACTTGGATATCCTCTTTGATTTGATTGCTTCTTCCATTTCGATCGTCTTTGACTGCTTCTTACACATGGATATCCTCTTCGATAACTTTAAACAGCTCGATATCCTCTTTGATTGCTTCTTCCACTTTGATATCCTCTTTTATTGCTTCTACCAATTCGATATCATCTTCGATTTCCTTTTGATTGCTTCTTGCACTGCAATATTCTCTTTGATTGCGTCTTCATCTTCGATATCGTTTTTGATAGCATTTTCACTTCGATATCCTCTGTGATGGCTGCTTCCACTTCGATACCCTCTTTGATTGCTTCTTCCACTTCGATATCCTCTTTGATTGCTTCTTCCATTTCGATATCCTTTTTGATTGCTTCTTCCACTTCGATATCGTCTTTGACTGTTTCTTTCACTTCGATATCGTCTTTGATTGCTTTTTTCACTTCGTCATCCTCTTAGAACGCTTCTACCACCTCGATATCCTCTTTGATTGCTTACTCAACTTTAATTTCCTCTTTGATTGTTTCTGCTACTTCGATATCCTATTTGATTGCTTCTTTCACTTCAATATCCTCTTTGATTGCTTCTTCCACTTCGATATCGTTTTGACTGTTTCTTCCACTTCGATATCGTCTTTGATTGCTTTTTTCACTTCGTCATCCTCTTAGAACGCTTCTACCACCTCGGTATCCTCTTTGATTGCTTACTCAACTTTAATTTCCTCTTTGATTGTTTCTGCTACTTCGATATCCTATTTGATTGCTTCTTTCGCTTCAATATCCTCTTTGATTGCTTCTTCCACTTCGATATCGTTTTTGACTGTTTCTTTCACTTCGATATCGTCTTTGATTGCTTTTTTTACTTCGTCGTCCTCTTAGAATGCTCTTACCACCTCGGTATCCTCTTTGATTGCTTACTCAACTTTAGTTTCCTCTTTGATTGTTTCGGCTGCTTCGATATCCTATTTGATTGCTTCTTTCACTTCAATATCCTCTTTGATTGCTTCTTCCACTTCGATATCGTTTTTGACTGTTTCTTCCACTTCGATATCGTCTTTGATTGCTTTTTTTACTTCGTCATCCTCTTAGAATGCTCTTACCACCTCGGTATCCTCTTTGATTGCTTACTCAACTTTAATTTCCTCTTTGATTGTTTCTGCTGCTTTGATATCCTATTTCATTAATTCTTTCCCTTCAATATCCTCTTTAATTGCTGCTTCCACTTGGAAATCCTCTTTGATTTGATTGCTTCTTCCATTTCGATATCGTCTTTGACTGCTTCTTACACATGGATATCCTGTTTGATGGCTTTTAACAGCTCGATATCCTCTTTAATTACTTCTTCGACTAAAAGAAAAACACGCGAGCTGCGAGCAGCTCGCGCACAACGCAACCTCTAGTATATATATATATATAATGGTAATATGCGTTCGCGAAATAAAGACGAAATCGAGTTTTCTGAAATAACAAGTTTACTTTTATTCACAATAGAAATAAATACAAAGTTTTAACACAATTTACTCTAAACAGAGTAACTTACCTGAAATAACAAAAAACAACATTTAATGCCTTTACTTCTAGTTTAGTTTATATACTTCCTTTTATTTATACAGGAAACTATTTACTGTTCCAAGTTTTCCTAAATTATCAGCCTAACCTCATCTTGTTAAAAATTACCTCAATACTGACAGACGGTGTCACTGACATTCATTAAAGATCTGTAGATAATTAATCCATAAAGAAAAGGTACGACACTAAACGTAGTGATACTCTTTACATATATGTATACACAAATTCATACACATATATACACCATAATAACCAGTATTTTGTGTTGCGTTGTTATCATGCATGTGTGTTATCCTCCATAATTATTTTCAGTTTCACTTTTAAAAGTTCCCTTGTTGCTATTAAAAATATCAATCGAGTAGAACTCCTTATTATAAAATCTTTGCAGTCTGTTAATGATAGAATGTTGTGCATAGTTGGTTGATAAGTGTGCTACAGCAAATAACTTGGTCCTAATGTCTAGTATGGTATTTCGGAGCACAAAAACGCAAAACTCTTCTCGTAAGTTCAGGGCAATCAATGAGTCCATTGCATAGACCATGAATAAAGGCCATATCTGTAATAGTTCGCCGATCCTGAAGGCTTGTGAGACTAATTTTTACTCGTTGGGACACAAGAAGGCATAAATTAATTAAATTGAACACTGTAAAACACGTCTCGCGTGACAATCACAGAGTTACTAATGGCGTTCGCGTAAAACTATTCTATTTTGGAGTAATTTTAGACGCTTCAGTATTAGGCGCGTTCACAGTTTCTGGTTCTTTCTCTATTCTGAGCTACGAGTACCTACGATAATTGCATTGATAAATTGATAATTGGTAGGTAAGTACCTAAATACTATTTAACTATAAGTAAACAACACTTTAAGGGAAGTGTGAGATTAGGTTATACATATATATATATGTATATATATTTTACACTTTTAACAACAGTGTCTAGTTCAATCGGCAGCTATTATCCATAAGAAAGGTATAATGCTGTCACAAATTAAATAACTAGTTGTTCGCCCCGAACTGAGATCTCGCGATTCTCCCAAAACATCAAAAATATATCATCCGTAATCTTTGACTATCAAAATAGTGCCATGAAATAAATAACCAAATTACTTGACCTACAGTTTCATTCAAATTACAGGTAACGGGAGTTCATATAAATTGGTTTCTCTTTTTTGGAGTACAAATTGCAGTTATTCTGGATTTCAAATTTTTGCCTATATTTGTATCACTTAAGCTATACTCGTACGCATACAAAATTGCAATACTGTGGGGGCACTGGTGTACCCTGTGAATTTTGTCAAACTTCAGTTTTTATTATGGCTAATAACTCAAAAACTATAAGGACTTTTCTAAAAATAAAAACGGAGTCTAAATATACTAATGAAGACCTTTCATTTGACGTCCCATTTGACCTGATAGTCTCATTTTAATTTTTTTTACTCCTCTTGAACCCCAATATCTCAACCACCGCCCCACATTTTTACTCATTGAGTCACACCAAAATTGTTATATCACTACCTACCAATGTATCAAATTTCACGATGATCGGATCAACGCTTCGAAAGTTATCCTCGGACAAACGAACATACCTACATAAATACATACAACGCCGATTTGCCCAAGTTGATTTGGAGATCTCGCTTCGCTCGACCAAAAAATGTTACTTATGTTAGTAGTTCAACGTCGAAAACCAAAAAATCGGTAAATTTCCAGTAATGAACACCAAAAATCTAGTTATGAACACCCAATAATCGAGACTCACCAATCAGTTATTTATTACCTACCTAAGTGACTGATTATGAAAATTACCTAAACATGATTTACGAATAAGTGCCTACCTATACCTAGGTTAGGTAGCTACAATCAATAAGGAAATAAAAAAAATATATCTAAAAAGTATGGAATATTATTTAAAAAGTACCTTACCTAATCAATCTAAATAACACCAGATATAATTTTTTAAGTATAATTTTTCTTAGGAGCCATCTAGAACAAAATCAGTGAAGAACTCCAATTCAATTTGCAATACTTGTTGTCGTCGCTGGTGGCGATGCGCGCCTGGCCGCGAGGCGGGCATACAATCTATTCTAGTGCTACCTTCCCGATAGATAATAAATCAAAATTAAATGAAGCTACAAAAAATATAGTCACATACGTACCAACCACTAAAATAGGTAGTATACCTAATTGGATTACTCGTAGGTCATGCGATGTGTCAGTCGGTTGATAATGTAGGTTTTGGTAGTGAAGTGCGTGAGGAAAATGTATGTGTTGCAGAGTCGCAGCAGCGCGAGCGGCGGCGGCGGCAGAGCGGGCGTCGGTGGCATGGATTGCGGCGCGACGCTGGGCGCGGGGGCACACGGGCGCACCGCGCTCTCGCCCACCGAGCGCTCGCCGGCCAAGTCCGGCCTGCACGTCAACTTCAGCGATAAGGGAGAAGTGAGTACCTGGCGCGATTCGCCCGCAAACCAGCGGTTACCGGTTGAAGCTCGTTCGATCGCCGATGTTACTCGACACCGCTTGGTGCAGAATCGTTCGTCGACCCATCGCGTAAGATAATTGTTGTATTACCGTGTGTTGAAGGTGAAGGAGCGCCGCGAGAAGTTCCTGACGGCGAAGTACGGCAGCCACCAGATGGCGCTAATCCGCAAGCGCCTGGCCGTCGAGATGTGGCTATACGACGAGCTGCAGAAGCTGTACGAGGCGCCAGCACCCGCCACGGTCAGTCTCAGCACAGCACCTATCATTACACGCTTTTATTTGAAAATAAAGAATGATTTGATAACTACAACATCAACTCCGGCTAGGGGGAAATTCTTTTTATTGATCGAGCGAAGCGAGAGCTCCAAATCAACTTGGGCAAATCGGCGTTGTATGTATGTTTGTTTGTCCGAGGATAACTTTCGAAGCGTTGATCCGATCATCGTGAAATTTGATATATAGGTAGGTAGTAATGGCACAATTTTAGTGTGACTAAATGAGATAAAAATGTGGGGGGATTGTTGAGATATTGGGATTCAAGAGGGGTAAAAAAAATGAAAATCAATTTATTAGATCAAGTGGGACGTCAAATGAAAGGTCTTTATTAGTACATTTCAACCCTGTTTTTTTTTAGTTTAACCTTTGTAGTTTTTGAGTTATTAGCCATAATAAAAACAAAACTTTGACAAAATTCACAGGGTACACCAGTGACCCCACAATGCTGAAATTTGGTATTCGTGTAGCTTTAGTAACACAAATATAGGCAAAAGTCTGAAATCTAGAATAACTGCACCCCAAAAAAGTAACCAATTAACATGAACTCCCGTTACCTGTAATTTGAATGAAACTATAGGTCAAGTAAGGTGGTTCGTTATTTTGTGGCATTATATAAATTCATAGTCAAAGATTATGAATAATATATTTTTATTTTTATGGGAGACTCGCGAGATCTCAGTTCGCGGCGAACCACTAGTTAATTTGAGCCTGATATTTTTTGATTAAATTTTACTGATATTTGATGTAGATCTTCAAGTAAAATATTGTATTGCAAAACACACTAAGCTTTTTTGAGCGAGCGAAGCGAGATCTCCAAATCAACATTGTATGTATGTATGTTTGTTTGTTTGTCCGAGGATACCATTCGAAGCGTTGCTCCGATCGTCGTGTAATTTGATACATAGGCAGGTAGTGATGGCACAATTTTGGTGTGACTAAATGAGTGATGACAAAAATTTGGATTGTTGAGATATTAGGGTTCAAGAGGGGTAAAAAACAATGAAAATGAGACTATTAGGTCAAATCGGACGTCAAATGAAAGGTCTATTAGTAGAATTCAACTCTGTTTTATTTTTAGTTTATTCCTTGTAGAGTTTGAGTTATTAGCCATAATAAAAACAAAACTTTAACAAAATTCACAGGGTACACCAGTGACCCCACAATGCTGAATTTTGGTATTCGTGTAGTTTAAGTGACACAAATATAGGCAAAAGTCTGAAATCTAGAATAACTGCATTTTGTTCCCCAAAAAGAGTAACCAATTAACATGAACTCCTGTTTACCTGTAATTTGAATGAAACTATAGGTCAAGTTTATTTCGAGGCACTATTTTGGTAGTCAAAGATTCATATTTATTTTTTAACAAATCATATTTTTTTGTTTTAATCGGAGACTCGCGAGATATCAGTTCGGGGCGAACTACTAGTTAGTTATGTGTTTAATAATTGCGTTTCAGACGGCGGTGGCAGCGGCGGCGGCGGCGCAGGAGGTCGAAGTGGATATCGATGAGCTGCTGGACATGGACTCGGACGAGCTCCGACGCTCGCACCTCGCGGTACGTACGCCCTCATCTGCCGGGCACCGCCCTAGAACACCGCTTGTAGGGTTATTCCCGCTGGTACCTTGTCCCCGTCCCAGGTGGGGACCAGCGGTCGTCATATTTAGACTATACCCAGCAACCCTTACAACAGCAACAGGTCGTCTTTCCATAGTGGGGGGCCGTCTTACGCTGCGCTTTCCAGTGCGTGGCCTCCACTCAAGAACCTTAGCCCACCGCTAGCCTAGAACGTGTAGTTTTCGAGATACGGCTTTTAAAAGTTTGACAGCTGCCATCCCAAATATAGATCTCATTCACCTATCCCATTTGTACTTAGTAAATAATCCTCGTATGATTTACGAATTGCCTGCGGTGATTATATTAAAAAATAATATTTGAGAGGGCACAGATGCTACTAAGAAACTTAGGAAGCAGCGTGCAGCGGGAACAACGCAATTTATCATAAGTCGTATTGTTTTCGTGCTATGTTTTATCAGCAGCTTATAAAATAATTTAATTTTCAGAAACTACTAGCAGATGCCAAAAAACCCCAGAAAGATGTAAATGTAAGTATTACCTATAGGTAAATCTCCGAGTCTACAAAGACAAAACGGCACTCGGCTGGCAGGCGGCCACATTGAAAGCTTCCTAACAAAAATATCCAAAAATGAACATTCTAACCAGAAAAAAATATTTATATTTTCGCGTAGGTAGATGTTTTACTATGGACGGTAAAGTTATGCGCTGCGACTGCCCCTTGAGCTGTTATATTTGTGAAAATTAGTAAAATCCCCTTGAGAGACTTTTGATTTTTCTCCAACGGACGTCAGCTATGTCCCGTCCAATTGCCACTTCAGCTTTCTATATTGGAGACTAGTTAATCTACGGATCTCCACATCTCTGATTCGATCTCGTAAATCGCCCTTACAGGCAGGGTACATGGGTACTTCTTTAGATTACTTCTAAGAAACTTTCGATCTCCTTTAATTTAACGGAAATCGAAAGGTTCCATGGATAGCTATAGTATCATTTATTTATTAATGAACAAATAAAAGTCAAATATTTTTATTCATTAAAATCACAAGGATCACTTTGAAACGTCAATTTTACTGCCTGTTCCTTCGCGACCAAGCCAGGAAAGAAAGGCAAGAAACAAGGCTGGTTGTTTTTTTTAATTATCCTTTTACAATACATAAATTACGTCTAAATTGTAACATTTTGAACGAGTTGGAGCAATTTCAATCCCAAGCTTCTCTATCATCTAACTAATCCGATATTTTATAGTAGGCTCTTTTATAAAGATTTTGTTTAATTACGTTTTTAAATTTGTTAATTGTCAATTTTTGTACATCCCTTGGGAGTTTGTTATAAAAGCGTACACCTTGCCCTTTAAACGATTTACTAACTTTATGGAGTCTACAAGTGGCAACAGCGAGTTTATCTTTATTTCTAGTATTAAAATTATGATTATCGCTATTTTTCTTAAACAAATTAATATTTTTGTGAACATACATTAGATTTTCATAGATGTATTGACAAGGGAATGTCATAATATTTATTTCTTTAAACTTATTGCGTAATGATTCTCTGGGGCCCATATTATAAATTGCACGAACAGCCCTCTTCTGCAGCACAAAAACGGTGTTTATATCTGCAGCACTCCCCCACAGCAGTATACCGTATGACATAATGCTGTGGAAGTAGCTGAAGTAAACTAGTCTAGCTGTGTCTACGTCTGTAAAAAGACGGATCTTTTTGACTGCGTATGCCGCAGAACTAAGTCTCTTCGACAACCCATCAATGTGAGGGCCCCATTGAAGCTTATTATCTAGGGTTATACCTAAGAATACGGTGGTGTCCACAAGAGCCAACTCCTCGTCTTTGATTTTTATATCTGCTTTAACTTGTGTAACATTAGGTAGTATAAATCTAATACACTTTGTTTTCTTTTCATTTAGAAGTAGATTGTTTACATTGAACCATTTTACCACCTTAGAGATTGCATTGTTTACATCGTCAAAATCGGTTTGTCGTCGCTTTAATTTAAATAAAAGTGACGTGTCGTCTGCAAACAAGACAACCTCATGATCGTCCCTTAGTCTATACTATACGAGATGACACTATACGGCACATCCGTACTCCGCTCCAGAAATGACTAAAAACAGCTTTGTATTTTAAAATGATCTTATACCTATTCATTTTAAAATATAAAGACCCTTCGCCGTGCGTGCTGCGAAACGCGCTTGACCTTTTTTTGTTTGTTTCAGAAATTTATCAACGAATTACTAGAGAAAGCGAAAACATTGTAAAATAGATGGTCAGTTAGTTTAAGTTTGGCATCCAGCCGCATGATCGTCGACCGATGGCTGCAGGAGGATGCAGGTGGAGGGATGGCTTCCTGCCGCGCCGCCGCTCAATTGCATCCCCGACCGAGTGGCGCATGGACGCGACGACATCCTAGCTCCGTCGTAGTTTTCTGACATGTTTGATAAGAACCATTCTTAGGCTCGGATTATATGGAATCCGGGTCTCCCCGATTCTACGAATCCGGAGCATGTCTCGGTTGCTTCCAGGTAAAAATCGGAGTAGCATGGCCTCGGATCGTGTGTAGTCGATGTAGGAAAAATTCAAATGTTTGGTTGTGCGACGGATTGGTCAGGAGCCGTTAAAAAACAGTCCCTGAGAAGCCCGGATGCCAATATAGTCCGAGCCTAAAAAAGGTTTCCTAAAACTTTATAACGATACAAGTCAGGGGGTTATCTAATCATTTTGTAAAAAATATTGAACGTAACCATAATAGGTAGATACTTTAGCGAGTAGGTAGTGTGTTGTGATCGTTGCGAACCTCCGCCGCGCGCCGCTGGTTTGCAATCAATAGTTATGATGGACGTAGGTATCGTATCCTCCTTGCAAGTCTAAACTTAAAAATTACTAAATTGTATCATTATAAGACACATACAAAAAAGAATACGATCGATTCACATTTTGTAATAGGAATTCTACTCGGAGACATGAGAATTTATGGCCACTTGCATCATATGATAGATAGATAGATAGATAACTCTTTATTGAATTATCACACAAACAGAAATAATACAAAAATAAATATAAGGCTAGAATAAATAAGGCAATACAATGGGCGGCCTTATCGCTGAAAGCGATCTCTTCCATATGCCTCTAAGCCAAGCAAAATCATATGGTTTGCTTATACCTAATGATGGAGTGTTTTGTATATCCGTGGTACTAGCATATCTCGGACCGATGCGATAGCTCGTCCTTGCGTTCCTTCCTCCTGAAGCACGTACGCGCTCCCGCTGTACAGTTATCGCTCATGGATCGTCCATGTGCTAATAAAGAGGACGCGTCTGAATGCGGCTTTATTACGTAGAAAGGCTGCTGTCGGGTTTTGTCCAGTTTCGGCACGTTATGCCATCAGTGTTAGGTTTTCGACACGCAAGCGAGACATAAAGATGCAACCAGGAGGCGGACGGCATGCGGGGGGGCACCGCGCGCACCTGACGCCTGCACGTGTGTACTACGTAGCGATCTCGGTACGGTGCCGGTGTCTCAATAGATGTAAGACAATTTTTTATAGAAATATTCTGAATAGCACTAATTTATTATTAATTCATCGTGGCTTGTGAGTGTCGGTCGACACCGGTATGCGGCGTCGAGTTTGCCACTTTTGTAAAAATAAATTTTTACTAGATATTGTACAATGGATTTTATTTATTGTTTCGTACCACTAAAGTAAAAATGCCTAAAAATCTCCGCCCTTAATTTTAACCTAATATCTTTATTTTATCAGCCGTAGTAGGTCCACTGCCGAATAAAAGCCGTAAATAGATATTATGTCATGCAGCCCTGGATCTACGATTTTTCAGAGTCATCTAAACCGTCTAGCATGCCCTGCAGTCAGTGGCGGATTTACGAGTACCAGCAGAGCAGCGGACTGAGTAGGCTTGAGCCTAGGGCGCCAAATTTAGAGGGGCAAGGTGGTCTCGAGAACATCTTCCACCTCCTCGCTGGACCAAGCAAATACATTGCTTGGTCTACCGCCCCTATAATTATATTATATAAAGCTCGATTACCACTGACTCACTGACTGATTGACATCATTGTTCTCCCAGATGCCACCTCGTAGGGGGGAAATGTTTGGTGGGATCGTATAGAGGGAGTTCCGGTGAGTTGGGAATAAATCCTAAAGTACCCCTTTTGTCCCCCATTCGCTCCTATCCACCTCGTATCTCGGAAAGTATAAGTCTTACAGCGTTGGTGCAAAAACTAATGTTGCAGAGGACATTTTTTTATATCCGGTTCCATGAAAAAAAAATTGACTTTCATACAAAAAAAAATTGTCCCATACAAAATATTTCTGTATGAATACCGTAAACCGTATATTTCGTTTGCCGTAATTTTCATACTGTTTTTGTAGGGAGCCCACGGCTTGTGTGTACTATAAAATTACTGTAAATTTGCTTGATTCTAGGTATATAATGGTGGTGGAGGAACATGAGATAACTTTCATAGTTTTTGCAAAGGTCATCATCATCATTTTGGAACATCCAATTTTTTTTTTTTTTTTAGTATGCAACGTTCATCATGTTTATTTTGGAACATCCACATTTTTTTTAATTATGCCTCATCCACAATGATCACTTTGGAACGTCAATTTTTTTTTTATTATGCAACATCCACTGTGTTCATTTTGGTACATCATTTTTTTTAATTATGCCTCATCCACAATGATCACTTTGGAACGTCAATTTTTTTTTTATTATGCATCATCCACTGTGATCATTTTGGAACATCATTTTTTTTTCAATTATGCCTCATCCACTATGATCACTTTGGAACGTCAATTTTTTTTTATTATGCAACATCCACTGTGATCATTTTGGTACATCATTTTTTTTAATTATGCCTCATCCACAATGATCACTTTGGAACGTCAATTTTTTTTTATTATGCAACATCCACTGTGATCATTTTGGTACATCATTTTTTTAATTACGCCTCATCCACAATGATCACTTTGGAACGTCAATTATTTTTTATTTTTTCATTATGCATCATCCACTGTGATCATTTTGGAACATCATTTTTTTTTTAATTATGCCTCATCCACAATGATCATTTTGGAACGTCAATTTTTTCCCCTGTTTTTTTATTATGCAACGTTTATCATGTTCATTTGGGAACATCAATTTTTTTTTAATTATGCATCATCCACTGTGATCATTTTGGAACATCATTTTTTTTCATTTATGCCTCATCCACTATGATCACTTTGGAACGTCAATTTTTTTTTATTATGCAACATCCACTGTGATCATTTTGGAACATCATTTTTTTTTAATTATGCCTCATCCACAATGATCACTTTGGAACGTCAATTTTTTTATTTTTTTATTATGCATCATCCACTGTGATCATTTTGGAACACCGTTTTTTTTAATTATGCCTCATCCACAATGATCACTTTGGAACGTCAATTATTTTTTTTTATTATGCAACATCCACTGTGATATTTTGGTACATCATTTTTTTTAATTATGCCTCATCCACAATGATCACTTTGGAACGTCAATTTTTTTTTTATTATGCAACATCCACTGTGATCATTTTGGTACATCATTTTTTTAATTACGCCTCATCCACAATGATCACTTTGGAACGTCAATTATTTTTTATTTTTTCATTATGCATCATCCACTGTGATCATTTTGGAACATCATTTTTTTTTTAATTATGCCTCATCCACAATGATCATTTTGGAACGTCAATTTTTTCCCCTGTTTTTTTATTATGCAACGTTTATCATGTTCATTTGGGAACATCAATTTTTTTTAATTATGCATCATCCACTGTGATCATTTTGGAACATCATTTTTTTTCAATTATGCCTCATCCACTATGATCACTTTGGAACGTCAATTTTTTTTTATTATGTAACATCCACTGTGATCATTTTGGTACATCATTTTTTTTAATTATGCCTCATCCACAATGATCACTTTGGAACGTCAATTTTTTTTTATTATGCAACATCCACTGTGATCATTTTGGTACATTTTTTTTTTAATTATGCCTCATCCACAATGATCACTTTGGAACGTCAATTTTTTTTTTTATTATGCAACATCCACTGTGATCATTTTGGTACATAATTTTTTTTAATTATGCCTCATCGTCGTCTTTGACAGCATTTTCACTTCGATATCCTCTGTGATGGCTTCTTCCACTTCGATACCCTCTTTGATTGCTTCTTCCACTTCGATATCCTCTTTGAATGCTTCTTACACTTCGAGATCGTCTTTGACTGTTTCTTCCACTTCGATATCGTCTTTGATTGCTTTTTTCACTTCGTCATCCTCTTAGAATGCTTCTACCACCTCGGTATCCTCTTTGACTGCTTACTCAACTTTAATTTCCTCGTTGATTGTTTCTGCTACTTCGATATCCTATTTGATTGCTTCTTTCACTTCAATATCCTCTTTTATTGCTTCTTCCACTTCGATATCATCTTTGATTTCTGCTTCCCTTTGGAAATGCTCTTTGATTTGATTGCTTCTTCCATTTCGATATCGTCTTTGACTGCTTCTTACACATGGATATCCTCTTTGATGGCTTTTAACAGCTCGATATCCTCTTTAATTACTTCGTCGACTAAAAGAAAAACACGCGAGCTGCGAGCAGCTCGCGCACAACGCAACCTCTAGTTATATTATATAAAGCTCGATTACCACTGACTCACTGACTGATTGACATCATTGTTCTCCCAGATGCCACCTCGTAGGGGGGAAATGTTTGGTGGGATCGTATAGAGGGAGTTCCGGTGAGTTGGGAATAAATCCTAAAGTACCCCTTTTGTCCCCCATTCGCTCCCATCCACCTCGTATCTCGGAAAGTATAGGTCTTACAGCGTTGGTGCAAAAACTAATGTTGCAGAGGACATTTTTTTATATCCGGATCCATGAAAAAAAAAATGTCTTTCATACAAAAAAAAATTTGTCCCATACAAAATATTTCTGTATGAATACCGTAAACCGTATATTTCGTTTGCCGTAATTTTCATACTGTTTTTGTAGGGAGCCCACTGCTTGTGTGTACTATTAAATTACTGTAAAATTTGCTTGATTCTATATAATGGTTGTGGAGGGGCATGAGACAACTTTCATAGTTCTAGCAAAGGTCATCATCATCATTTTGGAACATCCAATTTTTTTTTTTTTTAGTATGCAACGTTCATCATGTTTATTTTGGAACATCCACATTTATTTTTAATTATGCCTCATCCACAATGATCACTTTGGAACGTCATTTTTTTTATTATGCAACATCCACTGTGATCATTTTGGTACATCATTTTTTTTAATTATGCCTCATCCACAATGATCACTTTGGAACGTCAATTATTTTTTTTTATTATGCATCATCCACTGTGATATTTTGGTACATCATTTTTTTTAATTATGCCTCATCCACAATGATCACTTTGGAACGTCAATTTTTTTTTTTATTATGCAAAATACTTTGTGATCATTTTGGAAAATCAATTTTTTTTAAATTATGCCTCATCCACAATAATCATTTTGGAACGTCAATTTTTTTTTTTTTTTATTATGCAAAATCCACTGTGATCATTTTGGAACATCAATTTTTTTTAATTATGGCTCATCCACAATGATCACTTTGGAACGTCAATTTTTTTTTTATTATGCATCATCCACTGTGATCATTTTGGAACATCATTTTTTTTAATTATGCCTCATCCACAATGATCACTTTGGAACGTCAATTTTTTTTTTTGTATTATGCAACATCCACTGTGATCATTTTGGTACATCATTTTTTAATTACGCCTCATCCACAATGATCACTTTGGAACGTCAATTATTATTATTTTTTTTGTATTATGCAACATCCACTGTGATCATTTTGGTACATAATTTTTTTAATTACGCCTCATCAACAATGATCACTTTGGAACGTCAATTATTTTTGTTTTTATTATGCATCATCCACTGTGATCATTTTGGAACATCATTTTTTTTTTAATTATGCGTCATCCACATGATCATTTTGGAACGTCAATTTTTTTTTATTATGCAACATCCACTGTGATCATTTTGGAAAATCAATTTTTTTTTGTACAAATTTTTGGTGAAATCGTTATTTTACGGTCATCATCGCCCTTGCCATCATTTTGAATTCTTCTCTCACTTCCTTTTCGTTTTCGAATGTTTCTTCCACATTGATATCCTCTTTAATTGTTTCTATAACTTCGAAGTCCTCTTTGATGGCATTTTTACTTCAATATACTTTTGAATTGTTTTTTCTATTTTTCTATTTTCTTCAATTACTTCTCTTACTTCAATATCGACTTTACAAAATTATGGGTTTTAATACAAATCTTAAATCGCTCGTATCTTCTAAACGGGAAGAGTTACCCCCAGCAAACTTTTACAAAATATTGGTACTAATTTTTGGTGGAATAGTTTTTTTAATACCATCATTGCTCTTGAGATCCTTTTTGAATGCTTCTCTTACTTCGTCTTCCGCTTTGAATGCTTCTTTCACCTCGATATCCTCTATTTTTGCTTCTTCCACTTTGATATCTTTTTAATTGCTTTTTCTACTTATATATTTTCTTCAATTGCTTCTTTTACTACAATTTCCACTCTACAAAATTATGGGTTTTAATACAAATCTTAAATCGCTCGTATCTTCTAAACGGGAAGAGTTACGCCTAGCAAACTTTTACAGATTATTGGTACAAATTTTAGGTCGAATAGTTTTTTTATTACCATCATTGCTCTTGACATCCTTTTTGAATGCTTCTTTCACCTCGATATCCTCTATTTTTGCTTTTTCCACTTTGATATCCTTTTTAATTGCTTTTTCTACTTATATATTTTCTTCAATTGCTTCTTTTACTACAATTTCCACTCTACAGAATTATGGGTTTTAATACAAACCTTAAATCGCTCGTATCTTCTAAACGGGAACAGTTACGCCTAGCAAACTTTTACAAAATATTGGTACAAATTTTAGGTCGAATAGTTTTTTTATTACCATCATTGCTCTTGACATCCTTTTTGAATGATTCTCTCACTTGGTCTTCCTCCTTGAATGCTTCTTTCACCTCGATATCCTCTATTTTTGCTTCTTCCACTTTGATATCCTTTTTAATGTCTTTTTCTACTTATATGTCTTCTTCAATTGCTTCTTTTACTTCAATTTCCACTCCACAAAATTATGGGTTTTCATACAAAACTTAAATCGCTCGTATCTTTTAAACGGGAAGAGATAGCTCGAGGAAACTTTTACAAAATATTAGTATAAGTTTTTGATGAAACTGTTTTTTATTTTTATCATTGCCCTCGACGTCTTTTACTCAATTTCAATTTCCTCTTTAATTGTTTCTGCTACTTCGATATCCTATTTGATTGCTTCTTTCACTTCAATATCCTCTTTGATTGCTTCTTCCACTTCGATATCATCTTTGATTGCTGCTTCCACTTGGATATCCTCTTTGATTTGATTGCTTCTTCCATTTCGATCGTCTTTGACTGCTTCTTACACATGGATATCCTCTTCGATAACTTTAAACAGCTCGATATCCTCTTTGATTGCTTCTTCCACTTTGATATCCTCTTTTATTGTTTCTACCAATTCGATATCATCTTCGATTTCCTTTTGATTGCTTCTTGCACTGCAATATTCTCTTTGATTGCGTCTTCATCTTCGATATCATTTTTGATAGCATTTTCACTTCGATATCCTCTGTGATGGCTTCTTCCACTTCGATACCCTCTTTGATTGCTTCTTCCACTTCGATATCCTCTTTGATTGCTTCTTCCACTTCGATATCCTCTTTGATTGCTTCTTCCACTTCGATATCGTCTTTGACTGTTTCTTCCACTTCAATATCATCTTTGATTGCTTTTTTCACTTCGTCATCCTCTTAGAACGCTTCTACCACCTCGGTATCCTCTTTGATTGCTTACTCAACTTTAATTTCCTCTTTGATTGTTTCTGCTACTTCGATATCCTATTTGATTGCTTCTTTCACTTCAATATCCTCTTTGATTGCTTCTTCCACTTCGATATCGTTTTTGACTGTTTCTTCCACTTCGATATCGTCTTTGATTGCTTTATTCACTTCGTCATCCTCTTAGAACGCTTCTACCACCTCGGTATCCTCTTTGATTGCTTACTCAACTTTAATTTCCTCTTTGATTGTTTCTGCTACTTCGATATCCTATTTGATTGCTTCTTTCACTTCAATATCCTCTTTGATTGCTTCTTCCAGTTCGATATCGTTTTTGACTGTTTCTTCCACTTCGATATCGTCTTTGATTGCTTTTTTTACTTCGTCATCCTCTTTGATTGCTTACACAACTTTCATTTCCTCATTGATTGTTTCTGCTGCTTCGATATCCTATTTGATTGCTTCTTCCATTTCGATATCGTCTTTGACTGCTTCTTACACATGGATATCCTGTTTGATGGCTTTTAACAGCTCGATATCCTCTTTAATTACTTCTTCGACTAAAAGAAAAACACGCGAGCTGCGAGCAGCTCGCGCACAACGCAACCTCTAGTTATTATTATATTATATAAAGCTCGATTACCACTGACTCACTGACTGATTGACATCATTGTTCTCCCAGATGCCACCTCGTAGGGGGGAAATGTTTGGTGGGATCGTATAGAGGGAGTTCCGGTGAGTTGGGAATAAATCCTAAAGTACCCCTTTTGTCCCCCATTCGCTCCCATCCACCTCGTATCTCGGAAAGTATAGGTCTTACAGCGTTGGCGCAAAAACTAATGTTGCAGAGGACATTTTTTTATATCCGGTTCCATGAAAAAAAAATGGTCTTTCATACAAAAAAAAAATTGTCCCATACAAAATATTTCTGTATGAATACCGTAAACCGTAAATTTCGTTTGCCGTAATTTTCATACTGTTTTTGTAGGGAGCCCACGGCTTGTGTGTACTATAAAATTACTGTAAATTTGCTTGATTCTATATAATGGTGGTGGAGGGACATGAGATAACTTTCATAGTTTTTGCAAAGGTCATCATCATCATTTTGGAACATCCAATTTTTTTTTTTTTTTAGTATTCAACGTTCGTCATGTTTATTTTGGAACATCCACATTTTTTTAATTATGCCTCATCCACAATGATCACTTTGGAACGTCAATTTTTTTTTTTATTATGCAACATCCACTGTGATCATTTTGGTACATCATTTTTTTAATTACGCCTCATCCACAATGATCACTTTGGAACGTCAATTTTTTTTTTATTATGCATCATCCACTGTGATCATTTTGGAACATCATTTTTTTTTCAATTATGCCTCATCCACTATGATCACTTTGGAACGTCATTGTTTTTTTTTTTTATTATGCAACATCCACTGTGATCATTTTGGTACATCATTTTTTTAAATTATGCCTCATCCACAATGATCACTTTGGAACGTCAATTATTTTTTTTTGTATTATGCAACATCCACTGTGATCATTTTGGTACATCATTTTTTTAAATTATGCCTCATCCACAATGATCACTTTGGAACGTCAATTATTTTTTTTTATTATGCAACATCCACTGTAATCATTTTGGTACATAATTTTTTTTAATTATGCCTCATCCACAATGATCACTTTGGAACGTCAATTATTTTTTTTTATTATGCAACATCCACTGTGATCATTTTGGAACATCATTTTTTTTAATTATGCCTCATCCACAATGATCACTTTGGAACGTCAATTATTATTATTTTTTTTGTATTATGCAACATCCACTGTGATCATTTTGGTACATCATTTTTTTAACTACGCCTCATCCACAATGATCACTTTGGAACGTCAATTATTATATTTTTTTTTTATTATGCAACATCCACTGTGATCATTTTGGAACATCATTTTTTTTAATTATGCCTCATCCACAATGATCACTTTGGAACGTCAATTATTATTATTTTTTTTGTATTATGCAACATCCACTGTGATCATTTTGGTACATCATTTTTTTAACTACGCCTCATCCACAATGATCACTTTGGAACGTCGATTATTATTATTTTTTTTGTATTATGCAACATCCACTGTGATCATTTTGGTACATCATTTTTTTAAATTATGCCTCATCCACATGATCATTTTGGAACGTCATTTTTTTTTTATTATGCAACATCCACTGTGATCATTTTGGAAAATCAATTTTTTTTTGTAGCACAAATTTTTGGTGGAATCGTTATTTTACGGTCATCATCGCCCTTGCCATCATTTTGAATTCTTCTCTCACTTCCTTTTCGTTTTCGAATGTTTCTTCCACATTGATATCCTCTTTAATTGTTTCTATAACTTCGAAATCCTCTTTGATGGCATTTTTACTTCAATATACTTTTGAATTGTTTTTTCTATTTTTCTATTTTCTTCAATTACTTCTCTTACTTCAATATCGACTCTACAAAATTATGGGTTTTAATACAAATCTTAAATCGCTCGTATCTTCTAAACGGGAAGAGTTACCCCCAGCAAACTTTTACAAAATATTGGTACTAATTTTTGGTGGAATAGTTTTTTTAATACCATTATTGCCCTTGAGATCCTTTTTGAATGCTTCTCTTACTTCGTCTTCCGCTTTGAATGCTTCTTTCACCTTGATATCCTCTATTTTTGCTTCTTCCACTTTGATATCCTTTTTAATTGCTTTTTTACTTATATATTTTCTTCAATTGCTTCTTTTACTACGATTTCCACTCTACAAAATTATGGGTTTTAATACAAATCTTAAATCGCTCGTATCTTCTAAACGGGAAGAGTTACGCCTAGCAAACTTTTACAAAATATTGGTACAAATTTTTAGTGGAATAGTTTTTTTAATACCATCATTGCCCTTGACATCCGTTTTGAATGCTTCTCTTACTTCGTCTTCCACTTTAAATGCTTCTTTCACCTCGATATCCTCTATTTTTGCTTCTTCCACTTTGATATCCTTTTTAATTGCTGTTTCTACTTATATGTTTTCTTCAATTGCTTCTTTTACTACAATTTCCACTCTACAAAATTATGGGTTTTAATACAAATCTTAAATCACTCGTATCTTCTAAACGGGAAGAGTTACGCCTAGCAAACTTTTACAAAATATTGGTACAAATTTTTGGTGGAATAGTTTTTTTAATACCATCATTGCCCTTGACATCCGTTTTGAATGCTTCTCTTACTTCGTCTTCCACTTTAAATGCTTCTTTCATTTTGCTTCTTCCACTTTGATATCCTTTTTAATTGCTTTTTCTACTTATATGTTTTCTTCAATTGCTTCTTTTACTTCAATTCCCACTCTACAAAATTATGGGTTTTAATACAAATCTTAAATCGCTCGTATCTTCTAAACGGGAACAGTTACGCCTAGCAAACTTTTACAAAATATTGGTACAAATTTTTGGTGGAATAGTTTTTTTAATACCATCATTGCCCTTGACATCCGTTTTGAATGCTTCTCTTACTTCGTCTTCCACTTTAAATGCTTCTTTCGCCTCGATATCCTCTATTTTTGCTTCTTCCACTTTGATATCCTTTTTAATTGCTTTATCTACTTATATATTTTCTTCAATTGCTTCTTTTACTTCAATTCCCACTCTACAAAATTATGGGTTTTAATACAAATCTTAAATCACTCGTATCTTCTAAACGGGAACAGTTACGCCTAGCAAACTTTTACAAAATATTGGTACAAATTTTTGGTCGAATAGTTTTTTTATTACCATCATTGCTCTTGACATCCTTTTTGAATGCTTCTCTCACTTGGTCTTCCTCCTTGAATGCTTCTTTCACCTCGATATCCTCTATTTTTGCTTCTTCCACTTTGATATCCTTTTTAATGTCTTTTTCTACTTATATGTCTTCTTCAATTGCTTCTTTTACTTCAATTTTCACTCCACAAAATTATGGGTTTTCATACAAAACTTAAATCGCTCGTATCTTTTAAACGGGAAGAGATAGCTCTAGGAAACTTTTACAAAATATTAGTATAAGTTTTTGGTGAAACCGTTTTTTATTTTTATCATTGTCCTCGACGTCTTTTACTCAATTTCAATTTCCTCTTTAATTGTTTCTGCTACTTCGATATCCTATTTGATTGCTTCTTTCACTTCAATATCCTCTTTGATTGCTTCTTCCACTTCGATATCATCTTTGATTGCTGCTTCCACTTGGATATCCTCTTTGATTTGATTGCTTCTTCCATTTCGATCGTCTTTGGACTGCTTTTTACACATGGATATCCTCTTCGATAATTTTAAACAGCTCGATATCCTTTTTGATTGCTTCTTCCACTTTGATATCCTCTTTTATTGCTTCTACCAATTCGATATCATCTTCGATTTCCTTTTGATTGCTTCTTGCACTGCAATATTCTCTTTGATTGCGTCTTCATCTTCGATATCGTTTTTGATAGCATTTTCACTACGATATCCTCTGTGATGGCTTCTTACACTTCGATATCTTCTTTGATTGCTTCTTCCACTTCGATATCCTCTAAGATTGCTTCTTCCTTTTCGATATCGTCTTCGACTATTTGTTTCACTTCGATATCGTCTTTGATTGCTTTTTCACTTCGTCATCCTCTTTGAATACTTCTACCATCTCGGTATCCTCTTTGATTCCTTAGTCAACTTCAATTTCCTCTTAGATTGTTTTTCCTACTTCGATATCCTATTTGATTGCTTCTTCCACTTCAGTATCCTCTTTGATTACTCCTTCCACTTCGATGTCATCTTCAATTTCCTTTTGATTGCTTCTTGCACTGCAATATTCTCTTTGATTGCGTCTTGGTCTTCGATATCGGCTTTGACAGCATTTTCACTTCGATATCCTCTGTGATGGCTTCTTCCACTTCGATACCCTCTTTGATTGCTTCTTCCACTTCGATATCCTCTTGATTGCTTCTTCCACTTCGATATCCTCTTTGATTGCTTCTTCCACTTCGATATCGTCTTTGACTGTTTCTTCCACTTCGATATCGTCTTTGATTGCTTTTTTTACTTCGTCATCCTCTTAGAACGCTTCTACCACCTCGGTATCCTCTTTGATTGCTTACTCAACTTTAATTTCCTCTTTGATTGTTTCTGCTACTTCGATATCCTATTTGATTGCTCCTTTCACTTCAATATCCTCTTTAATTGCTGCTCCCACTTGGAAATCCTCTTTGATTTGATTGCTTCTTCCAGTTCGATATCGTCTTTGACTGCTTCTTACACATGGATATCCTCTTTGATGGCTTTTAACAGCTCAATATCCTCTTTAATTACTTCACGACTAAAAGAAAAACACGCGAGCTGCGAGCAGCTCGCGCACAACGCAACCTCTAGTTATATTATATAAAGCTCGATTACCACTCACTGACTGACTGACTGACTGACTCATTGACATGTTTGTTCTCCCAGATGCCACCTCGTAGGGTGAAAATGTTTGGTGGGATCGTATAGAGGGAGTTCCGATGAGTTGGGAATAAATCCTAAAGTACCCCTTTTGTCCCCCATTCGCTCCCATCCACCTCGTATCTCGGAAAGTATAGGTCTTACAGCGTTGGTGCAAAAACTAATGTTGCAGAGGACATTTTTTTATATCCGGTTCCATGAAAAAAAAATGGTCTTTCATACAAAAAAAAAATTGTCCCATACAAAATATTTCTGTATGAATACCGTAAACCGTATATTTCGTTTGCCGTAATTTTCATACTGTTTTTGTAGGGAGCCCACGGCTTGTGTGTACTATAAAATTACTGTAAATTTGCTTGATTCTATATAATGGTGGTGGAGGGACATGAGATAACTTTCATAGTTTTTGCAAAGGTCATCATCATCATTTTGGAACATCCAATTTTTTTTTTTTTTTAGTATGCAACGTTCATCATGTTTATTTTGGAACATCCACATTTTTTTAATTATGCCTCATCCACAATGATCACTTTGGAACGTCAATTTTTTTTTTTTTTTTATTATGCAACATCCACTGTGATATTTTGGTACATCATTTTTTTTAATTACGCCTCATCCACAATGATCACTTTGGAACGTCAATTATTTTTTATTTTTTTATGATGCATCATCCACTGTGATCATTTTGGAACATTCACATTTTTTTAATTATGCCTCATCCACAATGATTACTTTGGAACGTCAATTTTTTTTATTTTTTATTATGCAACATCCACTGTGATATTTTGGTACATCATTTTTTTTAATTACGCCTCATCCACAATGATCACTTTGGAACGTCAATTATTTTTTATTTTTTTATGATGCATCATCCACTGTGATCATTTTGGAACATAATTTTTTTTAATTATGCCTCATCCACAATGATCACTTTGGAACGTCAATTATTTTTTTTATTATGCAACATCCACTGTGATCATTTTGGTACATCATTTTTTTTAATTATGCCTCATCCACAATGATCACTTTGGAACGTCAATTATTTTTTATTTTTTTATGATGCATCATCCACTGTGATCATTTTGGAACATAATTTTTTTTAATTATGCCTCATCCACAATGATCACTTTGGAACGTCAATTATTTTTTTTATTATGCAACATCCACTGTGATCATTTTGGTACATCATTTTTTTTAATTATGCCTCATCCACAATGATCACTTTGGAACGTCAATTTTTTTTTTTTTATTATGCAACATCCACTGTGATATTTTGGTACATCATTTTTTTTAATTACGCCTCATCCACAATGATCACTTTGGAACGTCAATTATTTTTTATTTTTTTATGATGCATCATCCACTGTGATCATTTTGGAACATAATTTTTTTTAATTATGCCTCATCCACAAAGATCACTTTGGAACGTCAATTATTATTATTTTTTTATTATGCATCATCCACTGTGATCATTTTGGAACATCATTTTTTTTAAATTATGCCTCATCCACATGATCATTTTGGAACGTCAATTTTTTTTATTATGCAACATCCACTGTGATCTTTTTGGAAAATCAATTTTTTTGTAGCACAAATTTTTGGTGGAATCGTTATTTTACGGTCATCATCGCCCTTGCCATCATTTTGAATTCTTCTCTCACTTCCTTTTCGTTTTCGAATGTTTCTTCCACATTGATATCCTCTTTAATTGTTTCTATAACTTCGAAATCCTCTTTGATGGCATTTTTACTTCAATATACTTTTGAATTGTTTTTTCTATTTTTCTATTTTCTTCAATTACTTCTCTTACTTCAATATCGACTCTACAAAATTATGGGTTTTAATACAAATCTTAAATCGCTCGTATCTTCTAAACGGGAAGAGTTACCCCCAGCAAACTTTTACAAAATATTGGTACTAATTTTTGGTGGATTAGTTTTTTTAATACCATCATTGCCCTTGAGATCCTTTTTGAATGCTTCTCTTACTTCGTCTTCAGCTTTGAATGCTTCTTTCACCTCGATATCCTCTATTTTTGCTTCTTCCACTTTGATATCCTATTTAATTGCTTTATCTACTTATATATTTTCTTCAATTGCTTCTTTTACTTCAATTCCCACTCTACAAAATTATGGGGTTTAATACAAATCTTAAATCGCTCGTATCTTCTAAACGGGAACAGTTACGCCTAGCAAACTTTTACAAAATATTTTTACAAATTTTTGGTGGAATAGTTTTTTTCATACAATCATTGCCCTTGACATCCGTTTTGAATGCTTCTCTTACTTGGTCTTCCACTTTAAATGCTTCTTTCACCTCGATATCCTCTATTTTTGCTTCTTCCACTTTGATATCCTATTTAATTGCTTTATCTACTTATATATTTTCTTCAATTGCTTCTTTTACTTCAATTCCCACTCTACAAAATTATGGGTTTTAATACAAATCTTAAATCGCTCGTATCTTCTAAACGGGAACAGTTACGCCCAGCAAACTTTTACAAAATATTTTTACAAATTTTTGGTGGAATAGTTTTTTTCATACAATCATTGCCCTTGACATCCGTTTTGAATGCTTCTCTTACTTGGTCTTCCACTTTAAATGCTTCTTTCACCTCGATATCCTCTATTTTTGCTTCTTCCACTTTGATATCCTATTTAATTGCTTTTTCTACTTATATATTTTCTTCAATTGCTTCTTTTACTTCAATTCCCACTCTACAAAATTATGGGTTTTAATACAAATCTTAAATCGCTCGTATCTTCTAAACGGGAACAGTTACGCCTAGCAAACTTTTACAAAATATTGGTACAAATTTTTGGTCGAATAGTTTTTTTATTACCATCATTGCTCTTGACATCCTTTTTGAATGCTTCTCTCACTTGGTCATCCTCCTTGAATGCTTCTTTCACCTCGATATCCTCTATTTTTGCTTCTTTTACTTCAATTTCCACTCCACAAAATTATGGGTTTTCATACAAAACTTAAATCGCTCGTATCTTTTAAACGGGAAGAGATAGCTCGAGGAAACTTTTACAAAATATTGGTATAAGTTTTTGGTGAAACCGTTTTTTATTTTTATCATTGTCCTCGACGTCTTTTACTCAATTTCAATTTCCTCTTTAATTGTTTCTGCTACTTCGATATCCTATTTGATTGCTTCTTTCACTTCAATATCCTCTTTGATTGCTTCTTCCACTTCAATATCATTTTTGATTGCTGCTTCCACTTGGATATCCTCTTTAATTTGATTGCTTTTTCCATTTCGATCGTCTTTGATTGCTTTTCACACATGGATATCCTCTTCGATAACTTTAAACAGCTCGATATCCTCTTTGATTGCTTCTTCCACTTTGATATCCTCTTTTATTGCTTCTACCTATTCGATATCATCTTCGATTTCCTTTTGATTGCTTCTTGCACTGCAATATTCTCTTTGATTGCGTCTTCATCTTCGATATCGTTTTTGATAGCATTTTCACTTCGATATCCTCTGTGGTGGCTTCTTCCACTTCGATACCCTCTTTGATTGCTTCGTCCACTTCGATATCCTCTTTGATTGCTTCTTCCACTTCGATATCCTCTTTGATTGCTTCTTCCACTTCGATATCGTCTTTGACTGTTTTTTCCACTTCGATATCGTCTTTGATTGCTTTTTTCACTTCGTCATCCTCTTAGAACGCTTCTACCACCTCGGTATCCTCTTTGATTGCTTACTCAACTTTAATTTCCTCTTTGATTGTTTCTGCTACTTCGATATTCTATTTGATTGCTTCTTTCACTTCAATATCCTCTTTGATTGCTTCTTCCACTTCGATATCGTTTTTGACTGTTTCTTCCACTTCGATATCGTCTTCGATTGCTTTTTTCACTTCGTCATCCTCTTAGAACGCTTCTACCACCTCGGTATCCTCTTTGATTGCTTACTCAACTTTAATTTCCTCTTTGATTGTTTCTGCTGCTTCGATATCCTATTTGATTGCTTCTTTCACTTCAATATCCTCTTTGATTGCTGCTTCCACTTGGAAATCCTCTTTGATTTGATTGCTTCTTCCATTTCGATATCGTCTGCTTCTTACACATTGATATCCTCTTTGATGGCTTTTAACAGCTCGATATCCTCTTTAATTACTTCTTCGACTAAAAGAAAAACACGCGAGCTGCGAGCAGCTCGCGCACAACGCAACCTCTAGTTATATTATATAAAGCTCGATTACCACTGACTCACTGACTGATTGACATCATTGTTCTCCCAGATGCCACCTCGTAGGGGGGAAATGTTTGGTGGGATCGTATAGAGGGAGTTCCGGTGAGTTGGGAATAAATCCTAAAGTACCCCTTTTGTCCCCCATTCGCTCCCATCCACCTCGTATCTCGGAAAGTATAGGTCTTAGAGCGTTGGTGCAAAAACTAATGTTGCTGAGGACATTTTTTTATATCCGGATTCATGAAAAAAAAATGTCTTTCATACAAAAAAAAAATTGTCCCATACAAAATATTTCTGTATGAATACCGTAAACCGTATATTTCGTTTGCCGTAATTTTCATACTGTTTTTGTAGGGAGCCCACGGCTTGTGTGTACTATAAAATTACTGTAAATTTGCTTGATTGTATTTAATGGTGGTGGAGGGACATGAGATAACTTTCATAGTTTTTGCAAAGGTCATCATCATCATTTTGGAACATCCAATTTTTTTTTTTTTTTAGTATGCATCGTTCATCATGTTTATTTTGGAACATCCACATTTTTTTAATTATGCCTCATCCACAATGATCACTTTGGAACGTCATTTTTTTTTATTATGCAACATCCACTGTGATCATTTTGGTACATCATTTTTTTTAATTATGCCTCATCCACAATGATCACTTTGGAACGTCAATTTTTTTTTTTATTATGCATCATCCACTGTGACCATTTTTGAACATCATTTTTTTTAATTATGCCTCATCCACAATGATCACTTTGGAACGTCAATTATTATTATTTTTTTTATTATGCAACATCCACTGTGATCATTTTGGTACATAATTTTTTTAATTACGCCTCATCCACAATGATCACTTTGGAACGTCAATTATTTTTTATTTTTTTATTATGCATCATCCACTGTGATCATTTTGGAACATCATTTTTTATTAATTATGCCTCATCCACAATGATCATTTTGGAAAGTCAATTTTTTTCCGTTTTTTTATTATGCAACGTTTATCATGTTCATTTGGAAACATCAATTTTTTTTTAATTATGCATCATCCACTGTGATCATTTTGGAACATCATTTTTTTTTCAATTATGCCTCATCCACCATGATCACTTTGGAACGTCAATTTTTTTTTTATTATGCAACATCCACTGTGATCATTTTGGTACATAATTTTTTTAATTACGCCTCATCCACACAATGATCACTTTGGAACGTCAATTATTTTATTTTTTTTATTATGCAACATCCACTGTGATCATTTTGGTACATAATTTTTTTTAATTATGCCTCATCCACATGATCATTCTGGTACGTCAATTTTTTTTTTATTATGCAACATCCACTGTGATCATTTTGGAACATCATTTTTTTAATTATGCCTCATCCACAATGATCACTTTGGAACGTCAATTATTATTATTTTTTTATTATGCATCATCCACTGTGATCATTTTGGAACATCATTTTTTTTAATTATGCCTCATCCACAATGATCACTTTGGAACGTCAATTATTATTATTTTTTTTGTATTATGCAACATCCACTGTGATCATTTTGGTACATCATTTTTTTAATTACGCCTCATCCACAATGATCACTTTGGAACGTCAATTTTTTTTTATTATGCATCATCCACTGTGAGCATTTTGGAACAACATTTTTTTTTAAATTATGCCTCATCCACATGATCATTTTGGAACGTCATTTTTTTTTATTATGCAACATCCACTGTGATCATTTTGGAAAATCAATTTTTTTTTGTAGCACAAATTTTTGGTGGAATCGTTATTTTACGGTCATCATCGCCCTTGCCATCATTTTGAATTCTTCTCTCACTTCCTTTTCGTTTTCGAATGTTTCTTCCACATTGATATCCTCTTTAATTGTTTCTATAACTTCGAAATCCTCTTTGATGGCATTTTTACTTCAATATACTTTTGAATTGTTTTTTCTATTTTTCTATTTTCTTCAATTACTTCTCTTACTTCAATATCGACTCTACAAAATTATGGGTTTTAATACAAATCTTAAATCGCTCGTATCTTCTAAACGGGAACAGTTACGCCTAGCAAACTTTTACAAAATATTGGTACAAATTTTTGGTGGAATAGTTTTTTTAATACCATCATTGCCCTTGACATCCGTTTTGAATGCTTCTCTTACTTCGTCTTCCACGTTAAATGCTTCTTTCACCTCGATATCCTCTATTTTTGCTTCTTCCACTTTGATATCCTTTTTAATTGCTTTATCTACTTATATATTTTCTTCAATTGCTTCTTTTACTTCAATTCCCACTCTACAAAATTATGGGTTTTAATACAAATCTTAAATCGCTCGTATCTTCTAAACGGGAACAGTTACGCCTAGCAAACTTTTACAAAATATTGGTACAAATTTTTGGTTGAATATTTTTTTTATTACCATCATTGATCTTGAAATCCTTTTTGAATGCTTCTTTCACCTCGATATCCTCTATTTTTGCTTCTTCCACTTTGATATCCTTTTTAATTGCTTTTTCTACTTATATATTTTCTTCCATTGCTTCTTTTACTTCAATTCCCACTCTACAAAATTATGGGCTTTAATACAAATCTTAAATCGCTCGTATCTTCTAAACGTGAACAGTTACGCCTAGCAAACTTTTACAAAATATTGGTACAAATTTTTGGTGGAATAGTTTTTTTAATACCATCATTGCCCTTGACATCCATTTTGAATGCTTCTCTTACTTCTTCTTCCACGTTAAATGCTTCTTTCACCTCGATATCCTCTATTTTTGCTTCTTCCACTTTGATATCCTTTTTAATTGCTTTATCTACTTATATATTTTCTTGAATTGCTTCTTTTACTTCAATTACCACTCTACAAAATTATGGGTTTTAATACAAATCTTAAATCGCTCGTATCTTCTAAACAGGAACAGTTACGCCTAGACAACTTTTACAAAATATTGGTACAAATTTTTGGTCGAATATTTTTTTTATTACCATCATTGATCTTGAAATCCTTTTGGAATGCTTCTTTCACCTCGATATCCTCTATTTTTGCTTCTTTCACTTTGATATCCTTTTTAATGTCTTTTTCTACTTATATGTTTTCTTCAATTGCTTCTTTTACTTCAATTTCTACTCTACAAAATTAAGGGTTTTCATACAAAACTTAAATCGCTCGTATCTTTTAAACGGGAAGAGATAGCTCGAGGAAACTTTTACAAAATATTAGTATAAGTTTTTGGTGAAACCGTTTTTTATTTTTATCAATGTCCTCGACGTCTTTTACTCAATTTCAATTTCCTCTTTAATTGTTTCTGCTACTTCGATATCCTATTTGATTGCTTCTTTCACTTTAATATCTTCTTTGATTGCTTCTTCCACTTCGATATCATCTTTGATTGCTGCTTCCACTTGGATATCCTCATTGATTTGATTGTTTCTTCCATTTCGATCGTCTTTGACTGCTTCTTACACATGGATATCCTCTTTGATGGCTTTTAACAGCTCGATATCCTCTTTAATTACTTCTTCGACTAAAAGAAAAACACGTGAGCTGCGAGCAGCTCGCGCACAACGCAACCTCTACAAAATTATGGGTTTTAATACAAATCTTAAATCGCTCGTATCTTCTAAACGGGAAGGGTTACCCCTAGCAAACTTTTACAAAATATTGGTACAAATTTTTGGAGGAATAGTTTTTTTAATACCATCATTGTCCTTGACATCCTTTTTGAATGCTTCTCTTACTTCGTCTTCCACTTTGAATGCTACTTTCACCTCGGTATCCTCTATTTTTGCTTCTTCCACTTTGATATCCTTTTTAATTGCGTTTTTACTTATATATTTTCTTCAATTGCTTCTTTTACTTCAATTTCCACTCTACAAAATTATGGGTTTTAATACAAATTTTAAATCGCTCGTATCTTCTAAACGGGAAGAGTTACGCCTAGCAAACTTTTACAAAATATTGGTACAAATTTTAGGTGGAATAGTTTTTTTAATACCATCATTGCTCTTGACATCCTTTTGGAATGCTTCTCTCACTTGGTCTTACTCCTTGAATGCTTCTTTCACCTCGATATCCTCTATTTTTGCTTCTTCCACTTTGATATCCTTTTTAATTGCTTTTTTTACTTATATATTTTCTTCAATTGCTTCTTTTACTTCAATTTCCACTCTATAAAATTATGGGTTTTAATACAAATCTTAAATCACTCGTATCTTCTAAACGGGAAGAGTTACGCCTAGCAAACTTCTACAAAATATTGGTACAAATTTTTGGTGGAATAGTTTTTTTAATACCATCATTGCCCTTGACATCCTTTTTAAATGCTTCCCTCACTTGGTCTTCCTCCTTGAATGCTTCTTTCACCTTGATATTCTCTATTTTTGCTTCTTCCACTTTGATATCCTTTTTAATTGCTTTTTCTACTTTTATATTTTCTTCAATTGCTTCTTTTACTTCAATTTTCACTCTACAAAATTATGGGTTTTCATACAAAACTTAAATCGCTCGTATCTTTTAAACGGGAAGAGATATCTCGAGGAAATTTTTACAAAATATTGGTATAAGTTTTTGGTAGAACCGTTTTTTTTTTTATCATTGTCGTTGACGTCTTTTACTCAATTTCAATTTCTTCTTTGATTGTTTCTGCTACTTCGATATCCTATTTGATTGATTCTTTCACTTCAATATCCACTTTGATTGCTTCTTCCACTTCGATATCATCTTTGAATGCTGCTTCCACTTGGATATGCGCTTTGATTTGATTGCTTCTTCCATTTTGATCGTCTTTGACTGCTTCTTACACATGGATATCCTCTTTGATAGCTTTTAACAGCTTGATATCCTCTTTGATTGCTTCTTCGACTTCAATAACATCTTTGATTTCTGCTTCCACTTGGATGTCCTCTTTGATTTGATCGCTTCTTCCATTTTGATCGTCTTTGACTGCTTCTTACACATGGATATCCTCTTCGATATCTTTTAACAGCTCGATATCCTCTTTGATTGCTTCTTCCACTTTGATATCCTCTTTTATTGCTTCTACTAATTCGATATCATCTTCGATTTCCTTTTGATTGCTTCTTGCACTGCAATATTCTCTTTGATTGCGTCTTCCACTTCGATATCCTCTTTGATTGCTTCTTCCACTTCGACATCGTCTTTGACTATTTCTTCCACTTCGATATCCTCTTTGATTACTCCTTCCACTTCAACATCATCTTCGATTTCCTTTTGATTGCTTCTTGCACTGCATGATTCTCTTTGATTGCGTCTTCATCTTCGATATCGTCTTTGATAGCATTTTCACTTCGATATAATCTGTCATGGCTTCTTCCACTTCGATATCTTCTTTGATTGCTTCTTCCACTTCGATATTCTCTTTGATTGCATCTTCATCTTCGATATCGTCTTTGATAGCATTTTCACTTCGATATCATCTGTCATGGCTTCTTCCACTTCGATATCTTCTTTGATTGCTTCTTCCACTTCGATATCCTCTTTGATTGCTTTTTCCACTTCGATATCGTCTTTGACTGTTTCTTCCACTTCGATATCGTCTTTGGTTGCTTTTTTCACTTTGTCATCCTCTTAGAATGCTTCTACCACCTCGGTATCTTCTTTGATTGCTTACTCAACTTTAATTTCCTCTTTGATTGTTTCTGCTACTTCGATATCCTATTTGATTGCTTCTTTCACTTCAATCTCCTCTTTGATTGCTTCTTCCATTTCGATATCATCTTTGATTGCTGCTTCCACTTGGAAATCCTCTTTGATTTGATTGCTTCTTCCATTTCGATATCGTCTTTGACTGCTTCTTACACATGGATATCCTCTTTGATAGCTTTTAACAGCTCGATATCCTTTTTAATTACTTCTTCGACTAAAAGAAAAACACGCGAGCTGCGAGCAGCTCGCGCACAACGCAACCTCTAGTTATATTATATAAAGCTCGATTACCACTCACTGACTGACTGACTCATTGACATGTTTGTTCTCCCAGATGCCCCCTCGTAGGGTGAAAATGTTTGGTGCCATCGTATAGAGGGAGTTCCGATGAGTTGGGAATAAATCCTAAAGTACCCCTTTTGTCCCCCATTCGCTCCCATCGACATCGTATCTCGGAAAGTATAGGTCTTAGAGCGTTGGTGCAAAAACTAATGTTGCAGAGGACATTTTTTTATATTCGGTTCCATGAAAAAAAAATTGTCTTTCATACAAAAAAAAATTGTCCCATACAAAATATTTCTGTATGAATACCGTAAACCGTATATTTCGTTTGCCGTAATTTTCATACTGTTTTTGTAGGGAGCCCACGGCTTGTGTGTACTATAAAATTACTGTAAATTTGCTTGATTCTATATAATGGTGGTGGAGGGGCATGAGACAACTTTCATAGTTTTTGCAAAGGTTATCATCATCATTTTGGAACATCCATTTTTTTTTTTTTTTTAGTATGCAACGTTCATCATGTTTATTTTGGAACATCAATTTTTTTTTAATTATGCTTCATCCACAATGATCACTTTGGAACGTCAATTTTTTTATTTTATTATGCAACATCCACTGAGATCATTTTGGTACATCATTTTTTTAAATTATGCCTCATCCACAATGATCACTTTGGAACGTCAATTTTTTTTTTTATTATGCTTCATCCACTGTGATCATTTTGGAACATCATTTTTTTTTCAATTATGCCTCATCCACTATGATCACTTTGGAACGTCAATTTTTTTTTATTATGCAACATCCACTGTGATATTTTGGTACATCATTTTTTTAATTATGCCTCATCCACAATGATCACTTTGGAACGTCAATTTTTTTTTTATTATGCAACATCCACTGTGATTATTTTGGTACATCATTTTTTTAATTACGCCTCATCCACAATGATCACTTTGGAACGTCAATTATTTTTTATTTTTTTATTATGCATCATCCACTGTGATCATTTTGGAACGTCATTTTTTTTTAATTATGCCTCATCCACAATTATCATTTTGGAACGTCAATTATTATTATTTTTTTAATTATGCCTCATCCACAATGATCACTTCGGAACGTCAATTATTATTATTTTTTTTGTATTATGCAACATCCACTGTGATCATTTTGGTACATCATTTTTTTTAATTATGCCTCATCCACAATGATCACTTTGGAACGTCAAGTTTTTTTTTTATTACGCAACATCCACTGTGATCATTTTGGTACATAATTTTTTTTAATTATGCCTCATCCACAATGATCACTTTGGAACGTCAATTATTATTATTTTTTTGTATTATGCAACATCCACTGTGATCATTTTGGTACATCATTTTTTTAATTACGCCTCATCCACAATGATCACTTTGGAACGTCAATTATTTTTTTATTATTATGCATCATCCACTGTATTCATTTTGGAACATAATTTTTTTTTAATTATGCCTCATCCACATAATCATTTTGGAACGTCAATTTTTTTTTCATTATGCAACATCCACTGTGATCATTTTGGAAAATCAATTTTTTTTTGTAGCACAAATTTTTGGTGAAATCGTTATTTTACGGTCATCATCGCCCTTGCCATCATTTTGAATTCTTCTCTCACTTCCTTTTCGTTTTCGAATGTTTCTTCCACATTGATATCCTCTTTAATTGTTTCTATAACTTCGAAATCCTCTTTGATGGCATTTTTACTTCAATATACTTTTGAATTGTTTTTTCTATTTTCTTCAATTACTTCTCTTACTTCAATATCGACTCTACAAAATTATGGGTTTTAATACAAATCTTAAATCGCTCGTATCTTCTAAACGGGAAGAGTTACCCCCAGCAAACTTTTACAAAATATTGGTACTAATTTTTGGTGGAATAGTTTTTTTAATACCATCATTGCCCTTGAGATCCTTTTTGAATGCTTCTCTTACTTCGTCTTCCGCTTTGAATGCTTCTTTCACCTCGATATCCTCTATTTTTGCTTCTTCCACTTTGATATCCTTTTTAATTGCTTTTTCTACTTATATATTTTCTTCAATTGCTTCTTTTACTACAATTTCCACTCTACAAAATTATGGGTTTTAATACAAATCTTAAATCGCTCGTATCTTCTAAACGGGAACAGTTACGCCTAGCAAACTTTTACAAAATATTGGTACAAATTTTTGGTGAAATAGTTTTTTTAATACCATCATTGCCCTTGACATCCGTTTTGAATGTTTCTCTTACTTCGTCTTCCACTTTGAATGCTTGTTTCACCTCGATATCCTCTATTTTTGCTTCTTCCATTTTGATATTCTTTTTAATTTCTTTATCTACTTATATATTTTCTTCAATTGCTTCTTTTACTTCAATTCCCACTCTATAAAATTATGGGTTTTAATACAAATCTTAAATCGCTCGTATCTTCTAAACGGGAACAGTTACGCCTAGCAAACTTTTACAAAATATTGGTACAAATTTTTGGTCGAATAGTTTTTTTATTACCATCATTGCTCTTGACATCCTTTTTGAATGCTTCTCTCACTTGGTCTTCCTCCTTGAATGCTTCTTTCACCTCGATATCCTCTATTTTTGCTTCTTCCACTTTGATATCCTTTTTAATGTCTTTTTCTACTTATATGTCTTCTTCAATTGCTTCTTTTACTTCAATTTCCACTCCACAAAATTATGGGTTTTCATACAAAACTTAAATCGCTCGTATCTTTTAAACGGGAAGAGATAGCTCGAAGAAACTTTTACAAAATATTAGTATAAGTTTTTGATGAAACTGTTTTTTATTTTTATCATTGCCCTCGACGTCTTTTACTCAATTTCAATTTCCTCTTTAATTGTTTCTGCTACTTCGATATCCTATTTGATTGCTTCTTTCACTTCAATATCCTCTTTGATTGCTTCTTCCACTTCGATATCATCTTTGATTGCTGCTTCCACTTGGATATCCTCTTTGATTTGATTGCTTCTTCCATTTCGATCGTCTTTGACTGCTTCTTACACATGGATATCCTCTTCGATAACTTTAAACAGCTCGATATCCTCTTTGATTGCTTCTTCCACTTTGAAATCCTCTTTTATTGTTTCTACCAATTCGATATCATCTTCGATTTCCTTTTGATTGCTTCTTGCACTGCAATATTCTCTTTGATTGCGTCTTCATCTTCGATATCATTTTTGATTGCATTTTCACTTCGATATCCTCTGTGATGGCTTCTTCCACTTCGATACCCTCTTTGATTGCGTCTTCCACTTCGATATCTTCTTTGATTGCTTCTTCCACTTCGATATCCTCTTTGATTGCTTCTTCCACTTCGATATCGTCTTTGACTGTTTCTTCCACTTCGATATCATCTTTGATTGCTTTTTTCACTTCGTCATCCTCTTAGAACGCTTCTACCACCTCGGTATCCTCTTTGATTGCTTACTCAACTTTAATTTCCTCTTTGATTGTTTCTGCTACTTCGATATCCTATTTGATTGCTTCTTTCACTTCAATATCCTCTTTGATTGCTTCTTCCACTTCGATATCGTTTTTGACTGTTTCTTCCACTTCGATATCGTCTTTGATTGCTTTTTTCATTTCGTCATCCTCTTAGAACGCTTCTACCACCTCGGTATCCTCTTTGATTGCTTACTCAACTTTAATTTCCTCTTTGATTGTTTCTGCTACTTCGATATCCTATTTGATTGCTTCTTTCACTTCAATATCCTCTTTGATTGCTTCTTCCACTTCGATATCATCTTTGATTGCTGCTTCCACTTGGATATCCTCTTTGATTTGATTGCTTCTTCCATTTCGATCGTCTTTGACTGCTTCTTACACATGGATATCCTCTTCGATAACTTTAAACAGCTCGATATCCTCTTTGATTGCTTCTTCCACTTTGAAATCCTCTTTTATTGTTTCTACCAATTCGATATCATCTTCGATTTCCTTTTGATTGCTTCTTGCACTGCAATATTCTCTTTGATTGCGTCTTCATCTTCGATATCATTTTTGATTGCATTTTCACTTCGATATCCTCTGTGATGGCTTCTTCCACTTCGATACCCTCTTTGATTGCGTCTTCCACTTCGATATCTTCTTTGATTGCTTCTTCCACTTCGATATCCTCTTTGATTGCTTCTTCCACTTCGATATCGTCTTTGACTGTTTCTTCCACTTCGATATCATCTTTGATTGCTTTTTTCACTTCGTCATCCTCTTAGAACGCTTCTACCACCTCGGTATCCTCTTTGATTGCTTACTCAACTTTAATTTCCTCTTTGATTGTTTCTGCTACTTCGATATCCTATTTGATTGCTTCTTTCACTTCAATATCCTCTTTGATTGCTTCTTCCACTTCGATATCGTTTTTGACTGTTTCTTCCACTTCGATATCGTCTTTGATTGCTTTTTTCATTTCGTCATCCTCTTAGAACGCTTCTACCACCTCGGTATCCTCTTTGATTGCTTACTCAACTTTAATTTCCTCTTTGATTGTTTCTGCTACTTCGATATCCTATTTGATTGCTTCTTTCACTTCAATATCCTCTTTGATTGCTTCTTCCACTTCGATATCGTTTTTGACTGTTTCTTCTACTTCGATATCGTCTTTGATTGCTTTTTTTACTTCGTCATCCTCTTTGATTGCTTACTCAACTTTAATTTCCTCATTGATTGTTTCTGCTGCTTCGATATCCTATTTGATTGCTTCTTCCATTTCGATATCGTCTTTGACTGCTTCTTACACATGGATATCCTGTTTGATGGCTTTTAACAGCTCGATATCCTCTTTAATTACTTCTTCGACTAAAAGAAAAACACGCGAGCTGCGAGCAGCTCGCGCACAACGCAACCTCTAGTTTATCTATAATTCTCAATTTGTTTCGCAATAATTTAAAAAGTGGGCCCTCAATCCCCCTCTACGTGTACAAACAAACGTGTCCTCCCTATTCCTATCGTATGTAACTTTAGTGTAATGATCCAATACTAACTTGACCAATTTATTTATTTATTTAATACTTTCACACAAAACATAATAGTGCTAGGACTTAATGCTAATAGCATTATCTACCAGTCATCCCGGTCGTGCTAAAAGAAGGTAAGGCGTGACACAGGAAAAAAGGTATTTCACAGCTAATTATAAATACATGACTAAATAAGATCATAATAAAAATGCCTAACATAATAATTATTATATAATAGGTTGGGGAAAAAGTCTTTTCGCATTATATTTAGTATGTATGAACTTGTAATAAAATCTCTTTGGCTATACTATTTGTATCTGGCTGGTTTTGGTATCATTCAAAGTTTAAATTTTAAAGAAAATAATTCCAAATTCAAATTGGGAAAATGTGTGATTTTCATTTGTTTTTCGTACTGTAAAGATGAGTGAATCTAATGAAGAAATTCGATACATTTTAAAATTTTACTACAAAAAAGATAAAAATGCAACGCAAGCCGCGAAAAAAAATTGCGATGTTTATGGACCTAGTGCAGTGTCTATGAGAGTAGCACAAATTTGGTTTAAGCGTTTTTAATCCGGAAATTTTGATGTCAAAGATGCACGTCGCTCGGGTCGCCCTATTACGGATATTGATGCCATTTTTGAAAAAGTGGAGCAAGATCGGCATATCAGTGGTTACGACGTAGCTGAAGAACTGGGAATTGACCACAAAACAGTTTTGGCGCATTTGAAAAACTGGGTACACAAAACAGCTCGATATTTGGGTACCCCACGAGCTCACTGAAACAAACCTTTTTTTTTTTTTTAATTGGATAGAACTTCGTTTGACCACAATCTCACCTGATGGTAAGTGATGATGTGGTCTAAGATGTAGCACGAAGATCTAGAAGAAACCTATTTACTCTCACCTTAAAGAGGCCCGTGTACTCATTTGTGATTCTTTATTACGACGTAATGAAACCGAACCATTTTTGAAGAAGCTGATAACTGGTGATGAAAAGTGGATCACGTACGACAAGAACGTGCGAAAAAGGTCGTGGTCAAAGGTCGGTCAGGTTTCACAGATTGTGGCGAAACCCTGATTAACTCGCAACAAGGTGATGCTGTGTGTGTGGTGGGGATTGGAAGGGCATTATTCATTATGAGCCGTTACCACCAGGCAGGACCATCGATTCTAAACTCTACTGCGAACAACTGATGAGATTAAAGCAAGAAGTTGAGAGAAAGCGGCCGGAATTAATCAACAGAAGGGGTGTGGTTTTTCATCATGATAACGCTAGACCTCACACATCTTTAGCCACTCAGCAAAAATTAAGAGAGTTTGGCTGGGAGGTGTTAATGCATCCGCCGTATAGTCTTGACCTTGCACCTTCAGATTTCCACCTGTTTCGGTCTCTTCAGAATTCTTTAGGCAGTGTCAGGTTAACATCACGAGGACTGCCAAAACCACTTGTCGCGGTATTTTGATCAGAAGCCCCAAAATTTCTATAGCAATGGGATCATGTCCCTACCTACAAGATGACAAAAAGTTATCGAACAAAATCGTACCTACATACTTTAGTTAAATGTAAATAAACTATATTAAAAAATGTTTTGAATTTTCTTAAAAAATGCGAAGAAACTTTTTCCCCGACCTAATATACATAGACCTAATATACTAATATGTATACCTATAGTTTCATTCAAATGAAAAGTAACGGAAGTTCATGTTAATTGAATTCACTTTTTCTCTTTTGGGGTAGGGAATTGCAGTTATTCTGGATTTCAGACTTTAACCTACATACCTGTAGGTTAAAGTCTGAAATCCAGAATAACTTTTAGGTTTGTGTCACTAAAGCTACACGCATACCAAATTTTAGCACTGTGGGGTCATTGGTGGACGTACCTACCCTGTGATTTCGTCAAGTTCAGTTTTTATCATGGCTAATAACTTAAAAACTACAAGGTGAACCCCAAAATCTCAGAACACCCCTCACCCCCCCACATTTTTTTAGCTCATTTACCTATATTCCAAATTTCACGATGATCGGATCAAGGCTTCGGAAGTTATCCTCGGACAAACACACATGCATACATACAACGCAGATTTGCCAACGTTGATTTGGAGATCTCACTTTGCTCGATCACTTATTTATCAACTTATTTATCAACACTATATTAATCTCTACTTTATCTTTACAATCTAACTGAGAAGACTGAACCACCAGTTACGTTAAAGATAATGACACTGTTTTTGAGATTTTAATGGGTTTCTTTTAATTTGTGATTTTATTTTTCTGACACTTGAGAATTTGATTGTTTAATTTATTGTTGTATAAAGTTAATTTTGTATCGTATTGTTTTTTTACACTTTATTAATTTAACTTTCCTGGTTCGTTCCAACACGTCCATGTTGGACCATGAGTCCATAAAACAAGAAAGTTAAGATAACCTGGTTAGATCAATCCGGCGGATCCGGTCGGATTGATTATGATGGAAACCCGCCCCCTTATTACCTACCAAAGCCAAATTGCTGTAGCTTCGCTATCACTAGTCAGGCCATCTCTTTTACACTTGAGGTACGTACTGTACGTGTGAAAGGGATGGCGATAGCAATTTGGCTTAGGTAATAAGGGGGCCGGTCGGATTTAGCCTCATGCAAACTTGCTAAACAAATTGAGAAGAGAAATTAGTAAAAACTTCAAGGAATGATCCATAAATTTCTGTTTGTACTGAGGAATCTGCAAAACAGATAAACTAAACAAATACATAAATGTGCCTTTTATATCTTATAGTTTAACACTCTGAGAATTAGTTATAAAGAAATAATAACTCTGAATTTAACGGTTCTTAAGTAAATAAAAGTTGAAATAATTCCTAGAACGTCTGAGCTGAGAGAGCACTTTTCTCACGCCTCGGCGAGTATGTGGCCGGGCTATACAGGGTTACATGAAAAATCGTGCTAGATCCGTTAAGGGCGTGGAGTACCCATCATTTCTGACTTATTTCACTATGAAACACCCTACCCTAAACTTAACCCTTTTCGAGATATTCGACTTTTAATTTTTTTATTGAAAATTGCCGATTTTTAGGCTACTAAATTTATTTTTGTTTATTTTGTGTATCTTATTATTATTATTATTGCATTTTTACATGTGTAATAAGATGCTTTAGGACGTCTATCATTAAAATAGTGCATAAGTTAATTGAATAGACCGTAGTAGACAAGTGAAAGTTAAGAAATAAAAAAAAATATTAGAAAGTTTATTTTTCTCTAAGGGATATCTAAAAAAAATATTATGGCAATTGTTCGGCAGATGTTTTTTAAAATATCTACGTTTCATCAGCTATCTAATGAGGTATAATAATCTAGGGGTTTATTCAAATGCATTGAAAAAAATTTAGTTTTATAGGCGACAGTGGAGAAGAAAATTTATACTTAGCCCTAAAAAGTAAAATAAAATAATAGGTAAGCATGAAATGTCATTTATTAAAGATTTTCACACAACTTTTTCTTATTCTACAGTTCATGTTCAACATGGCCGCCTCTATTTCTGATACATTGTCGCATCCTTCTACGGAGACCAGTCTTTACTACTCCAGTGGTTAACGTGGTCCTCATTTTATTGGCTGCATCCACAATCCTTTCTCGTAAGTCTTCCACAGACGAAACTGGATTCGGCTCGCTGTACACAAGACTTTTCATGCACCCCCACACGTGAAAATCCATGGGGGTTAGGTCCGGACTTCTTGCTGGCCATGGCAACGGTCCACCTCGTCCTATCCATTTGTTTGGATAATTTGTGTCCAGCCAGTCTCTGACACTTCTCCTGAAATGGGCAGGGCAGCCATCGTGTTGGAACCACATGTCCCTGATCAGGTTGAGTGGCAGATCATCCAGCAAATCACTTAAGTCTGCTCTCAGGAAATTTTCGTAGCTTTCCCCATTTAGATTATCCGGGAGAAAGTAAGGTCCAATCAAATGATTGGAGATAATGCCCATCCACACATTCACGCTGAATCTTCGTTGGGACCCCTTCACTCTTTTCTTATTGGGATTCCTTAGCTCTTTTGGGGCCCAGTAATGGGCGTTGTGATAGTTAGTTATGCCATCTTTATCAAATTTGGACTCATCCGTCCACAAGATATTTCTTAGAAAATCTGGGTCTTCTACGTCAGCATTTAGCATAAATCTGCAAAAGTCCAATCTTCTCGCGGGGTCTCCTTCAATAACGTGTACCGGCGTGTAACGGTACGGGTATAGGCCAGCAGTATGCACTGTAAACCACACTCTCCATTGCGAAAGTCCCAGATCACGGGCAACAATATTAGTGGAAGTAGTCGGATCCGCTCGAAAGCGTTGCACTATCTCATTGTCCTGTTCTTCGTCATCAATTCGTGGTCTTCCCATGTCTGTATTTCGTCTCAAAACAGAGCCAGTTTCTCGAAGTCTTCGATAGACTCTGTCAAAAACGGCCACATCCGGCACTCGACGACCGGGGTAGCGAGTTACGTATTCGTTGCGAGCTTGCGCAGACACACAATCGCAGTATCCGTAACAAATAAGCATATCAGCATATTCCTCAGGTGTGTAGGACGTCATCTTCAACACTTCCGTATCACAGGTACAAATCAGAGTCCGGTTAACAAGCACAGTAGTCACAAATCAGAAGAAATAGTCCAGAATCACAGCCAAGTCGAGAAAAAGAGCAAAACGATATCACATCTACTATGTACGAAGCACAAAAGCAGACTGACAACCAAAACTGTTGTACCCCCTGTTGTATCCCAGCCCTAACCGGTCTCTACACATTTTTTCTTTCATTCGCACTTACATAAATCGTCACTTGTCTCGCTCGCACGGTGCGTCTTAACTTGAAGGACAATAGGCGCGGGACCGTTAAAACTGCTACCTGGAGCGTCCCAACTACATTTTTTCCACGAAATGTAATACAAACCCTAGATTGTTATACCTCGTTAGATAGCTGATGAAACGTAGATATTTTAAAAAACATCTGCCGAACCATTGCCATAATATTTTTTTTAGATATCCCTTAGAGAAAAATAAACTTTCTAATATTTTTTTTTATTTCTTAACTTTAACTTGTCTACTACGGTCTATTCAATTAACTTATGCACTATTTTAATGATTGACGTCCTAAAGCATCTTATTACACATGTAAAAATGCAATAATAATAATAATAAGATACACAAAATAAACAAAAATAAATTTAGTAGCCTAAAAATCGGCAATTTTCAATAAATAAATTAAAAGTCGAATATCTCGAAAAGGGTTAAGTTTAGGGTAGGGTGTTTCATAGTGAAATAAGTCAGAAATGATGGGTACTCCACGCCCTTAACGGATCTAGCACGATTTTTCCTGTAACCCTGTATAATAAACTAGCTGACCCGCCCGCGGCTTCGCACACGTGGTTATTCAATAAAAACATTACCCTCCTTCTGGGCAGTCAAGTAAAAAGTAGCCTATGATATGACTCAATCTCAATCATCATCTTTTTAAATAGCAAATGTTATCGAAATCGGTCCAGCCGTTTAGTCGCAACAAACAGACATAGAGACAGATTTACTTTCGAATTTCCAATGTTAGTATGGATTATCCTTACTTATAGGTATTTATTATAAATCTGAAAGTAACTCTGTCTCTCTGTTTGTTACGTTTTCACGATTAAACGACTGGACAGATTTCGATGAAATTTGGTATAGCTATAGATTATGACCAGGATTGAGACATAAGTTACTTTTTATCTGACTGCGCAGAAAGAGGGTAATGTTTTCATTGACAAACCGCGCGTGCGAAGCCGCGGGTGGGTTCAGCTAGTACAAAAATAACCAGTAGGCAATTTCCATTTTACGAGTACAACTGAGATTATATCCCTTCAGCAAAAATAAAAAGTTCTGATAATCTTCGAACGTCCTGATTTTCCTCACACAGCTAAGAATCACCATAGATAAACTATTAAAAAACCGCGTCTGAATCGGTGCATCCGATCTACGTTCCCACAGGCAGACAGAAACAGACTTCAAACTTATAACACCACTCTTTCAGCGTCATCGGTTAAAAATGATCATTTTACCAACACAGGTTTTTACCTAGGGTTGGAGGTTAATGCGCTACCTACCAAATTTGCACCCATGTGTACTTTTACACTACAACTTTTTTAATGTTTTTATACTTTGTTTCGTACACGTGTTTATACAACTTCTTTTGTTACAAACGACATTCATTTAAAAAAAACATACTCAGAACCGTATTAACTGATTGTAGTGGTTTGTGGTGGGTTGGAGAGAATTTTTATAAATTTACCGAATTGTGCCTCGTCATTTTTCTCTAAGGAATCCCTCTAATAAGTTCATGATTTTGGCTTCGAAGCATCTGCTAAATGGTATAGCAAAACACTCTACATTTAAACATCCTTGGTCAAAGCATTGAGCAGGTTTATGAAGCAAGAAACCTTGGAATATTATTTGACAGCTCCCTCCGATTTGAGTCATATTTTAGGATTAGTAAAAACTTGTTTTTTTAGGTTAAGGTTATACAGCAGGTATAAAGTAAAAAAATTACGTCATACAAAGAACACACCCTCCAAGTTTCAGGTCTCTACGATCAGCGGTTTAGGCTGTGCGTTGATCCGTCAATCAGTCATTCAGGACAAAGCCTTTTATAGTATGTATAGATAGGTACATTTTGCTGGGATAACTCCTGCCCCAACTGGTGATTTTTAATTAAGTGGAACTGGAACTAATTTACCTTCGTTTATAATTATTGTTAAAATTTTACTATTAATTTATCGCTATCGCTATTTAGCGATAATACCGCCAATGGTATAAAGAACACACCCTCCAAGTTTCAGGTCTCTACGATCAGCGGTTTAGGCTGTGCGTTGATCCGTCAATCAGTCATTCAGGACAAAGCCTTTTATATGTATAGATAGGTACATTTTGCTGGGATAACTCCTGCCCCAACTGGTGATTTTTAATTAAGTGGAACTGGAACTAATTTACCTTCGTTTATAATTATTGTTAAAATTTTACTATTAATTTATCGCTATCGCTATTTAGCGATAATACCGCCAATGGTATCCAGAGATTTACGTTGTTATTTTTCTTTGTATTGTTTTATGTGCAATAAAGAATTATCTAATCTAATCTAGCTAGATAAAAAGTACTTATACAGAAAGATAGATTAGGTATAATTTGTGGTAGATCTACATACATAAATTAAAACGGTTGAATTAAAAACAAATTATTTTTATTTATAAAGATCTTCACTTAAAGCATGCAGGAATCAGTCAATTAGTCGGCGTGTCACGCCTCGTCCATGGGCATCGGGGGGCAGGGCGCGGGGGGGGCGAGGGGCGCGAGCGCGCGGCGCACGTCGTTGAAGCGCCGCTTGAAACGCAGGCCGCAGCCGCGCGCGCGTCTGAACTCCAGCAGCGTGGTGTCGCCGTCCCCGCCTGCCTCCGGCACGACCCACGCGCGCATGCGCACCTCCTCGCCGCACTCCACCACCAGCTGCAACAGCGATCACTCCGCTCATTATCGTGCGCCAGCATCGATCGATCCTGCGGCGGCAGTCGCTCACTCACCGTATTGTGGAAAGCGCGCGTGGCGCCGAGGCCAGCGCTCTGCAGCGCCTCGGCCGCGCGCTGCAGCGCCTCATCTCTCGCGCCGCGCACGCGCACGCGCGTCATCCGCACCGCCAGCCGCGACCACACGCTCTAACAAACAAAAAAAGTACGTTAGCCTGGAGGCGAAGTCGACCGGACCGGATGCGAGCGTTGACGACTCACCGCCTGCGTGAGCTGCGCGGGGTCCTGCGTGGCGCCGAGCAGCATGTCGTCGGCGCGCGAGGGCTGCGAGTAGCTGATGAGCGCGTCCATGTCGGCAGCGGAGAGCGCGGGATCTGCGCGGGCGCCGGCGTCGCCGTGCGCGGGCGCGGGTTGCGATCGCCACGCGCGCCCGCCCTCCAGCTCACCTGCGACACCCGAGCCGGCGTTAGGCGCGTTCGCTACTCTTCGGCGAACAGGTATAATCATTATTATAATTTATTTCATGACACACTAAAGGACACATATAAAGGATACATATTTTGTTAGTAAACATACACTTAAATTTAAATCTAACAACTACTTTAGTGAGTTTAGTTTATTACTTGAGGCAGTATAATTATCTTTCTTAGCTAGATATTACAATACATTCTCTAGTACAGTCCCACTCCCACCATCCTAACTGTTCAGTGTGCGGCGCGCAGCGTCGCGAGTCGTGTCTAATCTATAGAGGTACCAAAACTAAATGTTTTAGTACTAAAAGGTACGAAATGCTCGTGAAAAGAATTTTCGGATACAGAAGTTCTCGCCACCGCCGCGTGCCGCTATCTTGACGCACACGAACAGCCGCGCTTGTACGAGGCATGCCTTTTAAGTTCTGTCGTTTCCATATTTTCCGGCAATTTTGAATTTGGAACTGTTCTATATTCGAATGTGTTTACATTTTGAATCTCAAAACAGTTGAAAGTATTAGGATTAATGCTATTGTTTAGTCACAGTTTCGATTTGAATCTGTCAGGTCACGTACGAAAATGAATCTTTCTAAGGAAAATGTTCGTGCAATAATTTTCTACAACTTTAGAAGAGGCCTGACACGGCTTCAGTGTTTAGAAGAGCTAACATCTGTGTTCAGTGATGTAGCCCCATGTCTGCGGACTGTCGAACGCTGGTATTTAGAATTCCAGCGTGGACATACTAGTGTTAGTGACAGATTTCGCGAAGGACGCCCAAAATCCGCCTTCACTGAAGATAACATCATTGCTGTGAGACAACTAATTCTCGAAGATCGTCATGTGACGTATCGAGAGATAGAGGCTCTATTAGGCATCTCAGGGACAACCATTCAGAAGATCTTGCATGAAGCGCTTGGTGTGAGAAAGCTAGTTTGCCGTTGGATACCGCATCTGCTTTCCGACGATCACAAGGCGGCCCGCGTCAGATGGTGTAAGAAAACTCTGCAAAGGTTCAACCGAGGGGAGTCAAATCACGTCTACGACATCATAAGTGGTGACGAATCTTGGATCTATGCCTACGATCCTGATACCAAACAACAATCTACAATCTGGGTCTTTCAAGACGAGCCAAAGCCGACTAAAGTTGTTCGTTCTCGAAGCACTTCAAAGAAGATGGTGGCCACGTTCGTTGGAAAAACCGGCCATGTTGCGACTATTGCACTTGAAGATCGTAGAACGGTTAACGCAGAGTGGTATACTACAGTTTGTTTACCACAAGTCATCGCCGAACTTCGAAAATCTAACTCAAAGCGACGCATCATCCTGCACCACGACAACGCAAGCTCACACAGCGCTCGTCAAACGATTGAGTATTTGAAGCAGGAAAAAGTAGAAATTCTTGACCATCCTCCATACAGTCCTGACCTAAGCCCTAACGATTTCTTTACATTTCCTAAAATTAAGAAAAGTCTTCGTGGTCAAAGGTTCCAGTCCGGTGAAGAAGCAGTCGACGCTTTCAAGACAGCCATTTTGAACACCCCACTTTAGAGTGGAATAAATGTTATAATAACTGGTTTGAGCGAATGGAAAAGTGTTTTAAGCTACGTTGTGAATACTTTGAAAAACAATAAAAAGTACTATAAGGTTCTAGATGTGTTTTTTTCTTCAAACGACAAAACTTAAAAGGCATGCCTCGTATTATCAGATTCAGTACCATTTTGTATGAACAGATAAGTTAATTATTTTGCGGGTTCTTACATTTATTGCGGTTACCTAACATGTTTAAAAAACCATCGTCTACATCCTACAAAAAAGGATTAAAATTTTCCAAAAAATTCGGCAAAATTAAAATGAGGCCACTTGTTTATTGAACAAAGAATCATTTAAATCTTATTGAATGGGAGCTAGCGAACTGAAATTAATATCAAATACGTCTACGGTCCCATGAAGCTGTCAAAAACAAGCTTCTAAGTCAATGCAATTAAAAAATACGGCCATTTATGCCGTACATTTTGCTCGCAAATAAATCCAAATCGCAGAGCCGCTACCGCTGCCAGGTGCAGGCGCCACACAGTGTGTTAGGAAGCCCAATTTTGTTCCAAAAATCATTACTTCTTGTTATTTTAAGCACTAGAGTAAAACACTCGCATCGATAGAACGAGTAGTTTATATAAAAAAAAAATCAATGTTGCCCGCCATCCGGACCACGAAAATCACAAAAAAAAAACTAGTTTACTTAAAAGACCTTTATTTATACCAAATTATCATACATATACTAACATACCATTAGAAAAGTTTTTGTCCGTTTACTGTGAATAGAAAACGAAATATTAAAATTTTTAGGTTTTTGTTTTTTTAATTTTTTTTTCTCAACTTAAAGCCGTATTAGACGATGTATTTTTAATTTATTTATTTTAGGAAAACCATCAGCACATATTCAACACAATAGATACAGTAAATAGTAGTAAACAGGCCATTTAAAAGTCTCCACTGATAGAATCAGATTATACTAACAAGCAACAACAAAATACAAAAGACAAAATCTAACTGAACAACACTGTACGGGTCACTCATGTTCACGATACCAAATCAGGTGCCATTCACTCACTTTACAAGTAGATATATTACAAAATTAGTTATCAAAAACTCATCCTCACTCAGTCACACATGTCCTAAATCGATCAAAGATGATATTATTAATTCTGTTTTTAAGAGACAAAATACTGCAGTTGAACAGGTCAACGTCATGCTCATTGCTCAATTGATTGAATATTTTACTTGCACGATACACAAACGCATTTTGGCGATAATTCGTAGAAACTACGGGTAGATAAAATAGGTTGCTTCTCCTAAACGTTCTGGTAGGCGCATAAAATTGTATCTTATTAAGGAGTGGCGGGCAATCGACAGCAGAATTAATTATTTTCAATAGGTATAAGATGTCGACAAACTCTCGTCACAGATAAAGGGGAACAAGGTGTTGCTTGGCACAATTGAGTACATAGTCCGAGTGGTAGGTCCTTGTTTTATAGTTTATAGTAGAGGATACGATTAAGAACGACCTTCACCCATCTGTTTAATTGATGATAAATATTTTATATCAAATTTAGTATGTTAAAAAATATATCGCGAATGGGTTGGCTAAAAAATTCCTGGCCAAACTATGATTATTTAAAAAACAACATTAACATGAACTCCCGTTACTTGTAATTTGAATGAAAATATAGGTCAAGTTAGTTGGTTTAGCATTTAGTGGCACTATTTTATTTTGTTAGTATTAGTTATTAAGATTATGAATATTTTTTTTTGTTTTTTGGGATGCTCGCGACTTCGATTATATCCATGACTCAAAATTGTTATTCGATTCGCATCGTAAAAAAAGCATCATAAGCTTTAGGATTCGTATTGAGGTCCTCCTAAGGACTTTAAAAACATATAAACTATTAAAATTCTTTATTGTACCTATGTTCGGTGTCATCTAGAATATGCTTCTCAAGTGTGGAACCCTGCTTATGAAATTTACATCGATAGACATGAGGCAATACAAAGGAAATTTTTACGCTTTCTAATAGTCTAAAATCCGATTAAGAACCTTAACTTAACTTAACCAAGATCCTTAACTTCAATTTTTAGACTAAACTATTGCTTAAGCATGCCTTTATCCATAATACTAAAACCACAATCTTATTCCGCGTTATTCAGAAGTTATCGGCAATTTAGCTATTTACATCAGGGCTGTCACCTTCCTAACCTATATTTTCACCCGGCTCAAGAAAAATATTATAAAGGGTGATTTTTTTGCTGGTATCTTTTTGGCAACACTGTTTTTGACAGATCACGCGTGAATCGTGTCTTGTGTCATTGTCAAACTTGTTCAGTTTGGTCTATAATTTAACCATGAATCGACTTACGAACGAACAACGCTTGCAAATTATTGAATTTTACTATCAAAATGCATGCTCGGTTAAGAGAGTGCATCGCGCACTTCTTCCAATTTATGGGCAGTTTGGTCGGCCTACTGAGGCAGCTATTCGGAAGCTTGTGACTAAATTTCGAACCCAGTTTACATTATTGGACATTAAACCACGAACACGCATTCGTAGAGTGAGGACCGAAGAAAATATTGCGGCTGTATCCGCCAGTGTTAGTGATGACCGTGAAATGTCGATTCGCTGCCGTTCGCAGCAATTGGGCCTCTGTTACTCCACTACGTGGAAAATATTGCGAAAGGATTTGGGTGTAAAACCTTACAAGATACAGCTGGTGCAAGAATTGAAGCCACACGACCTCCCACAACGTCTAACATTTGGTGAATGGGCATTGGCATTGGGCATTGGGAAGATCCACTTTTTTATCGAAAAATTGTGTTCAGCGACGAAGCTCATTTCTGGTTGAATGGAGTTTGGTGTGGATTATGGGCCGGTGGCATCATCGGGCCGTACTTTTTCAAAGACGACAATGGCCGAAACGTTACTGTGAATGGCGAGCGCTACCGTGTGTAATGGAAGAATTGGACATGCCTGACATGTGGTTTCAACAAGACGGTGCCACATGCCACACGGCACGCGAAACAATGGCCCAATTGAGAGCCGCCTTCGGTGAACAGTTTATCTCACGTTTTGGGCCCGTCAATTGGCCGCCTAGATCGTGTGATCTAACGCATTTGGACTATTTCTTGTGGGGCCATGTTAAGGCTCATGTCTACAGGGATAAACCAGCAACGATTGACGCATTTATTCGTGATATACCGGTCGATATGTTGGAGAGAGTGTGCCGAAATTGGGCCCTGCGAATGGGCCATCTAAACCGGAGCCGCGGCCAGCATTTGCATGAAATCATCTTCAAACATTAAATTATACTGATAGTTCTATCGATTCCAATAAAGATTTCATCAAATTTTTCAAATTTTTTGTGTTTTTTTTTAAAATCAAATCCTATACCTCTTAAAAAATCACCCGTTACTAATTATTTTCGTCTTCATTCCGAAGGACTACGTTTTGATCGTTGTCGTGGTCACTAGACGTACGATCATTCGTTAAGGTCAGTACTCACATACGGTATTACTAAGTCGAGTAAAAATCAACGTGTGGACCGCAAAACTCACAGCTCGAAGGCTCGCACCGAGCCGGCTCGATGGAAATATTTTGTTTACCGACAGGTTTCAGCAGATATACTGCTGCTATTGGCAATTGAATATTTTGTTTGAAGTAAAGTTAACGTCTAGTACAGTCGTCAAGAGCCAAGCCTATCCAGTTTGAAAACATTTTCGTTTGCATGTTTTGAATGAAGCTAGCCCAGCTCTTTTTTGGTTTGACCAATGAGGGACATAAGTCCCGTTTTTTGCGTTAGTCCTTTGTCTTAAAAATAATATAATACGTAACGTAGATATGGGCTCAATTGCAATTTTGTTCTGCATTGTTGTCAAAGTTTATTATAAGGGTTCAATATTACTTCGCACTCACAGCTACACCTGAGGCGTAAAATTAAATGTGTTTGACCCTGCCACGCCCATAGCAAGCAAAATCCGCCCTTAAGGTGGGCAGGCTTCGCTCTTAGCGACTGTACATACATCCTGAAGTTTTTTCTTGGATCTGTATTTTTGTGCCCTGCTTAATGTCTCAATGTTTTTCAAAAATACTTGCTATTAGCTGCCCTCTAATACACATAATAAGAGTTCCACTAAGCTAGTCTCTAGTGTTTTCTGAAAAAAAAAAAGCTCTTTCTTATACAGCTCTTTAGTAAGTCTTAGCTTTTGGTAAAAAATGTTGAAGTAATACCTTTAAGCTCTTCATTTTTACGCGATAAAATGTGTTTGGAGCCAAAATAATTATACCCAATATTCACCCTCTCTCCTACAGACAACTTTTTTGCTATTCCTTAAGGGAATTTAAAAGCATTTAAAAGCTTCAAAGTGAGTTAATACTTTCGTATCAGCGAAACAACCACAATTATCTCCTCGTGTATTGTCAGACTGTAAGTTGAAGAGTGCTGGTTGTGGCGCTATCCACAACTACACAAAATGCCGCTCGCTGACCACCATGAGTTGGCGCCCTCATGCCCTCCTAACATTAAGTCCTCTGGTCGGAGTCTGGGGCATCATGAGTCTGGAACGGTTCCATGATGCCTCACCTCCGTTTCTCCATGCTACATGTAATGACATTGTGATTTAGCAGTTGCCTTACGAGGGTGGACTTCTTCCAGTATCACATGCAGCATTTCATCGAATTTCAGTAGATCCAGCGTGTTATGCGTATAAAGGGACAAACAGATAGACAGACCGATAAAAATTAAAACAAATGTCATTTTGGCCTCTATACTAGTGAAGAAGTTTATATCAATTAAAAATTGAAAAAAACAATTAAATTACAAAATTGGCCCTTTTATAGTTTATGTATAGATATGAAATCAGGTACCAAACAATCCCAAATCCGCGTGCAGATGCTAGCTAGTAAAACTAGTATACTTCACATCATATAATGACGAACTAAAATTCAATATACATATAAAAATAGTATTTCCGGATGAGGTGACAAACCTAGGGCCCAAAAAATCCGGGTATAACAAAAATTGCTGATAACTTATGAATAACGCGGAATTAGATTATGGTTTTAATATCATGGATAAAGGCATGCTTAAGCAATAGTTTAGTCTAAAAATCAACATCTAATACGGCGTTAAGCTGGAGAAAAAAAAAAAAGAAGAACTATAAACATATTATTATTTCGTTTTCTATTTACACTAAACGAACAAAAACTTGTATAGTGGTATGTTAGTATATGTATGATAATTTGTTATAAATGAAAGTCTTTTAAGTAGTCTACTTTTTTTAAATATTTTTTTTTGTGATTTTCGAGGTCCGTACTACTAACTACTCGTTCTATCGATGCGAGTGTTTTACTCTAGTGCTTAAAATAATCAAACTAATGATTTTTGTAATAAAAATGACGCATCAAAATTTGGGTTCATAACACACTGTGCGCCAGCACTACTACACACCATTCAATGTCGTTCATGTGGCGACCTAGAGCTGTACGAAATGTATTGACATGGTGAAGTTTATTCGTTATTCATCATCAATCATTTATATACCACCATAACAAAATGAGGTTCTTTTGTAATTATAAAATTACCATAAAAAGAAAACACATTTTAAGCTCGGCTTGCACAACGATCCCTAAACGTATTTAGCGACTAAACATGTTTAAATTTGACGTATTTGTAAGATTTGACAAGTCCTTAAAACATATTTATCCTCTAAATACTATTCACAATTGGTTAAATGGCTTCTGTAGCTAGTTGTTGCCACGATTAAGGCAATGTCAAATCGACTATCGACAGAGTATTGGAAATGCAAGTGTTAACAGGAGGGAGACTCAACCAGAATTTAGACTACCAGGTGATTTATTAGACCTGAAAAGAAAAGAGACAAGATATATTTACATAGAAGCGTTATGAAAGAGGAGAACACGAGGGATTATATAGTTTGGGAAAATAAAGGGCGAGCGAAGACATCATACAGCCTAAAGCACGACAAAAGTAGCTGCTCGCCAGAAAAATAAGAAGTAACTGATCGACATAACTAAGAATAATTTTCCCTGAGGGAATAATTGAGTTTAGAGGCATCTGTGTAAATAGGATGCCGACCACAATAATTACTAGCCTCTATTACATATTCGGCAAGCATAGTGAGAGCCTTTAACAACACCAACGTCTAGAAGGATATGGGTGACGTAATTTGACTCTGAATGACAACCCTGTAGTGGGAGGCTGCTATATCTTCTGAAGCTACGTATCAAACATAGGATTTTATTTTGATAAAGGTCAATGTGTGGTTCTAAAATTTCAAACAAATCATTAAATTTTGCCATAAGGTGGCTAGAATTTTAGATAATTTTAAAGCAAAAGCGATCTGCAAGGTATTGTCTTCTAAGAGAGAGGAGACGGTCGACGAGCTTCACCTGCATAGCATCTATAGGGAAAGACTTCATAGCACCGAGAATTATTCGAAGGCATTTAAACTGGATCCAGGACTGGAACTTTCCCAGAACCATTTTAGTACATGGATCTAAAAGAAAAGAAGCATAGTCTATACGACTGCGTACTATTGCATTATAACTACTAAATACGTTTAGGATTGTTGCGCATCTCGCCTAAGTGTCTGCTACTGATCACATCTAAGTACTTAGTTAAAAGTTTAAATAACCAAACCCAGTTTTTGTTAAAATTAAACAGCGATAACTTTCTGAAAAGTAAGTACTTACATAATATAAAATAAATAAAATCCTGACAGTGCTTTAATCAGTAGTAGGTAAACGTTCCTTTAATATTTTCTGGAAATTACAATATATTAGGTTGGGGAAAAAGTTACTTCGCATTTTTTAAGAAAATTCAAAACATTTTTTAATATAGTTTTTTTACATTTAACTAAAGAATGTAGGTACCATTTTGTTCGATAACGTTTTGCCATCTTGTAGGTAGGGACATGATCCCATTGCTATAGAAATTTTGGGGCTTCTGATCAAAATACCGCGACAAGTGGTTTTGGCAGTCCTCTCGTGATGTTAATCTGACACTGCCTAAAGAATTCTGAAGAGACCGAAACAGGTGGAAATCTGAAGGTGCAAGGTCAAGACTATACGGCGGATGCATTAACACCTCCCAGCCAAACTCTCTTAATTTTTGCTGAGTGGCTAAAGATGTGTGAGGTCTAGCGTTATCATGATGAAAAACCACACCCCTTCTGTTGATTAATTCCGGCCGCTTTCTCTCAACTTCTTGCTTTAATCTCATCAGTTGTTGGCAGTAGAGTTCAGAATCGATGGTCCTGCTTGGTGGTAACAGCTCATAATGAATAATGCCCTTCCAATCCCACCACACACACAGCATAACATTGTTGAGAGTTAACTCCGGTTTCGCCAGTCTGTGAAGCCTGACCGGCCTTTGACCACGACCTTTTTCACACGTTCTTATCGTACGTGATCCACTTTTCATCACCAGTTATCAGCTTCTTCAAAAATGGTTCGGTTTTATTACGTCGTAATAAAGAATCACAAATGAGTACACGGTTCATTAGGTTTCTCTCAGTGAGCTCGTGGGGTACCCAAATATCGAGCTTTTTTGTGTACCCAGTTTTTTCAAATGCGCCAAAACTGTTTTGTGGTCAGTTCCCAGTTCTTCACCTACGTCATAACTACTGATATGCCGATCTTGCTCCACTTTTTCAAAAATGGCATCAATTTTATCCGTAATAGGGTGACCAGAGCGACGTGCATCTTGACATCAAAATTTCCGGATTGAAAACGCTTAAACCAAATTTGTGCTACTCTTACAGACACTGCACTAGGTCCATAAACATCGCAATTTTTTTTTCATTCGCAAAACATTTTAAAATCGTTAAATTTTAAAATGTATCGAATTTCTTCATTAGATTCACTCATCTTTACAGTACGAAAAACAAATAAAAATCACACATTTTCCTAATTTGAATTTGGAATTATCTTCTTTAAAATTTAAACTTTGAATGATACCAAAACCAGCCAGATACAAATAGAGAGATTTTATTACATGTTCATACATATGTACTATAATGCGAATAGACTTTTTCCCCAACCTATTAATAAGAAAAATTTTATTTGCTAGAACTTAATAACTATGTTAGAAAAATAGGGAAAAAGAAGTGAAACTTGTTAAGTTCGATGAACACTGTCATTTCATAGCCAGCTCTTTACACCTGTTTATAATCAATACATTTGCACCGATTCATTCAAGACAACGTTTCCCGGAACAAGTAACCAAATGAACTAGTGATTCGAGTATACAGAGTGAGTTTTTTTTAAAGTTTGTGTGGGTAGATTCCGAACTAATGGGACACAGAGAAAAACGTTGAAAGGGACAATGTCCATGTGTATTTTTTTGGAGAAAGGTTTGTCTAATACGTATTTTTTTTAATTTTAGCGTTCCATTTTCGAACTCTGTTCATAATCAAATAATATTTTTATTTTTATAGTGTTATCCGAACACTTACGAAAAATTCCAAGATTTTTAAAACCATCTCAACAATTTTTAAGCCTAGACGGAAATGTTTAAGTACAAAAAACTGTATAAGTTTTCCTGTAGATGGAGCTAACGGCGCTTTAGTCGTATTCTGAATCATCTCAATAATTTCGACCCTGACGTTACAAGAGCTTGTAGCACCATTAGTAGTGCATCCTCATATCAAGAGTAAGGTTGCGGGTCCTGTCTAGACTTGACATACGGACTATTGCATACATTCATGCGAATAAATAATTAAAAATTATGAAAATTTTTGAGATGGTTTTAAAAATCTTGTACAGAATCTCCCCATACTGGCTAGAAATAGGATTGTTTATTGAAAAAATACTTTTTCAAAACAAGGTTTTTAAAACTCATAATTAGAACCGCGAGTGTTTGTCGAACTAAAAACGCACGCGGTTGCGGTTGCGCACTCGGCGCCCCGCTCATATCTACCTCCATAGTACCTATTATTGCATTATCACCAAAATTACATATTTATTCCAAATTTAAATGCGTATACAAAATTTCGTGTCTGCGCTGCTGGCCGTTGAAGAGTTCTATCTTCGGAAGCCAACTTTGAGTGCAGCAGCCATAGTGGAACTTAGAACGGGCTATCGTAATTAAATGCGTATACAAAGCTTCGTGTCTGTGCTGTCGACCGTTGAGGAGTTCGTTCGTCTGGAGCCAATCTAGGGTGGATTGGCTCCAGACGAACGAACTCTTCAACTTTCCTCACTTCTCGGAAGGACCTTTTTTTTTTCAAAGTTTTTCAAGAAGTATAACATCGATCTTGCTGAAATTTGGTATGCATATTAGGCTTATAAAACAAATATTCTGTCAAAGTTTCAAGTCTTCATATTCAATAGAACGGAAGTTATGGAATTTCGAAAGAATGGCCCATGCGATTTTTTGCAGTTTACTAAAAAACTACTGGACCGATCGGAGCTTAAAAAAATTAATTCGATTCGTATTTATATTGCACATTTTTTACTTCAGTACACTTTATTTGCCAATGCAGTTTTTCCGTAAATCGCAAAAAAGTGATTTTGACGGTTTTTGTAATTTTTTTAACCATCGTGCGCTACTGGAGTCGGCGTTTAAACTTAATATGTTACGTGTATTGCTTTATCTAACAAAGAAAAATGAAGTCGAAGTTCGCACTTACATGTTCTCTTAGGCCACGAATAGGCTAACTCTACCAGACTATTACCATTAAAATGCATTGCCATCGGAACTGAACCGACATGTCTATTTTAACTTCGTAGGATAAGAGGAAGTGTTTCTAATTTATCTTGCATTATTTGGCTTAATTCAACTAACTAAAATTGCAAGCTAAATAAAAGCTTGTAAAAAAACTACTCTTTCTGCATACTCAAAGGCAAATTTTTTTATTTATTAAAATCGCAAGAATCACTTTGAAACGTCAATTTGACTAACAGGCAGTCAAATTGCGACCAAGCCAGGAAAGAAAGGCAAGAGTCAAGGCTGGTTGTTTTTTTTATGATCCTTTTATATATTTTATATAATAGAATAGATAACAATACAGGAAATAAATCACTCATCGATGTCATTATGTCATAAATATTTCAACCAATACCATAAAATGGACTCCCACAAGCTATGATTAACTCGGGCTAACAAAAACCTTTCCGGGAAACTTTGTACGTACATAGATTAGTATCTAACACTTACACTGAAACATACGCAGCATTATGTACAAACAAAACGGCCACAACTTGATCAAACTCAATAATTCAATAACGTTATTATTTAAATAAAAATCATCATCGGCGCAAGTTAAGATTCCCGATGCGGAGCCGGCGGGCGACGACGGCGCAGAAGAACTTGCGACGACGCGATGCTTTGGTAATCTAGCTTTATGAGCTCGCATACGTCACCGAGCTAAATCGCCAAAGCGCCGCGACGCGCGACCGACGAGACGCGCCGCGGACACGCTGTGGCGGCGCACGGCGGGCGGCGGCGGCGTACTGAGGCACCGGGCGGCTCCGAGACGCGCACACTCAGAGTCACCTAGTACCTGAGACGCCGGCGCCGCGCGACGGGCGAACCTGAACCTGTGGACACGTATACGCACGCACACGCACTCACCCGGCTCGAGCCAGCGGTGCTGCAGCAGCTGCGCGAGCGTGGCGCGGCGCTCGGGCACGGGGTGCAGCGCGCGGCGCAGCAGTGCTCGCGCGGCGCCGCGGACCTTGCGCCACGGCCCTGCGCTAGCCTCGCCCCCAGGCCGGTCGGCGGCCTCCGCCCACGCGGCGTAGCGCGGGTCGGACTCCAGCGCACGCTCCCACGGCAACTCTGCGGACGAACATGCGGGGCTCAGCGAGACCGACGGGAGCAGGGAAGGGGGGGATGCGCTCGTCGAACAGAGGGCCTCCGCCGCGGACGCCGGGCGGAACGTTGAGTGCGCCCCGGCTCGTAACTTCGGTACCGTAACTTTAGGGTCTGCGAGCACGCCTACAGCTAGGATACCAAAGACGCGAGCCGCAGGCTGCCGGCGAACCCGACGGGCGGCGGAGCGACGCGAGGCGCGGGGTGGGGAGCAGGGAGGTAGGGGGCACTCACCGCCCGCCAGCATGGCGACGAGCACTACGGCGGCAGCCCACAGATCAGCGGGTGGCGCGCGGTACGCCCGCTCGGTGGCGCGCAGCACCTCGGGCGCAGCGTACGGCACCGTTCCGCACACGCGCGATAGCAGTCGCTCGCGCGCGCCGTGCCTGCAACAACGAGGGCGGTCACGTGCGAGGCGGAGGCCGCGGCTTTTTGCCTTTTTTTTAGCATTGGGGGGGGGGGGGGGGTGAAGGCACGGTCGCTCACCTGAACAGCGTGGCCATGCCGAAGTCCGAGATCTTGAGGTCGTCCGCACGGTCGAGCAGCAAATTCTCTGGCTTGATGTCGCGGTGCGCGACACCGCGCTCGTGCAGGTAGCGCAGCCCCAGCAGCAGCTGTGCGAAGTGCCGGCGCGCGGCTCGCTCCGGCACGCCAGCGTCGGGTTCGATGCGGTCGAACAACTCGCCACCGGCCGCGTACTCCAGGAAGGTGTAGTGCGCGGCTGCGTGCGCGCGCGCGCCGAGACAGCGCAACACGTGCGGGTGACGCAGCGCGCGGTGCAGCGCGGCCTCGCGCGCCGCCTCCTCGCGCGCGCCGCGTACCACCTTCAACGCGACGCAGGCGCCCGTACGCGCGTGCACCAACAGCCGCACCCTGCGCGCGTCGCGTTACGTAAGAAACTCACGTCGCGCGATCGGAGATCGTCGAAGGCTCTCCATCCTCATCTCCGACGGCGACAGTGATTATTTCAAAAATACAAACTAAATAATAATTGGTTAAGCGTATCGGATCTCGCGAGGAGGACTTTTTGAGAAATTCTTAAAGGCCTATTTAACGACACAAAATATGCACGATGGGGTGCCGCAGGTAAAATAAATCACATTCAAAAAAATAAACAATACAAGTTTAATACACTGCGTCCGTGGCGCAGTGGGCGTATAGCCGGCTGAGACGCAGGAGGTAGCGGGTTCGATTCCCGCCACGGAACAAATGTTTGCATGATCTAAAGATATTTGTTCCAGGTCTGGTTGTTTTTCTATATATTATAAGTATGTATTTACAAAAAAAAAAAAAAAGTATATAAGTATTCTATCAGGTATCTGGTTCCCATAGTACAAGCTCTGCTTAGTTTGGGGCTAGATAGCGCTGTGTGAAATGTCCAGCAATATTATTATTATATTATATTATATTAATAAATATATTTTTTGTTTTCCAGTAAGTCACTATGGAACGTTAAAACCCACCCCAATATTTGACAACCCCAGGTCTACTCATGAAGATTAGATAGTATTATCTATCATAGTAGATATCAGGTACATGAATAGTGCCAATTTGTATAAACTAGTGGTTCGCCCCGAAATGAGATCTCGCGAGTCTCCCATAAAAACAAATATATATTATTCGTAATCTTTGACAATCAAAATAGTGCCACGAAAGAACAACCATATTACTTGACCTACAGTTTCATTCAAATTACAGGTAACGGGAGTTCATGTATTTTGGTTTTTCTTTTCAAAAACTACAAAAACTTTACTAAAAATAAAAACGGGGTCGAAATGTACTAATTAAGACTTTTCATTTGACGTCTCACTTGACATAATAGTCTCATTTTAATTTTTTTTTACCCCTCTTGAATATTTCAAAAACCCCGCAACATTTTTAGCTCTTTTAGTCACACCAAAATTGTGCTATCACTACCTACCTATGTATAAAATTTCACGATGATCGGATCAACGCTTCGAAAGTTATCCTCGGACAAACAAACATACATACATATTTACACACATCAACAATGTCTAGGGATCTTTCATTTCGAAATGATTAGCTTAAAAACTATTTGTTATTGAGAAAAAATTATATGTGGAATTAAACCCCTTTGGTTCTATTTTCAAAATTAGAAAAAAAATCTTCGCCAAAAAAAAACTGCGACTCTGATTTGACGTTAACATTACTTATAACTATTTTACTTTTATTTAATTTTCAACGAGTGTTACAATGAGCGCAGCCAAAGATGAGACTTGACGGATCACGTGGTCATACCTGCGCAGTAGTCCATCAGTAGTAGTCTCATCTTTGGCTGCGCGCATTTTACCTGTGTCTTTATTAATTTTAACTGATCTTGTATCTTGATAATGTCATGGAACGTCGAAATTTAAAGAAATAACGAGAATGCTAGGCATGTTAGATGCCAATGCTATCCAACACGTGGTTTCCGATATCCTAAACACCTATTACAAAATTATAAAAATGTAATTTTATAAAGTCATGGCTACAAAAAAAATTGTTTTAACACATTTATCAAAACTAGTAAATTTAGGTTGTAGTATGACATTTCAAGTTTTCGTTGATTTTATTTTTTTATTACAACATAATATCTAACAGTTGTATTTTATTATTATTAATATACAGCATAAAATAATAACTCTTTTCATACCTAGTTTACTAAATAAATTATTTATAGTTTTTCTAAAAATCAACAAAATGTTGAATATCCCTAGACATTGTTGACAAGTTGATTTGGAGATCTCGTTTCGCTTGATCAAAAAACATTAAATAGGAAAGAAAGAAATAAAATCCATTTATTTGACACACACACAGGACAGACCATTCAAAACAGAACAAATACAGAACAAACACACCTACTTACATACAGATTTTATCAACGAAGAAAAATTATTTAAAGAAACAGGAAACACACAAGATAAAAATGATGTACATAATAGGTTGGGGAAAAAGTCTTTTCGCATTATATTAGGTTGGGGAAAAAGTTTCTTCGAATTTTTTAAGAAAATTCAAAACATTTTTTAATATAGTTTATTTACATTTAACTAAAGTATGTAGGTACCATTTTGTTTGATAACTTTTTGCCATCTTGTAGGTAGGGACATGATCCCATTGCTATAGAAATTTTGAGGCTTCTGATCAAAATACCGCGACAAGTGGTTTTGGCAGTCCTCTCGTGATGTTAACCTGACACTGCCTAAAGAATTCTGAAGAGACCGAAACAGGTGGAAATCTGAAGGTGCAAGGTCAGGACTATACGGCGGATCCATTAACACCTCCTAGCCAAACTCTCTTAATTTCTGCTGAGTGGCTAAAGATGTGTGAGGTCTAGCGTTATCATGATGAAAAACCACACCCCTTCTGTTGATTAATTCCGGCCGCTTTCTCTCAACTTCTTGCTTTAATCTCATCAGTTGTTCGTAGTAGAGTTCAGAATCGATGGTCCTGCCTGGTGGTAACGGCTCATAATGAATAATACCCTTCCAATCACACCACACACACAGCATAATGCGAAAAGACTTTTTCCCCAACCTATTAGTATGTATGAACTTGTAATAAAATATCTTTGGCTATACTATTTGTATCTGGCTGGTTTTGGTATCATTCAAAGTTTAAATTTTAAAGAAGATAATTCCAAATTCAAATTAGGAAAATGTGTGATTTTTATTTGTTTTTCGTACTGTAAAGATGAGTGAATCTAATGAAGAAATTCGATACATTTTAAAATTTTACTACAAAAAAGGTAAAAATGCAACGCAAGCCGCGAAAAAAATTTGCCATGTTTATGGACCTAGTGCAGTGTCTGTGAGAGTAGCACAAATTTGGTTTAAGCGTTTTCAATCTGGAAATTTTGAAGTCAAAGATGCACGTCGCTCTGGTCGCCCTATTACGGATAAAATTGATGCCATTTTTGAAAATGTGGAGCAAGATCGGCATATCACGTTACGACGTAGCTGAAGAACTGGGAATTGGCCACAAAACAGTTTTGGCGCATTTGAAAAAAACTGGGTACACAAAAAAGCTCGATATTTGGGTACCCCACGAGCTCACTGAAAGAAACCTAATGAACCGTGTACTCATTTGAGATTCTTTATTACAACGTAATGAAACCGAACTATTTTTGAAGAAGCTGATAACTGGTGATGAAAAGTGGATCACGTACGATAAGAACGTGTGAAAAAGGTCGTGGTCAAAGGCCGGTCAGGCTTCACAGACTGTGGCGAAACCCGGGTTAACTCGCAACAAGGTGATGCTGTGTGTGTGGTGGGATTGATGCAAGAAGTTGAGAGAAAGCGGCCAGAATTAATCAACAGAAGTGGAATGGTTTTTCATCATGATAACGCTAGACCTCACACATCTTCAGCCACTCAGCAAAAATTAAGAGAGTTTGGCTGGGAGGTGTTAATGCATCCGCCGTATAGTCCTGACCTTGCACCTTCAGATTTCCACCTGTTTCGGTCTCTTCAGAATTCTTTAGGCAGTGTCAGGTTAACATCACGAGAGGACTGCCAAAACCACTTGTCGCGGTATTTTAATCAGAAGCCCCAAAATTTCTATAACAATGGGATCATGTTCCTACCTACAAGATGGCAAAAAGTTATCGAACAAAATGGTACCTACATACTTTAGTTAAATGTAAATAAACTATATTAAAAAATATTTTGAATTTTCTTAAAAAATGCGAAGAAACTTTTTCAGAACCTAATATAATATATGTAGGTAGGTAATTACAAATAATATGGTCTTCCGTTCTGTGTGGGTCAAACAGGCCCCGTCTCAGCGTATTGCTGCAAACCATCCGAGAATAGTAAGCGGCGCTGGTTTTCAGATGGGACCCATGGGTAGCCTCACGAACGCAGATAAATGAATATGTAAGTAAACAGATACATACATAGCTATATAGGATATATATATAGCTATATAGGAGGTAGCGGGTTCGATTCCCGCCGCGGAACAAATGTTTGCATGATCTACAGATATTTGTTTCGTGTCTGGGTGTTTTCTATATATTATAAGTATGTATTTACAAAAAAAGTATATAAGTATTCTATCAGTTATCTGGTTCCCATAGTACAAGCTCTGCTTAGTTTGGAGCTAGATAGCGCTGTGTGAAATGTCCAGCAATATTTATTATTTGTTATTATTATTATAGCTACATATACTTTATAATAATATAATAAAACAAACTTTGAGTGTTTGAGATAAAAACAAAAAGTGTTATGTGGGTAAAGATTGCGCTAGGATAACACTAGCTACTTTTGTTATCACATCAGTCATAAGGGCCTGGCCGAGATTCCGTGCTGCTGAGTGTATTTGCCCTCCCTCAGATATAACTAGCTCCTCTTCTTTATGGTAATATGCAAATAAAACTTTCTTAGTAACTCAATACTGTTGTGACTTGAGAGGCTAATTTATATAGCTGCAGTTTATTAATAGTCCGGATAGAACATACACATCATAGGCTCCGGCATATACTAGATAGAACACATTTATTTTTAAATAACAATTCAACCATTTGTACCAGGCTAATTTTTGCACAGCTAATCATCGTCGAGTAGCTATTCACGAAGATTACCATGCCATACTTTTCCGACGGTTCCAAATGGCCGCCATACCGCAATCATTTTTTTTTTGCAAAACGATTTGTACCAGTATTGCATTTGGATGTTTGGAAAATATACCATAAAATGTGACCGTTATTATATTTGCCATACTTCTAGTAGGCGGAAATGCTGCCATACTTGAAAAACTTATTTATTCGACACGTTTTCAAAATACGACTGAACAATACGTAAAATCATTTGTTATTTATAACACACTTTTGTACCAGGCTCATTTTTGCACAGCTTATCCTCGAGTAGTAATTTAAGAGCTAGAGCTAATTTAAGAGAGAAGCTAAGGAGTCATTTTTTTTAGGTAGAATTTAATCCAAACGAACCGAATACAATAATGCCATACTATTTATAAATACGATAACGAACCGTTCGGTTCGTTTGGATAAAATTCTACCTAAAAAAAATTACTCCTTAGCTCCTCTCTTAAATTAGCTCTTTAGCTCTTAAATTACTACTCGAGGATAAGCTGTGCAAAAATGAGCCTGGTACAAATGGTTGAATTGTTATTTAAAAATTAATGTAATTATTTATTTAATACTTTCACACAAAACAGAATAGTGCTAGGAGGACTTAATGCTAATAGCATTATCTACCAGTCATCCTAGTCGTGCTAAAAGAAGGTAAGGCGTGACACAGGAAAAAAGGTATTTCAAAGCTTTATAAATATAGACCCTAAATGACTAAATAAGAATCTCCTCTCCTTTTTTCAGTGTTTATTAACGCCATCACCCACGTTCTTACGTCGCACTACCATCTTTATGCTGACGACGTACAAATATATCGCCAGTTCAAATTGGACGATATTTCAGTGGGTATCGACCAAATCAACTCTGATCTTAATCATATCAACTCGTGGGCTAAGGCTTTTGGTCTCCTGGTCGAAGTCATCGAAGTTTCAGGTTATACTTTTTGGGAGTCCGTATATGTTAAATCTTGTCGGTAAGCGTGGCCCTCCTCCGGTTTTATATGCTGGTGCACCGATTAGCTACTCGGCCAATGCCAAGAACCTGGCCGTCATTTTTGACAATCATCTGTCTTGGGTGCGTCACGTTAATGAGATTGGTAAAAGGGTTAACTTCTCTTTTCAATCTCTTAAGCGTCTCCAAAAGTTTTTACCCTTTGAAACTAAAATTACTCTTGTTCAAACCCTCATGTTACCCCTTTTAGACTATGCCGATGTCTGTTTTCTTGATGCCATGGAGGAACTTCTAAATAAACTGGAACATCTTCAGAATTTGTGTATCCATTTCATACTCGGGTTGCGCAGGTTTGATCACGTCTCCATGTTTAGATCCCAGCTAAAATGGCTTCCCATTCGTCGTCGACGTGATCTTCATGTTGTGACTTTTCTCTTTAACACTCTTTTCAATCCTCTAGCTTCTTACCTCCGTAAGCGCTTTGATTTTCTTGTCCCACGTGAGATGCCTTGTAAGTCATCAATGTTCCTCTTTCTCAAAACCCCTCCTAATTCCTCCAGTCGCTATGGCGGTTCCTTTACTGTCCATGGAGTCAAACTGTGGAATTCACTACTACACTAGAGTCTTTTATGTGTGTGGCAGAGTGATAGTTACAAATCAAGCCAACATTAACACTCCGCTGACTCCACTCCAAAGACTCCAAATAGGCGTGTTTTGACACTATGCCCTTTGATATTGATGACCTGCCTGACGCAGTGGGCAAATAGCTGGCCGAGATGCACGAAGTTGCGGGATTTCCGGCGCGAAACAAATGTTTGCATGATCTGCAGATATTTGTTCCGGATCTTGATGTTTTTCTTTGTATTATAAGTATGGATTTACGGTAAAAACTATAAAAAAAATCTCTCAATCTATTTTTCTTTTCTATTATGTATTCTGTCAGTTACCATTAGAGTAGGTATAAGCTTTACTTAGTTTGGGCACAGATTGGGTCTATAGTGCTGTGTAAAAACAAAATATATAATTTATACAAAATCGACTCAGATGACTGGTAACTAAATGAATATTGGATTTATTGGATTGTTGTATCGGCCACAGATGAACGCGCGCGGCGTGGAGTGGAGTGTGGAATGTCGGATTTTGGATTATGGAATGATTGGATATCCAAAAATTCCAAATTCTTATCACTAGAGATTTCTATGCTATCTACTTGAGATTTCACACACACAGATGGTTTCTGGAGTTTTTTGAAGTAATTGCGTGGAATGTTGTGGAGTGGAGTTCTCATGTAGTATGTATGGCTAGCATTACATAAAATTGACATATTTTATAGTCTGAAAGAAAAGATATTGTACTCAATATCAATTCAGTGTGTAGAAATATGTATGCTGTTGGTGTTCCTGTTAGTTATTAAATAAATACCAATTAATTTAGTAGGCATATATTTAGCCAGTAGTTCCAGGATGGTTCCAATCCAGCCAACAGCCAGAATAACTAGGTAAGCCTTTAATCATTCTTGGCCTTAGGATTATTAGTGTAAGCACCCAGATAAAAAATAAAACAAGATTCCATAGAGCACAAAAACAAAATAATTACGATTATATCAGTATTCTGAAAAATGCCAACATTACTAACAATATGGCAATCAGGGTAAATAAGCGAATATACTCACTCGCCGTAGGCACCTTCACCCAGGAGTTGCGCGACGAGCCAGCCCTCGACGAACTCGCCGCCCGCGGCCATGGCGCTGGCCCCCGGCCGTGTCCGTGCCCTGCAACACACGCAGCGACTATCTACATAGCTGAAGTGCAACTGCGGCCGGCACGGCGCCGGCCCGCCCGACCACGCCGTCGCCGGCACCCTTGGAGTTCGCTCGGTTTTACATATTACCTACCCGTTCCGCAGACGCCAAGATACGAAGCTTCGCCGGTTAGCTGTCTTTGTTCTTTATCGATCATAAAGCACGCTAAATGACGTTATTCAGAAGATTTAATGAGATATAATGGCGGAAGGCACGTGGAGATCCGCGAACAAAGCGAACGCCGTCGGGCGGCAAACTTTCGTCAACGCCTCTGTTGGACAAGGCCGATAGTGGAATTAACGTAAACCTCGTGAAATATTCATTGATTATGAAAATGATTGCAAAGACAAACTGCATAGTGCCACTAACCTTACAGGAGATCAATGGATTACACCATTTTGCCATTGCCATCTTTCTTTTCTTTTGCTTCTTTGGACCCATCATGCTACGCTACTAGCAAGCAAGCAGCACTATTGCCAACTGGGCTCTGACAAATGTAGCTAACTTTACCTTAAAAAGTTGCTAGATACCTACTCATATATTTATTATGTTGAGGTTAGAGGTTGCTAGATTAGGAGTTCCGTATTTTTTCAAAAATTGTTCAATACTGCATGCCTACAATTTTTTTTAAATCAATTCTACATTGTAGTAGTACATTACAGGCTTGTAAAAAAACTCAGGTTGTAATGTTGTGTCATTTTTGTATTGTAAATTAAGCAAGTTAGGGGTGAATCGGATGCAAGTTACCTAAATATCAAAGCATTCAAATAATGGTGAATAGCTAAAAAATTTCAGACAATTGTACACATAAAAGTAAGTGTAACCAAAAAGTAGCTAAAAAGTGTAGCTAGAATATTGCTAAAAAAATATCTTCTGTAGCTGTACTACATCAAAAACTTGCTATATCTAGCTACAAAGTAGCTAAGTTGGCATCAGTCGCTGTCGCGAACAGTGCTGCCAACCCTAAGTTCTTATTTTCCCCTAGTCTCAGTGGAAAATACACTAAAATTCAACCATTTCGTACAGTGTTTCCCTGAGGGCCGATATTCAATCCTCAGTTAAACAAAAATACAGCACTTATTCGACAAAAAGCATAAAATTAAATGTTCACAATATTTAACAAATATCAAAATTATTGTCTTTGAGATTTTGGTATATAAACCATATTTTTGGGGCGCATCTCCATACAGCGCCATTTTTTGCCACTTTTTGGGACTAGTTTTTCTTTTTAAATCGTAAATGAAAAACCCTCATGCTCAAAACCTTTATTTAAGGTTTGTACTTGGTTGTTTAAATATCTTTGGGAAATAATGTTCAAATTCGTTTATTTACACTTATAAATATATAACTTTTCAACACACTTGCTCGTAAGGTGGCCTTATTACATCGTTCTTAGGACCATAAACCGAACTATAACACACACGTGCATAATAATATTACACACTAGTGCATGATAGAATTATCCCTACAAAGTTAAGTTAGTACCTAACTGCAAATTATATGCGAGTAAACAGAGCATTTTCAATTTAACCGGGTACCACAAAGAGGTTTTATGCCGCTGAAAATCCATTTACATTTTTGGAATAAATAAATGTATCCCTAATTAGGACGAAAAATCATTTATTGTTATCAAATGATTTCTAATTCACAATAATTTGATATAAATATTTGCATTTTATCACTAAAATTATAATTCTAAAGTACAGGCTGTATGTAATCAATCACCTTACATTTTGCGCGTGCAACAATATCGTTATGAAAATTGTACTTTCACCAATTGTTTTAAAAATTTTATGCTTAACGATTTATGTAATATTCTACATGTTTATTTTTTCCTCGCAAGTGTGTTGAAAAAATGCGTATGAAATTCGTGAGCAACTTGCTCACTAGACACTTGGCTGATTTACGCCCTCGCCCACGGCTCGGGCTGCAACTCACAGTCTCGTGTATAATGAGCAACTTAGCTCACTTGTATCATAATATACTATTACAGCATTAATCCATTACGCTATATCTGAAACTACTGCAAGATAAAAAAAAACATACAAATTAAGGTAAGACCGCATTAGAACGGCGCTGCGCGGCACAACGCTGCACGTCACAATATTCTTTTGGAGCTATGCCTACTGCAGCGCCGCTCTAGTGCGACATGCGCCATTCAAAATCATTAAAACAATATTTTGACGCTTCGTGCGCGGCGTGCAGCACCGCGCAGCGCCGCTCTAATGCGGTCTTACCTATAACATTGTAAAGACAATGTTGATTGATACAGAAATTTGACATTGACAATTCACTTTTTTTGTGGACCACAATACACTCAGGGAGTACATGATAGATCAGCGCCATCTGTTAGTAGTTCTTAAAATATGGCCGTGTAAACCCCTCATTCAAAATCGGAGCATGGCGCAAGGAAGGACTAGTATCCAAGCCAAATCAAATTAAAAAAAAACAAGTTTTGTTGAAGATTTGCCAAGGGCGACTGGCTGGATAGGCGACTTCCAACGTTGCCAGAATGTACCAAAAGGTACGATTTTATAACTATTGGACATCCGATCTTACTTTATCCGTACCTTAGATCCGACTATACTTTTTCCGTACTAATCGCCTTCAACGTTAAACGTTCAACGTTCCAGACGTAAAAACTCTTACCCTATTTTCACTTTACATCTACGATTCGGCTTTACATGTTAGAAACAATATCACAAACTACTAAAACTTGAACAGCAACAGGCACAAAGGCCACCTTCGAGCAATAACGTCTAAAATAGCTTTGTTTAGTAAGAGTGGGTATTTGTATGGTAGTGAAGATATAATATAACAAGCTTCCTTTTAATATAAAATCGACACAAAATTCCCTAGATGGGAAAACTAAAAAGTTACCTAACCCAAAGAGCATAATATACAATCGATGCATATATAAATGATACACAATGACGTTTGGGACTAGTTTAAATTTTAATCTAATTGGAACGAAGTTACTTATCGTACGGTACGAACTTGGCAGATGAGGGCAAGGCGAAAAAAAGTGTAAGACTTTTCCGTCACGAGTTTCCGTCACGAGTTTCCGTCACGACCTTTTCTTTATTGTTGACGGTTATCCATAGCACGTATGATATGAAAAAATATTATTATATAATTTTATAATTATTATTATAATGTTAAATAAAATTAATACATTTTATAATATATTTGATTCATTCATCATATATTTATAGATACGATTAGATTAGAAAATTCTTTATTGCACCTAAAAAATAATACATAGGCGAACTTAATGCTAAATAATCAATTTATATCTTCCATTATTAGTATTATTATTTCAATATTAATATACTACGAAAGGAACTTCGTTACAACCAAGTGTTCCACGACACGCATTTTTTTTATTTCATAGGTATGTGCTGGCATTATAATGCCTATTGTTATTACTTAGTTGATCGAGCGAAGCGAGATCTCTAAATCAACTTAGGCAAATCGGCGTTGTATGAATGTATGTTTGTTTGTCCGAGGATAACTTTCGAATCGTTTATCCGATCATCGTGAAATTTGGTATATAGGTAGGTAGTGATGGTACAATTTTGGTGTGACTAAATTAGCAAAAAATGGGGGGGGGGGGAGGGTAAATAAAAGAGACATTTGACCGGATAGGTCAAATGTCACGTTTAATAAAAGGTCTTTGTGAGTAAATTATGACCCTGTTTTAATTTTTAGTTCAAGGCTTGTAGTTTTAAGTTATTAGCCATGATAAAAACGGAATTTTAACAAAATTCACGGGGTACACCAGTGACCCCACAGTGCTGAAGTTTGGTATGCGTGTAACTTTAGTGGTACAAATATAGGCAAGAGTCTCAAATCCAGAATAACTGCAATTTCTACCACAAGAAAGAGGCACCAATTAACATGAACTCCCGTTACCTGTAATTTGAATGAAACTGTAGGTTAAGTAATTAAAGGATGCGCATTTTGTGGCACTATTTTATTAGTCAAAGATTAAAGCTGGATTCCACAACAATCCCTTAACGTATTTAGCGACTAAATATATTTAAATTTCACGTATTTGTAAGATTGCACAGCTTCTTAAATCATATTTAGCTACTAAATACGTTTAGGCTTCGTTGCGCGAGTCGCCCTAAGATTTCTTTTTGTGTTTTTGTGAGACACGCGAGATCTCAGTTCGGGGCGAACCACTAGTTGTCCATATATAACTTAATTTTATATGACATGTAATTTGCACGCCACTATGTCAGAAAATAGTGAAACCATTTAATTTTGTAACACCTGTATAATTTTACCCATGTTTTGGCAAATAAATAAATCCCCATCTTCAGTCTTGGTACCGAAAAACAAAGCACATAGTCAAATTACCAATTTTGCCAAGCAAACTTATCTTTGTTTAACATCATCTCTTTTATTTGTGTCATTATATCAATGGCCTTATTTTTTTGTTCATGCAAGCTAGCAAGCGACTATTTGTTTACTGCCCACTCAGTTTTCGAAAACCGTACCTTCGAGATCAAAACCGTACTTTTTTGGGAATCCATTTGTATTTGTACTTTAACGGAATCTGAAGCTGGCAACGCTGGCAACTTCAGTCAGGCTGGGCATAGAGAAATACTAAAAGACCTTCATTTGTTTTTCGTAAAATAGTTTTGCTACATATTTTGGACACATATTTTAGAATGGTGGGAGACATTTATTTTATGTGGATTTTTGTAACACTAATTAAATTGTTTCTAATCGTGTTTGTTTTGCATTTTAGGCCGGATATTCCGAAGACCAGTTGGCAGGTGAGTCAACTAACGCAACGTCGTCAGTACAATTTGTTTTCATCATGCACAAGGTAATGAGTACCTACTGTACTGAATGAGTACCACAGGTCAAGAGTTATAAGATGGCCCGGCACTGCAGCCTATCGTGCCGTGTGTGCTGCTACGTAAGGTAAAAGTGTAACTGGGAGCGAGCGAGCATCAAGAGGCGGGCTGGGCAGGTCGCAGTCGCAGGGCGAGTGCGGGGAGTGCCGAGTGACTCATGTCAATCAACGTGTTTACCGAAAGCGGTGGTTACAAGCGCCCTAGTTTCCATATAAGGTCTGCATTTTTAAAGCTACTAACCAGGTGTGTTTTCTGTGCGACGGGGCTCGGGCCCTGCGCTCAGTGGAACAGTGCCCGCCGTCGTCGCCGCGATGTTCATGTACGAGCCGCCCACTAAGCTCAAGCTTACCTCTGTAGAAGGTAAACTTTCTCCTCTAGTTCCTAAGCTACTATTTCTATTTCAACACCTAATCAAAATATGAACCAATGTCAGTTAAAAAATATGTTATATGGCTATTGGCTAGTAGGTACTAGCTACTTTTAAGTAAAGATCAAAAGATACCTACTTATTCATACCTAATTTTTCTTTTGTTAAAAATATAGAGTTCCAAGAGGCATTTCAATTATTTGACTCCCGCGGAGATGGAAAGATTCACGTGGCGCAGATTGGCGACGCTCTGCGCGCGCTCGGGCAGAACCCCACCGAGTCTGATGTCAAGAAGTGCACGCTGCACCTAAAACCTGATGAAAGGATATCCTTTGAAGTGTTTCTGCCCATCTACCAGGTAAAATGCTACAACATTACTATTTGACAAGCTGCTGGCATAACTCTTGTGTGCTAAGACTTACGTTACTTGACAGGCAATCTCCAAGGCCCGTAGCGGTGACACCGCCAATGACTTCATAGAAGGCTTGCGCCACTTTGACAAAGATGGCAATGGATTCATCTCTTCGGCTGAGCTGCGCCACCTGCTCTCTACTCTTGGGGAGAAGCTCAGCGATGAGGAGGTACCCTTGGATCATATCATTATAAGTGAGAAGTGGGAACAGACTAAGCAACTAAGTTCTCTTGTTGCTGACGGATGGACTGCAACATGTCTATTGTCTATACCCTAAGGGAAAGTACCAATACTATGTGACCCCTCCCACTCTAGTTTTCACGTAGCAAGCTGAAAGATAAAGAAATAATAATTTGGCTCATATTTGTCTGTATTAATACGGCGCTTGCCGCGTGACGCCAAAGTGCGTCATGCGGCAAGCCATACCTATAATAAATAAAATTAAAATATAAAAGCCTTGATTTCTATGTCACATTGCTTACTTTTATTTACATAGTTATAATAATTTGATCTAAATTATCTATTTCTTCCGCAATAGTCGCCTCCACGGCGTAGGCCTCCCCTAAATCCTTCCATATTTCCCTCTCTCCCGCTGTTCTTATCTATACGGTCCACATCGTTGGGTAAAATGTCTCTCCATCTCCTTTTTGGTCTACCCTGTCTCTTTTTTCCTTTCAGTGGACTTCCTTTGTCATCAGTTTTGTCCGCCTATCGTTTTCTAATCTACAGATGTGTCCTGCCCACTGCCATTTTAGCTGCCTTATGCGTTTTCTTATATCTATTAATTTAGTTTTTTCCTGATAGCGCTGTTCTTTATTTGATCAGATAATTTTAGTCCTAACATGCATGCATATAATTACAAGTTTAAAAAGCCCTAAACTCTGCGCGCCATATTTGAATAAAGCTCGAAAAAGCGCGATATCTCCCTAGAGGATATTGACTACGTGACGAAAAGTTAAGCCCTCCTCCCCCGCCCCAGTGACCAAGCATGGTAATTTGAAGACCCCCCTGAACGTGTCACGTAGTATGGGTACGCTCCCTAAGAAGTATTGAACTGCAGTGAGATGAGTATGGTCTGATCGGCAGGTGGAGCAGCTGCTGCAAGGCCAGGAGGACTCGCAGGGCAACATCAACTACGAGAACTTTGTGCACCTCATCATGCAGGGCTAAAGCACTTGCCGCGCCCCCTCCCCTCACCTACAAGTGTTATTGTATTTAGGAATATATATCTATTTATCTAGGTTTAGAAGAAGGTAGAAAATCGCTTGTAAGTTGTGACTTCGCATTTACGCGGCCAGACTTGACCACTAGTCTGCCTCCGGCGGACTACAGGAAGTCCCGGGTTGGGCTTGGCCTTTATTTCCATTTTAATATATTCCAAATTTATTGTTTAAGCCAATTTTATACAATTATTGATTCTTGTATAATAGTATTAATTATAATACCTTCTTAAGTATGAATAACCCCGCGGCCACATACTCGTCGAGGAGCGAGGGAAGAAGGCGGAGAAGTAGGCTGCTTTACTCGTCATGCCCACCGCTCCCTAATCTGTCGGTTTTTTTGTGTGCGAGAATAGCCGGTTACACACTCGCGCGTACTTTTTTAATTTACATTATGTACATTATTGATATTGTTTCTTTTTATAACAATTATATAATTTGCTATGCTATAAAAGCTTAGTGCGCTGTCACAATGCTGACATCCATGGCTGAAGGCGAAAGTCGGAATGCAAGCGTGGCGAATAAGCGCGGGAGTAGAGCAGGGTGTGGTGCCTGCGCAATATTCGCGGCAGCTGCAGCGCGAGTAGCAAACGCAAAGTGTGGTCGCGGGGATTAAAATAGCACATAAGATAAAATATTGATAATAAGGTTTACATACATAATTTTGTTATAGATCAATAAAATGCCATATAACTGAAAATCCTTATCCTTATCCATAATTATGTAATATTAGTGGTTCGCCCCGAACACGAGTCTGCCAAAAAATCAAAAAAATATATATTCTTAGGGCGACTTGCTCAACGATGCCTAAACGTATTTAGTGGCTAAATATGATTTAAGGAGTTGTCAAATCGCACAAATACGGCAAATTTAAACATGTTTAGTCGGTAAATACGTTTAGGGATCCTTGTGCAAGCCGGCTAATAAACTTTGACAATTTATTAGTTCCACGAAATGCTAACTTGACCTAAAGTTTCATTTAAATTACAAGCAACGGGAGTTTTTATGTGGTTACTCTTTTTAGGGGTAGAAATTGCAGTTATTCTGGATTTCAGACTGTTTCCTATAACTTGTGTCACTAAAGCTACACGTATACCAAATTTCAGCACTTTGGGGGTCACTGGTGTACCCTGTGAATTTTGTCAAAGATCGGTTTATATTAAGGCTAATATCTTATAAACTACAAGCTTTGAACTAATAAACTAGTGGTTACCCACGAACTGAGATCTCGCAAATCTCACAAAATAAGTATTATTCTTAGGGCGATTTGCACGATGATGCCTAAACGTATTTTGTGGCTTAATATGATTTAAGGAGTTGTCAAATCATACAAATACGTCAAATTTAAACATGTTTAGTCGCTAAATACGTTTAGTGAACTATGTGCATGCCGGCCTTAATTTTTAACTAACTAGTGGTTCGTCCCGAACTGAGATCTTGCGAGTCTCATAAAAACAAAAATATATTATTCGTAATCTTCGACTATCAAAATAGTGACACGAAATGCAAAACCAAATGTCTTGACCTACAGTTTCATTCAAATTACAGGTAGGTAACAGTGTAACAGCTAAGAAATAAAACAAGGCGAATAGTTTAAGACGTATATTGTACGCATGAGAAATCGGTAGAGCGGGGTGGATTCTTATAGTAATCTTATACTTGTGGCAAGGCAACAGAGGTTGACAAATATTTACTTGGCTTACCGAAGGTACACACTTAAAATTAGAGGTTACAAGATGGTATACAATAGAGAAGTTGGTAAAAGGACGTGAGCTGGAGGAGCACAGAATCCTGAGGCCTATCAGCGCAGCAGTTTACAACGTGGTGAGCACGGCAAGTACAATTGTTACAGTTCAGTAAAGTAGAACGGGCGCCATCTGACGACAAAGTGCGTCAGAAATAAAGTATGGTTCCTAGGGGTTCTCCCCGGGTTAAAATATAGATGAGATACACCTAATTATTAAGAGTGTAACGTGATGTAAAATCATACACGTTACCATTATACGTGCCATTTGACTGGATAGTACCATTTTTTTTTTTTTACCCCTCTTGAACACCAATATCTAAACAACCCCTCCACATTTTTAGCTCATTGACCAAAATTGTGCCATCACTATATCTATACAGGGTGTCCCAGAACTCAACGTCAAGCCGAAACGGGGTGACAGGATTGATCATAACCATCACGAGAAAAATCTGAAAAAAAAAATTATCCCATGCAGTTTGAAAAATATGGGCATTTTAAGAAAAACCTAGAAATTTGATCAAACTGTACCATTTTTCGGTTATTATGGTTATTCTTTTTTATTTTTGTTCATTTGAACTTTGGAGACGTAATTCTAAATAACATTTCTAAAATCCCAATAAAAAATAATGACACAATTGCCTCAAGTTTCCGAGAATTGAAACTATTTGTTAAAAAACGAATTTAAAATTTTCAAGATACGTTGACTTTGACAGGCCCTCCTTTAAAAAAATGTACTAGAGTGCCTTGGCAAGTAGCATTAAAAGTTGGCGCATTTTATCAGAATTCTAAAATGATACAATACTTGTTAGTTTCATACAGTAAAAAAGAGTAAAAAAATTAAAACCTCAAGTAACCCGATTTTTGCTATCTCAGTTAAAATGTTTATGATTCGCACAAGCTCTAGGTAGGTTCTTAATTTTAAGGCAAAATGATGAGAGAGATGGATGGTGGGTATGTTTGCCATGAGTGAGCGAGACAAATAGTGACGCCACTTTTACCAAAGTGAAAAAAAGTTGGTAAAATTAGTAAAATAATGAAAAATCTTGATCTAGTTTAATTTAGTTTTGCTGGAATAAAAGTTAGATAGAGAAATAACACCTTTTATTACAATAAAGGTTCAAATTGTTTAACATCAGCCTCAATACAAGCCCTACATCTTCTTAAAAAAGATCTACTTATTAGTCGGGCATATCTTCGAGAGTTGATCTTGTTGAAACCACATGTCACGAAGATCTGCTAGTGGTACGTCCTCTAACAGGGTTGGTAAATCTTCTCTTAAAAAATGTAGGTAATTAGTTCCATTCAAGTTCTCAGGCAGTTCAATAGGCCCAATAATTTTACCGTTTAAAATTCCGGTCCACAGGTTTACTTTAAAACGATACTGGGATCTATCTTCTCGCATTAAATGTGGATTCTCCACATGCCAGTCGCGATAATTGTGCAAGTTTATGTAACCATCTTTTTTAAATGTCGATTCATCTGACCAGATAATTTTTTTGATGAATTGGGGATTCTCATTATGCCTCTGTAGCATTGTTCTACAAAAAGAAATCCTTTCCTGATAATCTCGAGGTAGAAGACTTTGAACTCGTTGTATATGAAACGGATGCATTTCGGCTCTTTGTAAAATACGATGAGACTTTGTAAATCATCATTTTGCCTTAAAATTAAGAACCTACCTAGAGCTTGTGCGAATCAAAAACATTTTAACTGAGATAGCAAAAATCGGGTTACTTGAGGTTTTAATTTTTTTACTCTTTTTTATTGTATGGAACTACTTAACAAGTATTGTATCATTTTAGAATTATGATTAAATGCGCCAACTTTTAATGCCACTTGCCAAGGCACTCTAGTACATTTTTTTAAAGGAGGGCCTGTCAAAGTCGACGAATCTTGAAAATTTTAAATTAGTTTTTTAACAAATATTTTTTTTCAGATTTTTCTCGTGATGGTTATAATCAATCCTGTCACCCCGTTTCGGCTTGACGTTGAGTTCTGGGACACCCTGTATATCAAATTTCATGATGATCGGATAAACGCTTCGAAAGTTATCCTCGGACAAACAAACATACATACATAGGTACATACAACGCCAATTTGCCCAATTTGATTTAGAGATCTCGCTTCGCTCGATCAATAAACTAGTGGTTCGCCCCGAACTGAAATCTCGCGAGTCTCCCAAAATACAAAAAATAAAAATTCTTAGGGCGACTCGCGCAATTATGCCTAAACGTATTATTGACATCAGAAAGTTGGGCCTCGCTCGCTAGGGATCTGGTTTCCATGTCAACTGATAGCTAAGAATTTGTAGTTCCCGAAAATCATATTCCCTGAATTTGTAGTTCAGCAGTTTAGAAGTTATGAGCTAGGTCCGTACAGCCAGAAATCAGGCTGTACCGCCCACCTGGATCCCAGCATCTGGACACCTTGGAGAATCCGTCAATAGCTAAAGTATTTGTAGTTAATTACTTTTTGTTATGGCTTGTATTCCGGAATAAATCGGGTTGAATCAAAGTAACATCAGACTGTACCGCCCGCCTATAACCCAGCATCTGTACACCTACCGTCGGACCTACGGAGAATCCGTCAATAGTTCAGCCTTTTGCAGTTGTTTAGTTACGAATTTGTAGTGGATTTTATTTATGTGTAATGGCTTCTATTCAGAAATAAATGAATTTTAGTCAAAATGGAAGTTTCGCTTATATCTCTACCACGAAGAAATCTAGTAGAACCGTACAGCGCTCAAAATACTGCCGTAGTCGAGGAAAAGCTATTTATAAAGTTTCACCGAAATCGGTTCAGTATTTTATGAGATAATTGGATTGAAAGAAAAACTCAAATAAGCGTCTTATAGGTTATAATAAACACACTGATATACACAGGTATACCTACAAGTCGGAATTACTTTGAGTATGTACCCTTGTAGGTTCAAATAAATAGGTTCAGAAGTCCTTTTTTTCATCATCCTCATTAATTCGAAAATACCTACATCATTACGTACAAAAATGAATATTTTGTAGGTACAGTCAAGTGCTCTGAAATATAAAAATAGGAAGATGGCATTATCCGTAAGCTAGGTAAGTTTATTTATTTACTTACCTATTACTATCACACAAAACTAAGTACCTTACCTACCTAGTGCTAAGAGTTTATGCTAATACATACTTAGGTCTTACCTAGGTATTATAAAACTATATCTCATATAAGTGAACTGTATATAATATTAAGTTCTTTTGAGAATAAATCTTTAAACCGATTAAGGACATTTCAATAATTGTCCTTCGTGGGCGGTATGTTCAGAAGATCAAATTCAATATGTAACAGCGAATTATAATATGTAGTTCAAAAAACAGAACTAGATGGCGCTGCTAAAAACTGCATAATCCTAGATCGCACTATCGAAGCGTTTTGCACTTTGTATAAAGCAATTGTATTAATTTTAATAAATTGAGGTAAATCCTCCGTCGTCCGAGACACGTTCTCGGAGACCCGGATGACGAAATCACCTCCGCTAATGCGGAAGGTGAGTCATCTACATCAGACAGAGTAAACACTTCACAGAAACACCGATCTCGCCGGCGAGGTCGACGAATCCCTTCAGTCGCCGCCTATACGAGGTACAAACATGTACCCGGGCGTTTCTCTCCTATCCCCATCCCGGCAACAGCCCAAGCCGAGGTTCGTACCTAAGTGGTGCCCTTGCGCTAGTTGCTTTTAAAAACTTACTGGGCTGAGCGCCATCTGCGCTCGCCAAAAGTTCGGTTAAGCTGTCACGGCCTCAGAGGCCAACAGCGAGATTAGTCCATTCGAAAAAAAAAAAAAAATAAATAAATAAATTGAGGCAATCCGAGATCAGTTCGGAGGTGTTTCATTTTGTGAATCCCCTTCCAATCAGTGCAGTACCAGTGGATTGTCCTCCACAGCCACCATTACAAACTAAAACGTTCCGTTCTCTGTACTCTGTCCCGTACGCTGACACGTCTTTATTAAACACGCATTATTTTTTAAAATAGCATCGTTGATTATAATTGTATCGTATTGTAAGTAACATTAATTCATATTTTAAATTTATAGCCATTAAAATAATGAAGATCATAATATATTATGAAATAAGAATCATAAAAAAACCTTCAGTGTGAGCTAAAATAAGTATAACACGATTATGAAATGAAACGTTTTTCAACTTGTGAATGTCAAACGTCAAAATAGCGTCGTAAGTCAAGGTCGTACGTCAACAAAGCGATAGATTTAGTTTGATTTACTTTTAAAAATAATTTAATATAGGTACCTACCTACATAAACGCGTTAAGAAAAAATTAAAATACAAAAATGTTAAGTAGGTACTTCTGACTCTTAAAAAAAACTCAAAAAAAAAATGGTCTTTGCAAATAAATTTTAGATAGGTACTTACATTTACATAAATATGAGCAGAAATCTACTAATTCGCAGACTTATATATTTTTGATAGTCTTAAAAAATCAATTCATTAAAAGTTATGACTTCATTACTATTTTGGTAAATAATCAATGTAAATAACAGAATTGTGCCACAAGTGCCACATTGAATTAGGCATACACGCTTTACACAAGGCACAGTAAGTACGTGTAAACTATACATGAAAAACAGCTCATGCTGAAAACACCGAAGGGCGGGCTAGAACACTTTGTCGAGATGCCGGGCCCGCCATCGGGCGGGCCGAGTACCAACATAAGGCGGCATGGGGGTAGAGTCGTTTCTTTTTAGGGAGGCAGTGATTGGGTTAAGATTAATATCGCGGCGGGAATAGAACCCACAATTGTTGTGCTTCAGCCGCCTACGTGTTTGTGTGTGTAGTTTGGGTTGCCTGCTACTTAGATTGTTGGAGGTTGGTTTGGTAATAGATGGAATGACAAGTGTGTAATTCATGGTTTTGTTTTATATTGTTCGCCGCCGCCGGCCGCAGCGCGCCGAGGCTGCGGGTTCCGTCTGACCGCAACAAACTAGGTAAGGTACCTATAAGCATTATCTAGTTCCCTCCCTACCTTCTTACAGTGGATTCGTATCAATGAGCCGACGACATAACTGTATATAGCCTATCAAGCGAGTCAGTAGTTGCGCTGTCACATCACGTACTGTGATGCTTAATCCATACGCAATTAACAACAAGTTACTTTTTAACAAAAATATAACTCTAACATGATAATTCATTTCTAAAGCGCTTTCCAACAAAACCACACGCACTGTGCACTGTGCCTCTTTACTTCGATGGAAACTACGTACCTTCAAAATGATTTGACCTCGAATAAACAAATTAGAGCACTTTAGAACTACACTGAACCAACGCAAAAAGAAGTTATGGTGTACCCCCACTATTCCCAGCAATAAGTGGTTTCCTTTCGGGATTCTGAAACCACTGGGAAATAAATACCTAGTGCATTCCCTCATTTGCCTCGTGTATCTAATGGTGCGATTGTTTTAACTGATAAGCTTCAATCAACAATACAATTCAAGTTGTATTGTTGATCGAAGCTGCTAAGCCTAGCTAGATAAAAAGTATATACATACATGTATGTAGAAAGATAGCTTTTAATTTGTGCATAAGTACATAGGTAGGTACCTAATGTACGTATAATTATTATTAATACGGAATTTATCACGTACCGTCTTATCGGTGTTTCGACCGACAATGTTTCGGTTCAATTCGTGAACCTTCATCAGGGTGAGTGCGATCCGCTTCGATAACGTCTCGCCTGACGTAAGACCGATAAACACCGATAAAAGACGATACGTGATAAATCCCGTATTTATAATAAATAATGATTGAAATAAATCACGAAAGTTTTCTAAGTAAAATAATGTGTACCTACCTCTTTGATATCAATTCGTGATTCGTAGGATTTTAGAGTTATTTCAGTTATTGCTGGGGCAAAATATATTTATCATGAATAACTTCTAAACCTAATTTACTAATCTGGCTAAGTATGTAGGAACATACTTAATTAAGCCGCAATGGGCATAAAACATCAGAATGAAATTGTTTAGAATTATTTTGACCCCCGGTGCGGTGGTCCGTAGGCGGCGCAGTAAGCGTAAATTCTCTGAGGAATGGGAAGAGCCCCGAGCCCTGGCGATTAGAGATTAGCGGAGGGGGCGCGGGCGCGCGGGGCGCAGGACGTGTCGTCGCGGTCGCCTGAGCGCCTGACGTGCGCGTGCGTCGTCGCACAATAGCATCGGCACCGGCAGTGGGAGCGCGAGCGCGGACAATCGGAGGCGGTCAGTCGAGTGCACTCGGACCTGTGTGCGACATGTCGCGCGGACCGTGGGCGTGGGCGTGGGTGTGGACTGCGGCGTGGGCGTGGGCGGGCGCGGGCGGCTCGCTGCTGCCGCTGGACGCGGAACGGCTGCGCGCCGGAGTCGGCGGGTACGCCGTCATGAACTGCCACCTGGACTTCCCTTTCGGCAACGAGATCCCTTACCACCTGCAGTGGGATAAGGACGTGAGTTACCTACCTATCTTGCCGCTCACCGGGCGTCCCTATCCGATTATTTACAGCAGTCATAGGTAGGTGGTAGGTACTTTTGTATTGCAATCGTACTTGTACCCGAACCTCACGACATGCTCACGACTTATCGTTGCGAGTCAAATTTGTCTGCAGCGGGCTAATGCGCTACCTAGGGTAGGTAGAGCGAAAAACATTTTTTTTAATATTAATTTTCCTGTAGGTATTATCAATCGATGTTCCGTTTCCTAAAACGTGATAGTGCAATATTTCAGCTCTCTATAAAAATGTGTAAATATAGACATTCAAATAAAAGTTTATTTTAAGTGTCATTGCTATGTATTTATGTCAGAATGTTTAAACTAGTGGTTCGCCCCGAACTGAGCTCTCGCGAATCTCACAAAATTAGTACATACTTATATAATATATAGATAAGCACAACGATGCCTAAACGTATTTAGTGGCTAAATATGATTTAAGGCGTTGTTAAATCATACAAATACGTCAAATTTAAACATGTTTAGTCGCTAAATACGTTTAGTGATCTATGTGCATGCCGGCCTTAATCTTTAACTAATTATTAAATAAACTATTAAATTAGTGCCACAAAATGCATAACCAACTACTTTGCCTATAGTTTCATTCAAATCAGAGGTAACGGGGATTCTTGTTAATTGGTTATTGTTTTTTGGGGTACAAATTGCAGTTATTCTACAACCTACAACAGTTACCTCCGTGGCGCAGTGGGCGAATAGCCAGCTGAGACGCAGGAGGTAGCGGGTTCGATTTCCGCCACGGAACAAATGTTTGCATACAGCATTACTGATATTTTTTCCGGGTCTGGATGTTTTTCTATGTAGGTATATATTATAAGTATGTAATATATTTACAAAAAAAAAGTATATAAGTATTCTATCAGTTATCTGGTTCCCATAGCTCTGCTTAGTGTGGGGCTAGATAGCACTGTGTGAAATGTCCTGCAACATATTTTTTTTTATTTATTCTGGATTTCAGACTTTTACTTATATTTGTGTTACTAAAGTTACACGAATACCAAATTTCGGCATTGTGGGGTCACTGGTGTACCCTGTGAATTATGTCAAAGTTTTGTTTAATATGACAGCTAATAACTCAAAAACTACAAGGACTAAACAAAAAATAAAAATGGGTTCAAATGTCCTAATGAAGACCTTTAATTTGACGTCCTACTTGACCTAATAGTCTAATTTTCATTTTTTTTACCCCCCTTGAACCCCAATATCTCAACAACCCCTCAACATTTTTATCTCATTTAGTCACACCAAAATTGTGCCATCACTACCTACCTACCTATGTATCAAATTTCATGGTGATCGGATCAACGCTTCGAAAGTTATTCTCACACAAACAAACATACATACTACATACATACAACGCCGATTTGCCCTATTTGATTTGGAGATCTCGCTTCGCTCGATCAATTATTCGTAATCTCGCTTTGCTCGATCAATAATGGCTAATAACTCAATAACTATACGGACTTTACTAAAAATTAAAATGGAGCCTAAATGTACTAATGAAGACCTTTTATTTGACATCCCATTTGACCTAACAGTCTAATTTTCATTTTTTTTACTCCTCTTGAACCCCAATATCTCAACAACCCCCCAACATTTTTAGCTCATTTAGTCACACCAAAATTGTGCCATCACCTACGTATCAAATTTCACGATGATGGAATAAACGCTTCGAAAGTTATCTTCGGATAAACAAAGATAAATACATATAACGCCAATTTGCTCAAGTTGATTTAGAGATATCGCTTCGCTCGATCAATAACATCAAGTAAAATACATTTTTAGTTCACTCTTATAGGAGGTTTTAATGCCATTAATCAGGACCTTCTTTTGTGTTAGTGTGCCAGTAAAAAAATTCTGTAGATAGTTTCTGTGTAGACTTTGCTATTCAAGTAATCTCGTAAATAAGAACATCTGTCAAAGGCAAAAACATGAATCGGCGCATCAATATCCAGAAACAGTTTTTATATTCATTAATCATATTTTTAAATGTACTTGTTTGTGCTGCGATTTCAAAGAAAAGTGAAGGTATTTATTAGCTACATTTTATTAGTACATACTGAAACAAAATATAATGCATTTAAACGCAAGATGAGACTCAAAAGAAAGTATTAATAAAATATTTAAGTCGAATTAGTTATGAATTTACTTAAATTTGCGGGTACATGTTTGAAGTCAAAATTATAATTTTTTAAAATCTTCTCTTGTTGTGCACCACCTGAAAATAAATTCATTGGCTTTTGATTTTTCCTAAGAATAAGGCTTTCCAACAGGATGATCGATTAACATAATACAGGAGACTTGAGTAAGATTTATTTTAATGCATGAAGGCTCTGACTCCAATTACGCACCTGAGTGACCGGACTCAGTGCACTCGGGACATTGTGCAGCTGTTTGCCCGCTAAAAGGGCTTTGACGCAACTATCTTAAAGCTAGGCTAATAAACGGAAAGTCTGATTTGAATGCGGTGCTTATGTAAACAGCTGGTTGGTTATCAACGCGACTACCTCACTAGTTCATTTATATTATTAAGACCAGTAACACTGCATCATTTACTTTGTAATAAACATACCTATGTTAAAGTTGAGAATATAAGGTATTATTTCAACACTATGTGTAGCAAAAACACGATACCTTCAAACTTTCTTACTTTTTAAGCGTCTGCGTCGTCCGTTTGGTATCCACTGGGTGACTAGATTCGCCCATCGTTCTGGATGCATTCGAACCACATGGCCTGCCCAATCCCATGTCGTAATGCCTACATCGCCTATGCCGGTTTTGGCTCGTAGGTCGGTATTTATAAATAAATAAAATAAATAAATATGACTGGATATTTCACACAGCGCTATCTAGCCCCAAACTAAGCAGAGCTTGTATTATGGGAACCAGATAACTGATAGAATACTTATGTACTTTTTTTTGTAAATAAATACTTATAATATAAAGAGTAGTAGAGTTTCTTGTGAAAGCTCGCCCGGGGAAGTACTACCACCATACCTATTTCTACCGCCAAGCAGCATTGCTGAGTCTCGGTTTGAAGGGTATGGTTGCAGGTGAAATTACAGGCACATGAGGCTTTACACCTGTATGCCTCAAGTTGATGGACGCAGGGATGAGCATCGTAGGGCACATTTCTAAAGAAGCGTGACCTACGAGGCAAACTTGTTATAGGCGATGGTTACCACTTAACATCAGGTGGGCCATAGGCTTGTTCCATCTCCAGCAGTATATAAAAAAACATACATAATACACAAGTAACAGTAACAATAACAAGTAAATCATACACAAACATTTGTTCCGCGGTGGGAATCGTACTCGCTACCTCCTGCGTCTCAGCCGGCTATTCGCCCACTGCGCCACGGAGCTCGTCATTTCTGACTCGATCGACTCGCTTCACTCCAAGGATGCTTCTCTCCATCGCTCTCTGGCAAATCTCGAGTTGGGACTTTTGTGCTTCTGTCAAGGACCAAGTCTGAGCTCCGCAGGTCAATACGGGCTGGATGCACATGTCGATGAGTTTTCGCTTCAGTGTCAGTGGAAGGGAACCCTTCATAAGCTGCTTCATGGACCAGTAGCTCCTCCAAGCGTTTTCAATGCGGCGATTGATTTCGTCTTGCTGGGTTTGGCAAGACACAGGAATTTAAGGATAGGGTTTTTTTATTTTTTGTACGACTTGGAGATGTAACAAGTTGATGTATGGCCCACTTGATGTTAAGTGGTAACCATCCACCTATAACAAAGTATTGCCTAGTAGGTCACACATTTTAGATACGTAACCTTCGATGCACTGCTCTGCGTCCATCAACTTGAGGCAGACAGGTATAAAGCCTCAGGTGCCTGTAATTTCCTTTCCTTAATTTCCTAATTTCCAACTGCACCCGTTAAGGTCACAGTTCACTATATCAACCCGGCACCCACCCGCACCGCCTCACCTCGAGCGGTTAGTATTCTTTATATGAAATTATATGGACGTGCGCTCATTACATCACCTCTGGTCTCCTCGGGCGTATGCCGTTCACGCGCGGACGACGAGTTGACCACTCGGTGACCCCGCGCGGCCAGCGCATTGACCGCGCGCGGCCCGCGAATGATTCATGCGAGCACAATGCGGCGGCGATGCTTCGCTCCCCGCCTAACCGTAATTTCCAGCCTTTCTTTCTAAAGTGTCGGACTAATGGTTTTTGCTTTCAAAATTAATAAAGAAAGGATTATCGAAGAAGTTCGAAAATATAATTGATTGTATGATCTTTAGTGACCACGCGACGTCTACCCGTTGATCGCGCGAGGTCCACTGGTTCACTGGTAATAACGAGGCGTCCACCCGTGGCCCACCCGCTGTCAACGACTGAACGCCGAGCGGCGAGGCGGTGCGGGTCGGGTGTCGGGTTGATGTAGTGAGCTGTGACCTTTAAACCAAACCACAGCAATGCTGTTTGGCGGCCTAGATATGGTTGTAGTACTTCCCCGGGCGAGCCCTGTCACAAGGAACTCTACTACTGTTACGTTTTAGTACCCACACAAAGTAAAAACTTTCAAAATGAGGTTAAGCCCCCATTTGACCCATCTTTTATCGGATAAGAAACCACTGTGAGAACAACTAAACTATTGAAGATAAAGAAATGCCGCCTTAGCAAAAGTTGTTTAATAGCAATAGGTAATTAGGTAATGGGCATTTTCTGTTGACGAATAAAAATATAAAAAGTACTAGGTGACCCGCCCCGGCTTCACACGGATTTATAATAAAATACAGCCTAACAGTCTTGAGTTCATACAAAGATCCCGTACAAAAAAGCACTTTCAGTGTTTATGGTTAAAGAACATTTTATTTTCTCAAAAGAAATTTACATTTCACTTACAATATGAGAAACTAATTTAAACTTAAGTAGTTTTAATGCTTCGAAACAGTTCAAAAACTTAAATAGTAGGTGATTCACAAAAATAACAAATAAGAATGACAAACATTTTACATATACCCGCAATTTTCGGTCGAGTGTCGCCCGCATTACAGTGCAAGTTCACTCGGTATGATACAGTGTAAATAATACGGTAAGTTTTCAGTTTAAATTCCCGGGGTTCTTTGTAAATTTTTTTTTCATACAAACCTTGTCCTGAAATTACGAACACAAAAAAAAAACAGCCAAATCGGTTGAGCCGTTCTCAAGTGATGATCTTTCATACATACGTACATGCGGCAATTGGTTTTTATATACTTATGAAGATAGATAGTAATGTCTGTACAAAAAGAAGTGAAATCCTAAAACAAACATTCTGTAAAAGTGTGCCAAGTCTCGATTATGATTACTTGCCCATAAAAAGTAGTGAGTTCAAATAAAGAGCCAAGTTTGTGAATAAAATAAAACGAGTGACATTTTAAACCGACTTCAAACAAAGGAGGTTCCAATTCGACGGAAGATTTTTTTTAATGTAGGTATGTTTCCCGATTACTCGAATACGCCTGGACCGATTCGAGGAATCCTTTTTTGTTTAAAAGGGTATACTTCCCAAGGATCTCAAAAAAATCGAGGCCAACCCTTATTATTATTTTCTAATATCTGTAGTCTGTTATATTTGGTTTTAAAGTTACCTACTTGTGTAAGAGCAGTACCGCAGCCATTTTGCGCCTACAATCTTCAGTTTAGCTCATAATGTTCAGGTACGACTTCATAATCCAGGGTCTGATGATGGCCAGCATACGCTGATTTGGATCTAGGATACTACTGAAGCTAGAATTAAAATTAGAGCTCAAATATCAAATTATGACGTTATAAAAGTTGGGGATTATAAACTATAACGAAATGAACCACATTAAACACACTGCTTATCTTTAAGTACGACGTACTAAGTGTAAGTAGGTAGGCTAGGTACTAGGGAGACTCCGTGCCTAGTGCGGGTCTACAAAGTAACCGTGGGCGGACCTTAGTAAAAGGGAGCTTACGTCACGTGCGTCACCAGTAGTCACCACAGTCACGCCACTCAGATAAGTAGGTAACTATCATCTATCCCAATTTATGAATTTTATGAGAAGCAATCAACGTCCTCGTCGTGTCGCGTCGCGTCGCACCACATTCACATTCGCTTCTACTTACAAATATGTACAACTGTCGGCTGTCAGGTCGTCAGACATGCGTGTGTAAGACGGGCGTGTACCGTCTGTCTACCGTCTAGTCAAGTAGTACAGTACGGGCAGACAGATAGTTACTTTCCTACTTTTAATATACATACTAATATAACTTCTATACATATAACTAACTACCATACTATATACTATATTTTTACTAGTATATTAGTACGGATATACAACGTGTATCTATCACGCGTACGTGTGCAGAACGCTTGTGCTAGGTTTTGTTTTTCAATCCCAGCTACGGCACGTGTAACACCTTTTATAAATAGAGCAAAACTTCTTAAAATGTCCTCCAGAAGACATCTCCATTTTGCTATCCTTCTCTTTGGTGTCATCAAGAGCCGAGAATATCTGTTTCACAAATTAACCTGGTTCCGCGATTATAATAAATATAGTACCAGAGCTACAGTCCCTTGTGGTGACGCCAGCATATAACACCGCAGCTTTTCGTGACAGCTTTAGCTATTGCGCTACGAAGTGTTGGAACAACATCCCTCCACCTCTATGTAATGTTAGTACAGTTAATTTGTTTAGATTAAGACTCAAAGCTAATATTCTGTCATCGCTGCTAAATCAACCGTAGTGGCAGTAGCTGAAGATCTCTCTTTCTCTCTCTCTCTCTCTCTCTCTCTCTCTCTCTCTCTTTTACTGGTCTCCATGTCTAGTCTAAAATATATCAGTGAAATGTTCTTGAGTGTGGTAGTTAGTAGTGATAGGTTTATTGGATTAAAATACTTAGTAGGTATTTAATTGTGTTATGTATGTATTTAATATGATTTGTAGTATTTAATGTAAGTATTTAATAACAATAGCTGTGTTTTCTTATAAAAACTACCCTTGATCAAGATGAACGTGAGGTAATCTAAACTGGACTCAGCGGAAGAGCAGCGCTGCGGCATATTAACATGCCGTACCATCATGCTGAGCTGAGTACCAATTCATCCCCACACAGAGCTTTTTAGTTTGTTAGTGCTTAGTTTCGATTTTATTGTTGTTGTGTTTATTTTTTTGTATTACTGTGTGGTTATTTGAATAAAATGTTTTCTTTCTTTCAAAATCAACTGTAAAATAAATAAAAAAATAAATAAAAATAAAATAAATATTGCTCGACATTTCACACAGCGCTATCTAGCCCCAAACTAAGCAGAGCTTGTACTATGGGAACCAGATAACTGATAGAATACTTATATACTTTTTTATTGTAAATACTTTTTTTTACTAACCTATATTGTCCCACTGCTGGGCAAAGGTCTCCATCTCCCCTCCATCCAGCACGGTCCACAGCCAAATCTGACCAATCTGGTTTGAATGCATCCAAGTCGTCTGGTTGTAAATACATACATACTTATAGCTAAGATATAGCCGTACTGACCACGGAACCCTTCACCGTGTGTGGTCCGACACGCGCTTGACCCATTATTTTATTTGTAGAGTGTGAGCTGTGGTGTGAGAGTATCCAAATAAAAATAAATTAGTACCTACCCACATAACTAGATACTTAGGTAAATTACTAGGTACAATAATTGATACAGGGTGCTTCGGAATGTATGTTCACCCGGAACGGTAACATAAGTACCTACTTATACATTGGTACTACCCATAACACACACAGAACAATTTTATTGATCGAGCGAAGCGAAATCTCTAAATCAACCTGGGCAAATCGGCGTTGTATGTATGTATGTATGTTTGTCCGAGGATAACTTTCGAAGCGTTGATCCGATCATCGTGAAATTTGATACATAGGTAGGTAGTGATGGCACAATTTTGGTGTGACTAAATGAGTTAAAAATGTTGGGGGGTTTTTGAGATATTAGGGTTCAAGAAGGTAAAAAAAAATTAAAATGAGACTTATTAAGTCAAGTGGGACGTCAAATGAAAGGTCTTTATTTGTACATTTAGACTCCGTTTTTATTTTTAGAAAAGTTTTTATAGTTTTTGAGTTATTAGCCATAATAAAAACTGAACTTTGACAAAATTCACAGTGTACACCAGTGGCCCCACACTGCTATAATTTGGTACGCGTGTAGCTTAAGTGACACAAATATAGGGCAAAAGTCTGAAATCCAGAATACCTGCAATTTGTACCCCAAAAAAGTGTAACCACATCACATGAACTCTCGTTACCTGTAATTTGAATGAAACTGTAGGTCAAATAAGATGGTTATTTATTGGGTGGCACTATTTTAATAGTAAAAGATTACAAATAGTTACAAATACCTACGTACTTCACAAATTAAACCGAAATTTTAGTTTAGGCTCCCTTCATGTACCTATTTGTGTTCGACCTCCAACAGTAATTTAGTCGATTTAGTGTCGCAAACTCGAAACCAGCCAAGCGTGATATGTTTAAGTAGGTTAGTTAGTGTAGTAAGCATCTACTTGACCCTTTGTAATGGACATCGATACAATGCCGCCGACGCGGGCGGCGGCGGCGGGAGAGGCACGCGCATGCGCACGCTGCAGCGGCATTAGCGCTAATCGGCGTAACGCGATGATTGCCGAGACGACGCCGACGAGCGAGGTCGCGGCGGCGGCAGCGGCAGCGCGGGCGCGGTGGACGATCGATCCCACGCGCACCTACTAAACTACTCTACTGCCTGCTCGTCATCCCCGCCCGCAGCCTGCATGCAGCATCGGCATGGGAGCGCGTGCCGAGCTGCACGCTGGCCGCCACCCGCCGCCCGCGACCGGCAGCGTACTCATTCCTCGACCAAGGATGAACGAACAATCTCTATTCTTAGATCATCCTTCCGGCCGATCGGCGCAGAGTACTCACAGAGGAACGGGCGGCGCGGCTCTCCCATTGTGTTATCTCAACACGATGCGATAGATAGGTAGAGGTACGAGTGAGATAGTTGGCTGGCAGGTTACAATTACAATCCAACCTAACTACCGCCTGCTACAAGCAGGTACCGAAACAATATTAACCTACAGCGCAGCGTCTCTGACTGCGCTTACGCTAGGCACGGCTGCGAACCGGGGTAGTAATATGGGACAAGAAAGTCGATGCTAGACAGTTTATATACTAGTGGTTCGCCCCAAACTGAGATCTCACGAGTCTCCGATTAAAACAAAAAAAATATTTGTAATCTTTTGCTATCAAAATAGTGCCACGCAATAAATAACCACCTAATTTGACCTACAGTTTAATTAAAATTACAGGTAACAGGAGTTCATGTATTGTGGTTAAACTTTTATGGGGTACAAATTGCACATATTCTGGATTTCAGACTTTTGCCTATATTTGTGTCACTTAAGCTACACGCATACTAAATTATAGCACTGTGGGGTCACTGGTGTACCCTGTGAATTTTGTCAAAGTTCAGTTTTTATTATAGCTAATAACTCAAAAACTATAAGGACTTTACTAAAAATAAAAACGGAGTCTAAATGTGTAACCCCCCCCCCCCACTCCCAACAAAACAACCCTTGAAGCAACCCCCCTAAAACAAGATACCCCTCTCCTATATCCCCGATTAAATTTACATACCTTCTAACCCAGACAATAGTCTAATTTTCCTTTCTACCATATAGTCATGATCTACCTACTTCGTAAATTATTCAACCCTATTAACATCTACGTTAAGAGTGTATTGTAATTAATATTTTTGGCCTCGTGATTTATCTAGTACCTATTGCGGTAGGAACCCACACGTCGGGATATCCGTAATAACTCAGTTTGTTTTAAGGAATTTGAGTCTATGTAGTACCAAAGATCACGCTACCTACTTTATGAGAGAATTAATCCTATCGAAACACACAGACATACCCATAGAATTCTAGTTAGTGATAATTGTGATCTACCTATTGTAAGCTTGGTGCTAAGGTTATAGCCTACCCACTGGGAACGTATTGTTCTACCTACAAACTGTTTATCGACATTTGTGGCTAAGACACTTGTTAAAATATCTAAGGTCCACCGCTGGAGACAATGAGACTCGACTACCGACTGGACATCTCTCTTCCACAAATTAAAATTGTTATTAGGTATACTTAGGGTCTGGATGTTTTTCTATATATCATAAGTATGTATTTACAAAAAAAAAAGTACATATATATGTAAGTATTCTATCAGTTATCTGGTTCCCATAGTACAAGCTCTGCTTAGTTTGGGGCTAGATAGCGCTGTGTGAAATGTCCAGCAAAATGTATTATGTATGTATTATTATTACTTAACCTTACATTTGAGACAACATAAAAATTGTATGTGGGTAGTCTGTTGTTCCTACTCGTTATTAAGGGAATTAGAGGTCATAATCTTTTGCAAGGTGTAGATTCTTTCTTGATTATCTTGCGAATAAGTAAAGTTCTTATATTTAGAACTAAACCTATTCGATTTTGGTTCTTTGTAGCCTATTCTAGAACCCAACTCTTTTTGATTCCAATCCTAAAAATAACCGCCCCCTACTATCTATCTACCAAAACACTCAGCCTTATAACTTTCCTAGGCAACCTATCAATTAACCCATTCTTGAACTAAAATTCACTATCAGAATGCACTAAAATGTAGAACTTGATAAAACCCCATAATGATGCAAGTTGTACCAACTTAGTACTTTTCCGAACGGCTAGTTTGATGAGATAGATAAGACTGCTTTAATTAGCTATCAACTGTATTTGACCATGAATATTACTTCAATTCATGTTTCTACTAGGTTTTCAATTAACAATCCTGATTGATCTTTACGGAATTTCATTTCCTTGGCTCCGAAAGAATAGAAAACAGACCTTTTTCATGCATCTGTTTCTAATTAAGCCCACCGCTTTAGCCTTCAAATATTCTATCAACATCAGATCAACTTACTTAGATAGATTACTTCCTTGAATCCAAGCACATTTCATTGTCAAACTTCACAAGTTCCAACTTACAACTTCAACATTGTATTTAGTCTTACGAAGTGTATTTTTGGAAACTAACGTCCTTAAAAGCACAACTGCCCAATTCATTTAAGTTTAGTTTATTGCATAAATTTTGTTTTACATACTGGTATATATTATATTTAAACCGTATGTTACATTAAAATATTTCTTTTTCCAATGTAACATAACAACAGATATCAAACATAGGAATCCAATCTTCCTACCCACATTTTTCACTTTACTAGATAACTCAATCTAAACAATATTATACCGTCAATAGGTTACACATTCCTGTGTCTTTGCTATAACATAAGCTATGTTTACTAATGAACCCACCGTTCCTTTTATGACCATAATGAGATAAATAGTTAAACAAATCGCCGCCAATACAAACATCAAACGTGAAAGGTTATTTTGTCTTTAGTTTAATATAATCCTGAGCCAATCATTTCCTAAAATGCAATACTGATGCCAATCTGTCCGTACATCTTCTTTAGAATAAATAGAACGTAATGGTAAGTATTTCCCAATGCCTCCCATTCCATAAGATGATCAAAATTAATTTGATTTTTAGACTATTAACGGACCCACCGTCCCTGATGCGTTTTCTTATTATTCCTAGGTATATAAACCCTATGATAAGATTTCTAGCCTCGTGTCTTTCTGTATTATTCCCTCCAATGATTGTAGAAGTTACTACAGGTTCATTTTTGAGAGCAAAACAGCGACAGTAAAACTGTACCTCCCTATCAGATCCCTAAAAGTTCCTACCTAGATGCGTGTTTAGTCAAAGCAAGAAGTCCCGGCTTCAATTTATTTTTAAGCCGTGTCAGTAAGTGACTACCGACAAACAAGCTAAACTAAAATAAAACTGCGAGTAGGCTGCTCGACTTGTCCTACATCTATCTAAGCCTGGTCTAAGATCACGTCATCTCTAGACCGAAGTCAAAGGAAGAGAATCGGTAACCCCTAACAAGACGAATGAAGATCTTCCCTGCGGCCGCTCTGAGACTGTTAGGATAGCACCAATTTGACTTGGCTGATGACCCACTTCGACTGGCCTAGGTCCCAGAAGCAAAACGCCCGCATAAAAAGGGAAGCTACGTCCGATCTCCATTTAAGGAGTAAAATCGAACCCCTGAGGTCACTCCAACATCTCGGGCCTACCTAAGAGAACAAAAGCCAATCCTTTGTTGTCACCGTTAGGTATCCGGATCAACCCCATGAGCCATGCCACGGTAAGAGGACTGTCCCTACTACTCAATCCCCAACGTTAACTATCTTAATAAAACGCACCCCGCAATTTAAAATAATTATTCCCAAACCAATATATGGAATCCGAATTTCACTTAATGTATTTCAGGAACAATCACTTTAACCGTCACTAATTTATCCTACCCACAAAATAAAATAAATTTCGGCTTCTAAAATTTTCCATCCAAAATTCACCTCATTTAAACTTCAATGTAAATAACACGGATATCCAATAATTACTTTTAAATTAACACAAATAATTTACTCTGTTCGGATCCACTTCAATACATTTTTGCACGAATGTGATTACCAAACATTAACACAAGAACAATAATAAAAAATGGCGGTATGTAAAAGTCAACAAGTAGCGTGGTATTCTCTGTGTGTCGAAGAAATCTGCGAGCAAGAAATGAACGAGAAAAGAGGACGAGCTTTTTTTTTTTTTTTTTTTTCGAATGGACTAATCTCGCTGTTGGCCTCTGAGGCCGTGACAGCTTAACCGAACTTTTGGCGAGCGCAGATGGCGCTCAGCCCAGTAAGTTTTTTAGGCAACTAGCGCAAGGGCACCACTTAGGTACGAACCTCGGCTTGGGCTGTTGCCGGGATGGGGATAGGAGAGAAACGCCCGGGTACATGTCTGTACCTCGTATAAGCGGCGACTGAAGGGACTCGTCGACCTCGCCGGTCATGCTCCGTTATGCGGAGCACCTGTTGTGGGCATGAATGTTGGGCTCGAAAGCCAAACTGCTCGTCGGGAAGGAGTTTGAACTCATAAAGAGGACGAGCGTAGCCGCTCCGACGTATTTAAGGCCTTCCTTCCCTTCCCCCCGTTCCTCAACCATCGAACGCCCGTCTGCGACCTCTAGCGGCGAGTAGCGAAAACTATCTCCATAGATGATAAATTATTTTATACAAACACTAAATTTATTCAAAAGTAAACAAATGGCTTCACATAATTCAAAGAAAAAAGGCACGATCAATTATTTTGTATTATTAATATTATTATTTTGTGATATCACGAAGTCTCCTATTAAACCCCCCGAATTTATGATAGCATAGACAATATTCCGGTATATCCAGTTTCACACCGACCCTCACGACATCACCTTCCGCCTGCATACCCAATGGTGTGTAGTGAATCCTATTCCATAGATAATTTACTAGTCTGTCGATTCCCTACCGGTGAGCAGTGGAACTCTTCCCATAGACAATTTACTAGTCAGTAGACCCCCTACCGGCGAGTAGCGGAACTATTTCCATAAACTACAAATCATTTTGTACAATCTTCACGTCACTTCATCCAACAGCTACTGTCATCTAGCGTCATGACAGTGTGTCCAATTTATCTCAATCAATCACCTCATACAAATAGTAATTCAACAGATGGCGCTAAGCATTATAATATATTGAAGCTTATCCTAAATTCCAGATTGCTTTAAATACGTAATGACTGAATGAACAAGTATGGTCTATTCAATAATAATAATATATTATAATATTACATATAGTGCCGATTTATCAAACTACCTAAAATCGGAACTATACAAGACTAGCTAGTGCCCGCGACTTCGTCTGCGCAGGATTAGTAAGTACTTCGAGTAGCTTATTATCTTCTCAATATCTATCTTTATACCAAAATTCATCAAAATTGGTTCTGCGGATTACTTGTGAAGGCGTAACAGACATACAGAATTACTTTGACCCTTGTTCTATATTGAGTAATGTATGTACGTACATTGAAACTAAATATTTTCGATAATGATCTCATTGATCTCATGATCTCACAATAAAAGGTATTATAAACGCCATATTTTATGAGGATAGATTTACGGATGTATATAATAAAATTGAAGGTAATGCTAAAGTTATAGGTAGCTACTCCAATATACTCTTATAAACTATGTTAAACGATTTTCTCGTTCAGCATAGACATGCAGATTTTGCGATTTAGAAACGCGTGAGCAAGCTACGTAGAGCTGCCCATGGGGAAAACATAGTGTGCCCAAATGTATGGCCTGCTACCTTTAAGGGTTGACCCTGCGATTTGTTGGTAGTCATTGAAAATGCAATTTTTAATGGGAACTGCAGGCGTTTAAAATAAAAACCCTAACTCGTTAGAAGTAATAGTAAAAGTAATGAAATCTTACACGTGTAACTCTTAAACACACAAAAAACCTGCCTATACTTATCTATTACATTACATAGGTACAGTGCGTTTATAACAACACGCTAGGTTGCGCCTTGAAAATTCGTAGAACTGACAAGACCGTCAACGACGTCTACCCTCACGCGTTTGCCCACGTTCGGGTCGCGCATTCAGTGATGAGCGACTTCTTCCCCCACCTCGCCCGACGCCATAGTTAACGCGCACTCGATTAATAAAATCGTCGTAACTATTAAAATATTAATTATCGTCTAAATGATGTAGTGTAAAAGACGAAGTTTAATAAAAGTATTTATTTTGATATAAAAATCAATTTGTTCCACCAAAATATGTGCATTTTCTCTTATACATTATACATACATTATGTATACGTGTAAACTCTACAGTTTTTGCAGCGTACGCCAGAATAGCTCGCAGATGGCAGATTTTTTTCCGACTTACTTGACAATTATCGTTATATTTTGGACAATTCACACACTATCTTTAAAAATTATAGCCTATGTGTTATTCTAATGTATAAGCTATATTATTGAAAACTTTCATTAAAATCCATTTAATAGTTTTTGCGTGAAAGGGGAACAAACATCCATACATCTATACATCCATACATACAAACTTTCGCGTTTATAATAGTAGTAGGATACTTTACTTACATACCTTTATTTGTGGTCGTGTTATAGGGCGAGAGCATCTTTTCGTGGTACAGCGCAGCGGGGTCGGAGGCGGGCGCGCGCGTCGCGGACCGCTGGGGCGGACGCGTGCGTCGTCTCGGGGACGGTCGGCTCGGGCTCGGCCGCGGCTCCATCAACGTGAGCGCCGTGCGCGAGACCGACGCCGGCCTCTACCGCTGCCGCGTCACCTTCCCCAACCGCTCGCCGCCCGCGCGCAACAACGGCACCTTCTACTACCTCGAGGTGGACGGTGAGTCATTCTACCGCTCCCCCTCCTCCCACCTCTCCCCGAGACGCATCAAGTGCGTGAAGTTAGCCCCGCACTTTTGAATAATGTAAATTCTGACAATTGTGCTGAGTTGTTCTAGGTTTGTTCTACATTGTTCTAGAATATTACATCTCTAAAGTCAATAATACCGCTGGAAAACGAAGATACCGGTTTTCGAAGCCAGCCCCGCACTTTTAGATTTATGAAATATTGATGACTGTTCTGGATTGTTCTGAGTTTGTTCTACATTGTTCCAGAATAACAGCATTCTAAAGTTAAAATTGAAGTCAGAAATCGCAAAAACCTGATTGCACCCTAGCTCCGCACTTGTTTGTTTTTCAGTTTTTTTTTATTGTTCTGGATTGTTCTTAGTTTGTTCTACATTGTTCCAGAATAAAAGCATTCTGAAGTCGAAAATGAATTTAAAAAACGCAAAAAACTGTTTCTAACGAAGTTTAAAAAGTGCGGGATTAGTTCCGCACTTCTTGATTTTCCAGTTTTTGACAGTGTTCTGAATTGTTCTAAGTTTGCTCTGCATTGTTCCAAAAGGAAAAAATTCTGTCATCAAAATTGAAGCCAGAAAACTGAAATACCGAAGTGTGAAGTTAGCTCCGCACTTTTCTATTTTCCCAGTTTTAGGCAGTTGTTCTGAAGTTCTAGGTTAGGTCTGCATTGTTCCAAAAGGAAAAAAATCTGTCATCAAAATTGAAGACAGATAACTGAAATACCGAAGTGTGAAGTTAGTCCCGCACTTTTCGATTTTCCAGTTTTTGACAGTTGTTCTGAATTGTTCTAGGTTAGTTCTGCATTGTTTCAAAATAAAAAAAATCTGGCATCAAAATTGAAGCCAGGAAACTGAAATACCGAAGCGTGAAAATAGCCCAGTATTTCTCGAGTTTTCAGTTTTTGAAAGTTGTTCTGAATTGTTGCGGGTTGGTTCTTGCAGGTTCCAAAAGGAAAAATTCGAAGTCAAAATTGAAGTCAAAATAGGGGTGATCCAAAAGTAATGATAATCAATAATAAACACAATGAATAAAATAAAAAAATAAATTTATTTCTCAACATAGTCTCCTAGCAAGTCTATACATTTAGTCCATCTCTTTTCTAAACCCAAAATTCCCTTAGAAAAAAAATCTTTATCTTGACTCTCAAAAAAGTCCTCAACCGCGGCCATCACGTCGCTATCATCGTCAAATTTCTTGCCTCGGAGGTGTTCCTTGAGTCGTGGAAAGAGATAGAAGTCACTAGGGGCTAGATCTGGTGAATAGGGGGGGTGTTCCACCAGCTCGAAGCCCGCTTCCTGAATGGCAGCCATGTCAATTGCAGCTTTGTGAACCGGTGCGTTGTCTTGATGGAACAGCACTCCAGCCCGCAGTTTGCCTCGCCTTTTCTCCTTAATAGCCTCCCGCGATCTTCTTATTTGTTCTGCATAGTAGCCTGTAATAGTGGCCCCCTTTTCCAAGTAGTCCACCATGATTATTCCTTTAGCGTCCCAAAAAACAGACGCCATAACCTTCCCTGCTGAGCTTGACACTTTGAATTTCTTCGGCGTCGGTTCATCGGATCGTTTCCATGTCATCGATTGTTGTTTTGTTTCAGGATCAAAATGGTGGCTCCAGGTCTCGTCCATGGTCACAAAACGTGACAAAAAATTATCTTTGTCTGCCTGAAATTTTTCGAGATTTGCTCTTGACATGTCGACTCGTTTCTTCTTTTGCTCGTCGTTTAACATTTTCGGTACCCAACGCGCGGAGACCTTTCTCATATGCAATTCGTTCGCAAGGATTCTTTGAATGCTGCCATATGAGATCCCTGTGACCTCAGCTACGTGCCTGATAGTCACTCTTCGATCTTCCAATACAACATCTTCAACTTTTTTCACATTTTCTTCAGTGAGGGACGTCGATGGGTGTCCTTCGCGGTGTTCGTCTTCTGTCGATGTTCTTCCCAGCTTAAACTCCTTAGCCCAGCGTGCAACTGTGGAATATGGAGGAGAAGAGTCCCTTAATGTTTCCACCAAGTCGCTGTGTATGTCTTTGGTACACATTTTTTTCAAGCAGAGGTATTTAATGACAGCTCTGATTTCGTGTTTTTCCATTTTTATGTTCACTCCTTGACAGCCCGTATTCAAATGAATATAGCTCCCGGGAATCGTGGCCTATTTATATGATTTTTTTTTCCTGAACTAGTGGGTAACTGAGCAAGTGACTGATATTTTTTTGTATTTTTGTGTGCACTAGAAATAACTGATTATCACTACTTTTGGATCACCTCTAGTACGTCAAAAAACAAAAATGTTAAACTAGCTTTCTATAAAAAAAATGCTGTTCTGGTACTGTGATTATTATTTCTTAATTGTAAATTATTGTAAATTATGACCAATAGCAAGAAACGTAGGGTCAAGGTAGATGGACAAGAGATACACTATGTCGATGAATATATTTATCTGGGTCAGATAGTCTCTTTCAAGAACAGAGAAGATCGAGAAGTAGACCGTCGGGTCGATAACGATTGGAAGAGCTACTGGTCCATGAAAGAGCTAATGAAGGGCAACCTTCCATTGTCACTAAAGCGAAAACTCATCGACATGTGTATCTAACCTATCCTAACCTACGGTGCTCAGACTTGGTCATTGACGGACTCACAAAAGTTCAAACTCGGGGTATGCCAACGAGCGATGGAGCGTAGAATTTTAGGTGTTAAGCTAACCGATAGAATCCGCAACACTACTCTACGCTCTATGACCGGAATCGTCGATGTGGGGTACAAGGCTGCAAGACTCAAATGGGACTGGGCGGGTCATGTCACTCGAATGCACCCTGAAAGGTGGACTAAGCTCTCCACCGACTGGCAACCTACAGGACGACGGCAACGAGGCAGACCGCGAAAACGTTGGCGCGACGATCTGGATGGGTTCCACTCTGACTGGCAGGAGATTTCTGGAGAACGCAAGGAATGGAAGGAATGGAAGGAATGGACCTTAGCCCAGCAGTGGGACAGTATAGGTGATAAAAAAAAATTGTAAATTTTCTTTCTGTAGTTCTATTATTTGACTTCTTAATCTTTCTAGTTCTTCATTTAAAGTCTAAGCATTCGTCAGTTTCCAGTTGCGATGTTTTTTGTAGATGTTCAAATAACGCTGCATTATTTTCATGCATACGTATCACACTTAAAGCTTCCTCATATTCGTTTATGTCATCCAATTGTTGTTCACTTAATATTTTTATGTATGTTTGTCCGAGGATAACTTTCGAAGCGTTGATCCGATCATCGTGAAATTTGATACATAGGTAAGTAGTGATGGCACAATTTTGGGGTGACTAATTGAGTTAAAGATGTTGGGGGTTGTTGAGATATTAGGGTCCAAGAAAGTAAAAAAAAAAATTAAAATGAGACTCAATAAATGAGTCAAATGGGACGTCAATTGAAAGGTCTTCATTTGTACATTTAGACTCCGTTTTTTTTAGTAAAGTCTTTATAGTTTTTGAGTTAGCCATAATAAAAACTGAACTTTGACAAAATTCATAGGGTATACCAGTGACCCCACACTGCTGTAATTTGGTATGCCTGTAGCTTAACTGACACAAATCTAGAAAGTCTGAAATCCAGGATAACTGCAATTTGTACCCCAGAAAAAATTAACCAATTAACATGAGCTCCCGTTACCTGTAATTTGAATGAAACTATAGGTCAAGTAAGGTGGTTCGATATTTTGTGGCATTATATAAATTTATAGTCAAAGATTATGAATAATATATTTTTATTTTTATGGGAGACTCGCGAGATCTCAGTTCGCGGCGAACCACTAGTTAATTTGAGCCTGATATTTTTTGATTAAATTTTACAGGAGATATTTGATGTAGATCTTCAAGTAAAATATTGTATTGTAAAACACACTAAGTGGTACTAAGTGGACTGTAGGTCAAGTTATGTAGTTATTTATTTCGTGGCACTATTTTTATAGTCAAAGATTACAAGTAAAATTTTTTGACGTGACAGCGTCTAATAAATCGATGAACGCCTGCTGCATGCACGAAAAAGGATGACTCATTGTCCTGTTACGCTCATTGTCCCGTTACGCTCATTGTACGCTTGCGCCGCATCTACCTCTCTTCCACTCGATTGGCCTATGCGTCCGAGGAGAAGAAAGACAGCGGCAGCTCATAACTTACATCTACACGTGAACTGGTTCATCGACTATAAAGTGAAGTGAAAAGTTAATGTGGTTTTCAATGCTTATTACAACAACAATTTTGGCAATTAAGGTTAACTATTCTTGCATTTTAAAAATCTGATTACTAGTATAATTTCAAGTATTTATTCTTTTATTATTAAAAAAAGTAGCATCAAGGCAAGGGCGGAACATAAGAGCCGTAGTAGATGGTTCTTGCTCGGACTCAATGCCTATCAACTCTGGTGTACCTCAAGGGTAAGTGCTATCGCCCACACTGTTTATTCTTCACATCAATGATATGCTGCATATAAGCGACCTTCATTGTTATGCGGATGACAGTACGGGTGATACTCTCTACGCTGGCCGCCCTAATGTCTCTCGATCTGAAGTGGAAGAACACAGAGAAAGGCTTGTGTCTGAGGTTGAAGGCTCTTTGGAGCGCGTGTCAGATTGGGGTAACCTTAATCTGGTCACCTTTAACCCAACCAAGATGCAAGTCTGTGCGTTCACCACTAAGAAGGCTCCTTTCACACTAGCTCCACTGATCCAGGGCATTCCTCTACCTGTCTCGGCGAGTATAGGGATTCTGGGATTCGAAATTTCTGATGAGGTCCAGTATGGAAGTCACTTAGAAGCAAAAGCTGTGCTCACCTCCAAAAAACTTGGAGTCCTTAACCGTGCTAAACAGTATTTTACGGCACAATAACAGCTATTGCTGTACAAAGCGCAAGTTCAGCCGCACGTAGAATACTGTTCCCATCTTTGGCATGGAGCCCAATTACCAAGAGCAAAGTACCAATTGCTTCGTTTTGCCTCCCTTCAGAGAAGAGCCATTAGCATCATCGGCGATCCCAAACTCGCCAACCGGCTAGAACCACTGAGTCAACGCCGTGACATCGGCTCGCTCAGTGTTTTCTACCGCCTGTATAATGGAGAATGTTCTGAGGAGCTATTCGATTTGATCCCGTCGTCGAGATTGTACCACCGCACTTCTTGGCAGAGTAATAAAGCTCATCCATATATTATCGACAATTGGGTATCGCGCACCACACGCTTCACGCGATCTTTTCTACCCCATACTTGCAAGGTGTGGAATGAGCTACCATCTGAGGTTTTCCCGTTAGGCTACGACATGGCACGCTTCAAGAGAAATGTTAAAAGGTTTCTACAGGGTAGGGAACGCATCAACAGTACCCCGGGTGTTGCCGGTGTCAATAGGCGACGGTTACCGCTTACCATAAGGTGGGCCGTAAGCCTGTTTCCCCACAAATAACATAAAAAATATATATATTTCACAATTAAGTAGGTATCTTAACTATAAGTTATAGTATAATAAACTTTAAGCGGTTTTCCCTCATTTAACATAAAAAATTAAATCTCGATCAAATAATTTAACCCAAAAATCGAGAAATAAATCAAACAAACAACTAAAATAACATTTACTCATTAAAATAAAAATACTCAAGTTGGCCAATATGAATAAGCAAAGTGACGAGTTGTTAACTCTACAAAGTCTCGATACAAAGTTAGCTAAGTTTTTTGTTTTTTTTTTCGAATGCACTAAACTCGCTGTTGGCCTCCGAGGCCGTTACAGCTTAACCGAACTTTTGGCGAGCGCCCAGTAAGTTGTTTGAAGATGCAACTAGCGCAAGGACACCAATTAGGTACGAGCCTCGGCTTGGGCAGTTGCCAGGGTGGGGATAGGAGAGAAACGCCCGGGTACATGTCTGTACCTCGTATAGGCGGCGACTGAAGGGACTCGTCGACCTCGCCGGCGAGTATCAGCCCAAGTCAAGCGATGGCTGCCTTTTTATAGTCGATTGGTGTGCAGCAGTTGGTTACAGTCAGGCGCTGTACAGGTTTCAGGTGTTTTTACAGTCGAGCGCTGTGTCTTGCCAATAATATTTTCCGAACTCTTTTTATATACGGAAATGTAGTTTATATATTATTTGACATTTTGTCATGATATTCAGTTCAGGCGCAGTAAGTTACTTAAAACAAAAGATAATTTATTAGGTAACTAGTTGAATACCCTCGACTTCATCCGCCAATTTTGTGGACCTCGACAAAATCGCCAGGTATTTTATACTTAGGTACAAGTTATAACAATGTAATGTTATGAAGTGTGCTTAAAAGTTTATTTGTATAATACTGATATCAATCAGTAGATTAACCAAATTATCGTATGTTTACCGGGTCAGCTGCGATCATAGCCTAGTATAAATAAGCGAGGCGGGGGAGGAGGCTTTCCAAGTAACAAATGACTGTTTCTTTAAAATATGTATTTAAATATATAAAAAGTATGATTAAAATTTCATCAAAATGGATTAAGCCGTTTAGGAGTAGAAGAATTACGAACACACACACACACACACACACACACACACACACACACCGGGTACTACTGTTCTGATTTGAAGCTACGGGCTGCCCCAGTGGTGCACTTTGATGAGACAGTCGTTTGTTACCTGGAAAGTTTCCAATTGGAAAGTTGAGCCTATAAAATACCTTGGTAGATATATGACTTGATATGGGTAGTAACTAGTATAGGAAGCCAAATCAAACATGTGCCTAAAACATAAAATCTACTTACCTACTTGATTCATAAATCCTTTAAATCACTTGAACGCGAAGCACACACAACAAAACACAAACACAAATCTTCACTGACCACCGCGCTGAAAGAACGAACTAGCTAGACCAGCAAGCCCTTCCGCGCGTGGCGGCCGGCGCACTCGTACCGGTTATGGAAGATAATTTAAATGGCAACTGATTCCTCTAATAGGGCGTGAGGAACATTCCTGCCAACTTCACGTAGTAGGTTCACGGTACGGTTAAATGGAAAAGCAATTAAAATGGGTTTAAAGTTATACGCGACGCGAGTTTATCTTATACCTGCATCCATGAGTTAAATTTTATTACTACTATCAAGCAAATAAATACAATATATTAATATATACATATATATATATATAATATCATAATGAGCTATAAATTTAGTAATCAAATAACTTTCATATCAAATATTATATATATTATAGCGTTTTCATTTTGTAGTGATAAAAGGGAAGTTAAGTTAGATCGAAGAGGAGCTTTACAGTAAACTAAAATATCATATAGGGAAGGTTAGGAGTATCTGGGGCAGTTGTACAGAATGTGATTAATAGACCCTTCATCAAGACCACATTCACAAAGTGATGAGTCTCTCACTCTTATTTTTCGGAGATGAACCGATGAGGAGCAATGTCCAATTCGCATCCTACAAATTGTGGAAGTAATTTGCTTAGTAGCTTTAACTTTTGCAAACCAAGGTCTGAAAGAAATGAACTGTTGAATCTGATATAGATGTTTACCTTTTGTGCGCCCTGTACTCACCCAGTGAGAGTTATAGAAATAATGTCATGGGGGTATGTGGTAAAATTACGTTTGCTACCATGAACAATTGCAAATTTAGCTAAACTATCCACCCGCTCATTATCCACAATACATCTGTGGCCAGGTATCCATGCCAATGTGACACTCATATTATAATCATGGCAAAGTATAAGGAAATGTTTGATAGTCAAAGAAATAGGACAGGAGGAGGCTGATTTGCCAAAAGGGTTTGCTATTAATAGCTGCAGACTGCTTTTGGAATCTGAAAAAAATACAGAATCAGGGATATAATTGGTTCTGATAAATTGAATGCATTCTAAGATAGTTAGGCTTTCGCCAGAACAGTTTGAACAACAATGTGGATATTTAAATAGTTGAGATATATTAAAGTTGGAATGTAAAAAAGCGGCTCCCGAGGACCCAAGAAAGTCGGTCTTGGATGCATCAGTGAACAATAAATCAGAGTTACCCCAGAGGTCTGCTATTACTTTACTAAATTCGAAATTTGGGTTAGGAGTTTTCTTGTTAATACCTAGTGATAGCCTAACATCAGGTTGGAAAATTTTGGATCTGAAATCATACAAAAAAAGAGGGTGAACTAAAAATCTATTCACTTTAAATCTGACCCTATAAAGCTTTCTGTAGCTCTTGACTAAGGGGGGTAAAAGCTTATGTCTCCAGAATGGCTTAGATTGGGTGTAAACATCTAACAATTTAAGTTTAGCAATTAAAGGGTGATTTGCAAAAACGCTAATTTTAAAAATAAACCTATCTGAAAGGTACTGTCGCCTAAGATTCAGAGCGGGATCTGAGCATTCGGCTTGAAGAGCATTTATAGGTGTGGATTTCATAGCCCCAATGATTATTCTGAGCGCTTTAGAGTGACATACATCAAGTTTTTTAATAGAAGCTTTATTTCCAGGGATTAACAGATAAGAACCATAATCTAAGTGGCTCCTTACTATGGCATTATATAAAATTCTAAGTGATAATGGGTGGGCACCCCACCAAACTCCGGCCAGACATCTCATAATGTTGATACCACGTTAATTTTTACCCAACATACATATGATTAACATCAGCCAAATCATTCAATTTAGAGTCAAAAAATTTGCCAAGGAATTTAACTTTATTAACTACTGGTATAATTGAGCCATTGGAGGAAATATTAATATTGGGAGTTTTTCTTTTCCAAGAAAAAATACAGATACTGCTTTTAGATGCTGAAAGGGAAAGAGAATTAGTGTATAACCAGGTGGACAGAATGGCAATGCCTTCTTCCACCCTACCCGCTGCTTCCGTAATAGAAGAATCAGCTGTGTAGACAAGTAAGTCATCTGCATATTGAAGAATTCTGGACACTGATGTCAAAGACCGCTCTATATCTATAGTATATACACCGTACAATAGTGGACTTAGGACTGATCCCTGAGGGAGACCCTTCCAGATGACTCTATCAGTCTCGTTTACTCCATTAAATCTTAGTGAGATTAGTCTGCCAGATAATAAATTAAATATGAAAGAGGTTATCTTATTAGGAATTCTTAGTTCATGCAGTTTATGCCTAAGAATACTAAGATCAACATTATCATATGCTGCAGATATATCAAGAAAGCCAGCAACAACCGACTCGTTTCTAGTCAATGCTAGATGAATATCTGTGGTGAATATGGCATGACTATCAGCGATACTTTTACCCTTTCTAAATCTATATTGAGAAGTTGATAGGAGGGAGTGGTGCTCCAAGAACCACTCTAGGTGATTTTTAACTAAATGTTCGGTAATTTTGGGGATTTTTGATGATAAAGCAATGGGGTGGTAAGATAAAGAATCTGTAGGGTCTTTGCCAGGCTTACAAATGGGAATAATTATTTGATGTTTCCAATATTGAGGAATAAGACCAGAACTAATAACTGTATTGATAATGATTAAGAAGTATTTGAGGGATAATTCATTTAAATTAGATAAAAAGGAGTATGGGATTCCATCTGGGCCTGGGGCTGAATCTTTAACCTTATTCAGAACCAATTTTAATCCATGGAAAGAGAAGGGGGAATCAAGCAAAAAGTTACAATTAGAAGAGTGAGCAGAAACATCATTCGATAAATAGTAAGGGTTGGGTACCTGTAAATAATTAGGAGCAAATGGGGGGACTAACATACTCATAAAGTCATTTGTCCAAGATGTAGAGTACGATGTGTGATAGTTTTGTCTGCGAGAACTTTTAAAACGTCTTATTTTATCCCAGACAATAGTCGGGGAAGTTTGAGGGGAGACAGAAGAACAGAAGTTACGCCAGCCCTGAAACTTCCTTTTCTTCAAAAGCCTTTTAGTAGCAGCACTTAATTTTTTAAAAACTAGGACATTCTCTAGGGTTACTTTTGTGTCACAGTTAATTTCAGCAGCCTTTCGACGTTTAATTGCTTTAGTACAGTCAGAATTCCACCAGGGAGGAGATGGAATTTTGCCAGCAAAGCTGTTCTTTTTCTTAAAAACAGCATCTGCTGCATCAATAACAGATTTTTTTTTAAATGCAACATTCAATAATATTGGAAGGGTCAGGACTAGGCAGGGCCTCTATTTTCTCATCTAAAAGTCTGGAGTAAGATTCCCATTTATTTTTACTAATTATGTATGGAAGTAGAGGAGGAAGGTTATGAACAGAAAAATTTTGATAAGGGAAAGAGATGATAATAGGATAATGGTCTGAACCATGAGTAGTAGGATGCCTGGACCAAGAAAGAAGACTAGCTAAAGAAGAAGAACAACCAGACAGATCTACAAAACTTAAATTAGCACCTGGCGGGGTTCTACGCGTAGGAGACCCATCATTCAAAATACATAAATCAAAATTATCCAAAATATCTAAAAATTTACAGCTAAAAGGGTGACTATTAGGCGCTCCCCATAATTGATGATGACAGTTAAAATCTCCTAATAGAACCAAGGGAGGAGGAACTGTTGAAAGGTAAGATTGCAAAATAGGGATAACCGCAATATTTCTTTTTGGAATATAAACAGAGACATATGAAATGTTATTAAACCTAAGGACCACAACATTTAAAAAATTACTAGAATTATTAATGGGAAGTTGGGTAAAAGATAAATTATTTCTAATAAAAAGGGCGGCACCGCCCTAACCATCCCCTCTGTCATCCCGGAGAACGGTGTATCCAGGGGCTCTAAAAATAGAACCAGGATCCAGCCATGTCTCCGAGATGGCAGAGATGAATGGCTTATGATGATTAAGTAAGTAGTGTGGTTCAGAACAAATCTGAACTACAGTTCAGATTTGTTCTGAACCACACTTCTACAATTCCATTGGAGGACTACATCCATGTTTGATCACATTTAAAAGTGTGATTGATATAGTGTTAATCATGTGTATTGCAACGTTGTTCGGTAGATCAGAATGAAGGATTATATTAGTCAAAGAAGAGAGTAATTTATTAATTGTTTCAGGAGTCAAGATTTCTTTTTCGTTTGAGCTTGTATTATTTAAATTATTATTGATGGTACAACCGTTTGATGGTGCAGGAATATCATAAGAATGTATTAATTCTACATGGGATTTTTGGTCAAAGCCAGGAACTATAGCTGGGCGAGGATGCGGACGGCGAGTTTAGGTTTTTCGGTACGAGTGAGTAACATCAGAGGGTTGGGAAGACGGTATCATATTAGAAGATGGAGATATACGCTGAGAGGACTCAGGCTGACTTGATGCAACTTCTGCAAAGGACTTCTTAGATTGCGGGATTACTTTAATTTCCTCTTGGTATGAAACATTGTGATTTGCCATATGGTGTTTTATATTAACTTGCCTGGTATATTCAGGACATATCTTGCTAGTGGCAAAGTGATGTGCCGAGCAGTACATACAAATTGCCTCAGTTCTAGGTAATCACTGTCTAGGTAATTACGTATTTACCCTATTTCCAAATTTTGTTCCCCACCTTTAACACGAGGATACAAAACATTGTTTGTATCCCAAACTTACAGACACAATATCAAAATTTGTATAAAAATCGATCTCACTTCGTTAGCTAAACAATCACTATTTTTTTTATAATGTTTTTTTGACAAGGCAATTGACATTGACAATTCATTTTCCTTTGCTAATAAGAGCATGACAGAGCAACGCCATCTGTTAGCAGTTATGAGAAAAGTTGTATGTATTCGCTACAAACGTACAACTCCATATACAAACATATAGTACTCCATGTTTCCCGAACTTAATAAATCGATTGCCTCCTCATTCACCAAAATCGGAATGGGAACATAGGTAAATACCTACATACGAACATTATATTGCCATAAACATAACCCTTCCTTTCGGCTTTGCCTTAGTCGGGTAAATAGGTCATGACACCTCATATTCCGCACATGCGAGGAGTGTATTGGGATATGCATGCGCAATATTGAACCCTTTATACAGTGTCCATTCATAGAGAATCTAATGTATTCAACGTTATTTTTCTAGGCATCCTCTTCATCTTCATCTTTAAAATTCTCAACATACTGCAACATGAACGCGAGTTTACAAGCTCCTGTAATACAATTGTGTAGCTAGCACAACTTCATAAACAAACTGGTCCCAGATATATGTAGATATCTTCAATGATAATATTAGAATATTTAAACGCAAAGTTCTGGAATATTTCCAGCATGAACCTAACACAGATGCTATTTAGATGACCTTGATGTTGTTTGATACCTACTTAACTAGTTATAAGTTTAGTTTACTTAATTGAGAAGTGCATATAATTATATTTGGAGTCAATGTTGTGTTTGCCTGTAATCGGCAAAAATATTAGAACAATATAAACCCAATATTGTAATAATCTACTAATGAATTGGTACTTGAGCTGTTGACGTTCCTATTTAAGCATAAAAATGCTCAAGATCATTCAGCGTGTCATGATACTCGTAGATAGTTCAATAATTTTTTATCTTGTGTGTGTAAAATTCCTCAGCAGTTGAAAAGGCAGTAACTCTTTTTCTGAGATACAGGTAACAGAAATGACTATATCTGAGGATAAATTGGACAAGCTTGTATCGGGCCACACACAGCAAAAACTACCACATCCAACACGGCTGTATCTTATTCATGATTTATATTTTACAATGTTCACAAGATTATAATGTTTATCCTAGTTTAGTAAAAAAACGAGGTAGATATATTTAGCCACTTTTAAAATTTATAGTATTATGACATTATCTGGCAATAAGTTTGCATTAGGTATAATAATATACTTTGCAACATTCCTGCAGTACAGGGTACACAAAGTACCTTTTAATGTTCATATTCATTTATTCTGCTTACATGTACCTATATATACATTTTTATGCTTAGATGGTAGGTAGCTTAGAAGTATGTACATATGTATACCCTGTAAGGGCACTGCAAGATGGATTTGCGCCTTTTCAAAAGTACGGCAATTAAACCTAGAATTAAACATGTCAAATCAATTAAATTAAAATAGTAAGCGGCATATGTCAAATAATACAGTAGAAGAACAAAGGTATGTCAAGCTATCGGGTAATAATAATAATGTCAAGTGAAAATAATTATGATCATAATGTCAAGTGGAAAATAATAATAATCATAATGTCAAGTAATTTCAAGGTATAAAACTATATCTACGCATGCTTACATACTTCCTACCTGTTAATGTTCGCTAGAGTCGTCACTTTATTTGTTAATTAGGTTGTCCGATAGGTATTTGTCAACTGAATAGTATGATTTTTATATTAATAATGATTTAAAATTCCTATGAAATATTTTATGTGCTTCCTCGTTTTTAAAATAGTCAGGCATTTTATTATATATTTTAATCATTCGGAATTTAGGGCTTCTGCCTACCGATTGTAGTGTAGTGATGGGAAGGTTAAGTTTATTTTTGTTCCGTCTGTTGTACTTTTCATGTACGTCCGCATTAGATTTAAAAAGATCTCGGTATTTTCTGACAAATAACGAAGCCTGAAGAATGTAGATAGATGGCAATGTCAATATTTTATTTTTTGTGAAGTACGGTTTACAGCTTTCGCAGGCTTTTATATTAACTAGGATTCTGATACACTTTTTCTGCATAATAAACAATTGGTCAAATTCCACGCTATCTCCCCATAAAATGATTGCGTAATTGAGCCATCCATAGGCATATGCATAATAAGCGGACAGGGCTATCTCGTAATTAGTGTTTGATTTTAATAGACTGAGTGCGTAAACAAACTTAGCAAGCTTGGTTTTGATTTGTTGAACAACATACCTACATCATACATCTAGAACACACATTTTATGTAAGCTATTGTATGCTGCATTGAAATAAATAGTTATCTAAGTATCATATAGACATGGCAAAGCTATTATAAACCTATCTTTTGTAGCAAAAAGGTGGATTTGACTTTCACCGAATTTCCTCCCAAAAATTAGTCCATAACCGAAGTGAGGAAAAATAAAACATGCCCCTAATGACTTCTATATGATATTTCTATACTTATATATATTAGGTTGGGGAAAAAGCTTCTTCGCATTTTTTAAGAAAATTCAAAACATTTTTTAATATAGTTTATTTACATTTAACTAAAGTATGTAGGTACCTACCATTTTGTTCGATAACTTTTTGCCATCTTGTAGGTAGGGACATGATCCCATTGCTATAGAAATGTTGGGGCTTCTGATTAAAATACCGCGACAAGTGGTTTTGGCAGTCCTCTCGTGATCTTAACCTGACACTGCCTAAAGAATTTTGAAGAGACCGAAACAGATGGAAATCTGAAGGTGCAAGGTCAGGACTATACGGCCTATGCATTAATACCTCCCAGCCAAACTCTCTTAATTTTTGCTGAGTGGCTAAAGATGTGTGAGGTCTAGCGTTATCATGATGAAAAACCACACCCCTTCTGTTGATTAATTCCAGCCGCTTTCTCTTCACTTCTTGCTTTAATCTCATCAGTTGTTCGCCGTAGAGTTCAGAATCGATGGTCCTGCCTGGTGGTAACAGCTCATAATGAATAATGCCCTTCCAATCCCACCACACACACAGCATCACCTTGTTGCGAGTTAACCCGGGTTTCGCCACAGTCTGTGAAGCCTGACCGGCCTTTGACCACGACCTTTTTCGCACGTTCTTGTCGTACGTGATCCACTTTTCATCACCAGTTATCAGCTTCTTCAAAAATGGTTCGGTTTCATTACGTCGTAATAAAGAATCACAAATGAGTACACGGTTTATTAGGTTTCTTTCAGTGAGCTCGTGGGGTTTACCCAAATATCGAGTTTTTTGTGGACCCAGTTTTCTTCAAATGCGCCAAAACTGTTTTGTGGTCAATTCCCAGTTCTGTAGCTACGTCGTAATGTGATATGCCGATCTTGCTCCACTTTTTCAAAAATGGCATCAATTTTATCCGTAATAGGGCGTCCAGAGCGACGTGCATCTTTGACATCAAAATTTTCGGGTTGAAAACGCTTAAACCAAATTTGTGCCACTATCACAGACACTGCACTAGATCCATAAACATAGCAAATTTTTTTCGCGGCATGCGTTGCATTTTTACCTGTTTTGTAGTAAAATTTTAAAATGTATCGAATTTCTTCATTAGATTCACTCATCTTTACAGTACAAAAAACAAATAAAAATATCTTCATCTTCAATCTTCTTTAAAATTTAAACTTTGAAGATACCAAAACCAGCCAGATACAAATAGTATAGCCAAAGAGATTTTATAACAAGTTCATCTAATCTTCTAATATATAAAATTTCCATGTCACAATGTTAGTTACCGTACTCCTCCGAAACGGCTCGACCGATTTTCATGAAATTTTGTATGCATATCGGGTAGGTCAGAAAATCAGTCAACATCTATTTTTTATACCCCTAAATGCTAAGAGTGGTCCACCCCTTCATTTATTTTTTATTATTTAGACAACATTTTTTGGTTTTATTTTTTTATGATACAGCATTCAAAAATATATACAACCCTAAATTTTCACCCTTCTACCACCAACCCCTATCTCAGCTTAGCAACACAAAATTTATTGATTCTAAGGCGGTACGAAGTTCGCGGAGTCAGCTAGTAATATATATAATACAATAGCATCATCAGCAAAACGAATCTATCTCAGGCTGAATTTGAACTTATCATGACGCACCTCATCCCTCCGCAGGAGGGAACTTGATCGCTACGCCGCCCATGAACGTGACCGTGCTGGAGGGCCAGCGCGCCGAGCTCGAGTGCCTGCCCAAGAGCCCCGAGAGCGTCGTGGAGTGGCTGCGCGACGGTGTGCCGCTCGCCGCCTCGCCCGAGCTGGCAGCACGCTGCGACCGTGCTGACAATGGCAGCCTAGTCATACGCAGCGCCGCCTCCGGCGACCCCGGGGAGTACGAGTGCCGCGTGCGTGACCCCGCCGGCCTCACGCAGAGCGCCAGCGCCTTCCTTGACGTGCAGTGTGAGTCTCCCTCGGCTCCGAGTCCGCGCGTACCAACCCGAAGCCCGCTCATGCGCCCGTCTTCGCTTTCAGATGCGGCTAAGGTAGTGTACGCGCCGAAGGAGCGCCACCTCCCGCTCGGCAAGCCGGCGAGCCTCGACTGCCACTTCAGCGCCAACCCGCCTCTCACGAATCTGCGCTGGGAGAAGGACGGCTTTCTCTTCGACCCCTACAACGTGCCCGGAGTCTTCTACAGCCGCAACGGCAGTCTGCTGTTCAACCAAGTGCGTGCACGTAGTTGCCGCGCCGGTTCCCGCGACCCCCGCGCCAGGCGTCGACTAACGGTCTCTCCCGCCCGCAGGTGGACGAGTCGCACGAGGGCCAGTACTCGTGCACGCCGTACAACGCGCTCGGCACGGCGGGGGGATCCCCGCGTGTGCGTGTCCGCGTGTTGCGTCCCCCCGCGCTTGCCACGCGCCCCCTGCCACTGTACGTGGCGCGCCTCGGGGCCACGCTCACGCTGCCGTGCGCGCTTCAGGCCTCCTCGGCGCAGGAGGGCGACGTTGCGCCCGCGCCTCTCTGGACCAGGGTGAGTATTCGGAGGCCGCAACGATTCGCTCGCCGCGCCACCCTGACCCTGTCTCTCCCCGCAGAAAGACGGCGGCGAGCTGCCGGCCGGGCGACATTCGATCGACTCGGGCAGCCTGACGATCGTGGACGTCGCATCCTCGGACCGTGGTGTATATTCGTGCAGCGCCGCAAACGATGCGGCATCCGTCTCCGCCGACACCGAGCTGCTCGTCGAGAACGTGCCGCCGCGCGCGCCGCGCACTCTGCACGCCGCGCCCGCGCGCACCGCCGTGCACGTTTCATGGCAGCCGGGTGAGCCATCCCGTCCCTCCCCGTCCTACCTCGCCAGCCCGACGGACCCGAACAGCGTCTCATCCGTTGCAGGTGAAAGCGGCCTGGAGATGGACTACATCGTGTGGTACCGCGAACGCTCGGCGAGCGAGTGGCGCACCATGAAGATCTTGTCGCGCGGCATCACGGAAGCCACCGTGGGCGGCCTGCGCCCCGCCACGGAGTACGAGCTACGTGTGCTGTCGCAGGACGCGATCGGCGACGGCCTCTTCAGCAAGCCCATTTTCGTGCGCACTCACGGTAAGCTAGCGGATGGAGGCGGCGGCGGTGAGGCGAGGCGACACACAATCTGAAACCATTTGTTATGGTGCCAGGTCCCGAGGCGGAGCCGCCGGCAGTGGTGTTCCCGGAGACGACGACGGATCCGGGCGCGGCCACGGTCGAGGAGGGGGCGGGCGCGCCTCCCGTTGCGGATGCGGTGGACGCGGCGCCGGAGCCGGAGGAGCTGGAGGTGTCGGTGCGGCTGCTGGAGGAGGGCGCGCTGGTGCGGTGGGGCCGCGCGCAAGGTGACGTCGCGCGCTGCGCCGTACACTGGTACGAGGGAGACCGCCTGATGGACGTCTCGCACACCTACCAGGACTACCTACTGGGTGAGTGGCTCTCGTCGATATCGGACTCCCTCACCGCACTCGGCACTCAATAGGTGTTCTCTTGCAGTGGGCGCGGTGACGGAAGGCGCACGGTACTGGGCGCGCGTGGCGTGCGCACGCGGTGCGGGCGCAGCAGCGCTGCACGTGCCGGAGTACGCGCGGCTGCGGGCGGTGGCGGCGGGCTGCGCGGGCGCGGCGCTACTGCTGGCTGCGCTGGCGGGCGCGCTGTACGCGGCGCGGCGCCGGTTGATGCCTCGGGGTGCGGGCGCTGGCAAGCGCGATCGCTGATCGCTCAACGTCGCCGTCAGGCGCGGGATGAACTGGAGTGTTTATTTATTGCTTAGGTTTACGAGCGGAGGACGACGACGCCCCGCGGAAGGGCGCGTCGGCCCTTGAGATGTGAATTTTGTTGAGTTATTATATTTTTCTATAAACGCTATTGTTTCATTCGACCTCGGCTGAAATAAAGATAAAAATAAAAGGGCATTTATTAGCACACACACACCTATTATGCCAACAGAAGTTGGTAGGTACAAGTACACACGGCCACACATCAAGCTATAATTTTCCAGTCTATGCTGACCTCTCATTGTACGGAAAACCTACACAACGCGAGGTCAGCTTATACTGGAAATATATAGCTTGATGTGTAGCCGTGTGTACTAAATAAATAAAGCTAGGTAGCTAGCCTAATTCCAAGAAATATTCGTACATTATCGTAGGTAGCACTAAGGTCGGTGGTGGTAAATAGGTCAAGGGCACAGCTACGCTGGTTTTCAGCCTCGCCTTGGCAGGAACATCTGCTGCTGCAGAATGGAATAGAAGTGAAAGACCAAGTTTCTGTGCCATATGATAAATCACTAGTAGTTCACACTGATCAAAGACTTGTCTTCAGTCACGGAGGTATTTTGCATCCATGTAGTGCCCAGCCCGGTATCAGTTGGATACTCTAATCTCGAACTTGTTGACAAGTACGTACTTTGGACAAACAGCCCAGTTAGGACCAACTTCAATAAAGAGTTCAGGCCACGAATCCAACTCGGCTGGAAAGCGTCCGGGGAACGGATTAGTCCCATCTGGCCCGGTACAGCGGTAGCCCGGCTCCGGTACCGGGCCAGATTTGAAAAATCGTGCCAACAGGCCCGGTGAGAAGCTCACCGAGCCAGTTGGCACTCTTTTAGTGTCATCGGGTCCGCTGATATTCATAATAGGCAATAATACTACTATCCTACAAATATTATAAACGCGCAAGTTTGTATGTATGGATGTATAGATGTTCCTCTTTCACGCAAAAACTACCGAATGGATTTTAATGAAAGTTTACAATAATATAGCCTAGACGTACATTAGTGCTGAAGAATCTTAACGGAATTTCATTTCCTTGGCTCCGTAGAATAGAAAACAGACCTTTTTCTCGCATCTGTTTCTAATTAAGCTCAGCGCTTTAGCCTTCAAAGATCCTATCAACATCAGATCAACTTAGATTATTTACTTCCTTGAATCCGAGCACATTTCATTGTCAAACTTCACAAGTTCCATCTTATAATTTCAACATTGTATTCAATCCTACAAAGTGTATTTTTGAAACCACCGTCCTTAAAAGCACAATTGCCCTCTCATTTAAGTTTAGTTTATTACCTGAATTTTGTTCTACATACTGATATATTTTTATACCGTATGCTACATTAAAATATTTCCTTTTCCAACGTAGAATAACAACAGATACTCGTATCAAACTTAGGAATCCAATCTTCCTACCCACATTTTTTCCTTTACTAGATAACTCAATCTAAGAAATATTATACCGTCAATAGGTTACACATTCCTGTGTCTTTGTTATAACATAAGCTATGTTTTCCAATGAACCCACCGTTCTTTATGACCATAGAAATAGAAATAGAATATAGAAGTAGTTAAACAAATCGCTGCCAATACAAACAGCAAACGTGAAAGGTTATTTTGTATTTAGTGTAATATAATCCTGAGCCAATCATTTCTTAAAATGCAATACTGATGCCAATCTGTCCGTACATCTTTAGGATAAATAGAACGTAATCGAAAGTATTTCCTAACGCCTCCCATCCCATCATATGATCCAAATTAATTTGATTATTAGACTATTATAGAATCCACCGTCCCTGATGCGTTTCTTACCTTACCGGTTAACACGGTTCCTATCTACAACATTGTTAAACTAAAAGAAAATGCCACGGTAAAACGTCAATCCCCAACGTTAACTATATTATTAAATAAGCACCCCGCAATTCAAAACAATTATTCCCAATCCAATATATGGAATCCAAATTCCACTTTCTGTATTTCAGGAACAATCACTTTAACCGTCACTAATTTTTCCTACCCTCAAAATAAAATAAATCTCGGCTTCTAAGATTTTCCGTCCAAAATTCACCCCATTTAACCTTCAATGTAAATAACACGGATATCCAACAATTACATTTCAATTAACACAAATAATTTACTCTGTTTGGATCCACTTCAATACATTCCTGCACGAATCCGATTACCAAACATTAACACAAGAACAATAATTAAAATGGCAGTAAGTAAAAATTAACAAGCACGTACCTTGGTATTCTCTGGGTGTCTCCGCAGGCTGCTAGCGGGAGAAGAACCACGAGGGAAAGACCACGAGGCAAAAGCCCACGAGCAAAGAGCGCGACCCAAGAGCCCACGAGCAATGTCCCCGACGAAAAGATACCGAGATATCACTACTCCCGAAAAGAGCCCGAGAAAGCGCCCCGAGAAGGTCATGAGAAAACAAGAGCCGAGATGATCACGAGAAAAAAGAGCTCGAGCGTCGCCGCTCCATCGTATTTAAGGCGTTCAGTCCCTTCCCCCTGTACTTCAGCCCTCGAACTGCCGTCTCCGACCTCTAGCGGCGAGTAGCGAAAACTATCTTCACAGATGATAAATTATTTTATACAAATACTAAATTTATTCAACAGTAAACAAATGGCTTCACGTAATTCATAGAAAAAATGCACAATCAATTATTTTCTATTAATAATATTATTATTTTGTAATATCACGAAGTTTCATATTACTTCCCCCCCGACTTTATGATAGCATAGACAATATTCCGTTCTATCCAGCTTCGCCTTCTACTTGCATACCCAAAATGGCGTGTATTGAAACCTATTCCATAGACAACTTGATAGTCTGTCGATCCCCTACCGGTGAGCAGTGGAACTCTTCCCATTGACAAATTGCTAGTCAGTCGACCCCCTACCGGCGAGTAGCGAAACTCTTCCCATAGGCGATAAATCATTTTGTACAATCTCCACGTCACTTCATCCAACAACCACTGTCATCTAGCGTCATGATAGTATGTCAATTTACAATTTATCTAGATCAAACACCGCATACAATAGATGAGTAATCCAAGAGATGGCACTAGGCTTTATAATATATTGAAGCTTTTTCTAAATCCCAGATTGATTTAAATACGTAATGACTAAATGAACAAGTATATGCTATTCATAAATATTAATATTTTATAATATTACGAAAACGAATGTTTATTTCTGAATTTGTTACTGTGGAGGAACCATTCAGGTCCGGCCAGTTACACGAAGGGTTAGCGGAGCTCCGGGCCGCCTGCGTGGCGGCAAGGCGGCAATACACGCGGAGTCGACGGCGCAGCCGGCGAGACTCCGAAAACGAGGACCTTCTCTACGCCTCTTATGTAGAGGCAAAGAGGGTCCTCAATTCGGCAATGAACGCCGCCAAAGACGCGGCGCGAGCTGAGATGCTGGAGGGTCTCGACAAGGACCCGTACGGAAGACCATACAAGGCGGCGCGGAACAAACTGCGCCCCTCTGGTCCCCCGCTGACGGAGTCTCTAGAAATCCACGGACCTCTGGGGCATCTCTGTTAGCGTCGTGAAAACATTGATTGACATAATTGCTCCTGAACTAGCTTTAATATTCAATGAGTGTATTGACTGTGGTGTATTCCCTGATTTAATGAAACACAGTAAAATAACTCCACTTTTCAAATCAGGCGCTAGTTCTGATCCTGGTAATTTTAGACCAATCTCAGTACTTCCGACATTTAGTAAAATATTTGAAAAACTAATTTTAAATCAACTGCTTAGACATTTCAATTCACATAATTTACTGCATAATAAACAATTCGGATTTACCAGGGGTCGCTCAACCACTGATGCTGGTATTGAGTTAATATCGCACATATTTGATGCCTGGGAGAAGCCTCATGACGTTTTAGGTGTTTTTTGTGATTTGTCCAAGGCATTTGATTGCGTAGACCATGCCACATTGATCAGGAAACTACACCATTATGGCATTAGTCTACTTCTGACGCTGTACACCAGCTCACTGAATTCATAGGGAAGGAACTTGACAAAGGTTATAAGACAATAGGCATATTTCTAGACCTAGCAAAAGCCTTCGACACCGTTTCTATCCCTACTTTACTCAACAAGTTAGAAAACATAGGCATACGAGGTAATCAGCATAAGCGTCAAAATAGACAATGTTGGAGGAAATTACTAGCTGGTTCAAATCTTTCACTCCACGTCGGGGTTTGTTTTAGAGAGTCGATAGCTGACAAGGGTTGGATTTAAGTGGACTGTATGTTTGCGAATTAGACCGAAATTTACCTATGCCTAGAATACTCAAAACCAATAGCATTTGTAACGTTCTTCTAATGATAGGACGACCACACTGCTGCAAATGGAAGAATCACAGGAATAGAATACAGCAGCGGTAGGGGAACGGAACATGCACGTACCTGTAGATCTCTGGATACCAGGAGCCAGTGTCCTGGGGACACCACGCCAAGGTCAACGGGGTGACCCTAGCGCCACGTGCAGCCGCGAAGGTCGTATCGACACTTCCAGCACTTGTTTTTCACGGAAAGTTCACACGTTTAGTTCAATAACACATAAATAGCGAGTTCTAGTGGAAATTTGTAGGATTCCACCAAAATATAAGAAAATGAGTCGCACGCGCGCGCATCGTTGCGATTCTCACGGAGGTTCAAAGGCGTCTCTCATTGGCAGCGGCCAATGAATTTGAAGAGTGGCGTTGGCGGTCGGACGTCAGAGTGGGACGGCCTATAAGGTGCGCGTGCATGCGGAAAGGAGAAAAGGGATAGGATAAGTCGTTACAAATGCATCTTGGCGAGTAATACAAAATAACTGGATGAATATCCACCATCTCCCCCTCCTTGAAGGATTCCTTCAAAAGCGAAAGAATTATAAAATAGCGTAGCGGGATAAATATAAAATAGCGATGTGAATAGCGGTTTGCGGTTTAAATATATAGCGGAAAAACAAATTAAAAAATAGCGGGGTTGGATAAGAATATCCGAAAATGTTGAAAGCGCATGGTCACCCTACTGTATAGGGAGCGGCGACAATTTTGTCGTCGGCCTGACATACGCGCTATCACACGTTTCTACTCGCGCACAACGAATTCGTCCGTCCTTACCGGGAAAAACCTCTGAAACTCTTCCGATTTTCCAAGATAATGGAGGTGCGTTTTCGTTATTTAAAAGAACAATAGTTCCTACTGTGAGTGGATTACTAGCGGTGTTCCACTTTTCGCGCATTTGCAAATTATGGAGGTATTCATTCTTGAATCGTTTCAAAAATGTTTGGACTAAAGAGTCCATCAAAGAATGTCGAGACAAAAGATTTGTTCGTTCTCCACTCATATCAGCTGCGGGTAGAAAAGCTAGCGGTTTAGTTGAGAGAAAGTGCGACGGTGTTAATGCCGTCGGCTCCGAAGGGTCGGAGCTTAGAACGTACAAAGGTCGGCTGTTTAGTACAGCTTCGACCTGGTTAAGCACCGTAAGCATTTCCTCATAGGTGAGGATCTGCTTTCCGATCACACGAAAGAGAAGAGACTTGATACTCTTTATATTCGCTTCCCAAATTCCACCAAAATGGCTTCCTAGGGGCGGTGACCTTTTCCAAATGATGTTGTGTTTAGCGAGTTCATTATTTGAAATCTGCGAGGGCAGGAGCCCGCGAGAAACTAAATCAGCAGGGTTCTCAACGCCTGCGACGTGATATACATTTTGCGATGGCGAAGTAGATTGGAAGTCTGATATGCGATTTGCGACGTAAGTTTGAAACTTATGCGGAGAGGAAGTTACCCAACATAAAGCGACGGTCGAGTCAGAAAATATAAAAACGTTATCTATATGACAACGAGCGGATAGCGAACCATAAACAGCGCGTAATACCTTAGCGAGAAGCACTAGGCCGTTTAACTCAAGCCTAGCCAGCGTGATTGTTGGTTTGGCTGATGCGACGCGGGACTTCGAGCACAAAAGCGAGATTAAAGGTGGCTGGTGACCATTAGAGACATGTAGGTATAATACACAGCCGTAAGCCTTTTCACTTGCGTCCGAAAATGCGATAAGCGTGATTTTAGAACCGGTTTCCTCAATTCCTACGTGGCGAGGGAATTTGAGGTGCGAGATTAGTGGTAGCTCAGATAAATATCTTTGCCATAGAGCGATGATATCACAGGGTAGCTTGTCATCCCAATTGATGTTCAAAAGCCATAGTTCCCTGATTATCAGTTTAGCGTAAAGAATTACGGGTCCGACGAGTCCTAAGACATCGTACAGACGAGCGGTCATAGATAAAATAGCGCGTTTTGTAAAAACAGATGGCGGGACCGAGGTCAAAAAGATAAAATTATCGGATGCGGGGAGCCAACGTAGCCCTAATATCTTGAACGTGTCATCTTCATCGAACGAAATGGATTCAGACTGTCTGTGAGAAACGGGTATGTGTTGTAGCAGCTCAGATGAGTTGCTAGTCCACTTTACTAAGTCGAATCCACCAGCTTTAAACATCTGAATCAACTCTTGTGCAATCTTGGCTGCTTGATTCACAGAAGAAGCAGAAGACGCTAAGTCGTCCATATAGACGTCACGAGTTATGACGTCAGCGGCAAGAGGCCATCTTTGTCTTTCATCTTGAGCCAGTTGACGTAAAGTGCGCAGCGCCAACATAGGAGAAGACCGGAGGCCAAAAGTAACACGTTCGAATTGAAACGTTTCCAGCGGAACGTCCGGTGAGAACCGGTATAAGATCCGTTGATAACAGCGGTGCGAGGGGTGCGTATAAATACATAAATACATCATCTTCACGTCAGCGAAAAAGGCGATACGATGTATGCGAACATTTAATAAAATGTTAAATATATCGGCTTGCAAGTTGCAGCCCTTATATAAAATATCGTTAAGAGACAGCCCTGAATCAGTCGAGGCGCTGCCGTCCAAGACGATGCGAACCTTAGTCGTAGACTTGTCGTCCCGAACTACAGGATGGTGCGGTAGGTAATAACCTGGAGAAGTACAATCGTCAACAGAAACGCGCGTTAAAATACCTTTGTCTAGATAATCATAAATTATTTCATTATATTTTTTATTTAAGTCCGGTGATCGTAAAAACTTTCTCTCGAGGCATAAAAACCTCTTCTTAGCGATAATGTAGGAGTTACCTAGCTTTTGCGGGTCATCTTTAAATGGAAGCTGGACTACATAACTAGCATCGTCATTTCGAGTAGTAGTCGAAGTGTAAATTTCTTCACAGCGTTGATCGTCAGGACTTAAGAACAACTGGGAAGGTGGTTCCTCAGTGGACCAGAACCTTTCCACGAGTTGGTGTAGCGGGTCATTCGTAAATGCACAAAAGGTATGTGAAATGGAGCGCGGGGATAGAACGGGTGCGTTTCCCATAACGATGTAACCTAAAGTTGTTTCCAAGGCAGCGGGTAAATTATTATCAGCGGTAATTTTATTAAATAGGAGAATTTGACAATACAAGTTCACACCTAAAAGTAGGTCAATAGGACCAGGCTCGGAAAAGTCATCATCAGCCATGGGTAGATTACGTATGTGGTGAAGAGAGCTGACGTCGACGCGCGAGTCGGGCAGCTGCGACGTGATACTATCCACCACCATGGGCTGGATGTGGTACTCATGTCCGTCCTCAAAGCGAGAAGTGAAGCGAAGTGAGGTTACTCCCAGAATTTTCTGAGAGGCCCCTCCTATACCTTGGACTTTAGAAAAGCGGCTTTGCGTGGAAATAGGAAGCGATAAGCGCTTACTACATGCAGCGGAAATATACTCACTTTGAGAGCCGGGATCGACCAAGCATCTCAAAAAGTGAGGGCGATTAAAATTATCTAAAACCTTTATTTTAGCAGTTGCCAATAACGCAGTTGTTATTGTTTGCGACGCGTGATCATATGATACAGTACAGACAGATGTGTTACTGTTCGGATCGATATCGGGTGCGGATAGTGAATTATCGACCTTATACGCATGGGGCGCAAGGTCTTTAGCGTGAATTCGAGTATGAGACTCTGAAGAAATTGCATGCCTAGGCGCAGTGTGGCTTTGGTCATGAGCGGTAGCGGGCGAGTTAGCGTGCGATTTTTTATTAACGAATTGTTTCTCGACTGATTTGTTGTAGATAACGGGCGGATTAAAATGGAGTAGCGAATGGTGTCTGGCCGAACAATGAGAACAAGTGTGCTTAGAAGCACATTCCTTTGTTTTATGTCTCACACTCAAACAGTTGTTACAATAAAAATTGCCTTTAATGAATTTATACCTATCAGGTGGCGTCAGTTTCATAAAAGCTGAACAGCGATAAAAGTGATCGTGTTTATCGCGATCACACAATATACATTTATTCTCATTACTTGCACCACACACGCGGTCAGTGTTTACAAATGACTTGGTTTGCCCTGGTCTAGTACTAGGCACGGGCGCGTGCGCATTGCGAGCTTTGTGCTGAGTTTGCGGGTTTACGATAGGCACAGCTGATCTAGATAACACTTTATTCTGTTCCTTTACAAATTCAATTAGATTAGAATAGGTTGGAAGCTTATCTTTGCGATGCGTAATTTCGAATAACTTGACAGTCTCCGAGTCTAGTCTCTGGAGGGCGAGGTGTAACAGCATAAAGTCAGTCAAGTCGCCAAGACTCAGTTGTCTTAAGGCTTCCACAGACGTGTGGAAATTATTTAAAAATGATTCTAGACCGGAAGCAACATTAGCGGCTAGCGGTTTAAAACTCAACAACTGATTAAGGTATGAGCTAGCGAGTAGTCTGGGGTCGTCATATTTTTGCACAAGTGCCTCCCAAATAATAGGGTAATTCTCTGCGGTCGGGGGCAGCCGGGCGCAAACTGACGCGGCGGAACCAGACAACTTACCGACCAAATAATACACCTTGTCACTATCTGACAAAGATGTATTTTCATGGACAGTGCATTTAAACTGTTGGTAGAATAGCGGCCATGAGCGGACATCACCATTGAATGACAATAGTTCTATTCGAGGAAGCTTAGGTTTTGATTTCTCTAAATACGGGGGCGAAACTGATGTTTTAGATGGCGAATTTGTTTCTAAGACGTGTTTAACAAGACAATACATAATATCAAAATTCGTCCATTCTTGGTACCTGATAGCGTGTTTTGGGTTAATTTTTAGCGAAATAGCGTTATATGAATCTAATACCTTTTCGAAGTCTCTATGCAAATTATCAATATTATATGCACTGTGAAGCAAAGCCTTAAAGTTGGTAGAATCGGCATCCACCTTCTTAGCAAGATCATAAATTCCTTGCATGCGGGCAAATAGAATCTCGCGTTTAGATTCAAGCATGGCTTGCTGACATTCATCCTCGTTGTAGCCTTCTTCTGAGTGAGAAGAACTCGGTCCCTTATCTCTCTTACTCATTGTGAATATCAACCAACAAAAGGTATAAATGCGAAATCAAAAGAAAAAACTTCAAAAAGTATAATAGAACCGAAGTTGAAAACAATACCTATCTTCCTAGCGGTGCGCAGTTGGGTAAGTTATAAAATAAATAAGCCTACCACAGAATAGAAGCGAGCGCGAAATAGTTACTATGAAAGTATGTTGAGACAGTACAAACTATTCAATATTCTGTATTGACCAGTATGACACAGTTAATTAAATAGTAGGCGTGAGTTTAGCGTTTGATTACAAACTGATGAAATATTATTTTGTGGTAGTCAGTTTGACTAGTAGTTAGTATGGCGGCGTGCAGCGATAAGTTAAATACGAGTTGGAGCGAGCGGAGAACGTTCAAATAATGAAAAATGCGGGTAGATGTATAAAGAGCGAGCGAATACTTCTATGCTTTGACTCGTATTAAATGTAAGTAATACAATGTTAGCGGTGCGGTTATAGAAACTTAGTTATATGTTTGTAAAACGTGTGATAGCGGAATGCGATGATTTTACGTAGGTCCTAAACTGATTAAAGTGGGGCGAGAAATAGCGAATTGAACGAGTTGATCCTGCGGGGTGCGAATAACAAGAGAATATGATCAACTTATTCTTTTTATCAGTAGGATTTAACGTAAAATATATAGGCGGGAATAATTAAATAAGTTGTGAATACAAGTACTAATGGATCGTGTCGTAAGACGGACTGAGATGAGCTCAATTGTCCGGCAGTATATTAAACTTAGCGTAAAAATAGACGGATATTTTTGGAATATCCTGGCTCGTAGGACCAAACTATGGAGGAAATTACTAGCTGGTTCAAATCTTTCACTCCACGTCGGGGTTTGTTTTAGAGAGTCGATAGCTGACAAGGGTTGGATTTAAGTGGACTGTATGTTTGCGAATTAGACCGAAATTTACCTATGCCTAGAATACTCAAAACCAATAGCATTTGTAACGTTCTTCTAATGATAGGACGACCACACTGCTGCAAATGGAAGAATCACAGGAATAGAATACAGCAGCGGTAGGGGAACGGAACATGCACGTACCTGTAGATCTCTGGATACCAGGAGCCAGTGTCCTGGGGACACCACGCCAAGGTCAACGGGGTGACCCTAGCGCCACGTGCAGCCGCGAAGGTCGTATCGACACTTCCAGCACTTGTTTTTCACGGAAAGTTCACACGTTTAGTTCAATAACACATAAATAGCGAGTTCTAGTGGAAATTTGTAGGATTCCACCAAAATATAAGAAAATGAGTCGCACGCGCGCGCATCGTTGCGATTCTCACGGAGGTTCAAAGGCGTCTCTCATTGGCAGCGGCCAATGAATTTGAAGAGTGGCGTTGGCGGTCGGACGTCAGAGTGGGACGGCCTATAAGGTGCGCGTGCATGCGGAAAGGAGAAAAGGGATAGGATAAGTCGTTACAAATGCATCTTGGCGAGTAATACAAAATAACTGGATGAATATCCACCAAATGTCATCAGCTCAGATCTGGGAAATACTTCTTTCGGCTTGCCCCAAGGAAGTATTTTATCAAGTACCTTATTTTTAATATACATTAATGACCTATGCAACCTCCAACTAGATTACGGAAAAATTTTATGCTATGCCGATGACACTGCTTTACTTTTCTCAGCTAGTACGGAATCGGAAGTGCATGAACTCGCACAACGTGGCTTTGAAACTGTAAACAAATGGCTCCAAGCACACCTACTAACCATTAATGCTGATAAAACAAAATGCATAAAATTTACTATGCGGAAATCACAGTCTGCACCAATGTCTAACCCAGATAAACATATTACTGCGCATCAATGCATTTATCCGATAAACGATAACTTGTGTAACTGCCCTGTCATCTCATTTACTAATAATATCAAGTACCTTGGCGTTATAATAGATGAAACTCTCTCATTCAAAAAACATGTTGAAACTTTAAGTAATAGAATTCGAAAACTAATATTTGTTTTTAAGAAGTTACGCTGTATTGCAGATTCAAGGCTAGTTATGCAAGTATATCTTGCTTTATGTCAGTCAATCATAACCTACTGTATAACATCTTGGGGAGGAGCGTGTAAAACCTTTTTATTAGCCGCAGAAAGGGCACAAAGAGCAATCCTTAAGGTATCCACTTTTCGTCCCTTTCTCTATCCAACCAACTTATTATATAAGTCATGTAAAGTTCTAACAGTTAGGCAACTATTTATACGAAACGTAGTTTTAAGGCAGCACAGAGCACTTCCCTATAGCACTAAAAGTACTAGCAAAAGACGAAAAGATATAGTCCGCAGTAACAACACCCCAATAAAACATGCTTTTGCATCCAGATTTTTAATGTTCCTAGGACCATACCTGTACAAAAGGATAAATCGTAAATTAAGCATCCATTCAATGAATTTCTCAAACTGTAAAAGAGCCTTACAGTCTGCTCTATCCAATTTATCATACGAGGAAACTGAGGAGTTACTAAACGTAATAAAGTAGGATATTAAATATTGTATAGCACGTGTGCACTTAGTTTTTTTAGTTATCTTTTTCATTATGTAAATAGATTCTAAGTTTTGTTAATTTGAGTATTCATTAGTTACACCAGTCCAGTTTTTTTTGCCTGAGATACAGGTCCTCCTAGTTCAGGCAATGTATAAAGTGTTACCTATAAGTAGATACTAATCCGTAATGTTAATCTCAGCAATACTCGTATGAAAAAATGAATAAAGATTTTATTATTATTATTTTTTTTTTATTAGGAGCGTTGCTCTAGACTTTCTTACTTCTTATTTAAGTGGCAGAGTGCAAAGAGTTGACGTGAATGGGAAGCGTTCTCCGGGGTCTCTGGTTAAAATGGGTGTACCACAGGGATCAATTCTGGGACCATTTTTGTTTTTAGTATATATTAATGATCTTCCCCATCTTGTAAGGGACAATCATGAGGTTGTATTGTTTGCAGACGACACGTCACTTTTATTTAAATTAAAGGGACGACAAACCGATTTTGACGATGTAAACAATGCAATCTCTAAGGTGGTAAAATGGTTCAATGTAAACAATCTACTTCTAAATGAAAAGAAAACAAAGTGTATTCGATTTATACTACCTAATGTTACACAAGTTAAAGCAGATATAAAAATCAAAGACGAAACCCTGGAAGGAGGGGCAGTTGTGTCTTCTCCGTAAGGTGGGACGCCCGGTGGACTCCCCCTCGGCATACCGGCCCATCGTTCTGCTCGATGAGGCTGGAAAATTATTCGAGGGGATCGGCGATGCTCGGCTGAAGGGCCACCTGAGGGGGGTAGGGCCGAACCTGTCGGACGCCCAATTCGGTTTCCGAAGGATGCGTTCGACGGTTGACGCGCTGTCCCGGCTCAAGGGTCAAGTGCAGGAGGCCGTGGGGGCAGGGGACGGAGTTTTGGCTGTGTCATTTGACATAGCCAACGCCTTCAACTCTACCCCCCCACCCGACAATACTAGAGGCGCTCCGCTACCGTGGAGTGCCTCAGTACCTGCGGAGCCTTCTGGCCAACTACTTGGAGAACCGAGCGGTCCTCCTTGTGGATAAAGCGGGCCAGCTTCTGCGGTACGACGCGGAGTCCGGTGTTCCGCAGGGGTCCGTTCTAGGGCCATTCCTGTGGAACATCGGCTCCGACTAGCTCCTGCGGGGAACCCTCCTCCGTGGCACGAGGGAGGGATTTCAGAGAGGCGGCCAGGTTGGCATCGGCTGGCGGATCCTTGGTTGCGGGAAGGATCCGCCGCTTGGGACTAAAGGTTACGCTGCACAAGACCGAGGCCGTGTTCTTCCACGGGCCTCGGCAGCGCATCTCTCCTGATGCCCACATAGTTGTGGCGGGCGTCAGAGTCGAGGTGAAGACCCAGATGAAGTATCTGGGTCTCATCCTGGACAGCAGGTGGAGCTTCGGCCCGCACTTCAGCGGGCTGTCGACGCGCCTGTTGAAGACCGCGGCAGCGCTCGCGTGGCTTCTCCCGAATCTGAGGGGGCCCAAAGCGCGATGCCGGCAGTTGTATGCCGGCAGTTGTATGCCGGCATACTTAAGAGTATGGCCCTTTACGGGGCACCCATCTGGGCGGACTGCCTCCACAGGAGGGAGAACGCGACCGCTATCCGCCGGCCCCAAAGGGCCATCGCGCAGCGGGTGACGAGAGCCTACCGCTCGGTGGGTTTTGCGGCGGCATGCGCTCTGGCCGGCACCCCACCCTGGGAGCTGGAGGCGTGGGTTCTCGCCAAAGTGTACGAGTGGACGGCATGGGCGTAGGGCGCTCGGGGAGCACCCCACCCCGGAAGAGCGGGAGGCCATCCGGCGAGAGGCGAAGGTCGCAATCGTCCACCATTGGAAGGAGGACCACGCTTCTGCCGCGTTTGGTCGCCGAACGTTGGACGCGCTCGGGCCAGTCTTGCAAGACTGGCTCGGGCGGTCCCACGGCTTACTCTCCTTCCGTCTGGAGCAGGTGTTGTCCGGGCACGGTTGCTTCGGATCATGCCTGCACCGGATAGGAAGGGAGGAGACCCCGTCGTGCCTGGAATGTAGCGCAGCAGAGGATACAGCGCAGCATACCCTGGAGGTGTGCCCGGCGTGGTCAGAGCCGCGTCGTGGCTTAGCAGCGATAGTCGGGCCGGGCCTCTCGCTGCCCAGCGTGGTCAACTCCATGCTGGGAAGCGAGGGAGCCTCGACAGCGGTCGCCTCCTTTTGCGAGGACGTGATGTCCCAAAAAGAGGCGGCGGAGCGCACGCGGGAGGATGATCCCTTCGCGGCACCGCTCCGCAGGCGAAGAAGTGGGAGAAGAAGGCGATTGCACGACAATCACCTTCACCCACCCGGTGGAGGATAGCGGGAGACAGGCGCTGGGGCGCCTTCTCCCGCATTGCACATATTCTCCACCTCTGTCAGGCGGGAACGGCTGAGCACTCGCGGTCGTTCCTCGGCCCCTCCCTGCTGGAAGGAGCATGCGGGCCCCGCTGTAAAGGCGGGAGTTCGTCGGCGGGGGATTGGAAGTAAAGCTTTTGCCGGTTTCCCAGTCCTCCCCCACGCAGACGATGCCGGAGTGCCGCTGGGTCGTTTAGTGGGTATACCAGTCCTATATAGACCGGGGAGTCCCACATACCCCTCCCATCCCCCAATGGGGGGGCATGCGTAACGCATTTTTCCCAGCGCAAAAAAAAAAAAAAGATTAGGTTAGGTTGGGCGTGGGCGGGTCTAGGTTTATCCATTAGTAGTTGCTATGCCTAGCTTGCGGCTTCGGGCCGCTTGTATTGGATAAATCCAGGCCTTCTTTACTCGGCTCTGGAAGCGAGTAATGAGGCGAATGGCCTTGAGGGAGAGCGCAGGTCGTGTAGATCCTCAAGGCAAGTCTGGTGGGGTCTGGCGGATGCCCAACCCCAGGCAGCTGGATTTGGCTCGGCAGGAGCAACTCCAGCAAGACCTAGAGGAGAGGATCGCCGCCAAGGAGCAGCAGGCGCGCACTGCCCGGGCCAAGACTGGGTACGGCGCATCCAGCGTCTTGTACGCGGATTACTCGCTGGCCGAGCTGGAGCGGATGGCGCGAGAGGACGAAGAGAGGATAAAAGAAGTCGCTTCTAAGTCCTCCAATCTTAAAGGGACTTTTCAAAAGTCCCTTAAATGCCGGGCCGCCAGCATGGTTGGCATTGTCCGGGAGCTGGTGCAGCGCGCAGCGACCGACGAGACGCGGCAACTGCAGGCAACGGTAGATCGTCTGCAGTCGGAGGTCAGCCAGCTGCATAAAAAGCTGGCTGAAGTCACGGCTTGGCCAGCTCAAGCCGAGCCGAGACCTGTGGCCGAGGGTCCCTCTTCCTCCAACCTTGAGGATGTTATCCGCAAGGTAGTGATGGAGGAAAGGGCCTTCACGAGAGCCTGCCTTGCCGGCATAGAGGACAGGCTTTTGCCGGAGAAACGCCTCCGACCGCCTCTCGCGGCGGACAAGAGGCCGTGCGAGCCGGGGCCATCCTCCCAGAGGGAGGACGCAATGCTCCCTTCCACCACTCAGTCCAACCAGCCGTGGACGGAAGTGGTCAAGAAGGGGAAGGGCAAGGCCAAAAAGAAGACGAGAACGGTCGCCAACCCTGCCTCCCCAACCAACACCGCCCCTACCAGCCCATCCCAGGCGACCGGCAAGGGAAAAGGGAAGGGAAAGGCGAAAAAGTTGACCCCCAGGCCTGCTGCCGCTGCCTCTGCAGCCAAAAGGGCCCCAGCCGGTAGAAGTAAGTCATTGGTCCCTCCCAAGACCGCGGCCGTCGTGGTGACGCTCACTGCGGAAGCTGCGGAGCGCGGTGAGATGTACGAATTCGTCCTCAAGCGGGCTCGTACCAACGTCGATCCCATACAACTAGGGATCGGATCAGTCACGTGCCGGAAGACACAAGCCGGGGCTCGAATCTTCGAATTCCCGGGGGCCCAGGCTGGCGCCAACGCGGACCTCTTTGCAACTAAATTGCGAGAGGCCATCGCGCATGCGGCCAAAGTGGTCAGGCCCGTCAAGTGTGCCACCTTGGAGGTGTCCAATCTGGACGATTCGGTCACCAAGGAGGAGCTGGTGGCGGCGGTCGCAGCAATAGGGGGCTGTGATATCGCAGCGGTAACGTGTCGGGACATCAGGCCCGGTTGCGGTGGCATGGGCACCATTCGCCTTGAGTGCCCGGTCGCCGCGGCCAAAGCCGTCCTTGCCAAGGGACGGCTTGCCGTCGGGTTTAGCTCGAGTGTGGTCCGGGCGCTTGAGGAGCAGCCTCTGCGCTGCTACAAGTGCTTCGGAATCGGGCACACTCGGGCCCTCTGCCCGTCCAAGGTGGACAGGTCGGACTGTTGTTACCGCTGCGGCAAGGCGGGGCACAGGTCCATCTCCTGCAAGGCCGCCACGCCGCACTGTGCGCTGTGTGCCGCCAGTGGCCGCCCGGCGGACCATGTAATGAAGGGGAGGAAATGTAATCCTCCCCCAAAGAAGGGCAAAGCGCAGGCGCCGTCCCGGCTTGCCGCTACCGCCAGTGCCGTTGTCCCTGAAGCTGGGACCTCGGTGGCTGACGAGGAGGGTGCGATGTCCGAATGATGTATAGGACCGGACATCACATTCTCCAGGCGAACACCAACCACTGCAAAGCAGCACAGGACCTGCTGATGCAGGCCATGGCTGAGTGGTTGGTAGACGTGGCGGTGGTTGCCGAGCCGTACTCGGTTCCCGGCCGTTGGCTGGGCGATCGGGATGGCTTGGTGGCGTTGGTTTCGCGGTCTTCCACAGACTCCCCTCCCCTCTCGCTCTTAGAGAGGGGACCGGGATACGTGGCCGCCGCGTGGGGAGATATAGCCCTGGTGGGCGTCTATTTCTCCCCAAACCGCCCTCTCCAGGATTTCGAGAACTTTCTCGAAATCCTCACCGCGGTTATGGGTAGGGCGGCGCCGCGACAGGTCGGCGTTCTAGGTGACCTGAACGCAAAGTCGGTGACCTGGGGCAACCCGGCCGCCTCCTGCAACGTCCAGGGACCCGCCGTCGAATCTTGGGCAGTTTCGTGTGGTGTATGCCTCCTCAACAGAGGGACGGTCCAGACGTGTGTGCGGCGATGGGGAGGGTCGGTGGTGGACGTCTCGTTTGCCACCCCCGCACTTGCTACCCGCGTCGTTGAATGGCGGGTGGAGATGGTGGAGACAATGTCGGACCACCGATATGTGCGGTTCAACATCTCCACCCAGAGCCCCTGGAGGTCGCCTCCCTCGAGCCGATCTCCTTTTCCACGGTGGACTCTTACCCGTCTCGACCGTGAGGCGGCAAAGGAGGCGGCGTTCGTCCAGGACTGGCTCACGCCTCCTATCGATGTCCTGGACGTGGACTCCGCAGCGGGCCAACTGAGGAGGTCCCTGACCGAGGTGTGTAACTCCAGCATGCCTCGGTCTCGCCGCCCACCTCCCCGTCGTGCCATCTATTGGTGGTCCGAAGGGTTAGCGGAGCTCCGGGCCGCCTGCGTGGCGGCAAGGCGGCAATACACGCGGAGTCGACGGCGCAGACGGCGAGACCCCGAAAACGAGGACCTTCTCTACGCCTCTTACGTAGAGGCAAAGAAGGTCCTCAATTCGGCAATGAACGCCGCCAAAGACGCGGCGCGAGCCGAGATGCTGGAGGGTCTCGACAGAGACCCGTACGGAAGACATACAAGGCGGTGCGGAACAAACTGCCCTTTGGTCCCCCGCTGACGGAGTCTCTCGAGCCGGCATTGCTGGATGGGGTGGTTCGGTCCCTATTTCCAGCCGGGACCAACTTCACCCCACCATTAATGGACCCCACGCGGGGGGCGGTTCCGCCGGAGGAGGAGATCTCTCCGATCACGGAGGTGGAATTCGGAGTGGCGGCGCTCCGTCTTCGCGCCAAGAAGATGGCCCCCGGGCCGGACGGCGTCCCCGCACGGGTGGTGGCCATCGCAACCACCCAAATGGAGGAGAGGTTTCGGGACCTCTTCAGCGCGTGTTTTGGGGCTGGAAGGTTTCCGAAACCCTGGAAGGAGGGGCAGTTGTGTCTTCTCCGTAAGGAGGGGCGCCCGGTGGACTCCCCTTCGGCATACCGGCCCATCGTTCTGCTCGATGAGGTCGGTAAGTTGTTCGAAGGGATCATCGCCGGCCGTCTTAATGGCCTGCTGCTGGAGGTGGGGCCGAACCTGTTGGACGCCCAATTCGGTTTCCGCAGGAGGCGTTCGACAGTCGATGCGCTGTCCCAGCTCAAGGGCCAAGTGAGGGAGGCCGTGGGGGCAGGGGACGGAGTTTTGGCTGTGTCATTCGACATAGCAAACGCCTTCAACTCCATCCCCCACCCGACAATACTAGAGGCGCTCCGCTACCATGGAGTGCCTCAGTACCTGCGAAGCCTCCTGGCCAACTACTTGAAAGACCGAGCGGTCCTCCTTGTAGACAAAGCGGGCCAGCTTCGGCGGTACGGCGCGGAGTCCGGTGTTCCGCAGGGGTCCGTTCTAGGGCCACTCCTGTGGAACATCGGGTTCGACTGGCTCCTGCGTGGAGCTCTCCTCCGTGGCACGAGTGTCATCTGCTACGCGGATGACACTCTTCTCACTGCCCGGGGGAGAGACTTTAGGGAGGCGGTGAGCCTGGCATCGGCTGGCGGGTCCTTGGTCGCGGGAAGGATCCGCCGGCTAGGATTGGGGGTGGCGCTGCACAAGACCGAAGCCGTGTTTTTCCACGGGCCTCGGCAGCGCATCCCCACTGACGCCCACATCGTTCTGGCGGGCGTCAGGGTCGAGGTGAAGGCCCAAATGAAATATCTGGGTCTAGTGCTCGACAGCAGGTGGCGCTTCGGCCCGCACTTCAGCGGGTTGTCGACGCGCCTGTTGAAGGCCGCGGCAGCGCTCGCGTGGCTTCTCCCGAATCTGGGGGGGGCCCAAAGCGCGATGCCGGCAGTTGTATGCCGGCATCTTGAAGAGCATGGCCCTCTATGGGGCCCCCATCTGGGGAGACTCTCTCCAAAGAAGGGAGAATGCTACCGCGATTCGCAGGCCCCAAAGGGCCATCGTGCAGCGGGTGGCGAGGGCCTACTCCTCGGTGGGCTTTGCGGTGGCGTGCGCTCTGGCGGGCACCCCTCCTTGGGAGCTCGAGGCGTGGGTGCTCGCCAGAGTCTATGAGTTGATGGCGGGGCGTAGGGCGCTCGGGGAGCACCCTGCCCTGGAAGAGCGGGAGGCCGTTCGGCGAGAGGCGAGGGACGCGATCGTCCATCATTGGACGGGGGACCTCACCTTCGCCGCGTTTGGCTGCCGAACGTTGGACGCTCTCGGGCCAGTCCTGCGAGATTGGCTCGAGAGGTCCCACGGTTACCTGTCGTTCCGGATGGTGCAGGTGCTTTCCGGGCATGGATGCTTCGGATCGTAACTGCACTGGATCGGAAGAGAGACTTCGTCGTGCCATGATTGTGGTGCGGCGGAGGATACAGCGCAGCATACCCTCGAGGTGTGCCCGGCGTGGTCCGAGCCGCGTCGTGGCTTAGCAGCGATAGTCGGGCCGGACCTCTCGCTGCCCAGCGTGGTCAACTCCATGCTGGGAAGCGAGGGAGCCAGGCTCCCTCGCTTCGCAACGGTCGCCTTGTAACCCCCCCTAACACCCCCCAAGAAACCCCCCCGCATAAAACACGACTCCCCCAACCCCCCAAAGAATTTACACACGTTTAACCCCGACAACAATCTAAATTACCTATCTACAATTAGTCATGACCTACCTACTTCGCAAATTATTCAACCCTATTAACATCTACCTTAAGAGTGTATTGTGATTAATTATTTTGGCCTCGTGATTTATCTAGTATTGCGGTAGGAACCCACACGTCGCGATATCCGTAATAACTCAGTTTCTTTTAAGGAATTTGAGTCTAGTACCAAAGATCATGCTACCTACTTTATGAGAGAATTAAACCTATCTAAACACATTGACATACCCATAGAATTCTAGTTAGTGATAATTGTGATCTACCTATTGTAAGCTTGGTGCTAAAGTTATAGCCTACCCACTGGGAACGTATTGATCTACCTACAAACTGATTATCGACATTAATAATTGTGGCTAAGACACTTGTTTAAATATCTTAGGTCTACAGCCCCACCACCGCTGTGAAGACAATGAGATTCGACTACCAGACTGGACATCTCTCTTCCACAATTTAAAAGTATTATTAGGTATACTTAACCTTATATTTGAGACAACACAAAAATTGTATGTGGGTAGTCTGTTGTTCCTACTCGTTATTAAGGGAATTAGAGGTCATAATCTTTTGCAAAGTGTAGATTCTGTTTTGATTATCTTGCGAATAAGTAAAGTTCTTATTTTTAGAACTAAACCCATTCGATTTAGGTTCTTCGTAGCCTATTCTAGAACCCTACCCTTTTCGATTCCGATCCTAAAAATAGCCGCCCCCTACTATCTATCTGCCAAAACACTCAGCCTAAACATACCTAGGCAACCTATCAATTAACCCATTCTTAAATTCACTACCAGAATGCACTAAAATGTAGAACTTAGTAAAACCCCATAATGAAGCTAGACGTATTTAGTACTTTTCCGAACGGCTAGTTTGCATGAAATAGATAAGTGCTTTAATTAGCTATCGAAGTCTTTAGTTTACTGTAGTTTGACTATGAATATTACTTCAATTCATGTTTCTAGTACCTTTTCAGTTAACAATGCTGAAGAATCTTAACAGAATTTCATTTCCTTGGCTTCGTAGAATATAAAACAGACCTTTTCTCTTGCATCTGTTTCTAATTAAGCCCAGCGCTTTAGCCTTCAAAGATTCCATCAACATCAGATCAACTTACTCAGATTATTTACTTCCTTGAATCCGAGCACATTTCATTGTCAAACTTCACAAGTTCCATCTTATAATTTCAACATTGTATTCAATCTTACAAAGTGTATTTTTTGAAACCACCGTCCTTAAAAGCACAATTGCCCTCTCATTTAAGTTTAGTTTATTACTTGAATTTTGTTCTACATACTGATATATTTTTATACCGTATGCTACATTAAAATATTTCCTTTTCCAACGTAGAATAACAACAGATACTCGTATCAAACTTAGGAATCCAATCTTCCTACCCACATTTTTTCCTTTACTAGATAACTCAATCTAAGAAATATTATACCGTCAATAGGTTACACATTCCTGTGTCTTTGTTATAACATAAGCTATGTTTTCCAATGAATCCACCGTTCTTTTATGACCATAGAAATAGAAATAGAATATAGAAGTATTTAGTTAAACAAATCGCTACCAATACAAACATCAAACGTGAAAGGTTATTTTGTATTTAGTGTAATATAATCCTGAGCCAATCATTTCTTAAAATGCAATACTGATGCCAATCTGTCCGTACATCTTTAGAATAAATAGAACGTAATGGAAAGTATTTCCTAACGCCCCCATCCCATCATATGATCCAAATTAATTTGATTATTAGACTATTATAGAATCCACCGTCCCTGATGCGTTTCCTACCCTACCGGTTAACAAGATTCCTACCGACAACATTGTTAAACTAAAAGAAAATGCCACGGTAAGATGTCAATCCCCAACGTTAACTATCTTATTAAATAAGCACCCCGAAATTCAAAACAATTATTCCCGAACCAATATATGGAATCCAAATTCCACATTCTGTATTTCAGGAACAATCACTTTAACCGTCACTAATTTTTCCTACCCTCAAAATAAAATAAATCTCGGCTCCTAAGATTTTCCATTCAAAATTCACCCCATTTAACCCTCAATGTAAATAACACGGATATCCAATAATTACATTTAAATTCACACAAATAATTTACTCTGTTTGGATCCACTTCAATACATTCCTGCACGAATCTGATTACTAAACATTAACACAAGAACAATAATTGCCAATGGCAGTAAGTAAAAATTCCTACCCTCAAATATAAAATAAATCTAGGCTTCTAACATTTTCCATCCAAAATTTACCCCATTTAACCCTCAATGTAAATAACTCGGATATACAACAATTACATTTAAATTCACACAAATAATTTACTCTGTTTGGATCCAATTCAATACATTCCTGCACGAATCCGGTTACCAAACATTAACACAAGAACAATAATTAAAATGGCAGTAAGTAAAAATTAACAAGCACGTACCTTGGTATTCTCTGGGTGTCTCCGCAGGCTGCTAGCGGGAGAAGAACCACGAGGGAAAGACCACGAGGCAAAAGCCCACGAGCAAAGAGCGCGACCCAAGAGCCCACGAACAATGTCCCCAACAAAAAAATCTCGAGATATCACCACTCCCGAGAAGAGCCCGAGAAAGCGCCCCGAGAAGGTCACGAGAAAACCAGAGCCCCGAGAAGATCACCAGGAAAAAGAGCACGAGAAAAGAGATCCCCGCGGTAAAACGTCCCGAGAAGTTCACGAGGAACAAGAGCACAAGAAAAGAGATCCCCGCGGTAAAACGTCCCGAGAAGTTCACGAGGAACAAGAGCACGAGAAAAGAGAGCCCCCGCGGTAAAACGTCCCGAGAAGTTCACGAGGAACAAGAGCACGAGAAAAGAGCCCCTGCGGTAAAACGTCCCGAGAAGTTCACGAGGAACAAGAGCACGAGAAAAGAGAGCCCCCGCGGTAAAACGTCCCGAGAAGTTCACGAGGAACAAGAGCACGAGAAAAGTGCTCCCCGCGGTAAAACGTCCCGAGAAGTTCACGAGGAACAAGAGATCGAGCGTCGCCGCTCCGTCGTATTTAAGGCGTTCAGTCCCTTCCCGCCGTACTTCAGCCCTCGAACCGCCGTCTCCGACCTCTAGCGGCGAGTAGCGAAAACTATCTCCACATTCAACAGTAAACAAATGGCTTCACGTAATTTATAGAAAAAATGCACAATCAATTATTTTCTACTAATAATATTATTATTTTGTAATATCACGAAGTTTCATATTAATTCCCCCCCAAATTTATGATAGCATAGACAATATTCCGTTCTATCCAGCTTCGCCTTCTACTTGCATACCCATAATGCCGTGTATTGAAACCTATTACATAGAGAACTTGATAGTCTGTCGATCCCCTACCGATGAGCAGTGGATCTCTTCCCATTGACAAATTGCTAGTCAGTCGACCCCCTACCGGCGAGTAGTGCAACTCTTCCTATAGATGATAAATCATTTTGTACAATCTCCACGTCACTTCATCCATCAGCCACTGTCATCTAGCGTCATGATAGTATGTCAATTTACAATTTATCTAGATCAAACACCGCATACAATAGATGAGTAAACCAAGAGATGGCACAAGGCGTTATAATATATTGAAGCTTTTTCTAAATCCCAGATTGATTTAAATACGTAATGACTGAATGAACAAATGTGTGTGTGCTATTAATAAATATTAATATTTTATAATATTACGAAAACGAATGTTTATTTCTGAATTTGTTACTGTGGAGGAACTATTCAGGTCCGGCCCGTTACAGCCTCCTTTTGCGAGGACGTGATGTCCGAAAAGGAGGCGGCGGAGCGCACGCGGGAGGATGACTCTCTCGCGGCGCCGCTCCGCAGGCGAAGAAGGGAGACGAAGGCGATTGTACGACGATCGCCTTCCCCCTCCCGGTGGAGGATAGCGGGAGACAGGCGCGGGGGCGCCTTCTCCCGCATTGCACATATTCTCCACCTCTGTCAGGCGGGAACGGCCGAGCACTCGCGGTCGTTCCCGGGCTCCTCCCTGCTGGGAGGAGCATGCGGGCCCCGCTGTAAAGGCGGGCGGTCGTCGGTGGGGGATTGGAAGTTAAGGCTTTTGTCGGTTTCCCAATCCTCCTCCACACAGACGATGCCGGAGTGCCGCTGGGTCGTTTAGTGGGTATACCGGTCCTATACAGACCGGGGAGTCCCACATACCCCTCCCATCCCCCAATGGGGGGGCATGCGTAATGCATTTTCCCAGCGCAAAAAAAAAAAAAAAAAAGGTTTCGAGGGACTGGATAGGGATCCGTGGGGGCACCCGTACAAGATGGTACTAGGTAAGCTGCGCCCATGGGTCCCTCCTTTGACCGAAACTCTGGACCCTGATCTGGTGGGGAGTGTCGTTGACACACTGTTTTCCAGGGTCCAGGACAGTCCCTCTCCCCTCGGGCTATCGTCGGAACCGACCATCTGGTCCGATGATCTGGGGGTGACCGAGGAAGAGTTGGTCTGCGCTGTGAAGCGCCTCAGGGCTCGCAATACATAACCAGGCCCTGTCGGAATACCTGGTTGGCCTGGGGGACCGGCTGCGACAGCTGTTCGACAGTTGTTTCCGCTGCGGGGTGTTCCCCAAGGGCTGGAAGGAGGCAAAGTTGGTCCTCTTGAAGAAGGACGGCAGGTCCGCGGACTCCCCCTCGGCGTTTCTTCCCATTTGCCTGCTGGACGAGGCCGGCAAGTTGTTCGAAAGAATAATTGCCGCTCGTCTATGCAACACCTGTGGCGGGTAGGCCCCGACTTGTCGGATGACCGGTTTGGTTTCCGGCGTGCTCGTTCGACAGTGGACGCGATTCTTCGTGTCCGTACGCTGTCGAACCAGGCGGTGTCCCGGGGTGGGAAGGCGTTGGCGGTGTCCTTGGACATCGTTAACGCATTCAACTCCCTGCCCTGGAGGGCGATCAGGGAGGCGCTCGCGTTTCACGGAGTGCCGCCCTACCTGCAGCGCATAGTCGGCGCCTACTTGCAGCACAGATGTGTGCAGTACGTGGGCAGGGACGGTACCTTGCATGAGAGGGATGTCAGTTGCGGGGTTCCGCAGGGTTCTGTATTGGGCCCGCTTCTGTGGAACCTCGCATACGACGCGGTCTTGCGTGTCGATCTCCCCGTCGGCGTACACGTCGTCTGCAACGCGGATGACACTCTTGTGTTAGCCAACGGGGACTCCTTCGACGGGACCAAGGAGCTCGCCGAGCTTGGGGTGGCTTGTGTCGTGAACAAGGTCCACGAGCTGGGTCTGCGGACAGCGCCGCATAAGACCGAGGCGCTGTGGTTCCACAAGTTCCCTAGGGGAAGGGAACCACCCAGCTTGTCGGTTCGTGTGGGTGACGTTGACATCCAAGTGGGGCGGTACCTGAAGTACCTGGGCCTCATCCTGGATAGTCACTGGGGTTTCGAGGAACACTTCAGTCGTTCCGTCCCCCGGATCCAGAAGGTGGTGGGTGCTCTGCACAGACTGCTGCCTAATCTCGGGGGACCTAGGGAGGGAGTTCGCCGCCTCTACGCCGGAGTCGTGCGGTCGATGGCACTCTACGGAGCGCCCGTCTGGTGGGAGCGACTGGCGCTCCGACGCAGCAGGACTATATTCTATAGCCTGCAGCGTATTGTCGCCATCCGGATCGCACGAGGATATCGGACGATATCTTTCGAGGCAGCAACTCTCCTGGCGCGGTTCCCGCCCTTCGACAGCTTGGCGGAGATGGACGCACGTGTGTACGTGCGCCTCCACCGGGATGACAGGAGCGGAGTCGCGCCGGCTGAAGTGCGGGTGCAAGAGCGCCGACGTGCGCTCGGGATGTGGCGCGAGCGGCTCGAGGAGCCGAGGAACATGCGCCAACGCGCCGTCGGCGCGATTGTGCCGAGCTTCGAAGCTTGGCTGGGGAGGGAAATGGGTAACGTCACCTATCGACTTACTCAGGTACTCACCGGGCACGGGTGCTTCGGTGAATACCTGAATAGGATCGGACGCAAACCGACACCGCAATGCCACCATTGTGGGAGGGATCGGGATTCCGCCCAGCACACGCTTGAGGAATGCTCGGCGTGGTACGAGGAGCGCCGGACCCTGATCGCCAGGATCGGGCAGGACCTCTCTCTACCAGGCGTATTAGAGTCTATGCTGGTAGATGAGATGGCGTGGAAGGCAGTGGCCTCTTTCTGTGAGACCGTTATGGTTCGGAAAGAGGCCGCCGAGCGAGATCGCGAGAGGGCTGATCCCGCTCGGAGAAGGAGGCGACGGCGAGGCGGCAGTGGCCGCCCCGCTGCGCCTGCCCCATAAGGGGCTTTTGTGTGGTATCCCCTGCCAGGCAGGGGAACTTTCGGGTCCGTGGGTGGTCGGAGTGAGGGCTTCGGCCGTCCGTTAAACGGGTCCCGGGAGGGCGGCGGCAATGTGCTGCTGTGAACACCGTGGTGTTCGGGGGTGGCTAGATAGCCTCCCCCTGGACGTGCAAAGGTACAGCGCGAGGTGGGCACCGGTGCGTTCCCTTGGAGATCCCGGAGCCCCCCAACATGCGTCGAGGATGGCCACCGGGGGGGTTTTAGTGAGTACACGAGTCCGTGAACCTCACATAACCCTACTGTACCCTCTATGCAGTAGGGTATCTGGTTGCAGATTTCCCCCTCGTCAACAAAAAAAAAAAAAAAGGTTAGGTTAGGTTAGGTTAGGTTTTTTTTTCCTGTCCGGGCGCAGAGGCCCGGCCCGCGAGCTAATATCGTCACTATGTCTTTTGTGACGGTTATTTCTTTTATTTCTTATTTCTTTTCTTTTTCTATTCCTTATAATATATAGATCAATCAATCAGTAATTCCACTCAATAATAATAAACTGCTGCTTTATGCTATTTGGTAGGGATTTTTGTCGAAATAAATTAGAAATTTATATATTTTAATGCTTCAGCCATAATTTCCTCAGATTTAAATTCATTAACATTAAATTTCTTCATTAAACAATATTCTTTAAAATATAACATTAAAATTGATAAATTAGCTTAAATTAATAAATTCATACACAGTGCCGTCATTTAGCAGTTCTCTTTTACATGTCAAATTCAGTAAATTAAGTTCAATTACATTAAAATTAATAAAATAAAATAGAGTTAAATTTAAAGTAAAAATTAAAATTAAATTAGTCAAATTAAAAATATAAACAGAAATTAAATGTCATATTACAATACAAAGTCCTTCAAAACTGAAATAATTCTTTATACTCGTACACTCAAAAAGAATGATACTTAAATACTATCGTTTCTAACCTAAACTATTGTTTTAAACTATAATGGACCCATTCGCCTTTGCAGCTTTTCGCAGAGTGCTCTCTGCAAAGGCAAGGAAATGGGTTCGGCGGTTGTCGTCGTCTATAAATTCCCTTATACTGTCCTTTGCTAGCTTCAGACCCGCCCTGCACTCGCATGTGTACCGCTCCAAGCCGTATTTTGGACAATCTAATAAAATGTGTTCCATTGTTTCAGGAGTCGCGTCATCGCAAGTACAAAACGGGTCATCCACCAGCTTGAAACGATTGAGGTAAGCTCGTATTCCTGTGTGTCCGCTAAACAGTTGCGTTCTTAGTACGGTGGTACTAATCTTAGATAGGACTCTGTAGGCTTGTTTTACATCGGGAAAGAACATCTTCGTGACTTCTCCTGTTACAGCTTCGGTGTATCTTCTTTGCCACTCGCTTATTGTTTTTTCCCTGATAGAGTGCTTTGAGTAGGACAGCGGGAACGCTTCGTATGCTGGAGCCACTTTCATCCTTGTTGCGGACTTTGCGAGTTCGTCCGCCCGCTCGTTGCCGATGATGCCAACATGCGCCTTTATCCAGTACAACCTGACTTCGTTGCCTTTCTGGCCTAGTTCTTTCAGGACTTCCTGGACTTCCGCCGCGATTGGGTTCTCCGTGCAGGGGTCACAGACGGATTCCAGAGCAGATCTTGAGTCGCTTATTATGTTTCCGTTCGTTGACTTGTCACTCAGAAAGGTAACTGCTCTTAATATGGCTGTCATCTCAGCTTGGAACACGGAACAGTAATCCGCTAGTTTAATTTTCATGGACTTGTATTCTTCACTGAGATTCCAGCACGAAACCGCAGCTCCTACCTTCCCCTCCAGTTTACTTCCGTCTGTGTACAGTTTAGCCCATTCGTTAGTGATGCTATCAGCCTCCTGTTGACCGTTGATGCTCTCAAACGTGTATAGTTTCCTCTCCGAAGGGTGCGGGAGTTGGAAAGGGCTCACTCTTTTTTCCACCACTCTACCCGGTAGCTCACCGAATGCTTTCCCTCGTTTCACCTCATAGAGGCCAGCTTGCTCCTTAAGTCTTAAATCCAGTGGTAGGATGCGGGAGATCAGCGCGCTCGAAGTAAGCGACGTTGTTCGATGTGCTCGGCTTATCTTGAGGGCAAACATTCTGGTGATATGGTCCAGTCTGGCTTTGGCAAACTTTCTGTCAGCGGCTGGAGCCCACGTACTTGCTGCAAACAACACGACTGGCTCAACTGTCACCAGGTACAGGAGCCTCATTATCTCCGAATTTCAGCCCCACTGAGTCCTTACTGCCCTGGATAACATATTGAAGATGTTGACTGTTTTTCTGTAGATGTTTTCCAGGTGGGTTTTGAAGTTCAGGGATCTGTCTACAGTGATGCCCAGAACCTTGAGGTTGTCCGAGAGGTTCAGGGTTTGGCTGTTCAGGGTAAATTTTGGGCTATCGTACTTCAACTTTTTGGTTACCACGATTGCTTGTGTTTTGTGGACTGCAAAGCGCATTTTGTATTGCGTGCCCCATTCTACTATGCATTCGAGTGCTTTGTTGACCTTGGATTCCAGTTGAGCCGTCGTTCTCGCACTAGCCACCACGAGAATGTCGTCTGCGAATGCTTGGACGTGGGCTTCCAGTGTGTTCGCCACTTCTAGGAGTGGGTTCAATTGTATTGTGGCGTCATCCTCGATACACCGAGTCCGTCCCCTTAGTGCGACCCTGCGCTGCGGGGTTCGGCGCGGGACGCGACGGAGGAGGTCTACGGAGCGCACTTGCGCCGGCGACGCGGTCACACTCACCTAGCGCCTCGCGACGGGGAACACGTATCGCTCTTGCTCAGCCGCTCGCGCCTTTTACTCGCTAATTCTAAAGCATAATTCATATCGCATCACTTCATTTAATTTGTATTGTACTGTATCGTTTCATTCTTCCTTCTAACGTCTGTAACTATCTACTATCCTCATTAAACTCCGTAAATCATACTGCTGTTTCATATTCATCGCCCGGCCTACCGGCTACCTAGCAGAACACCTAGGACAATATAAGAAACGCTTCACTGGTGACCCCGAACGAAGAAGATGAGGAAGTCTGACGAAGAACAGCCTAGACGTTCAGAAGCCGCACTTACGGGACAACAATCGGGACTATGGAGAGTGGGCGTGCGAGTACCCCCATTTTGGCCCGAGGAACCGGCCGTTTGGTTTGCACAGATTGAAGGTCAGTTCTCCATTTCAAATATTACTTCTGACCAGACCAAGTTTTACTACGTCGTTGGTCAGTTAGATCCTCAATATGCGGCGGAAGTGAAAGATGTAATTCTAAACCCGCCGGAAAGCGGTAAATACGACAAATTGAAAACCGAGCTTATAAAACGATTATCAGCTTCCCAAGAGTGTAAACTGCAGCAATTACTAACCCATGAGGAGTTGGGCGATAGGAAACCTACACAATTTATGCGACATTTGCAGAATCTAGCGGGAACGACTCTTCCAGAACATTTAATTAGGCAGATTTGGTCGAATAGGTTACCTACCCACATTCAAACGATTATTGCTTCACAGACAGAAAGCTCGCTGCAGACCGTTGCTGAGTTGGCGGAAAAAATTAACGATATATCATCACCTATGCAGCAAGCGGCCGGCACATCTGCTGTATGTACAAGTGCAGGTACAGTCTCGGCTTTGGAACAGATGGTGAAACGTGTCGACGAACTCGCTAAACAGGTACAAAACCTATCTACACGTAATTCCCGATCCAGCAACAAGAACCACAACTACCGTAGCCGCTCGACCTCTAGGTACCGGTCAAGGTCACGAGAACGCCCCGACGATCATCCGCACTGCTGGTATCATTTCATCTACGGAGCTAGCGCAAACAACTGCAGGCTGCCGTGTACTTTTAAGTCGGCGGGAAATGCAAACGGCAGTCACTAGTGGCGGTAGCTGACTGTCCGATATCATCTGGCCGCCTGTTCATCACTGACCGGAAATCGAAGGCGCAATACCTTATCGACACGGGTTCAGACCTATGTGTTTTTCCTAAGTCAGCCGTACGGGAGCCTCGAGCGAAGACGAAGTATGAACTTTTTGCTGCAAATGGTACACTTATATCTACATATGGCCACATTCAACTTACCTTAGATTTTGGATTACGACGACCATTCAGCTGGCGATTTACCGTAGCAGACGTCACAAAGCCTATCATTGGAGTAGACTTTTTAAGTTTTTACCATCTCCTTGTAGACTGCAGACAGCAACGCCTAATCGACGGAATCACTATGCTCGGCATCAACGCGCCGCAGCCTAAAGAAGGTATTCCTGATATCTCATCGATACGTACCACATCAGACGACACCATTTTCGACAATCTGCTACGAGAATTTCCCGAGATTACTCGCCCAGCTGGTAAGCCAACAACACCCAAGCACAGTACCGTACATCACATCCGGACGACAGATGGACCACCTGTATCAAGCCACCCGCGACGTCTGGATCCTGAAAGGTTACAGATCACGAAACAGGAATTTGATGAAATGCTACAATGCGGAACTGCACGAAGATCCGAGAGTCCTTGGTCATCCCCTCTTCACTTAGCGAAAAAGAAAAACAACGGTTGGAGACCCTGCGGCGATTATAGAGCGCTGAACGCCCGAACGATTCCGGATCGGTATCCTGTGCGCCATATTCATGATTTTACGAACCAGCTCACAGGTAAAACAATATTTTCCACAATTGACTTAGTTAGAGCATACAATCAGATACCAATCTTTGCTGACGACATACCGAAAAGTGCCATAACTACTCCTTTCGGTATGTACGAGTTTCCGTATGTTTCCTTTGGTTTACGGAACGCTGGTCAAACCTTTCAGCGCTTCATGGACGAGGTCCTGAACGGGCTAGATTTCACATTTGGGTACTTAGACGACGTACTCATCTTTTCAGAAAATAGAGATCGACACCTTGAGCATCTTCGTATTCTCTTTAAACGCTTGAACGAATATGGCGTACTAATAAATACTTCCAAATGTATTTTTGGCGAATCCAAGGTCACTTTTCTTGGATTTAAAGTCTCTGCTCAAGGAATCAGCCCTCTCGAAACAAAAACTCAAGCAATTCTTGACTTTCCGACGCCGAAAAATACGAAAGAGCTTAGGAGATTTTTAGGAACCCTGAACTTTTATCGTCGTTTCATTCCAGAAGCAGCTAAGAAGCAGGCACCTCTGAACACGATACTGGTCGGCAAACAAGGCAAAGTTTCGAAACCAATCGCTCTTACACCTGAACAGCAGGAAGCCTTCAACGACTGTAAGTCCAGTATTTCTCTCGCGACTCTCCTAGCTCACCCAGATCCCGACGCTGAGCTTGCTATACAGACTGACGCTTCCGACGTCGCTATCGGAGCCGTGCTACAGCAGCGAAAAGGTAACGATTGGCAACCCATGGCATTTTTCTCAAGAAAATTGAATCAAGCCCAACGAAAATACAGTACCTTTGACCGCGAGCTCCTGGCAATTTATGAAGCTATCCGATACTTCCGTTTTATGGTAGAAGCGAAACCGTTCATCATACTGACCGACCATAAACCTATCACATTTGCTTTCACCACTCGAAGAGACAAATGTTCGCCGCGCCAGTTCAGATATTTAGATTTTATATCTCAATTTTCCACAGACATTAGATTCATCGCAGGCAAAGACAACATAGTAGCTGATACTCTTTCACGCATCGAAGAACTTTCAATGCCCCTAGATTACCACTGCCTTGCCCGAGCCCAGGAGACAGACACCGAGCTACGAACGCTATTTACGGAAGGATCCAGTCTACAGCTGCAAAAGGTTTTCCTACCCGACGCTAAAACGCAAGTATACTGCGATACTTCTACACCGAATTCTCGACCATACGTGACTCCTGCATACCGCCGTCAAGTTTTCGAATCACTCCATAATTTAAGTCATCCCGGCGCTAAAGCTACAGTAAAACTAGTAACTTCTAGATTTGTTTGGCCGGGTATAAGGCGAGACTGTCGACAATGGGCTAAGGAATGTTATCAATGTCAGCGCTGCAAAGTAACGAGACATATGTATGTACAACTGCGCCGTTCACCGCATTCAAGCCACCTTCAGCCCGTTTTCAACATGTCCATATGGATATTATAGGTCCTTTACCTCTGTCTGCTTCCCACAGGTACTGCCTCACGATAGTCGACCGCTTCACACGTTGGCCCGAGGCGTACCCACTCACTGACATCACAGCCGACACCTGTGCCTCAGCCTTCATCTCTGGTTGGGTTGCGCGGTTTGGCTGCCCCGAGCGTATCACAACCGATCGTGGCCGCCAATTCGAGTCACGCCTTTTCAAGTCCATCGCTGCTCTGATCGGGGCTACTCACCTCACGACGACCGCTTACCATCCGGCCGCCAATGGCCTGGTGGAACGCCTACACCGGCAACTCAAGGCCGCTATTACCTGCCACGAGTCATCACAGTGGACCAAAGCGCTTCCGATGGTGCTTCTGGGTATCCGTAGCGCGTGGAAAGACGACATCCAATCTTCAGCAGCCGAACTTGTCTACGGCGAGCCCCTCCGCTTGCCTGGACAGTTCTTCAACACCGTCCTTGAAGAAGAAGTCGATGTCACTAACTTCGCCGATCGCCTCCGCAGCCGAATGAGCAAACTGGCACCAAAACCAACTTCGTGGCACTCACATCGTCCTTTCTACATACCAAAAGACCTGGGTACCGCGACGCATGTCTTCCTACGCCAAGGTCCAGTCCGTCGTTCGCTACAAGCACCTTACTCCGGCCCATACAAGGTTGTACGCCGAGGATCTAAAACATACGACATCAAGGTACAAGACAAAGTACTTACCGTTACCGTAGACCGACTGAAGCCGGCGTACAGCGCAGACGACGACTTAACGCCAACGCCACCTTCCACTCCATCCCCAACGCTCACGCCAACACCAACACCGACGCCAACTGCCACTTCCACTCCTGTTCTAGGTTCCGATGACGTACCTACAAGCCCCGCTAAGAGGACGAAAAGCGGGAGGACAGTGAGATTTCCCGACTACTATCGATCGTAACAGTTACGATCTCGGCGGGGGAGTACTGTGGCGTCATCCTCGATACACCGAGTCCGTCCCCTTAGTGCGACCCTGCGCTGCGGGGTTCGGCGCGGGACGCGACGGAGGAGGTCTACGGAGCGCACTTGCGCCGGCGACGCGGTCACACTCACCTAGCGCCTCGCGACGGGGAACACGTACCGCTCTTGCTCAGCCGCTCGCGCCTTTTACTCGCTAATTCTAAAGCATAATTCATATCGCATCACTTCATTTAATTTGTATTGTACTGTATCGTTTCATTCTTCATTCTAACGTCTGTAACTATCTACTATCCTCATTAAACTCCGTAAATCATACTGCGGTTTCATATTCATCGCCCGGCCTACCGGCTACCTAGCAGAACACCTAGGACAATATAAGAAACGCTTCAGTATGTTCCAAAGCAGAGGTCCACATATTGAGCCTTGTACACATCCCTTATTCGTTCTTCGGGTCACTACCTCGTTCATGTAGGCCAGGTTAACTGACCTCTCGGAGAGATAGCTTGTCACCAGTTTCAGTGTAGGCTTGTCCACTCTCTTCAGATAAAGTTGCTTTAGGATCCCAGGCCACCAACAGTTATCGAATGCGCCCTCGATGTCCAACGAAATCACAGCTACCATGTCTTTATTCTTGACTCACTGCCTCACGATTTCGAATATAGTCATAAAGGGCGTCCTCTGTTCCGCGTTGTGGCATGAACCCATATTGTCTTCTGCTTAGTCTAGCCTGACTACCGAGGTACCACATGATGCGGGTCGCGAACAGTTTTTCCAAGGCTTTGCCCATAACCGATAGAAGTCCGATAGGGCGGTACGATTTGGGCACGGTATAGTCATCTTTACCCGGCTTGGGGATGACTTTTATTCTCGCTGTCTTCCATTGGTTCGGGAAGTATCCAGTTTTCAGGCAGTTGTTGAATATTCCCAATTGTACCAGAGGGGCCACCTCGAAACTGATCCTGCATATGTTGGAAGTTAGTCCATGCTCTCCTGGAGACTTCTTTGGGTTCATTCTGGAGTAGACTATCCGGAGCTCTTCGTGGGTGAATTTCGGGCAGTCTTGCGGACACTCTTGATCTCCATCGATATTTTGGAAGAGGTCAAGCATTTCCCTTCGGACACTGGCTTGTTCCTCGTTGTCCGTGGCTTCTTCATCCCATGGGTAAAAAGTCTCAGCCAGGAGCTCAGCTGATCCCACTGAGTCCAGGGCATCTGCGTCCGGAGTTGGACGAAGAAGCTTCTCCACTTTGTTTCCTTCGCACAGTTTGAGGATGCGGTATGAGCGTTGCCAGACAGTTTCCTTCTCTTCTTTGGTGCAGAACTCCGTCCAGCTGCTATTTATTGTGGCTTGGATAAGGTTTTTGTACTCTTCCTTCGCCTTTTTGTACTGCTCCACTATCAGAGGTTTCCTTGCTGGGTTGGCCTTCCGGATTTTATTTCTACATCACAGCATTTCCCTTTTCTTCTCTGTTAGTTCCTCTGTCCACCATTTTATTTTCCTCCCCCTCTTTTCTAGAGGGATAGTCGGGATTGTTTCCTTGCACACTTCCAGCACAGTGTCCGTGTAGAGAGTCACTATCTCGTCTACTCTAAGTTTGGTGTCAATCGCATCAACAGTTTCCGGCGTTATCCTCTTCTCCTGTAATTTAGCCCCTAGTAGTTTCCGGAATCCCTTCCAATCAGCCTTCCTTGTATTGTAAATCCATGTTCCTTTCCTCTTTCTCTCCAGGTTCGGTTGGCCGAGCTCTATGCCAAAATTTATCTGCCTGTGGTCCGATAGGGTCACGGCTTCCTTGCTGACATGCCAGTTTCCGATTTTTCCCAAGAGGCTGGTCGAACATGCTGTAACATCGGGTATGCTCGTGTAGAGTTTGCCTCCTCTGTGGATATAGAAGGTCGGCGTAGCGCCTTCGTTCAGGATATTGAGATCGCACTGTGACGCGAACTCCATGAACTTAGCACCCCTACTGTCCCCCTCTCTACATCCCCACCAGGGACTTGCTGAGTTTATGTCTCCGCCGACGATGATGTTTGGGGTTCCCAGCTGTGTCATAATGCCTTGAAGCTTCTGGATGTCCTCCTCGATATCAAGAGTCCCATCTAAGTACACGTTTACAATACCTATTTTGCTAAGACCTACTTTAATTGTAAATGCTACCATTGACTCATGTACAAGATCTGTATTCTCAATTACATCTAAATTGGGATCGACAACGACAACCGCCGCGCGGACTGGCTTAGACTTGTCTTGGGTCTTTTTTTGGATTACTCTAAAGCTGCATGACACATGAGCCTTGGCCCCTACATATGGTTCCGGCAGTAAAAGCAGGGAGAGACCACGTGCAGTGGCTGTATGCAGGCATTCCTTCATAGCGAGGAACCCTCTGCCCAGATTCACCTGACCTATTTGCAATGCACCTGGAACGCCCTCTGCTAGCAGTACGAAATCATGTTCCGCGCTAGTCTATCCCACTTTCTCCATTCTGGGCATTCCGATGCGTAGGCTGGGTGACTGCTATGCTCTCTCCCGTGAGTTGACTGAGTGCAGTTTACGCATTGGGGTGTGGAGTTGCGATTTCCACATTCGCGTGTGTCGTGCTCCTCAGAGCAATATCCGCATCTTGTCTTATCTTTGCAGTCCCGCGCCATATGTCCAAAGGCCAAGCACTGGTAACACTGAACAACCGGCGATTGGTCCATAGCTGTAATTCTCTGGTAGCCAATGCGAAGTTCCTGGTCCCTGAGACTGCTCCACAGACTGGGAGTCAACTCGAGGACAACATTAGACCTTGCATTGTTTTGGACTCGGGTGCGACGCAAGATCCTTACAGTGAACCTCTCCAGCATCGAGTTGGGTATTCATTTTTTATTCTTTATTCGTTATATTCGGTTAGGTTAGGTTAGGTTAGGTTAGGGTTCGTGTTCAGAGCCAGGAGGACACAATATACCAGGCTTACAGGACCACCTGCACAGCTCTGCAGGCAGCCATTGCGCAGGCCAAAGAGGCAGCATGGGAGGAGTGGTTAGGGGTGCTCGACCGTGATCCATGGGGGAGGCCGTATCGTGTTGTACGTCAAAAACTGCGACCTTGGGCCCCCCCGCTAACCACGAGTTTGGAGCCCCAACTACTGGAGCAAGTGGTGAACACTCTCTTCCCCCAACGGGATGAGTGGGTGCCACCACCTATAGGCACCCATAGACAAGAGAGTGACGCCGACACGGTACCTCCAATATCTGAGGTGGAGTTCGGGGTAGCTGTTATGAAGCTTCGGCTGAAGAACACTGCCCCAGGACTGGATGGCATACCGGGCCGAGCCTTGGTGCTCGCGCTTGGAGAGATGGGGGAGTGGGTGCGGGCCCTATTTAATGCGTGCCTCAATGAGGGTAGATTCCCGAGGGCGTGGAAGACGGGGAAGCTCGTACTTCTTCGGAAGGACGGGCGCCCGGCTGAAATGCCGTCGGCCTATCGCCCCATCGTGCTTTTGGACGAGGTAAGCAAGCTCTTCGAGCGTGTGCTCGCTGCTCGCCTCGTCGAGAGCATGGACCCAGGGCTCGATGATGCGCAATATGGCTTCCGCCGGGGCCGTTCTACGGTGAGCGCGATCGCCCGGGTCAGGGACCTGGCAGAAGAGGTGGTTTCCGAGGGTGGAGTGTTGTGGGCAGTGTCTCTGGATATATCCAACGCGTTCAACACTCTGCCCTGGGAAACGGTTAAGGCGGCCCTCGTGTATCACGGGGTGCCAGAGTATCTGCGGAAAGTGGTGACAGATTACTTTGACGGCAGGGCCGTAGAATTCCCGACGAAGGACGGCTGGGCGAGGAAGGCGATGTCGTGCGGTGTTCCACAGGGGTCGGTCCTTGGTCCGCTCCTGTGGAACATCGGGTACGACTGGGCGTTGCGAGGGATAGCACTGGCGGGAGTACACGTCACTTGCTACGCCGATGACACGCTCGTGACGGCCCGCGGAGGGACTCATCGGGAGGCGGCTCGCCTCGCTACGGCGGGCGTTGCCCAGATGGTCCACAGGATCAGGGCTCTGGGACTGGAGGTGGCCCTCAGTAAATCTGAGGCCCTAGTTTTTCATGGGCCTCGGAATGCGCCACCGCCCGGTTCCTCAATAATGGTAGGGGGAACTTCCATTGCTGTCGGGTCGACGATGAAGTACCTAGGAATCGTCCTCGACGGCACTTGGAAGTTTGACGAGCACTTCCGGCGGTTGGCCCCGAAACTTTTGGCTGCTGCCGGTGCGCTCGGGAGATTGCTCCCTAATGTAGGGGGTCCAGGAGGGGCATGTAGACGCCTATATGCCGGTGTAGTGAGGTCGATGGCGCTCTACGGTGCGCCGATATGGGCAGACGCCCTGTGCTCCCGAAACGTGCCACTGCTGCGGAAACCGCAGCGCGGAATGGCACTCAGGGTGGCTAGGGCGTACCGCACGGTGTCGCACGCTGGGGCGTGTGTCCTTGCCGGTGTCCCGCCGTGGGAGTTTGATGCGCAGGTGCTTGCGGCGAGGTATTGGCGGGGCGTGGAAGCGCAGGAGGCAGGCGACCGACCACATCCGCGAGAGATCGCGCAGTGGGAAGAGGAAGCACGCGACGATCTCTTCCGGAGGTGGAAAGCGCGTTTAGAGATCCCGGGCGCTAGCTGGGAACTGGTGGAGGCAGTTCGACCCATCCTTCGGGTTTGGGTCGAACGGAAGCATGGTGCGCTCACCTACCACATCGCGCAGATGCTGACCGGACACGGCTGTTTCGGCAGGTATCTGTGCGAGGTGGCGGGACGAGAGCCGTCGGTGGAGTGCCACCATTGTGGAGGTGGAGTCGCTGATACGGCACAACATACGCGCGAAGAGTGCCCAGCTTGGGCGGTGCCTCGTGCTGCCGTATCAGCAATTGTTGGAGGAGACCTGTCGCTGGCAGCCTTGGTCAAGGTCATGGCCGAGAGCGAGGAGGCATGGAGTGGGGTAGAAACCTTCTGCGAAACCATCCTAACGCAGAAGGAAGCGGCGGAACGGGAGCGGGAGGAAGACCCGAACTCTCTTCCGATTCGCCGCAGGCGGCACGGCCGGCGGCGCCTGGCTTACATAGCTAGAATGCCGCCATAACGTGGACCTGCGGGCGACGGATCGGGGGGTCTGTCGCCCGCTCTATGAGGTCCGTAGCTGGAAGACACCTTACGTGTTCCTAAGGTGCCTCAAGCGGAGTGTGGAAAGGCTTTCGAGCCTTCCTTCTGGAAGAAGGGCCCATCAGGGCAGACGCTGAGGGAGGTGGCTACGGAAGAGTGTGTAACTTACCCGCGGCCCCGACAGGAAGCGAGAGAAGGAACACCCAGGCGGTTTTAGTCGGTATGGCGCTTTTAAGCTGAGTCCGACATATCCTTTCCGCCCCCCGGCGGGAAGGAATCCATAAAGGATTTCCCCTGGTAAAAAAAAAAAAAAAAAAAAAAAAAAAAAAGGTTGGCCGTGGGCGGGTCTGGGTTTATCCATTAGTAGTTGCTATGCCTAGCTTGCGGCTTCGGTCGCTTGTATTGGATAAATCTAGGCCTTCATTACTCGGCTCTGGGAGCGAGTAATGAGGCGAATGGCTTTGAGGGAGAGCGCAGGTCGTGTAGATCCTCAAGGCAAGTCTGGTGGGGTCGTTCCTTCTCGCGGTTGCTGCCCGTTATTGGTCTATTTCCATCAGAAATAGACGTAACAGAAACCACCAGGCGCCGGCACTCTGTCGGTGGGGTAGGATGGGTAGGTAGGACGGGATGGGCTCGTGGAGCCGTCCCTTTGTAGGCTAGGTGCCTACAAGAGAGGATAGCCTTTTTAGGCTAGGAGGAGTCGGGAGTCGGGTCTGGCGTGCACTTACCCTGCCGCCGGGCAGGCAGTGGGAGTTTACTTCCCTGCCACCGCCCCAAAATCGTAACCCCGCAACATGGCCGTGGTCATGTTTCGCGACCTGAGCGGGACCGATAGGCCTTGGCTTGGTCGCCCGGGCCGCGAGGAAGACAACCTCTATAAAAAATCACCCGAAGGTAAGCGGCGGCGCAGCGTGAGGCCTGGAAGGCTGAACGGAGTTTCAGTCGCTACTGCGTCCCCCGCCAGAGAATTGTCACTCCCCTGAGCGGGTTACGCTTGACTTCCCCGGTTACAGTGGGCACTGTCCGGGGCGACCCACTCTTCCCACGTACTCGTGGGATTTGTAATGGAAAATTTTAATGAAAAATCTAGGTTAAGTAAGACGACGATAGGGAGTGAGGAGGAGATACTATACGCATCTGCGCATAGCGATGACGGTAGGACGCTTACGTCTGATGTGACGATGCGTCCATTGCGTGACGCGAAGGGCAAATTTAAAAAAAAACGCCCTTCTCAGGGCGGTCCAAAAGGCCCTTCGCAGCCCAATTCAGACGTGTCAGACGAATCGTCTGAGTTAGACGTGCGGTCAAGCGGTACCGCGACTGGGAAAACGAGTGGCCGCAAGCGGCCGTCCGTCCTCATGGCTCAAGGTTTCGACTCAGACACGGAGACCGAGGGGATGGTGGCTGCTAAGGTCAACTCAGCAGGGAGAGGAAGGAGAAACACCGCCAAAGCGGGATCTTCGCGAATGGAGTTCCTCAAGCCTGCTCCGGTGCCGTCAGACGCCGAACTGGAGGACGTACTGCGTCGCAGGCAATACGAAAAAAAGAAGACGGGGGCGGGTGCTGGTTCAGACCTTGCGACAGACACGGGCAACGAGTCCGATGTCATCGCGAGGGCTGAGGATATCAGCATGCTGAACGCCCAACAACTGAGAGCGTACGCGGGCGAAGGGCTTGCCAGCATTTTAGAGGTTGCGAAGAAGTCGGGCAACCTAAAGGGTGAGTTTGTGGCTCGCCTGAAAAGTTCCACATCGGCCCTTAGAGAGGTCGTTGACGCTCTAGCCAGCAGAAGCGAGGCAGAGGAGACGCGGCGCTTAAGGGCAGAAAACAGCCGGCTGCGACTCGAAGTCGAGTCACGAAAAGCGGAGGTGAAGGCGCTGCGTCGCGGCTTCCACGAAGCCAAAACGGAGGTAGCTGCGGCCAATACCGCCGCCGCTGTTGCGACTTCTGTGACGCGGGCATCACCCGTAACGGGGATTGGGGCGGAGGAGCTAGTCGAGGAGTTGAAGCGGTCCTTGACCAGCACGCTTGGGCAAATGCTCAACGCCCGACTTGCTGGGATCGAGGACCGGCTTCTGCCAGCCCCGATAGTTCGTCCGCCACTAAGAGTGGACGCCAAGAAAGTGGCAGCGGCTACCGTCAAGTTGGCGCCTGAGCCGCCTCGTAAGTCCACTGCCAAGGCGGATAAGCAGGCTGCTCAACGCCCAAAGATGGCTGCCACTCCCGTAGTGGCACCAGTTGCTGGCCCCTCCAATCCAAAAGGGACCAATAGTGGCACTGAGGCTGCCCAAACTGCCGTGCCTCTGGTGGAAAACTGGGTAACAGTGACTAGGAAGGGGAAAAGGAAGGGAAAGCGGAAGGGCAAATCCTCTGCCCCTGTAGCTGACCCCTCGGCTCGTCCCACCGCCACTGTGCCAAAGTCGAAGGCTTCTGCCAAGCCGAAGGCAGCGCTGAGGGCCCCTAAAACTGCGGCTGTGGTGCTGTCGTTACAGCCTGAAGCCGCAGAGAAGGGGGTCACATACGGTGCCGTCCTCCAACTGGCGCAGGATAAGGTCGATTTGCAGGAGCTGGAGATTGACCGGCTCCGCTTTCGCCAGACGGCGACGGGAGCCAGGCTTTTGGAAATATCTGGCTCCCAAAACTCTGAGAAGGCGGACAAACTCGCGGAGAAGCTCCGTGGAGTCCTGTCCGAGGTGGCCAACATTGCCAGGCCCGTGAAATCTGCCAATTTGAGCATCACGGGTCTGGACGATGCAGCCACGAAGGAGAAAGTGGCGGCGGCGGTTGCCAAAGCAGGTGGCTGTCAGCTGACTGCAATAATGGTGGGGGAAATTCGCCGCGGCTTTGGCGGCGCCGGCTCCACCATTGTGACCTGTCCGATCTCGGCAGCCAAAGTGTTGTCGGGAACGGGTAGGCTGTTGGTCGGATGGAGTTCGGTGCGAGTGGTTGCCTTAGAGGCGCGTCCCATGCGCTGCTTCAGGTGCATGGGGCTGGGGCACACGCGCCCCCAGTGTACAGAATCGGCCGACAGGGGAGACCTGTGCTTCCGGTGTGGAAGCACGGGACATAAAGCAGCCAGCTGTGGGAAGTCCACCCCGCGCTGCGCGATATGCGCGGAGGCAGGGAAGCCTTCTGGGCACGTGATGGGGGGGCGCAGCTGCATTCCCCCAAAGACGAAAGGCAAGTCCGTCAGGACCCAGGCCAGCCCTGCGGCTGTGAGCGTCGCGATGGAAGTTGCTCGCCCAGTGGTGAGCGAGGAGGTTGTGATGTCTGATTGATGGATCAGGTCCGACATCATAACTTCCTCCAGACGAACCTCAACCACTGTGCCCAGGCCCAAGACCTGCTCATGCAGGCCCTGGCGCAGTGGCAAATAGACGTGGCGGTAGCAGCGGAGCCGTATTACGTTCCCTCTTCCCATCCTTGTTGGGCTGGGGACCTGGACGGCTCCGTTGCCATTGTAGGCCGATCGGGTGGTTCACCTCTCTCAGTCAAAGAGAGGGGTTCCGGATACGTGGTGGCCCAGTGGGGGGAGTACGCTGTAGTAGGCACATACTTCTCCCCCAACAAAACCGCTGCGGAGCTGGAGGTCTTTGTGGACCTACTGGCTGCGGCCGTAGGGAGGCAGGCGCCGTGTCAGATCCTCCTTCTAGGGGATCTGAACGCGAAGGCTCGAGATTGGGGAAACCCCTCAACTGACTCTCGTGGGGACATTGTCAGGGAGTGGGCAGTTGCCACGGGGCTGATCCTGCTCAATAGAGGGTCGGTCCACACGTGCGTGCGACACAACGGGAGTTCCGTGGTCGACCTATCGTTCGCCACCCCGTCTGCCGCCGCACGTGTCCGGGCATGGAGGGTAATGTCAGAGGTGGAGACTCTCTCGGACCATAAATATATCAGGTTCGAGATATCCACCTCTCACAACGCGGGAGGGTCTCGGCGCGTGGCTCGAGCGGACTTTCCGCGCTGGGCCGTCAGCCGGTTCGATGCCGAATTGGCAAAGGAGGCGGCGATCGTCCAGTCGTGGCTTTCTGTTCCCACGCACCCGGACGTCGACGTCGCTGCAGGCCGTTTCTGCGAAGCGGTGACGGCTGTTTGCGACGCAGCCATGCCGAGGTCGCGGGGCCACCCGGAGCGCCGCGAGGTATACTGGTGGTGCTCAGAGATCGCGGAGCTCCGGGTTGCCTGCTCGGCGGCGCGGCGCTCCTTCACCCACTGTAGAAGGCGGCGTCATGGCCGGACCGACGAGCAGCTGTCGGATGAAGAGCTGGAGGCTGAGGGCCAGCTGCATGAGGCTTACCGTGACGCTAAGCGAGAACTGAGGCTGGCTATTGTCGGGGCCAAGTCAAGGGCATTTGGCGAAGCCCTGGCCAGCCTGGATAGGGATCCTTGGGGGCGTCCGTACAAGGCAGCTCGGAACATGTTCCGGTGCCGGGCGCCCCCAGTCGCGGGGTCCATGGAGCCTGAGCTCTTGGACAGGGTGTTGGAGGGGCTCTTCCCCGATAGAGACCCTACCTTTACCCCTCCGACGATGGCGGGTGCCGTCTCCTTCCCCGAGGAGTTGGACTCGGCCTCCATCCCGCCTGTCTCAGAGGTGGAAATGGCTGTAGTAGTCAACCGCCTACGGGGCAAGAAAACGGCGCCCGGCCCAGACGGGATCCCAGGGCGGGTCCTTGGACTCGCACTAAGGGAAATGTGTGACTGGCTTCGGGAACTTTTTAGTGCGTGCCTCACGTCGGGGCGGTTCCCGAAGCCCTGGAAGGACGGCAGATTGTGTCTGTTGCGGAAGGAGGGCCGACCTGTCGATTCGCCTTCTGCATACAGGCCCATAGTGTTGCTGGATGACACGGGCAAACTGTTGGAGAGAGTGGTGGCTTCTCGTGTCATCCGGCACCTGGAAGGAACTGGGCCGGGCCTTTCAGAGGCCCAGTACGGTTTCAGAGCGGGGCGGTCTACAGTGGATGCCCTGCTCTGGCTCAAAGAGTGGACGCAGGCGGCGGTCGGTGAGGGTAAAAAGGCATTGGCTGTCTCACTCGATATAGCCAACGCCTTCAACAGCCTCCGACACAAAACTATACAGGAGGCGCTCCGCTATCATGGAGTGCCCCTGTATCTGCGGAGGCTGTTGGAGGATTACCTCCAAGACCGTGAGGTCCTGGTGGTAGGGCGCGACGGTTTGAGGCGCCGTCGCGTCTCTTGCGGGGTTCCACAGGGGTCGGTGTTGGGACCGCTCCTGTGGAACATCGGTTATGACTGGGTGCTCCGCGGCACGCTTCCCGCAAGTATACGGGTCGCGTGCTATGCGGATGACACCTTAGTCGTCGCCAAGGGGAGAGATCTCGGGGAAGTGACGCGGTTGGCCACGGTGGGTACAACACTCGTGGTCGAGCGCATACGCACCCTGGGACTGGAGGTTGCCCTCTCCAAAACCGAGGCCCTGCTGTTTCATGGGCCTCGAGGAGGACCCCCTCCAGGAACGCGGGTGCTGCTGGACGGGGTCCCAGTCAAAGTCGGGACCCAGATGAAATACCTGGGTCTCATTTTAGACGGGAGGTGGGGCTTTGGGGCCCACTTTGCAGGGTTGGCTCCGAGAGTCATGGGAGCTGCTGCCGCCTTGGGGAGGCTGCTGCCGAACGTGGGTGGCCCGAGTGCCAACTGTCGTCGGCTGTACTCCGGAGTGATTCGGAGTATGGCCATGTATGGGGCACCCGTCTGGGTGGACGCCCTCAACCGCCAAAACAAGACCCTGCTGCGACGTCCGCAACGGGTCATCGCGACGAGGGCGATACGCGGATACCGGACGGTGTCATGGACGGCTGCGTGCGTGTTGGCCGGGGATCCCCCTTGGGAGCTCCAAGCGGAGATCCTCGCTGAAGTTTACCACTTTGTAGCGGCGAGGAGATCCCGAGGGGAGCCTCCAATGCGGGAGGAGGTCACACGCATGCGGAGGCAGGCACGGGACGCCTTGATAGGGCGGTGGACGGAGGACCTGGCGCCACCGGTGCCGGGACAGTGGACGGTGGACGCCGTGAGGCCGGTCCTTCGTAGGTGGGTTAGGCGACGGTTCGGGTCGCTGACCTTCCGAGTGGTGCAGGTGCTTTCTGGACACGGATGTTTCGGAAAGTACCTGCACAAAATTGCAAGAAGGGAGGTGACTCCAGCCTGCCATGAGTGCGGAGCGCCCGAGGACACGGCGCTCCACACGCTGGAAGTGTGTGCTGCATGGAACTCGCAGCGGCACATACTTTCGGAGTGTATCGGAGGGGATCTCTCTCTGCCGAGCGTAGTGAACGCCATGCTCGGCAGTGAGGGATCGTGGCAGGCGATGGTCTCCTTCTGCGAAGAGGTGATGACGCAGAAGGAGACCGCGGAGCGAGCCAGGGAGGACAACGCCTCTTCGGACCCGCTCCGGCGCAGACGAACGGGAGCAAGGAGGAGGCGGCTTGCTCGCCTCCTCTCTCCCCCTTCATAAGTGGGGTCACTGGCTGCGAGTCGGGGGACTCACAGCCGGCTTGCACGACCTCACTCGTCGTTTTGAGGGGGGGTCTTTGTGAGAAAGACCGCCCCCTCCATGCCGGGGCCTGGTTGCTCGCAACTGGGCCGACCGCCGGGACAGGGTGGTGAATGCTAGCGCGACCCCACCTTGCCCCACCTGGGCGCAATGATTGCTCACCGTGGTGGTTTTAGCCGGTAAGAGTCCGGCATAACCATTCCGGCGCCCTCGCGCCGGGTGGTATCCATGAGGATTTCCCCACGTAAAAAAAAAAAAAAAAAAAAAAAGGTTAGGTTAGGTTAGGTTAGGTTGGAGGTCCGACCCGATGTATTAACTGCCTTAGCGATCAGCCTATGTGAGCTACAGCGAAGTTCAATACATCGTCAGTTGCGGATTAACGAGGCGCACACGGCTGTGAAAACGCTGTGGCGCTGAGTTGTTTGCGGACCGAGATATTTCAAAGGGGAGAAAAAAGTTACAACTTAGGATTTTTCGATTGAAAAACGGTTTGTTTACCTTTTTCAATCGAAAAAAAGTCGGCTTTGCGGCTATCGTTCTGAGCACTTTTTTAGGTTAGGACATAGCTGCAATAGTTAAATTTCGTGTAGGCTAGGTCCGGTTGCTTTTCTCCTTAGGGTTTTGAAGTAATCGGATTTTTAGTAATTTTAGGTAAAATTTTGAAAAAAATTTTTGCAAAAAAAGTCGGGAAAGTTCGTGGGTGAATACCAGGGGTCTGGTTTACCCCTACGGTCCCAGTAGGGGTGCCAGGGGATAGGGGACTTCAGCCCCTATTAGGTGACGTTTTTGTTTCCCGGATACGATAACGGGAAGTCAGTCAAAAAATTTTTTCAAAAAGTGTCCTGAGGGACCGGATTGCTATTCGGTTTTTTAGGCGCTTTTTGAAAGTTGTATGGGATTTCTCCGAGGCGACTCCCCCTTGACCGTTTTTTAGCCAAACTCTGATTTGGGGGATAACTTCGGTTGGGGTGGTCGGATTTGGTCCAATTGTGGTAGAGACGTTGGCGGGGCCACAATGGCCACGTCTGAAAAGGGGAAAAGTTCCCACCGCAAGTGGGACGAAAGAATTTTGGATTCTTCCTCTGAATCCGAGGAAGAATTCTCAGAGGCCATTGGAATGACTTCTCAGCCCCAGAAGAGGGGGCATGTCGACCAGGCGGATGACGCAAGGCCTGATAATGGGCCTAAGATTGGAACAGCCCGGAGGGGCAAGCCCAAGGGGGCCTACGCGGGGATGGCGTCGGCAAGAGGTAAGCTCCGAGGTTCGGAGAATTACCTCAGCTCCGACACAGATGTCGCCGCCGACCCCTCCTTGTATAGGAAGGACTTCCCGGAGCTCCGCTCCAAGGGAACAAGGGGGAGAGGGAGTGGGGGAGCTACCTCCCTACCTACCTCCCCACCACGAAAGATGTTGACGCACCCGTCTGAGGTCCTCCTCCCATTCGACCCGGTGGAGGCCACCAAACAGGCGTCATGCGCAATAATGGAGGGGGCCCGCAAGTCGGGCAATTTGAAGGGTGAGGTGTGGGGCACCATGAACCGGGCCTGCCGCACTATACTAAGTGCCATGGAGGAACTTGACGCCTCCAGGTCAGAGAGCGAGGAGATCCGCATCCTAAAGGCGGACAACAAGAGGATGCGGGAGCAACTCGCTCTCTGCACAGCGGAACTCAAGGCCATGAGAATTGCCTTCTCAGAGCGACAGGCCCCGGCCCCGCAGCCGGCGCGTGAGACCCCGGCCCCTAGGGCCCCCCCGCCGACACAATCCGCCGCCGCGGAGTTGGCGGAATTGCTGGACAGCATGAAGCGCGACTTGACGGTCTCCCTCGGTAACATGCTGAATGCTAGGATCGAGGAGATTTCCAGTCGCCTTCCTCCCGCACCAATAATCCGCCCCCCGCTGGCGGCGGATAAAAAGAAGGAGGCCCCATCGGCTTCAACGAGAGTAGTGGCCTCCGAGCCCGAGAGCAGGGCCAGGCTTGGGGATGGCAGGCCGAAAAGGGCCGCCAGAAAAGCGGCCCCGGTGGCCCCGGAAACCACCGCCCCGGCAGCCAAGACTGCCCCGGCAGCCAAGCCTGCCCCAGCAGTGGAGACTGCACCTGTGCCCCCGGGCGAGGCATGGACCACCCAGGAAGCGGGAAAGAAGAAGAGGAAGGGAAAGGGGAAGGCTACGGCCACTCCCCCACCCCCCCCGCCGCCCAAAAAGAAAGCGGCACCCAAGCAGAAGGCTCTGGAAGTCCTCAAGACGGCAGCGGTGGTAATCACCATGCGGAAGGACGTTACCACCGACACCACGCTGCAGGCGGTCATGTCCAAGGCCATTAATGGCATAAGCTTGGAGGAGATAGGCCTGCAGCGGGTCAAGGTCAGGAACTCGGCGACGGGGGGCTGAGTAATCGAGGTCCCTGGAGCAGAGAGAGGAAGGACGGCGGACAGCCTCGCAGAAAAGCTGCAGGTTCTTGTGGGCGACGTTGCACATGTAAGCCGCCCTGAGAAAATGGCCGCTATCAAAGTCGCCGGCTTAGATGAGTCGGCGACAAAGGAGACCCTGGCGGCTGCCGTTGCCAAGACGGGGGGATGCGCCGAGGCGCAAATTAAGGTGGGGGGCATTCGCCCTACATACTTTGATGGTAGTGGGGTGGCCCTCGTGCAATGCCCGGTGGGAGTGGCAAAAGCCCTCCTCAAGCGCGGTCAGATCATGGTAGGCTGGTCGTCTGCCAGGATTAGCTCCGTCGGACCAGCACCCATGCGGTGCTACAAATGCATGGGTGTCGGCCACACGCGCGAGTTGTGCCCCTCAAAGGTGGACCGGGGCCAGATGTGCTACCGGTGCGGCGCAGAGGGGCACAAAGCAGCCGAATGCTGGGAGGAAAAAGTACGGTGCGCAGTATGCCACCATGCAGGCCTCCCAGCCAATCATGTAATGAGGGGACCGAAATGCTCCCCACCGGAGACAAAGGGAAGAGAGGTGAGGCCGAGACCCACCCGCCCCATCCGGCCCCCTCCAGCCGAAACAGCCGCCAGCCGGCACCAAGAGGACAACAATATGGACGTCTAAATGTCAGCACACCGACATTTAGACGTCCTGCAGATAAACGCCAACCACTCCGCCAGAGCTCAAGATCTGCTCATGCAGGCCATGGCGGAGTGGAAAATTGGCGTTACGGTGGTAACAGAGCCCTACTTCATCCCCCCCAAATCTAATTGGGCAGGGGACACCGACGGAGTAGTGGCGATAGTGGTGCCGGCGATGGGGGACCTCCCCCCCATATCAAGGATTGAGGGTGGCCCAGGATTCGTGGCGGCTAAATGGGGGAACGACACGGTGCTGGTGGCCGCGTACTTCTCCCCCAATAGGCCGCTGCGGGAGTTTGACACGTTTCTGGGGATATTAGGGGGGGTGGTCCGGAGGGCTGCCCCGAGGCAGGTTATGGTCCTGGGGGACCTCAACGCCAAAAGTTCGGCATGGGGTTCCCCCATTACGGACCATAGGGGTACGGCCCTTGAGGATTGGGTGGCGGCAACGGGACTCGTGGTCCTAAATCAGGGCACCACGAATACATGCGTGCGGCGGCAGGGGGGGTCAATAGTGGACGTCACGTTCGCGACCCCTGCCATAGCTGCACGCGTCACGGACTGGCGTGTCCTGGAGGATGTGGAGACCCTCTCAGACCACCTGTACATCAGGATGAGGGTCTCCAAGGCGGGGGCTCCACCGGCGCCCATCACGGGCAGTGCCAGGAGGGGGCGGAAGTTCCCAAAGTGGTCCCTGGTCAAGCTGGACAGGGACATGGCGAACGAGGCGGCCATGGTGGAGGAGTGGTGTGCTGCCCCACCCGTCACCCTCGGAGTTGAAGAAAGGGCGGCACAGTTCCGCGTCGCACTACAGAAGGTGTGCGACGCGGCCATGCCTCGGGTTGGTCGCCGTTTCGCCCGTAAGAGTGTATACTGGTGGTCCGCAGAAATTGCGGCCCTGCGGTCCACCAGTAATAGTGCCCGCCGCGCCTTCCAACACTGTAGGCGCAGGCGGCACACTGCAGAAGAGGAAGAAGGGCTCCACAGGGCCCTCAAAGAGGCTAAGAAGGCCCTCCAGGTGGCGATTGCCAAGGCCAAGGACGAAGCTCACGAGTCGTTCTTGGCCACCCTGGACAGGGACCCATGGGGGCGGCCGTACAAGGTGGTGCGTAACAAAATGCGCACTGCCCCCCCCATGGACTCCCTGGAACCCGAACTCCTTCAGAGGGTAGTCGAGGGGCTGTTTCCGCCAGCCCCCTTGATCTCTCCCCCGTTAATGGTCGACCCCATAAGGGAACCGGAGGCCGAGCTCGTCGTTCAACCAATAGGTGACGACGAGTTCAATCGAGTGATACACCGACTCCGGGGCTGCAAAAAAGCCCCGGGCCCGGATGGCGTTCCCGGTCGCGTCCTCGCAGTCGCCCTGAAACACCTAGGGGACCGACTCAGGCATGTCATGGATGACTGCCTGGCAGAGGGAAAGTTCCCTAGGGTATGGAAGGAGGGGCGACTATGCCTCCTCCGTAAAGAGGGTCGACCGGCGGATTGCCCTTCCGCCTATCGCCCCATAGTGCTGCTGGATGAGGCCGGGAAAGCGTTTGAACGCATCCTGGCCTCCCGGATCCTGCGGCACATGGAGACCGCCGGCCCGAACGTCTCGGACAGACAATTCGGGTTCCGGGAAGGACGGTCCACGCTCGACGCGCTGAAGTCACTGAGGGACTTCTGTGAGTACGCGTCGAGCAGGGGGGAGGGTGTCATCGCGGTGTCACTAGACATCGCAAACGCGTTTGGCACACTCCCCTACGGGGTGATCAGTGAGGCACTTCGATATCATGAAGTGCCTCTCTACCTGAGGCGGATTGTTGAGCACTACCTAACCGAGAGGGTAGTGCTCTGGGAAAAGAAGGACGGGCAACGGGGGGAGAGAGTGATGGCCTGCGGCGTGCCCCAGGGTTCCGTGCTCGGTCCACTTCTATGGAACCTGGGGTACGACTGGGTGATCCGGGGGGAGCTGCTTCCGCGCACACTTGTCGTCTGCTACGCGGACGACACAATGGTGGCAGTGCGCGGGAGCGACAAGCGGGAGACCTCCCGGAGGGCGGAAGTGGCGGCCGAGCTGGCGATTGAACGGATCACCAGGCTCGGCCTAAAGGTGAGCCTCCCGAAGACTGAGGCTATAGTTTTCGGGGGGCGCGGGTGGAATCTGCCCGCGAGTGCGACGCTCACCCTGGAGGGTGAAGCGGTCCAAATAAAGCCCCACATTAAATATTTGGGGCTAATACTGGACCGCAAGTGGGATTTCGGGGAGCATTTTTCGAGACTAGCTCCCCGAATCGTGGGCGCCGCATCGGCGCTGGGCAAACTTCTGCCCAATGTAGGAGGGCCGGGTTCCTTGTGCCGGCGGCTATACGCCGGCGTGACAAGGAGCATGGCCCTCTATGGGGCCCCGATATGGGCGGACAAGCTGTCCGCTCGAAATAGGGCCCTGCTGCGGAGGCCACAACGGGTTGTGGCCATCAGGATAGTAAGAGCCTATGTGACGGTGGCCCACGCGGCTGCCTGCCTCCTCGCGTGCACCCCCCCGTGGGAGCTAGACGCAGAGGTGCACGCAGAGACCTACCAACGTAGGTCCAGGGTCCGGACAACAGGTGAACGCCCGGCCCCCGAGGAGGTGGCAGCCGCCCGTCGCGCGACGGAGCGCCGACTGCGGGACCGGTGGAAGGCCCAACTGGAGGTCGCCCCTTATGGTGTCCGTACCATAGAGGCGATCCTCCCAACAGCCGACCTTTGGCTGAAGAGGGCAGTCGGTGCGACGACGTACCGGCTCGTGCAGGTACTGACCGGGCATGGGTGCTTCGGCCACTACCTGCACAAAATAGGAAGAGAGCCGGCCCCGCTGTGCCATGAGTGTGGAAGTCCCGACGACACCGCCCAGCACACGCTTGAGGTGTGCAGTCGTTGGGACGCGGAGCGCGGCCAAATGGCACGCATCATTCAGCGGGTGGACCTCTCGCTCCAAAGCATTGTCGAAGCAATGCTGAGCGACGAGAGGTCATGGGAGGCGGTGGTCGCCTTCTGCGAATCAGTCATTTCGCAAAAGGAGACCGCGGAGCGGGAGCGCGAGGAAGATCCTCTCGCGCATCCCCTCCGGCGTAGACGGCTTGGGGTGAGAAGGCGGCGTTTTGCCGCCAGACTCAACCCATAGTGGCTGCAGGTGGACGATGGGAGTCCTCTGCCTGCGGTGATTAGCCACTGAGCGGTCTGGGAGAGGGCCAAGCGTGCTCGACCATCTCCCCTACGGCGCGGGAAGCCCCGGCAACGGCTGGGGTGCCACCGGTGCACACCGTGGACTATGCTTTCGCGGGTTCCACGGTGTCCAACAAAACCGGCGAGAGGGCACGTCCGGGTGCTTTTAGTGGGTATGCCGCACTTATTGCGGAGAGTCCCACATAACCCTCCGACACTCCCATGTTCGGAGGGTATGCATAAAGCATTTTACACCTGGTAAAAAAAAAAAAAAAAAAAAAGGTTAGGTTAGGTTAGGTTAGGTTAGGTTGATGTATTAACTCCGCGGACCTGCTGGGTTGTCCCAGTGGGTGGGGAGGTGTACCCCAACGCGGCGCGTCCCCGGGTGGCGGATAGGGGAACGGCTCTCAGAAATGGGAGTTACCGGTTTACCGGCGCGGACCAAACACTGGGGGGGAAATGGCGAGGTTCCCGAACTGTTGTTGCGGCGCCGTCCTGCTCGGTCTCCCGCGAGTCGGTTGTATGGGTCAGCTTCCTTGCGGGATTCTGGGTTGGTCGGCGCTTCACTAGCGGATTGGGGGCCTCGGGGAGGGAAAGGGGAGGCTTCTCCGCGTGTCTCTATGAAATTAGCATAAAGCGCAGCGGATGAAGTCTGGCGGAGGAAAGGAGTTTCCTACTCCGCCGAGAAGGTGGGGCGGCCTGTTTAAGCCACCCACGTGAGGGATCCATCGGGATCAGTGGAGGGCCAAACCCCGCAACATGGTCGTGGTCATGTTTCACGATCTGAGCGGGGCCGATAGGCGGACACGCCCTTTTCAGGGCGCGTTGGTGGAGGAGGCGAGCACGTCCTTTTCAGGGCGCTCTCTCCAAACTTGCAGGGGAGCTCACCCCTAGTGAAAAAAAGAGACGACGATGTGGAGCATTGAAGTAGAAACCAAAATGAACCAAAGCATTAGTGAAAATGGTCCCCAGGTGGGTCCCCGAAAGGGGGAATCCCACCCCTCCACTTCATCAGGAGTGGAGGGCTGCCCCTCGTACTCTGGGGGGGGCAACTCATGCTTCGTAGGTCGGCACTCCACCGGCCTTCGTGAACGCGACACTGGCTATTCTTTCGACTCGGATTCCGATATTGCATGCGATTTAGACAAAGACGATATGGAAGTGCAGGCGGGCGCCCTGAAGGCGAACGCTAACACTACTGGCAACAGCCCTCTGATTGAAGCTCAAGTCTCCCGAGCAGTAGTATGCGTATCTGCGCATAGTGACGACGACGGTAGGACGCTTACGTCTGATGTGACGATGCGTCCATTACGTGACGCGAAGGGCAAATTTAAAAAACGCCCTTCTCAGGGCGGTCTAAAAGGCCCTTTGCAGCGCAATTCAGACGTGTCAGACGAAGCGTCTGAGCTAGACGTGCGGTCAAGTAGTACCGCGACTGGGAAAACGAGTGGTCGCAAGCGGCCGTTGTCCCTCATGGCTCAAGGTTCCGACTCAGGTACGGAGACCGAGGGGACGGCGGCTGCTAAAGTCAACTCGGCAAGGAGAGGAAAGGGAAACACCGCCAAAGCGAGATCTTCGCGAGCGGAGTTCCTCAAGCCTGCTCCGGTGCCGTCAGATGCCGAACTGGAGGACGTACTGCGTCGCAGGCAGTACGAAAGAAAGAAGACGGGGGCGAGTACTGGTTCAGACCTCGCGACAGACACGGGCAACGAGTCCGATGTCATCGCGAGGGCTGATGATATCAGCATGCTGAACGCCCAAGAACTGAGGGCGCATGCGGGCGAAGGACTCGCCTGCATTTTAGAGGTGACAAAGAAGTCGGGCAACCTAAAGGGTGAGTTTGTGGCTCGCCTGAAAAGGTCCGCATCGGCCCTTAGGGAGGTTGTGGATGCCCTAGCCAGCAGAAGCGAGGCAGAAGAGACGCGGCGCTTAAGGGCGGAAAACAGCCGGCTGCGACTCGAAGTCGAGTCCCACAAAGCGGAGGTGAAGGCACTGCGTCGCGGCTTTCACGAAGCCAAGTCGGAGGTGGTTGCGGCCAACACCGCCGCCGCTGTGGCGTCTTCTGGGACGCGGGCACCACCCGTGGCTAGGATTGGGGCGGAGGAACTAGTCGAGGAGTTGAGGCGGTCTTTGACCAGCACGCTTGGGCAAATGCTCAACGCCCGACTCGCTGGGATCGAGGACCGGCTTCTGCCAGCCCCGATGGTTCGTCCGCCACTAAGAGGGGACGCCGAAAAGGTGGCAGCAGCTGCCGCCAAACCCAAGCTGACGCCTGAGCCGCCTCGTAAGTCCGCTGCCAAGGTGGATAAGCGGGCCGGTCAAGGCCCAAAGATGGCTGTCTCTCCCACAGTGGCACCGGTTGCGGGACCTTCGAATCCTGAGCGGACCAAAAGTGCCATTGAGGCTGGGCAACCCGCCGTTCCAGAGGCGGAAACGTGGGTCACTGTTAGCGGGAAGAGGAAAAGGAAGGGTAAGGGAAAGGGCAAATCTGCTACCCCGGTAGGTGCCCCCTCGGCTCGTCCCACCACCACTGCACCAAAGCCGAAGGCAACTGCCAAGCCGAAAGCAGTGCTGAGGGCCCCTAAGACTGCGGCTGTGGTGCTGTCATTACAGCCTGAAGCCGCAGAGAAGGGGGTCACATACAGTGCCGTCCTCCAACTGGCGCAGGATAAAGTCGATTTGCAGGAGCTGGAGATTGACCGGCTCCGCTTTCGCCAGACGGCGACGGGAGCCAGGCTTCTGGAAATATCTGGCTCCCAAAACTCTGAGAAGGCGGACAAACTCGCGGAGAAGCTCCGTGGAGTCCTGTCCGAGGTGGCCAACATTGCCAGGCCCGTGAAATCTGCCAATTTGAGCATCACGGGTCTGGACGATGCAGCCACGAAGGAGAAAGTGGCGGCGGCGGTCGCCAAAGCAGGTGGCTGTCAGCTGACTGCAATAAGGGTGGGCGAAATTCGCCGCGGCTTTGGCGGCACCGGCGCAACCATTGTGACCTGTCCGATCTCGGCAGCCAAAGTGTTGTCGGGAACGGGTAGGCTGTTGGTCGGATGGAGTTCGGTGCGAGTGGTTGCCTTGGAGGTGCGTCCCATGCGCTGCTTCAGGTGCATGGGGCTGGGTCACACGCGCCCCCAGTGTACAGAATCGGCCGACAGGGGAGACTTGTGCTTCCGGTGTGGAAGCACGGGACATAAAGCGGCCAGCTGTGTGAAGTCCACCCCGCGCTGCGCGATATGCGCAGAGGCAGGAAAGCCTGCTGGGCACGTGATGGGGGGACGGAGCTGCCTTCCCCCAAAGACGAAGAGCAAGGCCGTTAGGACCCAGGCCAACCCTGCGGCTGTGAGCGTCGCGATGGAAGTTGCTCGCCCAGTGGCGAGCGAGGAGGTTGTGATGTCTGATTGATGGATCAGGTCCGACATCACAACTTCCGCCTGACGAACCTCAACCACTGCGCCCAGGCCCAAGACCTGCTCATGCAGGTCCTGGCGCAGTGGCAATAGACGTGGTGGCTCCCTCTATAACTGGGGTCCTCCTATATAAGTGGGGTCACTGACTGCGAGTCGGGGGACTCACAGCCGGCTTGAACGACCTCACTCGTCGTCTTGAGGGGGGTCTTTGTGAGAAGACCGCCCCCTCCATGCTGGGGCCTGGTTGCTCGCAACTGGGCCAACCGCCGTGGTAAGGTGGTGAATGCTAGCGCGACCCCACCTTGCCCCACCTGGGCGGAATGATTGCTCACCGTGGTGGTTTTAGCCGGTAAGAGTCCGGCATAACCATTCCGGCGCCCCCGCGCCGGGTGGTATCCATGAGGATTTCCCCACGATAAAAAAAAAAAAGGTTGATGTATTAACTGCCTTAGCGATCAGCCTATGTGAGCTACAGCGAAGTTCAATACATCGTAAGTTGCGGATTAACGAGGCGCACACGGCTGTAAAAACGCTGTGGCGCTGAGTTGTTTGCGGACCGAGATATTTCAAAGGGGAGAAAAAAGTTACAACTGAGGATTTTTCGATTGAAAAACGGTTTGTTTACCTTTTTCAATCGAAAAAAAGTCAGCTTTGCGGTTATCGTTCGACACTCCGTTTTAGGTTAGGACCTAGCTGCAATAGTTAAATTTCGTGTAGGCTAGGTCCGGTTGCTTTTGTCCTTAGGGTTTTGAAGTAATCGGATTTTTAGTAAATTAAGGTAAAATTTTGGAAAAAATTTTTGCAAAAAAAGTCGGGAAAGTTCAGGAGTGAATACCAGGGGTCTGGTTTACCCCTACGGTCTCAGTAGGGGTGCCAGGGGATAGGGGACTTCAGTCCCTATAAGGTGACGTTTTTGGTTTTCGGCTCTGTTAAGGGGAAGTCAGCCAAAAAAATTTTTCAAAAAGTGTCCTGAAGAATCTTGTTGCTATTTTGGTTTTTCAGGCGCTTTTTGAAATTTGTATGGGATTTCTCCGAGCCGACTCCCCCTTGACCGTTTTCTAACAAAACTGTGTTTTGGGTGATAACTTCGGCTGGGGTGGTCGGATTTGGACCAATTTTAGTAGAGAAGTTGGCGGGGCCACAATGGCCACGTCTGAAGAGGAGGGGGGTTCCCACCGCAAGTGGGACGAAAGAACTTTGGCTTCTTCTTCCTCTGAATCCGAGGAGGAATTCACAGAGGCCATGGAAGTGACTTCTCAGGCCCAGAAGAGGGGGCATGTAGACCAGGCGGATGACGCAAGGCCTGATAATGGGCCGAAGGTTGGAACAGCCCGGAGGGGCAAGCCCAAAGGGGCTTATGCGGGGATGGCGTCGGCAAGACGTAGGCTCCGAAGTCCGGAGACTTACATCAGCCCCGACACAGACGTCGCCGCCGGCCCCTCCTCGTATAGGAAGGACTTCCCGGAGCTCCGCTCCAAGGGAACAAAGGGGAGTGGGAGAAATACCTCCCCAATTGGAAAGAAGTCGGCGCACCCGTCTGAGGTTCTCCTCCCATCCGACCCGGTGGAGGCCACCAAACAGGCGGCATGCGAAATAATGGAGGGGGCCCGCAAGTCGGGCAACTTGAAGGGTGAGGTGTGGGGCACCATGAACCGGGCCTGCCGCACCATACTAAATGCCATGGAGGAACTTGACGCCTCCAGGTCAGAGAACGAGGAGATCCGCATCCTAAAGGCGGACAACAAGAGGATGCGGGAGCAACTCGCTCTCTGCACAGCGGAACTCAAGGCCCTGAGAATTGCCTTCTCAGAGCGTCAGGCCCCGGCCCCGCAGCCGGCTCGTGAGACCCCGGCCCCTAGGGCCCCCCCGCCGACACAATCCGCCGCCGCGGAGTTGGCGGAATTGCTGGACAGCATGAAGCGCGACTTGACGGTCTCCCTCGGAAACATGCTTAATGCTAGAATCGAGGAGATTTCCAGTCGCCTTCCTCCAGCACCAATAATCCGCCCCCCACTAGCGGCGGATAAAAGGAAGGAGGCCCCACCGGCCTCAACAAGAGAAGTTGCCTCCGAGCCCGAGAGCAGGGCCAGGCTTGGGGATGGCAGGCCGAAAAGGGCCGCCAAAAAAGCGGCCCCGGTGGCCCCGGAAACCACCGCCCCGGCAGCCAAGCCTGCCCCAGCAGCCAGGCCTGCCCCGGTAGGCAAGCCTGCCCCAGCAGTGGAAAATGCACCTGTGCCCCCGGGCGAGGCATGGACCACACAGGAAGCGGGGAGGAAGAAGAGGAAGGGAAAGGGGAAGGCTACGGCCGCTCCCCCACCCCCCACGCCACCCAAGAAGAAAGCGGCACCAAAGCAGAAGGGTCTGGTAGTACCCAAGACGGCAGCGGTGGTAATCACCTTGAGAAAGGACATTACCACCGACACCACGCTGCAGGCTGTCATGTCCAAGGCCATTAACGGCATAAGCTTGGAGGAGATAGGCCTGCAGCGGGTCAGGGTAAGGAACTCAGCGACGGGGGGCCGAGTAATCGAGGTCCCTGGAGCAGAGAGCGGAAGGACGGCGGACAGCCTCGCAGAAAAGTTGCAGGGTCTTGTGGGCGACGTTGCCCTTGTAAGCCGCCCTGAAAAAAGGGCCGCTATCAAAGTCGCTGGCTTAGACGAGTCGGCGACAAGGGAGACCCTGGCGGCTGCCGTCGCCAAGGCGGGGGGATGCGCCGAGGCGCAGATTAAGGTGGGGGGCATTCGCCCTACATACTTTAATGGTAGTGGGGTGGCCCTCGTGCAATGCCCGGTGGGAATTGCAAAGGCCCTCCTCGAGCGCGGTCAGATCATGGTAGGCTGGTCGTCTGCCAGGATTAGCTCTGTCGGACCAGCACCCATGCGGTGCTACAAATGCATGGGTGTCGGCCACACGCGCGAGTTATGCCCCTCAAAGGTGGACCGGGGACAGATGTGCTACCGGTGCGGCGCAGAGGGGCACAAAGCAGCCGAATGCTGGGAGGAAAAAGTACGGTGCGCAGTATGCCACCATGCAGGCCTCCCAGCCAATCACGTAATGAGGGGACCGAAATGCTCCCCACCGGAGACAAGGGGAAGAGAGGTGAGGCCGAGACCCACCCGCCCCATCCGGCCCCCTCCAGCCGAAACAGCCGCCAGCCGGCAACAGGAGGACAACAATATGGACGTCTAGATGTCAGCACACCGACATCTAGACGTCCTGCAGATAAACGCCAACCACTCCGCCAGAGCTCAGGATCTGCTCATGCAGGCCATGGCGGAGTGGAAAATTGGCGTTACGGTGGTAACGGAGCCCTACTTCATCCCCCCCCAATCTAATTGGGCAGGGGACACCGACGGAGTAGTGGCGATAGTGGTGCCGGCGATGGGGGACCTCCCCCCCATATCAAGGATCGAGGGTGGCCCAGGATTCGTGGCGGCCAAATGGGGGAACGACACGGTGCTGGTGGCTGCGTACTTCTCCCCCAATAGGCCGCTGCGGGAGTTCGACACGTTTCTGGGGATATTAGGGGGGGGTGGTCCGGAGGGCTGCCCCGAGGCAGGTTATGGTCCTGGGGGACCTCAATGCCAAAAGTTCGGCATGGGGTTCCCCCATTACGGACCATAGGGGTACGGCTCTGGAGGATTGGGTGGCGGCAACGGGACTCGTGGTCCTAAACCAGGGCACCACGAATACCTGCGTGCGGCGGCAGGGGGGGTCAATCGTGGACGTCACGTTCGCGACCCCTGCCATAGCCGCACGCGTCACGAATTGGCGTGTCCTGGAGGATGTTGAGACCCTCTCAGACCACCTGTACATCAGGATGAGGGTCTCCAAGACGGGGGCTCCACCGGCGCCCATCACGGGCAGTACCAGGAGGGGGCGGAAGTTCCCGAAGTGGTCCCTGGTCAAGCTGGACAGGGACATGGCGAACGAGGCGGCCATGGTGGAGAAGGAGTGGTGTGCTGCCCCACCCGTCACTCTCGGAGTTGAAGAAAGGGCGGCACAGTTCCGCGTCGCACTACAGAATGTGTGCGACGCGGCCATGCCTCGGGTTGGTCGCCGTTTCGCCCGTAAGAGCGTATACTGGTGGTCCGAAGAAATTGCGGCCCTGCGGTCCACCAGTAATAGTGCCCGCCGCGCCTTCCAACACTGTAGGCGCAGGCGGCACACTGAAGAAGAGGAAGAAGGGTTCCACAGGGCCCTCAAAGAGGCGAAGAAGGCCCTCCAGGTGGCGATTGCCAAGGCCAAGGACGAAGCTCACGAGTCGTTCTTGGCCACCCTGGACAGGGACCCATGGGGGCGGCCATACAAGATGGTGCGTAACAAAATGCGCACCGCCCCCCCCATGGACTCCCTGGAACCCGAACTTCTCCAGAGAGTAGTCGAGGGGCTATTTCCGCCAGCCCCCTTGATCTCTCCCCCGTCGATGGTCGACCCCATAAGGGAACTGGAGGCCGAGCTCGTCGTTCAACCAATAGGTGACGACGAGTTCAATCGAGTGATACACCGACTCCGGGGCTGCAAAAAAGCCCCGGGCCCGGACGGCGTTCCCGGTCGCGTCCTCGCAGTCGCCCTGAAGCACCTAGGGGACCGACTCAGGCATGTCATGGATGACTGCCTGACAGAGGGAAAGTTCCCTAGGGTATGGAAGGAGGGGCGACTATGCCTCCTTCGTAAAGAAGGTCGACCGACGGATTGCCCTTCCGCCTATCGCCCCATAGTGCTGCTGGATGAGGCCGGGAAAGCGTTTGAACGCATCCTGGCCTCCCGGATCCTGCGGCACATGGAGACCGCGGGCCCGAACGTCTCTGACAGACAATTCGGGTTCCGGGAAGGACGGTCCACGCTCGACGCGCTGAAGTCACTGAGGGACTTTTGTGAGCATGCGTCGAGCAGGGGGGAGGGTGTCATCGCGGTGTCACTAGACATCGCAAACGCGTTTGGCACCCTCCCCTACGGGGTGATCAGGGAGGCACTTCGATACCATGAAGTGCCTCTCTACCTGAGGCGGATTGTTGAGCACTACCTAACCGAGAGGGTAGTGCTCTGGGAAAAGAAGGACGGGCAACGGGGGGAGAGGGTGATGGCCTGCGGCGTGCCCCAGGGTTCCGTGCTCGGTCCACTGCTATGGAACCTGGGGTACGACTGGGTAATCCGGGGGGAACTGCTTCCGCGCACACTTGTCGTCTGCTACGCGGACGACACAATGGTGGCAGTGCGCGGGAGCGACAAGCGGGAGACCTCCCGGAGGGCGGAAGTGGCGGCCGAGCTGACGATTGAACGGATCGCCAGGCTCGGCCTAAAGGTGAGCCTCCCGAAGACTGAGGCTATAGTTTTCGGGGGGCGCGGGTGGAATTTGCCCGCGAGTGCGACGCTCATCCTGGAGGGTGAAGCGGTCCAAATAAAGCCCCACATTAAATATCTGGGGCTAATACTGGACCGCAAGTGGGATTTCGGGGAGCATTTCTCGAGACTAGCTCCCCGAATCGTGGGCGCCGCATCGGCGCTGGGCAAACTTCTGCCCAATGTAGGAGGGCCGGGTTCCTTGTGCCGGCGGCTATACGCCGGCGTGACAAGGAGCATGGCCCTCTATGGGGCCCCGATATGGGCGGACAAGCTGTCTGCTCGAAATAGGGCCCTGCTGCGGAGGCCACAACGGGTCGTGGCCATCAGAATTGTAAGAGCCTATGTGACGGTGGCCCACGCGGCCGCCTGCCTTCTCGCGTGCACCCCCCCGTGGGAGCTAGAAGCAGAGGTGCACGCAGAGACCTACCAACGTAGGTCCAGGGTCCGGACAACAGGCGAACGCCCGGCCCCGGAGGAGGTGGCAGCCGCCCGTCGCGCGACGGAGCGCCGACTGCGGGACCGGTGGAAGGCCCAACTGGAGGTCGCCCCTTATGGTGTCCGTACCATAGAGGCGATCCTCCCAACGGCCGACCTTTGGCTGAAGAGGGCAGTCGGTGCGACGACGTACCGGCTCGTGCAGGTAATGACCGGGCATGGGTGCTTCGGCCACTACCTGCACAAAATAGGAAGAGAGCCGGCCCCGCTGTGCCATGAGTGCGGAAGTCACGATGACACCGCCCAGCACACCCTCGAGGTGTGCGGTCGTTGGGACGCGGAACGCGGCCAAATGGCACGCATCATTCAGCGGGTAGACCTCTCGCTCCAAAGCATCGTCGAGGCAATGCTGAGCGATGAGAGGTCCTGGGAGGCGGTGGTCTCCTTCTGCGAAACAGTCATCTCGCAAAAGGAGACCGCGGAGCGGGAGCGCGAGGAAGATCCTCTCGCGCATCCCCTCCGGCGTAGACGGCTTGGGGCGAGAAGGCGGCGTTTTGCCGCCAGACTCAACCCATAGTGGCTGCAGGTAGACGATGGGAGTCCTCTGCCTGCGGTGATTAGCCACTGAGCGGTCTGGGAGATGGTCAAGCGTGCACGACCATCCCCCCTACGGCGCGGGAAGCCCCGGCAACGGCTGGGGCGCCACCGGTAGACATCGTGGACTATGCTTTTGCGGGTTCCACGGTGTCCAACAAAACCGGAGAGAGGGCACGTCCGGGTGCTTTTAGTGGGTATGCCGCCCTTATTGGCGGAGAGTCCCACATAACCCTCCGACACTCCCATGTTCGGAGGGTATGCATAAAGCATTTTACACCTGGTCAAAAAAAAAAAAAAAAAAAAAGGTTAGGTTAGGTTAGGTTAGGTTAGGTTAGGTTAGGTTCTCCTCCCAAACCTGGGAGGGCCGAAGGCGAGATGCCGGCATTTGTATGCCGGCATCTTGAAGAGCATGGCCCTTTACGGGGCCCCCATCTGGGCGGACTCCCTCCACAGGAGGGAGAATGCGACCGCCATCCGCAGGCCCCAAAGGGCCATTGCACTGCGGGTGGCGAGAGCCTACCGCTCGGTGGGCTTTGCGGCAGCGTGCGCTCTGGCCGGCACCCCGCCTTGGGAACTCGAGGCGGGGGTGCTCGCCAGAGTGTACGAGTGGACGGCGGGGCGCAGGGCGCTCGGGGAGTGCCCTGCCCCAGAAGAGCGGGAGGCCGTCCGCAGAGAGGCGAGGGACGCAACCGTCCAACATTGGACGGAGGCCCTCGCCACCGCAGCCTTTGGCCGCAGAACGTTGGACGCGCTCGGGCCAGTCCTGAAGGACTGGCTCGGGCGGTCCCACGGTTTCCTTTCTTTCCGTCTGGTGCAGGTGCTATCCGGGCATGGCGTCTTCGGATCGTGCCTGCACCGGATCGGAAGAGAGGAGACCCCGGCCTGCCACGATTGTGGCGCGGCGGTGGACACGGCGCAGCACACCCTGGAGGTGTGTGCGTCGTGGTCTGGGCCGCGCCGCCAATTGATGGCGGTGGTCGGGCAGGACCTCTCGCTGCCCAGCGTGGTTTTAGCCATGCTGGGAAGCGAGGAGTCCTGGGCTGCGGTGGCCTCCTTTTGCGAGGAAGTAATTTCGCAAAAGGAGGCGGCGGAGCGGGCGCGGGAGGAAGACCCTCTCGCAGCGCCACTCCGCAGGCGACGAACGGGTCGGAGAAGGCGATTGCACGACAATCGTCTTCCCCCTCCTGGTGGAGGATAGTGGGAGACAGGCGCGGGGGCGTCTTCTCCCGCATTGCACGTATCCTCTACTTCCGCCGGGTGGGAATGACCGCGAGCACTCGCGGTTATTCTCGGGCCCCTCTCCCAGGGTGGGGGGGGTGAAGGGCTCGCCGTAAAGGCGGGCGGTCGTCGGCGGGGGGCTGGATGGAAAGGCTGTGCCGGATTCCCAGTTCCCCTCCATATAGGCGATGCGGGAGTGCCGCTGGGTCGTTTAGTGGGTATACCGGTGGGGAGCACCGCCGGGAGTCCCACATAACCCGTCCGTCCCCCGACGGGCGGGTATGCATAAAGCATTTTTCCCAGCGTCAAAAAAAAAAAAAAAAAAAAAAAAAAAAAAAAAAAAAAAAAAAAAGGTTAGGTTAGGTTAGGTTTTTTTTTATTTTATTTCCCTGTCCGGGCGCAGAGGCCCGGCCCGCGAGCTATCCTACACTACCTCTAACATGATCAGAGACCTTGGTGTTACTGTTCTGTCTGTCCTTCTGTTAGTTTCTTAGGGTTGCGTTTATTTATTTACCAAATTTTCTTATATCTAATATCTATTACAATGTTGATTATCTTAAGTTACTTAATTCTAATATTTTATTACTTATGCTACTATATATTACTTTCATAATATACGACTAACATAACTATTATTCTATATTTTTATTTCTTAATTTGCTATTTTACAATTTATAAGTTACTTAATTAATACACGGATACACTATAACTATTTTCTACTACTATTTCTATGTTACTATTATATATTTGACAATATATATTAACATAGATTCTTAATCTATTTTATATTTATTACAGATACTGCAGATATTAGTCTCCACCTGATATGCGCTGCGCCATGGATGGTGCACCAAAACAGCGACGGCATGTCCTCTTTGGCTTTTCCGGCACTCGGCCCAAAAAGGTATGGCAGTAATTTTATAATTTATTTTACAGGTTTTTTAAAAAAAAAAAAAAAAAAAAAAAAAATTTAATTCTGGTTGTTCTTTTTCCCATGTTTTTTATCTGTTTTCCTTTTGATTTTATTCAATTTGAATTATTTTACCCCTTTTAAACTGGGCCATTTTCTTATGAAACTGGACCCAGTTTACCGTTGATTTTTATTAATTACCTTATTTATTTTATTAATTTATATTTCACATATTTGTTCTGAGAGCCATACCCCTGTGGTCCGAGGCTGTGAGATCTGCGTGGCGATTTGGCACGAGACAGGTTTATGCCTTAGCAATACGCTGTCGTTGACCTCGCCAACGCGTCCCACTTTCGCCTCACCGGGCAGACGTCGCTAAAAGCGTCGTGGTCCGCTTTTTCCAGTTTTGCCTTGATGCAATTGACGCAGCTTGGGGGGGCGTTAACCAACCAATCCGCACACTCGGTTCTCAGGTGCGGCCCCCCACAATGACTGCAGATATCAATTGCATCATGGCAAAACTTCTTCCCGTGCCCATAGCCCAGGCAGCGCGAACATTGGATCAGGGGAGACTGGTCCGCAACCCTAACTCGTTGGATGTCGATGTGGACAGCCCCCGCGCCGGTGAGCCGCTGCCAGACGGCGGGCGAGACCCGAGCGACTACATGAACTGTAAGCGGGTTTCTCGCCCTCCGTCTGTACCGGATCTCGACGCGGAAGTCCTCCTCATCCACATCCCCAAGCAAATTTCCATTTTGGCCCCTTAATGCCTTTACTATGTCCTCATCGGTATTTGTTTTGCAGACTCCGTACAGTACCAAGAGGGGGTCTTTATTTTTGATGTCCTCTACTTTGAGAGAACATCCTTTCTCTATTAGTCTGGTCTTTACCTTTCTTAATTCGGCCTTGTCTTTGCAACTTAGAATGACTTTCCGATCTTTGGCCTTCCTGATCCTGTCAATTCTTGTCCCCTCATCCTTGGCATTTATCGCTTTCCTTACTCTGTCGTAAACTTCCTCTCCGGTATCCTGGTCGTCTTTCGACGTGATTACGACAGAGTGCATCGCGGCGGACTCTACCGGTGGCCTCCTCGGCGAGCCGGCCACGACGTTCGCGTAGGTGGGGGCCGCTTCCAAGGCCTTTTGATGGTTCGCCAGGGTGTTGCTCAGAGATTCCATCCTGGCTGTGTTTTCACGTATCAGTTTTTGGTGGTCATCCATTAACCTTAGTAGTTCTTCGTTTTGTCTGCTAGTGTCGGGGTGAGGAGGAAGTGGAGGGTGTAAAGTGTCCTCCCCTTTCTCCTCCTCCCGTCCCTTGCTTTGGACTTTTACCAGCTCTTTGGCCTCCGACTCCTTCACGAGCTGATAGAGCCGTTCCACAGCTGCCGTTATCCCCTCTTTGTATTCAGTCTTGATATTTCTAGAGCTACTGAGGCAGAGCTTAGCCCTATTCAGGCATGCCCTAGCCTCAGCAACTCTAGAAGGGGGGTAAGTTGACTTCGGAGGGGGGGCATCCGAGGCGTCCGTCGATACTCGGGTTTTTGGCCTCGAGGGGCCCGCCACAGGCACCACCACCCTCTTCGGAGACGTCTTTGCTGCTCTTGCCTCGTTCTCCCCGATGCTCCTTCTGACCACGAAGGTCCGGTCTTGGTTTGAAGGAGGGCCCGTCTTCTCTGCCTTCTCTTCGGCTTTTTTCGGGGGAGAACTTCCACTCACCACCTTACTGGGCGGAGTCCTGATACCGAACATAGTGTAGGCTCGCTTGACTCTGGTCTTTAAGGGACGTCAATGTATAAAAGTATGCGACGTGTAAAGGGCGTCGGATACGTGTGCTGTAGCTGTATAACCACAACACAAAATACAGTTTATACTATAAAAGAAGAACACAATAAAATTATAAATGGTTGTAAAATTAAAAATTTAAATAAATTTTTAAATATGTCCTATAACTAAAGTAAAAACAATAAAATAAAGTAAAATATTATCCTAACCTGACCTGTCCGACAGCGTTCCGAAAAGTAACTACACTACTTAATTGTAAAACAAAAATTTTACACAGTTGTATAGGTCTTAAACTATAAATATAATACTAAAACATGTGATCCGATGAAATTTCTTAGAAATAACCGGTCCTCGTTCCTCTTGCTGACTCAGTTTTTTCCCCTTCGAGGCTCCTCGAATGTAGGTCAGTAGGTCAATCGGTATATCTCAAAAACTACTATGCCAAAAAATGTGAGAATTTAGAGGGAGAGGGATGTCAATGGCCTTGATACTTTGGCTTTGTCACAAAATTTTTATCACCTCTCGCTCTTTTAAAAATAATTAATTTTGTATAAATTAATTTTAAAATAATTTTAAAATGTCAAAATTTGGTCAAAAATTAAATTTTTTCGATAATTTAAATATGCGAATTTACTACAAATAATAGGTACTACAGATTGCCTTTTAAACTTTTTACCTACTTGTGATTTCAAGGTACCTCGAATGTAGGTCAAAGGGTCAACACTGATTTTTTCGAAAACTATCCATCAGAAAAATTTCAAATTTTGAGGATTTGAGGAGGACCCTATTTCCGACACTATGGTGATTTAAAAACAACCCCTAAAAGATCTCGTTTTCGAGTTAAACAGTTTTTTACATATGTGATTTTTTTTTTTTTTTTTTTTTTTTTTTTTTAATAATGACTAAAAATGTCCAAAAATTTAATTTTCTAAAACCTTTTTTTTTTTTTTTTTTTTTTTTTTTTCGGTGCCTCCGGGCTCTGTGCTGCAAGGTCCTGGTGTTCCCGTTCTCCAATTTGACCTGGGGGCCCTGGGTCCAGACCTCGTGGCCACGTGGTTTTCGGTTTTTCCGGATTAATTTCCGTGCGCCTTCACGGAAAAATCCGGAAAAAGGTCCCACGTGTAGAGGTCCACAAGGCGCTCCTCCGGGCAGTGTCAAAAACAGAGGTCACCACTCAAAAACTTGCAGCGGATTTTTTTTCAAAGTTTGAAAATTTTCAAATTTTTACTTTTTCAGCAATAACTTTTTGCGCACGTCACTTTTTGAAATTTTGTTTTCACCAACGTGTGCGCCTTCACTTGGCGCAAATTCCTATGTATCACACGTCACTAAAATGCACTATTTTCTAATTTTACGGATTTTTTCCGTGCGGAACACTGTAAATTCGTGGTGCTCCCGAGTGCGGACAGAGCGGTACTTTGGTTAGGTTAGGTTAGGTTAGGTTAGGTTAGGTTAGGTTAGGTTGGGGGACCCCCCACAGTGCTTGCTTCCACGTAGCGTTCCCCGGGCAACGACCTGGTCCTGTCACCGTAACGGAGTGGCAGGCCAGTGATCGGCGAAAGTGCACTGTGCGTTGAAGACTTTTTTTGCGGACTCTTCAACACTTGCGGCGGCTATGCCAAAGCTACCATCGCGGGACGCCTCCGGGCGGTTCTTAAAAGGCCCTTATCAGGGCCAACCAAAAGGCCCTTCTCAGGGCCAACCAAAAGGCCCTTCTCAGGGCCAACCAGAAGGCCCTTCTCAGGGCCAACCAGAAGGCCCTTCTCAGGGCCAACCAAAAGGCCCTTCTCAGGGCCAACCAAAAGGCCCTTCTCAGGGCCAAACCAAAGGCCCTTCTCAGGGCCAAACCAAAGGCCCTTCTCAGGGCCACGCCGGCGATGCCAGTATGGCGTCGGAGGTTTGCCGCCCATCACCGGGTAGCATGTTCCGCAGGCTGTCGGTCGACGTGTTGTCGGACTCCGACAACGAGTCGCTGGTTCCAGAGTCGGACGGAAGTTCGGCGATGGAAGCCGAAAGCCGCTTACAAAAGCGGAAGCGATCCTTCCTGAAGGACGGCGGCGAAGGCTCCTCGGACTCCACGAGGAGTGCTAAGCCAAAAAAGAAGGCGAAGGCCAAAAAGCCTTCCACTGTGGCGGACACCCACGACGTGGGTCTGGCGGACGCCCAACGTCAGTTGGACCTCGCACGGAGGGCTCAGCTCCAGGAAGACCTGGAAGAGAGGGTCGCCGCGAAGGAGATGCAGGCGCAGGCCGCCCGGGCTAAGTCCGGGTACGGTGCGTCTAGCGTCTTATACGCGGACCACTCGCTGGCCGAGCTGGAGCGCATGGCGCAGGAGGACGAAGAGGAGATCAGGGTGGTCGCCTCTAAGTCCTCCAATCTAAAAGGGACTTTCCAAAAGTCCCTTAAATGCAGGGCCGCCAGCATGGGTGGCATCGTCCGGGAGCTGGTGCAACGCACAGCCACCGACGAGACGCGGCAACTGCAGGCGAAGATAGATCGCCTGCAGTCGGAGGTCAGCCAGCTGCATAAGAAGCTGGCTGAGGTCACGGCCCAGCCAACCCAAGCTGAGCCGAGACCTGCGGTGGAGGGCCCTTCCTCCTCTTCCAACCTTGAGGATGTCATCCGCAAGGTTGTGATGGAGGAAAGGGCATTTACGAGAGCCTGCCTCGCTGGCATCGAGGACAGGCTCTTGCCCGAAAAGCGCCTCCGACCGCCCCTCGCGGCGGACAAGAGGCCGTGCGAGCCTGGGCCATCCTCCCAAAGGGAGGACGCCCTTCTCCCTTCCACCACCCCGTCCACCCAGCCGTGGACGAAGGTGGTCAAAAGGGGGAAGGGCAAGGCCAAGAAGGCGAGAGCGGCCGCCGCCCCTGCCTCCCCAGCCAACATCTCCCCTCCCTGCCCGTCCCAGACGACCGGCAAGGGGAAGGGGAAGGGGAAGGGGCAAAAGTCGGCCCCTAAGCCCGCCACCGCTGCTCCGGCAGCTAAAAGGGCCCCTGCCGGTGGGAGAAAACCCCTAGTTTCTCCCAAAACCGCGGCCGTCGTGGTGACGCTCACCGCGGAGGCTGCGGAGCGTGGTGAGACGTACGAGTCCGTGCTGAAACGGGCTCGTACCAACGCCGATCCCACCAAGTTGGGAATCGGCGCCATCACGTGCCGCCAGACCCAAGCCGGGGCTCGTATTTTCGAGTTCCCGGGGGCCCAGGGCGGCACCAACGCTGACCTCTTCGCAACGAAGTTGCAAGAGGTCATCGCGGACGCGGCCAAGGTGGTAAGGCCCGTCAAGTCGGCGGCCCTCGAGGTGACCAATCTGGACGATTCGGTCACCAAAGAGGAGGTCGTGGCGGCGCTCGCAGCAGTAGGGGGCTGCAACACCGCAGCGATACAGGGTCGGGCTATCAGGCCCGGCCGCGGCGGCATGGGCACAATCCGCCTGGAGTGCCCGGTCACCGCAGCTAAGGCCGTCCTTGCCAAGGGACGGCTTGCCGTCGGGTTTGGGTCGTGTGTGGTCCGAGCACTTGGTGAGCAGCCTTTGCGCTGCTACAAGTGCTTCGGAATCGGCCACACACGGGCCCTCTGTCCGTCCAAGGTGGACAGGTCGGACGCCTGTTACCGCTGCGGTAAGGAGGGGCACATGTCCGCCTCCTGCACGGCCGCCAAGCCGCACTGCGCGGTGTGCGCCGCCAGTGGCCGCCCGGCGGACCACGTGATGAGGGGGAGGAACTGCAATCCTCCCCCAAAGAAGGGCAAAGCGCAGGCGCCGTCCCAGCCTGCCGCTACCACCGTCGTCCCTGAGGCTGGGACCTCGGTGGCCGACGAGGGGGGTGCGATGGCCGAATGATGGATAGGTCCGGACATCGCATCCTACAGGCGAATACTAACCACTGTAAAGCAGCCCAGGACCTGCTGATGCAGGCCCTGGCTGAGTGGTTAGTAGACGTTGCGGTGGTCGCCGAGCCGTACTCTGTCCCTGGCCGTTGGCTGGGTGATCGGGACGGCTCGGTGGCGTTGGTGTCGCGGTCTTCCACGGACTCCCCTCCCCTCTCGCTCTTAGAGAGGGGACCGGGATACGTGGCCGCCGCGTGGGGAGAAATAGCCCTGGTGGGGGTCTATTTCTCCCCTAACCGCCCTTTACAGGACTTCGAGGATTTTCTCGAAGTCCTGACCGCAGTAGTCGGTAGGGCGGCGCCGCGCCAGGTCGCCGTATTGGGCGACCTGAACGCCAAGTCGGCGGCCTGGGGCAACCGGGCCGCCTCTTGCAACGTCCGCGGGCGGGCCGTCGAATTTTGGGCGGCCTCGTCGGGCGTGTCCCTCCTAAATAGAGGGACGGCCCACACGTGTGTGCGGCAACGGGGAGGGACGGTCGTGGACGTGTCGTTCGCCACCCCCGCACTTGCCGCCCGCGTCGTCGGCTGGCGGGTGGAAACGGTGGAGACCTTGTCGGACCACCGATACGTGCGGTTCGACATCGTCTCCACCCAGAGCCCCCGGGGGATGGCCCGCTCGGGCCAGTCCCCCTTTCCACGGTGGGCTCAGATCCACCTGGACCGAGGGGCGGCCAAGGAGGCGGCGTTCGTCCAGGACTGGCTCACGCCTCCTGTCAATGTCCTGGACGTCGACGCCTCGGCGGTCCGACTGCGGGAGTCCCTGACCGAGGTGTGCAACTCCAGCATGCCTCGGTCTCGCCGCCCACCTCCCCGACGCGCCGTCTATTGGTGGTCGGAGGAGCTGGCGGGGCTCCGGGCCGCCTGCGTGGTGGCCAGGAGGGCCTACACGCGGAGTCGACGGCGGAGCGTGCGGGACGCGTCGAACGAGGACCTTCTCTACGCCTCGTACGTAGAGGCAAAAAAGGTCCTCAAGGCGGCCATGTTCGCCGCCGACGACGCGGCGAGGGCCGAAATGCTAGAGGGTCTCGACAGAGACCCGTACGGGAGACCGTATAAGGCGGCGCGGAATAAACTGCGCCCCTTCGGTCCCCCGCTAGCAGAGACCCTCGAGCCGGCGTTGCTGGATGGGGTGGTTCGGTCCTTGTTTCCAACAGGGACCAACTTCACCCCTCCAGTGATGGACCCCCCGCGGGAGGCGGCTCCGCCGGCGGAGGAGGTCCCTCCGGTCACGGGGGCGGAGTTTGGCGCGGCGACGCTTCGCCTCCGCGCCAAGAAAACCGCCCCCGGGCCGGACGGCGTCCCCGCAAGGGTGGTGGCCATTGCGGCCACCCAAATGGCGGACAGGTTTCGGGACCTCTTCAGCGCGTGTTTCACGGCTGGGAGGTTCCCGAAAACCTAGAAGGAGGGGCAACTGTGCCTCCTCCGTAAGGAGGGACGACTGGCAGACTCCCCCTCGGCATACCGACCCATCGTTCTGCTCGATGAGGTCGGTAAACTGTTCGAGGGGATCGTCGCCGGTCGACTGAATGGCCTCCTGCGGGGGGTTGGGCCGAACCTGTCGGACGCCCAATTCGGTTTCCGAGTTGGGCGTTCGACAGTGGACGCGCTGGCCCGGCTGAAGGGCCAGGTGAGGGAGGCCGTGGAGTCTGGGGACGGAGTGTTGGCTGTGTCATTTGACATAGCCAACGCGTTCAATTCCGTCCCCCACTCCACGATCTTGGAGGCACTCCGGTACCACGGAGTGCCTTCATACTTGCGGGCCCTCTTGGCCAGCTACTTGGAGGACCGAGCGGTCCTCCTCGTAGACAAGGCTGGCCAAGTCCGGAGGTACGGCGCGGAGTCAGGTGTTCCACAGGGGTCGGTCCTAGGACCACTCCTGTGGAACATCGGCTTCGACTGGCTCCTGCGGGGATCCCTCCTCCCGGGCACGAGTGTCATCTGCTACGCGGATGACACTCTCCTCACTGCCCGGGGGAGGGATTTTAGGGAGGCGGCCAGTTTGGCCTCGGCTGGCGGATCCTTGGTCGCGGGAAGGATCCGCCGCCTCGGGTTGGGGGTTGCGCTGCACAAGACCGAGGCCGTGTTCTTCCACGGGCCTCGGCAGCGCATCCCTCCTGACGCCCACATCGTCGTGGAGGGCGTCAGGATCGGGGTGAGGACCCAGATGAAATATCTGGGCCTCACCCTGGACAGCAGGTGGCGCTTCGGCCCGCACTTCAGCGGGTTGTCAGCGCGCCTGCTGAAGGCGGCGAACGCCCTCTCGTGGCTCTCCCAAACCTGGGAGGGCCGAAGGCGAGATGCCGGCATTTGTATGCCGGCATCTTGAAGAGCATGGCCCTTTACGGGGCCCCCATCTGGGCGGACTCCCTCCACAGGAGGGAGAATGCGACCGCCATCCGCAGGCCCCAAAGGGCCATTGCACTGCGGGTGGCGAGAGCCTACCGCTCGGTGGGCTTTGCGGCAGCGTGCGCTCTGGCCGGCACCCCGCCTTGGGAACTCGAGGCGGGGGTGCTCGCCAGAGTGTACGAGTGGACGGCGGGGCGCAGGGCGCTCGGGGAGTGCCCTGCCCCAGAAGAGCGGGAGGCCGTCCGCAGAGAGGCGAGGGACGCAACCGTCCAACATTGGACGGAGGCCCTCGCCACCGCAGCCTTTGGCCGCAGAACGTTGGACGCGCTCGGGCCAGTCCTGAAGGACTGGCTCGGGCGGTCCCACGGTTTCCTTTCTTTCCGTCTGGTGCAGGTGCTATCCGGGCATGGCGTCTTCGGATCGTGCCTGCACCGGATCGGAAGAGAGGAGACCCCGGCCTGCCACGATTGTGGCGCGGCGGTGGACACGGCGCAGCACACCCTGGAGGTGTGTGCGTCGTGGTCTGGGCCGCGCCGCCAATTGATGGCGGTGGTCGGGCAGGACCTCTCGCTGCCCAGCGTGGTTTTAGCCATGCTGGGAAGCGAGGAGTCCTGGGCTGCGGTGGCCTCCTTTTGCGAGGAAGTAATTTCGCAAAAGGAGGCGGCGGAGCGGGCGCGGGAGGAAGACCCTCTCGCAGCGCCACTCCGCAGGCGACGAACGGGTCGGAGAAGGCGATTGCACGACAATCGTCTTCCCCCTCCTGGTGGAGGATAGCGGGAGACAGGCGCGGGGGCGTCTTCTCCCGCATTGCACGTATCCTCCACTTCCGCCGGGTGGGAATGACCGCGAGCACTCGCGGTTATTCTCGGGCCCCTCTCCCAGGGTGGGGAGGGGGGTGAAGGGCTCGCCGTAAAGGCGGGCGGTCGTCGGCGGGGGGCTGGATGGAAAGGCTGTGCCGGATTCCCAGTTCCCCTCCATATAGGCAATGCGGGAGTGCCGCTGGGTCGTTTAGTGGGTATACCGGTGGGGAGCACCGCCGGGAGTCCCACATAACCCTTCCGTCCCCCGACGGGGGGGTATGCATAAAGCATTTTTCCCAGCGTCAAAAAAAAAAAAAAAAAAAAGGTTAGGTTAGGTTGGGCGGGTCTGGGTTTATCCATTAGTAGTTGATATGCCTAGCTTGCGGCTTCGGTCGCTTGTATTGGATAAATCTAGGCCTTCATTACTCGGCTCTGGGAGCGAGTAATGAGGCGAATGGCTTTGAGGGAGAGCGCAGGTCGTGTAGATCCTCAAGGCAAGTCTGGTGGGGTCGTTCCTTCTCGCGGTTGCTGCCCGTTATTGGTCTATTTCCATCAGAAATAGACGTAACAGAAACCACCAGGCGCCGGCACTCTGTCGGTGGGTTAGGATTGGGGTAGGTAGGACGGGATGGGCTGGTGGAGCCGGCCCTTTGTAGGCCAGGTGCCTACAAGAGAGGAGAGCCTTTTTAGGCTAGGAGGAGTCGGGAGACGGGTCTGGCGTGCACTCACCCTGCCACCGGGCAGGCAGTGGGAGTCTACTTCCCTGCCACCGCCCCAAAATCGTAACCCCGCAACATGGTCGTGGTCATGTTTCACGATCTGAGCGGGACCGATAGGCCTTGGCTTGGTCGCCCGGGCTACGAGGAAGACAACCTCTATAAAAAATCACCCGAAGATAAGCGGCGGCGCAGCGTGAGGTCTGGAAGGCTGAACGGAGTTTCAGTCCTTACTGCGTTCCCCGCCAGGGAAGTGTCGCTCCCCTGAGCGGGTTACGCCAGACTTCCCCGGTTACAGTGGGCACTGTCCGGGGCGACCCACCCTTCCCACGTACTCGTGGGATTTGTTATGGAAAATTTTTATGAAAACTCTAGGTTAAGTAAGACGACGATAGGGAGTGAGGAGGAGGTACTATACGCATCTGCGCATAGCGACGACGGTAGGACGCTTACGTCTGACGTGGCGATGCGTCCATTGCGTGATGCGAAGGGCAAATTTAAAAAACGCCCTTCTCAGAGCGGTCCAAAAGGCCCTTCTAAGGGCCCACCAAAAGGCCCTTCTCAGGGCCCTGCTGACGATGCCATTTCGGCATCAGAAGCTAGCCGCGCACCATCTGCGGCTAGCTTTTACTGTAGGTCCGACTCCGACTACAATGCGGTTGAGTCGGACGCGAGTTCGGCGATGGAGGTCGAAGATCGCCTTCAAAAGCGCAAGCGGGCCTTTTTAAAGGATAGGTGTGAAGGCTCCTCGGACTCGGCGGGGAGCACCAAGTCGAAGAAGTTGAAGGCCAAAAAGCCGACTTCATCTTCGACAGTGGTGGACACCCACGACGTGGGTCTGGCGGTTGCCCAACGGCAGTTGGATTTGGCTCGGCGGGAGCAACTCCAGCAGGATCTAGAGGAGAGGGTCGCCGCTAAAGAGCAGAAGGCGCGCACCGCCCGGGCCAAGACTGGGTACGGCGCATCCAGCGTCTTGTACGCGGACTACTCGCTGGCCGAGCTGGAGCGGATGGCGCGAGAGGACGAAGAGGGGATAAAGGAGGTCGCCTCTAAGTCCTCCAGTCTTAAAGGGACTTTCCAAAAGTCCCTTAAATGCAGGGCCGCCAGCATGAGCGGCATTGTCCGGGAGCTGGTGCAGCGCACAGCGACCGACGAGACGCGGCAACTGCAGGCGAAAGTAGATCGTCTGCAGTCGGAGGTCAGCCAGCTGCATAAGAAGCTGGCTGAGCTCACGGCTCGGCCAGCTCAAGCTGAGCCGAGACCTGCGCCCGAAGGTCTCTCCTCCTCCAACCTTGAGGATGTTATCCGCAAGGTAGTGATGGAGGAAAGGGCCTTCACGAGAGCCTGCCTTGCCGGCATAGAGGACAGGCTCTTGCCGGAGAAACGCCTCCGACCACCTCTCGCGGCGGACAAGAGGCCGTGCGAGCCAGGGCCATCCTCCCAGAGGGAGGACGCAATGCTCCCTTCTACCACTCAGTCCAACCAGCCGTGGACGGAAGTGGTCAAGAAGGGGAAGGGCAAGGCCAAAAAGAAGGCGAGAACGGTCGCCAACCCTACCTCCCCAACCAACACCGCCCCTATCTGCCCATCCCAGGTGACCGGCAAGGGAAAACGGAAGGGAAAGGCGGAAAAATCGACCCCCAGGCCCGTTGCCGCTGCCTCTGCAGCCAAAAAGGCCCCAGCCGGTAAAAGGAAGCCACTGGTCTCTCCCAAGACAGCGGCCGTCGTGGTGACGCTCACCGCGGAGGCTGCGGAGCGGGGTGAGACGTACGAGTCCGTTCTCAAGCGGGCTCGTACCAACGTCGATCCCACAACATTGGGAATCGGGGCAGTCGCGTGCCGCCAGACCCAAACCGGAGCTCGAATCTTCGAGTTCCCGGGGGCCCAGGGTGGCGCCAACGCGGACCTCTTCGCAAATAAATTGCGAGAGGCCATTGCGGACGCGGCCAAAGTGGTCAGGCCCGTCAAGTGTGCCGCCTTGGAGGTGTCCAATCTGGATGATTCGGTCACCAAGGAGGAGGTGGTGGCAGCGGTCGCAGCAATAGGGGGCTGTGATATCGCAGCGGTAACGTGTCGGGACATCAGGCCCGGTCGCGGTGGCATGGGCACCATTCGCCTTGAGTGCCCGGTCGCCGCGGCCAAGGCCGTCCTTGCCAAGGGACGGCTTGCCGTCGGGTTTAGCTCGAGTGTAGTCCGGGCGCTTGAGGAGCAGCCTCTGCGCTGCTACAAGTGCTTCGGAATCGGGCACACTCGGGCCCTTTGCCCGTCCAAGGTGGACAGGTCGGACTGTTGTTACCGCTGCGGCAAGGCGGGGCACAGGTCCATCTCCTGCAAGGCCGCCACGCCGCACTGTGCGGTGTGCGCCGCCAGTGGCCGCCCGGCGGGCCACGTAATGAAGGGGAGGAATTGCAATCCTCCCCCAAAGAAGAGCAAAGCGCAGGCGCCGTCCCGGCCTGCCGCTACCGACAGTGCCGTTGTCCCTGAAGCTGGGACCTCGGTGGCTGACGAGGAGGGTGCGATGTCCGAATGATGTATAGGACCGGACATCGCATTCTCCAGGCGAACACCAACCACTGCAAAGCAGCACAGGATCTGCTGATGCAGGCCATGGCTGAGTGGTTGGTAGACGTGGCGGTGGTTGCCGAGCCGTACTCGGTTCCCGGCCGTTGGCTGGGCGATCGGGATGACTTGGTGGCGTTGGTTTCGCGGTCTTCCACAGACTCCCCTCCCCTCTCGCTTTTAGAGAGAGGATCGGGATACGTGGCCGCCGCGTGGGGAGATATAGCCCTGGTGGGCGTCTATTTCTCCCCAAACCGCCCTCTCCAGGATTTCGAGAATTTTCTCGGAATCCTGACCGCGGTTGTGGGTAGGGCGGCGCCGCGACAGGTCGCCGTTCTAGGCGACCTGAATGCAAAGTCGGTGACCTGGGGCAACACGGCCGCCTCCTGCAACATCCGGGGACCCGCCGTTGAATCTTGGGCGGTTTCGTGCGGTGTATCCCTTCTCAACAGAGGGACGGTCCAGACGTGTGTGCGGCGATGGGGAGGGTCGGTGGTAGACGTCTCGTTTGCCTCCCCCGCACTCGCTGCCCGCGTCGTTGACTGGCGGGTGGAGATGGTGGAGACATTGTCGGACCACCGATATGTGCGGTTCGACATCTCCACCCAGAGCCCCCGGAGGTCGCTTCCGTCGAGCCGATCTCCTTTTCCACGGTGGGCTCTTACCCGTCTCGACCGTGAGGCGGCAAAGGAGGCGGCGTTCATCCAGGACTGGCTCACGCCTCCTATCGACGTCTTGGACGTGGACTCCGCAGCGGCCCAACTGAGGAGGTCCCTGACCGAGGTGTGTAAGTCCAGCATGCCTCGGTCTCGCCGCCCACCTCCCCGTCGTGCCATCTATTGGTGGTCCGAAGGGTTAGCGGAGCTACGGGCCGCCTGCGTGGCGGCAAGGCGGCAATACACGCGGAGTCGACGGCGCAGACGGCGAGACCCCGAAAACGAGGACCTTCTCTACGCCTCTTACGTAGAGGCAAAGAAGGTCCTCAATTCGGCAATGAACGCCGCCAAAGACGCGGCGCGAGCCGAGATGCTGGAGGGTCTCGACAGAGACCCGTACGGAAGACCTTACAAGGCGGCGCGGAACAAACTGCGCCCCTTTGGTCCCCCGCTGACGGAGTCTCTCGAGCCGGCATTGCTGGATGGTGTGGTTCGGTCCCTATTTCCACCCGGGACCAACTTCACCCCACCATTAATGGACCCCCCGCGGGGGGCGGTTCCGCCGGAGGAGGAGATCCCTCCGATAACGGAAGTGGAATTCGGAGTGGCGGCGCTCCGTCTTCGCGCCAAGAAGACGGCCCCCGGGCCGGACGGCATCCCCGCACGGGTGGTGGCCATCGCAACCACCCAAATGGAGGAGAGGTTTCGGGACCTCTTCAGCGCGTGTTTTAGGGCTGGAAGGTTTCCGAAACCCTGGAAAGAGGGGCAGTTGTGCCTTCTCCGTAAGGAGGGGCGCCCGGTGGACTCCCCTTCGGCATACCGGCCCATCGTTCTGCTCGATGAGGTCGGTAAGTTGTTCGAGGGGATCGTTGCTAGCCGTCTTAATGGCCTGATGCTGGAGGTGGGGCCGAACCTGTCGGACGCCCAATTCGGTTTCCGCAGGAGGCGTTCGACAGTCGATGCACTGTCCCAGCTCAAGGGCCAAGTGAGGGAGGCCGTGGGGGCAGGGGACGGAGTTTTGGCTGTGTCATTCGACATAGCAAACGCCTTCAACTCCATCCCCCACCCGACAATACTAGAGGCGCTCCGCTACCATGGAGTGCCTCAGTACCTGCGAAGCCTCCTGGCCAACTACTTGGAGGACCGAGCGGTCCTCCTTGTAGACAAAGCGGGCCAGCTTCGGCGGTATGGCGCGGAGTCCGGTGTTCCGCAGGGGTCCGTTCTAGGGCCACTCCTGTGGAACATCGGGTTCGACTGGCTCCTGCGGGGAGCTCTCCTCCGTGGCACGAGTGTCATTTGCTACGCGGATGACACTCTTCTCACTGCCCGGGGGAGGGACTTTAGGGAGGCGGCGAGCCTGGCATCGGCTGGCGGATCCTTGGTCGCGGGAAGGATCCGCCGGCTAGGATTGAGGGTGGCGCTGCACAAGACCGAAGCCGTGTTTTTCCACGGGCCTCGGCAGCGCATTCCCACCGACGCCCACATCGTCGTGGAGGGCGTCAGGGTCGAGTTGAAGACCCAGATGAAATATCTGGGCCTAGTGCTCGACAGCAGGTGGCGTTTCGGCCCGCACTTCAGCGGGCTGTCGACGCGCCTGTTGAAGGCCGCGGCTGCGCTAGCTTGGCTCCTCCCGAATCTGGGGGGGCCAAAAGCGCGATGCCGGCAGTTGTATGCCGGCATCTTGAAGAGCATGGCCCTCTACGGGGCCCCTATCTGGGCGGACTCCCTCCGAAGGAGGGAGAACGCTACTGCGATCCGCAGGCCTCAAAGGGCCATTGCGCAGCGGGTAGCGAGGGCCTACTCCTCGGTGGGCTTTGCGGCGGCCTGCGCTCTGGCGGGCACCCCTCCTTGGGAGCTCGAGGCGTGGGTGCTCGCCAGAGTCTATGAGTGGACGGCGGGGCGTAGGGCGCTCGGAGAGCACCCTGCCCCGGAGGAGCGGGAGGCCGTTCGGTGGGAGGCGAAGGACGCGATCGTCCATCATTGGACGGGGGATCTCGCCTTCGCCGCGTTTGGCCGGCGGACGTTGGACGCTCTCGGGCCAGTTTTGCGAGATTGGCTCGAGAGGTCCCACGGTTACTTGTCATTCAGGATGGTGCAGCTGCTTTCCGGGCATGGATGCTTCGGATCGTACCTGCACCGGATCGGAAGAGAGGAGAATCCGTCGTGCCATGATTGTGGTGCGGCGGAGGATACGGCGCAGCACACCCTCGAGGTGTGCCCGGCGTGGTCAGAGCCGCGTCGCGGCTTAGCGGCGATAGTCGGGCCGGACCTCTCACTGCCCAGCGTGGTCAATTCCATGCTGGGAAGCGAAGGGGCCTGGACAGCGGTCGCCTCCTTTTGCGAGGACGTGATGTCTCAAAAGGAGGCGGCGGAGCGCACGCGGGAGGATGATCCCCTCGCGGCGCCGCTCCGCAGGCGAAGAAGGGGGAGAAAAAGGCGATTGTACGACGATCGCCTTCCCCCTCCCGGTGGAGGATAGCGGGAGACAGGCGCGGGGGCGCCTTCTCCCGCATTGCACATATTCTCCACCTCTGTCAGGCGGGAACGGCCGAGCACTCGCGGTCGTTCCTGGGCCCCTCCCTGCTGGGAGGAGCATGCGGGCCCCGCTGTAAAGGCGGGCGGTCGTCGGCGGGGGATTGGAAGTAAAGGCTTTTGTCGGTTTCCCAATCCTCCTCCACACAGACGATGCCGGAGTGCCGCTGGGTCGTTTAGTGGGTATACCGGTCCTATATAGACCGGGGAGTCCCACATACCCCTCCCATCCCCCAATGGGGGGGCATGCGTAACGCATTTTTCCCAGCGCAAAAAAAAAAAAAAAAAAAAAAAAAAAAAAAAAAAAAAAAAAAAAGGTTAGGTTAGGTTAGGTTAGGTTAGGTTAGGTTAGGTTGCGGGCGCGGGAGGAAGACCCTCTCGCAGCGCCACTCCGCAGGCGACGAACGGGTCGGAGAAGGCGATTGCACGACAATCGTCTTCCCCCTCCTGGTGGAGGATAGCGGGAGACAGGCGCGGGGGCGTCTTCTCCCGCATTGCACGTATCCTCCACTTCCGCCGGGTGGGAATGACCGCGAGCACTCGCGGTTATTCTCGGGCCCCTCTCCCAGGGTGGGGAGGGGGGTGAAGGGCTCGCCGTAAAGGCGGGCGGTCGTCGGCGGGGGGCTGGATGGAAAGGCTGTGCCGGATTCCCAGTTCCCCTCCATATAGGCGATGCGGGAGTGCCGCTGGGTCGTTTAGTGGGTATACCGGTGGGGAGCACCGCCGGGAGTCCCACATAACCCTTCCGTCCCCCGACGGGGGGGTATGCATAAAGCATTTTTCCCAGCGTCAAAAAAAAAAAAAAAAAAAAAAAAAAAAAAAAGGTTAGGTTAGGTTGGTGTCGGGATAAATCAGCCCTAAAGCTTGCCATCATACAAGCGAAGAGCCAAGCTAGAGATGAACTGCTGGAGATCCTGAACCAGGATCCTTGGGGTCGACCATACAGGATGGTGAGGGGTAAGCTCCGCCCGTGGGCCCCGCCTCTGACGCAGAGCTTAGAGCCTCAGCTACTGCAGGGAGTGGTGTCAACCCTGTTCCCAAACAGAGAGGAGCATGTACCGCCAACAATGGCACCGCCTGAAGATGAGGGCAGCATTATCACCGAAGTACCGGAGGTGGACGAGATAGAACTGAGGATGGCGGTTCTGCGGCTCAGGGCAAAGAATACGGCCCCGGGCCCAGACGGGGTTCCCGGTCGCGCATGGGTGCTGGCCATGAAGGCCTTAAGTCCTCGGATCCGGGAACTATTTAACGCTTGCTTGAGTCAAGGATCATTCCCAGCACAATGGAAGATAGGCAGACTGGTGTTGCTAAAGAAGGATGGACGGCCGGCGGATTCACCCTCCGCTTATCGTCCCATCGTTCTTTTAGATGAGATAGGGAAACTGTTCGAACGAATAATTGCGCGTCGCCTTATTAGGCACATGGACTGCGTTGGACCAGACCTGGACAATAATCAGTTTGGTTTCCGGAAAGGGCGGTCTACAGTGGGCGCGATACTACGAGTGAAAGCGATCGCTGAAGAGGCAGTCTCTCGAGGTGAGGTTGTGCTGGCGGTATCTCTTGATATAGCCAACGCCTTCAACACCTTGCCTTGGAGCTGTATCAAGGAAGCGTTAAGATATCACCGAGTACCAAGCTACCTAAGAAGGATAATAGCGGATTACCTTGCAGATAGATTTGTGACGTTCTGCGGCCAAAACGGAGGGAACCAGCACAGGATGTCGTGCGGTGTCCCACAGGGGTCAGTCCTTGGACCTCTCCTGTGGAACATCGGATACGACTGGGTGCTGCGGGGGTCATTTATTAGAGGAATAATGGTAACTTGTTACGCCGACGATACTCTGGTCACAGCAAGAGCCAAAACGTACAGAGAGGCAACAATCCTTGCAACAGCGGGTGTGGCTCAAGTTGTTGCTAGAATAAGGCGACTTGGGCTCAAGGTGGCACTAAGCAAATCTGAAGCCCTCTACTTCCATGGGCCTAGAAACAAACCCCCGAATGGATCACATATGGTGGTGAGCGGTGTTCGCATTGGTGTCGAGTCGACAATGAAGTACTTAGGACTTGTCCTCGACGGCCGATGGGACTTCAAAGCTCATTTTATGCGACTTATGCCTAAATTGAGCAGAACAGCGGCTGCTCTAGGAGGTTTACTGCCCAATCTCAGGGGAGCAAGAGTAAGCTGTCGACGGCTGTATATGGGGGTAGTACGCTCCATGGCCCTGTACGGAGCTCCAGTGTGGGCCAATGCTCTTAATAGCCAGAATATCGCGATACTGCGAGGGCCACAGAGAGCGATGGCTATTAGAGTTATAAGGGGATACCGCACTATCTCGTTTGATGCAGCGTGCGTACTGGCGGGCTCAATGCCTTGGGATTTAGATGCAAAGGGGCTCGCATTAATTCACTTTTGGCGTGAAGAAGAAATAGCGCGTGGCCAACGACCTGCGTTAAGGGAGGTGGAGGGTCGAAGACTTCAAATTACCGATACGCTTATCAGTGAGTGGAGTAGGAGGCTAGAGAAGTCAAGCTCGGGCCTAAGGACGATAGAGGCGATTCGCCCTTTACTGCGCGAATGGCTTACTAGAGAGCACGGGTCGCTAACATTCCGGTTGACACAGATGCTTTCGGGACACGGTTGTTTCTCGAAATATCTGTGTCGGATCGGAAGGGAACCGACTCCCGCATGCCACCACTGTGACTGCCAGGTGGACACAGCAGAACATACTCTAGCAGTGTGCTCAGCTTGGGCAACCGCTCGACAGCGGCTCGTCAATGAAGTAGGTGGTAACCTGTCACATTCGGCTTTAGTGAGAGCTATGGTTGCGTGTGATGAGTCTTGGAAAGCCGGAATCACCTTCTGCGAAGAAGTTTTAATGCAGAAGGAAACTGCAGAAAGGGAGCGGGAAGTCACGACTGACAACCCAATCCGCAGCAAGAGAGCAGGTCGTAGGAGGAGGAATTTCCTCCGTGACATACAACCTCCATAACACAGGCTGGGGCGGTGACACTGGGGGGTGTCCACCGCCCACAAACGAAGCCTCGAGGTGGCGCACGTGGAGGTTCCGCGCGCCTCTCGCAAGAGAAATAAGACGGGAAGTATAACTTCATCGACAGCAGACGGGGCTTAATTAGCCAACGCCGTTGGAGCCATGAACGAATGCGCAAGCGAACTCACAGCACTAACGTTCGGCGTCCAGATGGAACCCCGTGGTGGTTTTAGCCGGTAAGAGTCCGGCATAACCACTCCGGCACCCCCGCGCCGGGTGGTATCCATGAGGATTTCCCCACGATAAAAAAAAAAAAAAAAAAAAAAAAAGGTTGGTGTCGGGATGGAGAGTTGCCGAAGAGATGGTCACGCTATCCGACCATCGCCACATCGTTTTTGATGTGGCTCTTCGCCCTCCTGGCCGTGTGGCCCGCCGTAGTAGCAGCCCGCCGCGACGATGGGCCCTCAAGCGGCTTAATCGAGACTTTCTCGAAGCTGCAGCCATTGTCGCGGCCTGGCCAGAAGGCCATGCTGAAGAGGATCTGCCCGATCCTGAGAGGGAGGCGGCCTGGTTCCGGGCAACGATGACGTCGATCTGCGACTTATCGATGCCCCGAGCCAGGCCAACCAAGCGTAGGTCGGTGTACTGGTGGTCAGAGGAGATAGCGCGGCTGCGGGAGACATGCCTGCGCTCCAGACGCCTGTACACCAGAGCTAGGAGAAGGCGACGAGCTCCTGCCGAACTAAAGGATAGAGCCTACGAGGTATACCGAGGCGCTACGACAGCGCTCCAGGCGGCCATCGCCAATGCGAAGGCTCAGTCCTGGAGTGAACTCCTCGAGGGACTGGATAGGGATCCATGGGGGCGCCCGTACAAGATGGTACTAGGTAAGCTGCGCCCATGGGTCCCTCCTTTGACCGAAACTCTGGACCCTGATCTGGTGGGGAGCGTCGTTGACACACTGTTTCCCAGGGTCCAGGACAGTCCCTCTCCCCTCGGGCTATCGTCGGAACCGACCATCTGGTCCGATGATCTGGGGGTGACCGAGGAGGAGTTGGTCTGCGCTGTGAAGCGCCTCAGGGCTCGCAATACAGCACCAGGTCCTGACGGAATACCTGGTCGGGCTTGGGTGCTGGCTCTATCTGTTGGCCTGGGGGACCGGCTGCGACAGCTGTTCGACAGTTGTTTCCGCTGCGGGGTGTTCCCCAAGGGCTGGAAGGAGGCAAAGTTGGTCCTCTTGAAGAAGGGCGGCAGGTCCGCGGACTCCCCCTCTGCGTTTCGTCCCATTTGCCTACTGGACGAGGCCGGCAAGTTGTTCGAAAGAATAATTGCCGCTCGTCTATGCACACACCTGTGGCGGGTAGGCCCCGACTTGTCGGATGACCAGTTTGGTTTCCGGCGTGCTCGTTCGACAGTGGACGCGATTTTTCGTGTCCGTACGCTGTCGAACCAGGCGGTGTCCCGGGGTGGGAAGGCGTTGGCGGTGTCCTTGGACATCGTTAACGCATTCAACTCCCTGCCCTGGAGGGCGATCAGGGAGGCGCTCGCGTTTCACGGAGTGCCGCCCTACCTGCAGCGCATAGTCGGCGCCTACTTGCAGCACAGATGTGTGCAGTACGTGGGCAGGGACGGTACCTTGCATGAGAGGGATGTCAGTTGCGGGGTTCCGCAGGGTTCTGTATTGGGCCCACTTCTGTGGAACCTCGCATACGACGCGGTCTTGCGTGTCGATCTCCCCGTCGGCGTGCACGTCGTCTGCTACGCGGATGACACTCTTGTGTTAGCCAACGGGGACTCCTTCGACGGGACCAAGGAGCTCGCTGAGCTTGGGGTGGCTTGTGTCGTGAACAAGGTCCACGAGCTGGGTCTGCGCACAGCGCCGCACAAGACCGAGGCGCTGTGGTTCCACAAGTTCCCTAGGGGAAGGGAACCACCCAGCTTGTCGGTTCGTGTGGGTGACGTTGACATCCAAGTGGGGCGGTACCTGAAGTACCTGGGCCTCATCCTGGATAGTCGCTGGGGTTTCGAGGAACACTTCAGTCGTTCCGTCCCCCGGATCCAGAAGGTGGTGGGTGCTTTGCACAGACTGCTGCCTAATCTCGGGGGACCTAGGGAGGGAGTTCGCCGCCTCTACGCCGGAGTCGTGCGGTCGATGGCACTCTACGGAGCGCCCGTCTGGTGGGAGCGACTGGCGCTCCGACGCAGCAGGACTATATTCTATAGCCTGCAGCGTATTGTCGCCATCCGGATCGCACGAGGATATCGGACGATATCTTTCGAGGCAGCAACTCTCCTGGCGCGGTTCCCGCCCTTCGACATCTTGGCGGAGATGGACGCACGTGTGTACGTGCGCCTCCGCCGGGATGATGGGAGCGGAGTCGCGCCGGCTGAAGTGCGGGTGCAAGAGCGCCGACGTGCGCTCGGGAGGTGGCGCGAGCGGCTCGAGGAGCCGTGGAACATGCGCCAACGCGCCGTCGGCGCGATTGTGCCGAGCTTCGAAGCTTGGCTGGGGAGGGAAAAGGGTAACGTCACCTATCGACTTACTCAGGTACTCACCGGGCACGGGTGCTTCGGTGAGTACCTGAATAGGATCGGACGCGAACCGACACCGCAATGCCACCATTGTGGGAGGGATCGGGATTCCGCCCAGCACACGCTTGAGGAATGCTCGGCGTGGTGTGAGGAGCGGCGGACCCTGATCGCCAGGATCGGGCAGGACCTCTCTCTACCAGGCGTATTAGTGTCTATGCTGGTAGATGAGATGGCGTGGAAGGCGGTGGCCTCTTTCTGTGAGACCATTATGGTTCGGAAAGAGGCCGCCGAGCGAGATCGCGAGAGGGCTGATCCCGCTCGGAGAAGGAGGCGACGGCGAGGCGGCAGTGGCCGCCCCGCTGCGCCTGCCCCATAAGGGGCTTTTGTGTGGTATCCCCTGCCAGGCAGGGGAACTTTCGGGTCCGAGGGTGGTCGGAGTGAGGGCTTCGGCCGTCCGTTAAACGGGCCCCGGGAGGGCGGCGGCAATGGACTGCTGTCAACACCGTGGTGTTCGGGGGTGGCTAGATAGCCTCCCCCTGGACGTGCAAAGGCGCAGCGCGAGGTGGGCACCGGTGCGTTCCCTTGGAGATCCCGGAGCCCCCCAACATGCGTCGAGGATGGCCACCGGGGGGGTTTTAGTGAGTACACGAGTCCGTGAACCTCACATAACCCTACTGTACCCTCTATGCAGATTTCCCCCTCGTCAACAAAAAAAAAAAAAAAAAAAAAAAAAAGGTTAGGTTAGGTTAGGTTAGGTTAGGTTTTGGGCGGGCGGGTCTGGGTTTATCCATTAGTAGTTGCTATGCCTAGCTTGCGGCTTCGGTCGCTTGTATTGGATAAATCTAGGCCTTCTTTACTCGGCTCTGGGAGCGAGTAATGAGGCGAATGGCTTTGAGGGAGAGCGCAGGTCGTGTAGATCCTCAAGGCAAGTCTGGTGGGGTCGTTCCTTCTCGCGGTTGCTGCCCGTTATTGGTCTATTTCCATCAGAAATAGACGTAACAGAAACCACCAGGCGCCGGCACTCTGTCGGTGGGGTAGGATGGGTAGGTAGGACGGGATGGGCTGGTGGAGCCGTCCCTTTGTAGGCTAGGTGCCTACAAGAGAGGAGAGCCTTTTTTAGGCTAGGAGGAGGCGGGAGTCGGGTCTGGCGTGCACTTACCCTGCCGCCGGGCAGGCAGTGGGAGTTTACTTCCCTGCCACCGCCCCAAAATCGTAACCCCGCAACATGGCCGTGGTCATGTTTCGCGACCTGAGCGGGACCGATAGGCCTTGGCTTGGTCGCCCGGGCCGCGAGGAAGACAACCTCTATAAAAAATCACCCGAAGGTAAGCGGCGGCGCAGCGTGAGGCCTGGAAGGCTGAACGGAGTTTCAGTCGCTACTGCGTCCCCCGCCAGGGAAGTGTCGCTCCCCTGAGCGGGTTACGCCAGACTTCCCCGGTTACAGTGGGCACTGTCCGGGGTGACCCACCCTTCCCACGTACTCGTGGGACTGATTATGAATGAAAATTTAAAATCTCTTAGGTTAAGGAAGACGATAGGGAGTGATGAAGATGAGGCTGAATGCGCGTCTGCGCACAGCGACGCCAGTAGGGCGTGTGTAGAAGTAGCGAAGGAGGCGCGCGTGGTGTTAACCCGCTGCGCAGCGATGGAAAGCAATGATGAAGATATGCTCGTTGCTTCATCGACAATGGCGAACCTGTCTGACGCGGACTCTGATGCGAGCTTTCAGACCGTGGCTTCAGGGGAGGTGTCTGAAGGAAGAGACCGTTTTTGGAGAAAGTGTCGGAGATACGACGCGAGCTCGGACTTGGGAGAGGACGAGGAGTCGATGCCCGCGTCGCCAGCTCGGAGAGGACGTGGACGTCCCCCTTCTACGGGGCAGTACGTAGGCCTGGCCAAAGCAAAGGCTGAATTGAACGCGGCGAAAGTTGAGGAGCTTCGGTTGCAGGCTGAAATGGAAATGGCGGATGACATAAGGCGGAAAAAGGAGGCGGTAGCTGCCTCTTTCCGTAAATCGCCGGTCTTAGTGTCACGTACACTGAGCAGTGAAGGACAAGAACCACCAGATCTAGCTAGACTGGTCCTAGATTCGGTGGATACAATTGAAAAGGTTGCTAAAACATCTAGCAACCTTAAAGGGACGTACATTAGAGCCCTAAAGGACGCGGTGGAGACAATTAAAGTTTCCTTCCAAGAGTTACGTTCACGCACAATGTCGGAGGAGGTTGTCCGATTGGAGGCAGCCAACAAGCGGCTCGCGGGCGAGTTGGCCGAGATGAGAAAAGAGTTGGCCCAGATGCGGCAGCTAGTGCAGCAGCGTGATCAGGCGCCAGCTCCAACGGCAACTCAGCCCCAAACAATTGAAGAAATAGTGCGTGTCGTCATGGACCAATGTGGGACCATGATGAACGCAAGATTGGAAGGACTAGAGGAGCGGTTGCTCCCTGAGAAGCGCCTGCGGCCCCCATTAGCTGCAGATAAAAAGAGAACTATGGTGCCGATGGCCCCTGCAGTCACGGTTGCTGCTCCTCGCTCGGGGGGCAACTCGCAGATGGAGATGGTAATGGATGATGCTTCGGTAGCCATTAATAAAGAGACAGCCAAAGAGTCTCAGAAAGCTCAAGCTAAAGAGACTCGAAAGGCAAAGGGGAAACCCAAATCAGGAGTAAATGAGCCGCGGTTGTTGCCTCCGCAGCCCCAATCCATGGATGAGGGGTGGAATGTGGTGGCTCGGAAAGGCACGAACAAAAAGAAGGCTGCCAAGAAGGCACCAAGCGATCAGGTGTCCTCACAGAAAGTGGCAAGTGCTCGTGCACAACCAAAGAAGAAGCAGGCGAAGCTCCGCCCTCCACGGTCGGCAGCGGTCATGTTGACTCTGAAGCCAGATGCAGTAGATCGCGGCGTCACTTACGAGAAAGTGCTTGCCGAGGCCAAGCAGCACATTGATCTAAAGGACCTTGGCATACCAGCGGGCTTAAAGTTCCGTACTGCAGCTACTGGCGCTCGACTTCTGGAGGTGCCCGGTGCCTCGAGTGCAGAAAAAGCCAATGCTCTGGCTAAGAAACTCGGAGAGTCCCTTGGAGAGGAAGTGGTTCGGATCACCAGGCCCGAGAAATGCGTTGAACTCCGCATAACGGGCCTGGATGACTCGGCTACCAAGGAGGAAGTAGCAGCAGCCGTGGCTGATGTGGGCGGTTGCGCAAAAGAGGCCATCAGAACAGGAGAATTGATTCGGTCTCCGGGCAGACAAGGTGGTGGTACGATCTGGCTGCGATGCCCAATTGCCGCAGCCAAGAAAGTTTCAGAAAGAAGGCTTTTGGTAGGCTGGGTCTCAGTTCAGGCTAAAATCCTGGAGCCCCGTCCGCTAAGATGCTTCAGGTGCCTGGAGCTTGGTCACATGGGCTCTAAATGCACCACGGACGTTGACCGAAGCAGTTTCTGCTTCTGCTGTGGTAAGCCAGGACACAAGGCGGCTCAATGCTCTGCTGATCCGCACTGCCCTGTATGTGATGCGGCAAACAAAGCGGCGAATCACCGTATTGGTGGTAAAGCTTGTTTCGCCAGGCCCCCCAAGAAGGGTAAAAGAAGAGAAAAGTTGGCTAGTGAAGGCCCCAGGGCCCCCTCGCAGCTGACTCAGCGTCCAGCGGCGCAAGAGGAGGATCTCATGGACACCAATATTTAGTATGGCGACCAAATTTCTGCAGGCGAACATCAACCACTCTGCCGGAGCTCAGGATCTTTTGCTCCAGAGCATGGCGGAGCGGTTGATCCAGGTGGCGGTGGTGAGCGAGCCCTACGAGGTCCGACCTAGGTCTGACTGGGTTGGGGACCTCGACGGCCTGGTGGCAATCACCACGCAATCGCCGGTTCACTCCCCCCCTCTCGAAGACGTGGTGAGGGGCAGGGGATTCGTAGTGGCTAGAGTAGGCCAGGCCGTCATCGTGGGGGTGTACCACTCCCCGAATCGGCCGGTTCGCGAGCTAGAGACTCTCCTCGGCGAGGTAGGGACCTTGATTGGTCAGACACGCCCGCGCCCCGTTCTCGTCCTCGGGGACCTCAACGCCAAATCAGCGGCGTGGGGGTCGCCGGTGACGAACGCGCGGGGCGGTGTCGTTCTAGAGTGGATGGCCGAGGTGGGCCTCTGTGTTGTAAACCGTGGATCGGAAAGCACCTGCGTCCGGCGAAACGGTGAGTCGATCGTCGACTTGACGCTCGTCACCCCAGACATCGCTTGCCGCATTCGCGACTGGCAGGTGCTGGTAGACGTGGTAACGCTGTCCGATCACCGGTACATCCGGTTTAGCGTCTCCCCGACTCGAACGGATGAGGTGAGAGAGGTAGGTGGCGAGATAGGTCCGCGATGGGCCCTGAAGCGCCTCAACGCGGAAGTGCTGAAGGAGGCGGCCCTCGTCGAAGTGTGGAACGGCACTCCTCAGGAGCCGGATCCGGTAGACCCGGACGCGATGGCGGACAGGCTGTGCGAGGCATTGTCGCGTGTCTGCGACGCTGCTATGCCGCGCGCGCGAGCCCCGCAGCCGAGACGCCAAGTCTATTGGTGGACGGAGGAGATTGCCGAACTTCGAAGAAGATGCGTGACGAGGCGCAGGCTATACCAGCGGTATCGGAGACGAAGGCGGCGAGAGACTGAGGAGAGCGAGTCTCTTTACGCCGCCTACAGAGAGTCTTCTGGGGCCCTTCGCGTCGCGATAGTCGAGGCAAAGAGGCGAGCCTGGGAGCAGCTGCTGGAGGGGCTTGAGCGCGACCCATGGGGCCGCCCGTACAAGTGGGCGAGGCAAAAGCTTCGTCCCTGGGCTCCCCCCATCACAGCCTCGCTCCAACCGGCGGTGCTCCAGAGAGTGGTAGATGGCTTGTTCCCCGGTGCTCCGGGGGCCGATTTCGCGCCACCCATGACTTCGGCTGGTCTCGCCGAAGAAGAGGAGAGCGAGTTTGTCCCTATCTCTGAGGGTGAGCTGGGTGCGGCAATGCTCAGGATGAGGGCAAAGAATACGGCACCTGGGCCTGACGGCATACCGGGTCGCGCGTGGGCCCTCTCCTTTAAGCACTTGGGACCCGCATTGAAGGATCTATTCGATAGGTGCCTCTTGGAAGGAAGATTCCCCAGGCGATGGAGAAGGGGCAAACTCGTCCTCCTGAGGAAAGAGGGTCGTCCCGCGGATGAGCCCTCGGGCTATCGGCCGATTGTACTGCTTGACGAGGCGGGCAAACTGTTTGAGAGAGTAGTAGCTGCCCGCCTGGTCAGACATCTCGAGATGATGGGACCGGATCTGGCGCCTAACCAGTTCGGTTTTCGGAGAGGTCGCTCGACGATTGACGCCATATCTCGCGTCCGCGACCTCTCCGAGGAGGCGTGCACCAGTGGTGGCGTGTTGGTTGCCATATCGTTGGACATCTCCAATGCATTCAACACGTTGCCCTGGAGCACGATACACGCTGGTCTGGGGTACCACAAGGTGCCTCAGTACTTGCGAAGACTCGTCCGGGACTATCTCTCAGACAGAGAGGTAGTTTTTCCGACGACTCGCGGTGTGGGTAGTAGTTTTATGACGCGCGGTGTTCCACAGGGGTCGGTTCTTGGCCCTCTCCTGTGGAACGTCGGATACGATTGGGTCCTCCGGGGGGCAAGCCTGCGTGGTGTTAGCGTAGTATGCTACGCCGATGATACGCTGGTTGCTGCCCGGGGAAGCGACTATAGAGAGGCTGCGATCCTGGCCACAGCCGGAGTCGCTACGGTCGTGGCAAGGATCCGGATGCTGGGTCTGCAGGTGGCGCTCCACAAATCTGAGGCCATATGCTTTCATGGTCCCCGGCGGAAACCACCTGCAGACTCCACCATAGTGGTGGGTGGAATTTCCATCCCCGTCGGGACGACACTGAAGTATCTTGGTGTCGTCCTCGACGGCAGATGGAACTTCAAGGAGCACGTGCGGCGGCTGTCCCCCAAAATCTTGGGGACAGCCGGCGCACTTAGTCGCCTGCTCCCGAATATCGGGGGCTGCGAAGTGAGCTGCCGCCGCCTCTATACAGCGGTGGTAAGCTCTATGGCCTTGTATGGCGCCCCGATATGGGCGGGAAAGCTCGATCGGCAGACCACTGCCGTGCTGATTGGAGCTCAACGAGTGATGGCGGTGAGGGTGTGCAGGGGGTATCGCACACTCTCTCACGAAGTAGCATGCGTGCTCGCAGGCTCGCTCCCGTGGGACCTTGAGGCCGAAGTTCTGGCTTCGGTCTACTGGCGCAGAGCGCAGGCGCGGGAGCGGGACGAGCGACCGGCGCCGCAGGAGGTGGCGCACTGGCGCAATCAGGCCAGGGCGTCCGCTATCGCCATGTGGAGGGAACGGCTCCTCGCGGGGCAGATGCAGAGGGGGCAGAGCGCCCGACGACTCCTGGAGGCGATCAGCCCAGTACTGGAGGAGTGGGTCCGCAGGAAGCATGGGAGTCTTTCCTTCCGACTGACGCAGGTCCTCTCGGGACATGGTTGTTTCGGGAGGTACCTACATCGCGTCGCCCGAAGGGAAGACTCCCCGGTTTGCCACCAATGTGGTCATGTGGAGGACACAGCGCAGCATGCGCTGGAGGCATGCCCGGGAGGAGCTGAACCGCGGCAATCATTGGTCGCGGTCGTAGGGACTGACCTCTCCCTGTCGGCCATAATTCAAAAAATGGTCGATGAGCAGAGGTCATGGGAGGCGGTAGCCTCATTCTGTGAGGAAGTCATCTCACAGAGGGAGGAAGAGGAGCGGGAGAGGGAGAGAGATCCTCTCGCTCAGCCGCTCCGGAGGGCGCGGACACGGAGGCGGGCTAATCGAGCCCGCACCCCGTCTCCGCTCCGAGGGCCTAGGGTGTTGGGTGCGGGGGCACCTGGCATCCCCTAATAATAGGTCATCGAGAGGTGGAGATGCCCCCCATGTGTTCCGGGGCATCACACACGAGGTGGGGGAAGACCCCAGGAGGTGAGTCTGCCGCAAGGCGGGCAGCGACACTGACGAGGGTTGTGGAGTAATGCGCGAGCGGTCCCATGCCCCTCGTCTTAAGTTGGTGTAGGAGGAACACCCTGGTTTTTTAGTGCGTATGCCGCCCTACGGCGGTGAGTCCCACATAACCACCGTTTCCCCCCGGAACGGTGGTATCCATAAAGGATTTTCCCAGGTAAAAAAAAAAAAAAAAAAAAAAAAAAAAGGTTAGGTTTTGGGCGGGTCTGGGTTTATCCATTAGTAGTTGCTATGCCTAGCTTGCGGCTTCGGTCGCTTGTATTGGATAAATCTAGACCTTCTTTACTCGGCTCTGGGAGCGAGTACTGAGGCGAATGGCTTTGAGGGAGAGCGCAGGTCGTGTAGATCCTCAAGGCAAGTCTGGTGGGGTCGTTCCTTCTCGCGGTTGCTGCCCGTTATTGGTCTATTTCCATCAGAAATAGACGTAACAGAAACCACCAGGCGCCGGCACTCTGTCGGTGGGGTAGGATGGGGGGGAGGGGGGGGAAGGGGAGTAAGGGGGGGAGTAAGTCTCAAGGTTTTGGCGCCTGCCGACGGGAGTACTTCGCGTGTGAGTCCGGATTTGTGTTGCTGCTGCACATACACAACCACGTTTTGTGGTTGTTTATGGATGGCTGCGGTGCACGTCCGGGCTCACACGTGAGGTATGGTCAGGGGGAATCTGGCCGCTAGGGCGCCCAACAAAAGGGGACCTCACCCCTTCAAAAAGGGAAAAAACTATGAAAATTATGACGAATCGAAAAACACTACCTCAGGCGGGTACCAGCTGCTCCGCAGCTGGAGAATCCCGTAGCGGCGTAGCGTCAGCTACGTCGTTGTTCCCCAGTTCGTATTCTGAGGGGGGAGCCGGTCGTCTTGTAGTTAATGATGAAAGTGGGTCTTCCGATGCCTCGGCTAGGTCGACGTGTAATGTAGGTAGAGAGACGGGAGCAGCCACCTCCTGCGCTTCGGTGCGGAAGACGGCTGCGTCAGTCTATAGTTATAAGGATTGTGTGGAGGAGGAGGCTACTCAAGCCCCAGAGGTGAAAAGTGCGCGGGTGGTGCTGACCCGTTGCGAGCTGCCGGACAGCAACGATGAAGATATGCTCGTTGCTTCGTCGAAAATGGCGGACTTGTCGGACACGGATTCTGATGTGAGTTTCCAGACCGTGACTTCGCAGGAATTGTCATGCGGAAACCGTTTTTGGAGAAAGCGTCGAAGAGATGATGCGAGCTCTGATGTGGGCGATGATGACGAGTCGCAACCGACAACACCAGCTAGGAGAGGGCGTGGACGCCCGCCCTCTACGGGCAAATACGTTGGCCTGGCCAAAGCCAAGGCAGAATTGAATGCGGCAAAAGCTGAGGAGCTTCGGCTTCAGGCTGAAATAGAGATGGCGGATGATCTGAAGCGGAAAAGGGAGGCGATAGCGGCCACCTTCCGTAAATCCCCGGATCTAATGGAACAATCGGAAGAGGTGAGCGAGGTAACGGACTCGCCAGACCTATTTAGACTGGTGCTGGATTCTGTGGAAACCATTGAAAAGGTTGCCAGGACATCCGGCAACCTTAAGGGCACTTACGTTCGAGCCCTAAATAGTGCGGTGGAAACAATTAAAGTGTCTTTTGGTGCGTTGCGTTCTCGCACAATGACGGAAGAGGTCGCTCGATTAGAAGCGGCGAACAAGCGGCTCGCGGGTGAGCTTGCTGAGGTCCGGAAGGAGTTGATCCAGATGCGTCAGCTCGCGCAGCAGTGTGACCAGACCCAAGGCCCGGCAGCAGCCCGGCCCCCAACAGTGGAGGAAATAGTGCGCGTCGTCATGGTCCAGTGTGGGACCATGATGAACGCAAGGCTCGAAGGATTAGAAGAGAGGTTGCTTCCCGAGAAGCGTTTGCGGCCACCATTAGCCGCAGACAAAAGGATGAACACTGCAGTGCCGGCCTCAAGTGTGGGTAACAGGGTCAGCGCAATAGTAGAAGACGTAGAGGACAGGCTGCTGCCAGAAGAGCGCATTCGTCCACCTCTCGCTGCAGACAAGCGTAGGGATGCCAAATCTTCCGCAGCCCCTGTACGGGATCAGACGAAGAAGGCTGAACAGACAGCCTCTCAACCCCAAAAGGGGAAGAAGAAAAAGAGGTCGAAGAAGAGAGAAAGTGGGGCAGTCGATGCAGCGCTTCCCGCTCTTCAGCAGCCTGCGAAGGATTTGGCCGATGAAGATTGGGTCGCAGTTACTAAAAGGGGCAAAAAGGTGACCAAAGCTCCCTTGGCAAGTGGAAAGACAGGAACTACCAAGCCAGCTAGTCGCCCAGCCCCGGTGAGGAAGCTGCGTGCCCCTCGAACTGCTGCAGTGGTAATTACTCTGCAACAGGGGGCCATGGAGAAAGGCGCGACATACGCCAAAGTGATGGAGGATGCCAAGGCAAAAGTTGATCTCAACAGCTGTGGTATCCCAAGTGTACGGTTCCGGAAGGCAGCTACCGGTGCCCGTATCTTGGAAGTGGCAGGTGAGAAGAGCGCAGAAAAAGCGGACGCTTTGGCGCAAAAAATAAAAGAGGTTTTAGGTGAGGAGTTAGCCAGAGTTTCTAGGCCTACAACGTGTGCGGCGTTCCGCTTGCTAGGTCTAGATGACTCTGTATCTAAAAAAGACATAGTCGCTGTAGTTGCTCAGCGCGGTGGCTGCTCGGAGGATTCCGTTAAAGTAGGTGATATCCGAAGCACTTATCAGGGTACTGGAACAACGTTGGTGAGCTGCCCAGTGACAGCTGCCAAGAAATTAGGAGAGGAAGGCCGCCTGCTGGTTGGTTGGGTTTCAGCCCGAATAGAGTTGGTAGAACCCAGGCCACTTAGGTGCTACCGGTGTCTAGAGAATGGACATGTCCGAGCTCAATGTACTTCAGAGACGGACCGTAGTGAGGAGTGCTACCGATGTGGACAGCCCGGCCATAAAGCCACAGCCTGTTCAGCTCGGCCAAAATGCTCAGTCTGTGCGGCGGCTAATAGGCCGGCCACACATAGGCTAGGCAGCAAGGCGTGTGCCCCTCCGAGACCTAGGAGAAGAGGCAATAAGGTCGTGAACATCTCAGACCCACCGCTGGTAGCTGCGAGCAGTCCCCCATCACAAGTCGGGGGAGAGGAGGATCGCATGGACACTGTATAGGATGGCTTTACGGTTTCTACAGGCGAATATCAACCACTCCGCCAGAGCTCAGGATCTCATGATCCAGAGCATGGCGGAGTGGTTGATTGATATAGCGGCAATATCCGAGCCATACTTTGTCCCGCCAAGAGACAACTGGGTTGGAGATAAGGATGGGCTCGTGACCATAATTTCCAAGTGTGGTACTTTCGATAAAGTCATGAAGGGTAATGGTTGCGTCGCAGCTCTTGTGCGAGGCGTTATGGTAGTGGCGGTGTACATATCGCCTAATAGGGTCATTGCTGATTTCGAGAATTTTCTTGTTGAAGTAGGGGCCCTAGTGGGGCGGAGCCACCCTTACCCGGTCCTTGTCCTTGGTGATCTGAATGCAAAGTCAACGGCTTGGGGGTGTCCTCTCACGGATCCTAGAGGAGAAATCCTTAAAGAGTGGGCCTTAACCTCCGGTCTGACACTTCTCAACAGTGGATCTGTTCATACGTGTGTAAGGCCGCAAGGCGCGTCTATAGTGGATGTTACTTTTGCCAGTGCGGCTCTTGCAAGCCGTATCCGTGGTTGGGAGGTGGCAACAGAGGTGGAAACGCTCTCGGACCATCGTTACATCCGTTTTGAGGTCACTCCTGTGGCTCCAAGAAGATCAGATGGGGTCATGAGGCACGGAGACGGTCCGCGGTGGGCTCTTAAACGCCTAGATCGGGACCTATTGGAGGAGGCAGCCATAGTTCAGGCTTGGGTAGCGATGTCAAGGGAACAAGCAGAGATTGTGGTTCGGCAAGAGGTGGAGTGGTTTCGCGAGGCAATGACGCAGATATGCGATGCGGCCATGCCTAGGGTTAGGCCTCATCTTGCTAAGCGCCAAGTTTATTGGTGGTCGGAGGAACTCGCGGTACTACGTGGAATGTGTGTTAGAGCAAGACGTCGCTACACCAATTACCGCCGTAGGCGACATCGTGACGAGAATTTGGAAGGGCAGCTGTATGGGCTATACAAGGATGCCAAAACGGCCTTGAAACTTGCCATAATACAAGCCAAGAGTCAAGCTAGAGAAGAACTCCTGGAGATACTGAACCAGGACCCTTGGGGGCGACCTTACAGAATGGTGAGGGGTAAACTCCGTCCGTGGGCCCCACCTCTGACGCAAAGCTTAGAGCCCCAGCTCCTGCAGAGAGTGGTGTCAGCTCTATTCCCGAATAGGGAAGAGCATACGCCACCGACCATGGCACCACCTGTAGAGGAGAGCAATGAGATGACAGATGTACCGGAAGTGGATGAAGTTGAGCTGAGGATGGCGGTTTTGCGGCTCAGAGCCAAGAACACGGCCCCAGGCCCTGACGGTGTTCCCGGCCGGGTATGGGTCCTGGCCATGAAAACTCTGGGTCCTTCGCTCCGAGACCTTTTTAGCGCCTGCCTGAATCAAGGAAGATTCCCAGCGCAGTGGAAGATAGGCCGACTTGTGCTGCTTAAAAAAGATGGACGCCCTACTGACTCGCCGTCTGCTTACCGACCCATCGTTCTGCTGGACGAGGTTGGGAAGCTGTTAGAGCGAATTATTGCGGGCCGCCTCATCAGACATATGAACTGCATTGGTCCAGATTTGGACAACAATCAGTTCGGATTTCGAAGGGGGCGATCAACAGTTGGCGCAATACTGCGCGTAAAGGCCATTGCGGAGGAAGCAGTATCTCGGGGTGAGGTTGTTTTAGCTGTTTCTCTAGACATTGCTAACGCTTTCAACACCTTACCCTGGAGCTGTATTAAGGAGGCCTTGAGGTATCATCGAGTGCCCATGTACCTCCAAAATATAGTAAAAGACTATTTTGTTGAGCGATATGTGTCATTCAGAAGGCAAGATGGGTGGGGTCAGCACAAGATGTCGTGCGGTGTCCCACAGGGGTCGGTCCTGGGGCCCCTCCTGTGGAACATCGGTTACGACTGGGTGCTACGAGGCTCGTTCATAAGAGGAATCTTGGTAACGTGTTACGCTGATGACACTCTTGTCACAGCTAGAGGCAAGACTTACAGGGAGGCAACTCTTCTCGCTACAGCAGGTGTAGCTCAGGTAGTTGAGAGAATAAAACGGCTTGGGCTTGAAGTAGCCCTGAGCAAATCCGAAGCCCTGTACTTTCACGGGCCTCGGAAAAATCCTCCAGCTGGATCACATATTGTTGTAGGAGGAGTACGCATCGGTGTCGAGTCGACGATGAAGTACCTGGGACTCGTCCTCGATAGCCGATGGGACTTTAACGCCCATTTTCTGCGACTAGCGCCTAAATTGATGGGAACAGCAGCAGCCCTTGGAGGTCTGCTGCCCAACCTCAGGGGAGCTAGGGTCGGTTGCCGGCGTCTATACATGGGGGTTGTGCGCTCCATGGCCCTGTATGGAGCTCCAGTGTGGGCCGACACCCTTAGCAGCCGAAACATTGCAATACTGCGCAGGCCGCAGAGAGCAATGGCTATAAGGGTTATTCGGGGATACCGCACTGTCTCCTTTGAGGCATCGTGCGTGCTGGCAGGCTCACTGCCATGGGATCTAGAGGCCAGAGGGCTGGCTTCAATCTATTACTGGCGTGAACAACAACTGGCACAAGGACAACTACCAGTGCGAAGAGAGGTTGAGGTACGGAGGCTCGAAGCTTCCGACATGCTTATAGAGGAATGGCAAAGAAGACTAGAACAGCCCGGCGCTGGCCTGGCGATAATAGAAGCGATCCGACCCTTACTTCGTGAGTGGCTGAATAGAGAACACGGGTCACTAACCTTCCGGTTGACGCAGATACTTTCGGGACACGGCTGTTTTTCGAAGTATCTGTGTCAAATCGGGAGGGAACCGACTCCCGCATGCCACCACTGTGGCTGCCAGATGGACACGGCAGAGCATACGCTCACAGCATGCCCAGCTTGGGCAATTGCTCGACAGCGGCTTGTCAATGTAGTAGGAAGTAACTTGACATATCCTGCCTTAGTGCGAGCTATGGTCGGATGTGATGAGTCCTGGAGAGCTGGAATCACCTTCTGCGAAGAAGTCTTGGAACAGAAGGAAGCTGCAGAAAGGGAGCGGGAAGTCACGACCGACAACCCGATCCGCAGCAAGAGAGCAGGTCGTAGGAGGAGGAATTTCCTCCATGACATACGACCCCCGTAATATAGGCTTGAGCGGTGACACTGGGGGGTGTCCACCGCCCACTTACAAAGCCTCGAGGTGGTGCGCGTGGAGGTTCCGCGCGCCTCTCGCAAGAGAGATAAGGCGGGAAGTTTAACTTCATCGACAACAGACGGGGCTTAATTAGCCAACGCCGTTAGAGCCATGAACGAATGCGCAAGCGAACTCACAGCACTAACGTTCGGCGTCCAGATGGAACCCCGTGGAGGTTTTAGCCGGTAAGAGTCCGGCATAACCATTCCGGCGCCCCCGCGCCGGGTGGTATCCATGAGGATTTCCCCACGTAAAAAAAAAAAGGTTAGGTTAGGTTTGCCATGGGATCTAGAGGCCAGAGGGCTGGCTTCAATCTATTACTGGCGTGAACAACAACTGGCACAAGGACAACTACCAGTGCGAAGAGAGGTTGAGGTACGGAGGCTCGAAGCTTCCGACATGCTTATAAAGGAATGGCAAAGAAGATTAGAACAGCCCGGCGCTGGCCTGGCGATAATAGAAGCGATCCGACCCTTACTTCGTGAGTGGCTGAATAGAGAACACGGGTCACTAACCTTCCGGTTGACGCAGATACTTTCGGGACACGGCTGTTTTTCGAAGTATCTGTGTCAAATCGGGAGGGAACCGACTCCCGCATGCCACCACTGTGGCTGCCAGATGGACACGGCAGAGCATACGCTCACAGCATGCCCAGCTTGGGCAATTGCTCGACAGCGGCTTGTCAATGTAGTAGGAAGTAACTTGACATATCCTGCCTTAGTGCGAGCTATGGTCGGATGTGATGAGTCCTGGAGAGCTGGAATCACCTTCTGCGAAGAAGTCTTGGAACAGAAGGAAGCTGCAGAAAGGGAGCGGGAAGTCACGACCGACAACCCGATCCGCAGCAAGAGAGCAGGTCGTAGGAGGAGGAATTTCCTCCATGACATACGACCCCCGTAATATAGGCTTGAGCGGTGACACTGGGGGGTGTCCACCGCCCACTTACAAAGCCTCGAGGTGGTGCGCGTGGAGGTTCCGCGCGCCTCTCGCAAGAGAGATAAGACGGGAAGTCTAACTTCATCGACAACAGACGGGGCTTAATTAGCCAACGCCGTTAGAGCCATGAACGAATGCGCAAGCGAACTCACAGCACTAACGTTCGGCGTCCAGATGGAACCCCGTGGTGGTTTTAGCCGGTAAGAGTCCGGCATAACCATTCCGGCGCCCCCGCGCCGGGTGGTATCCATGAGGATTTCCCCACGTAAAAAAAAAAAAAAAAAAAAAAAAAGCTTAGGTTAGGTTAGACAAAAGGAAGAACCCAGCTGTGCCGGCCCCGGAAGCCTTGGCTTCTTGTTCACTGGGATCCTCTCAGTCAAAGGTGATAGCGGATGATTCCCATACGATGACCATCCAGAAGAGCACAAAAAAGGCTGAGAGAGCATCGGCTGAAACAAGCATGGAGGTGTCACAAGCAGCCTCTCATGTGGGAAAGAGGAATAAAAAGAAAAAAAATAGCAAGAAGAATAGTGAGCGAGCTACAAGCCCAGTGCAAACACAGAGTGCGCTTCAGGATTCATCTCCAGTGCCTCAGGGCATGAGCTGGACAGAGGTGACAAAAGGAGGCAAAAAGTCAAAAGCTGTAGTTGTAGCGCCCAAATCGGCGCGCACAACGCTTTCGACAAAAGCGGTAGGTACTAAACGCTCAGCGCTAGTGAAGCTGCGCCCTCCCCGGACGGCAGCAGTTGTAATCACTCTACAGCCAGGAGCCGAGGAGAAAGGTACAACATATGGGAAAGTGATGGAGGAAGCCAAGGCTAAGGTGGATCTCACCAGCTGTGGCATTACCAGCGTGCGATTCCGTAAGGCTGCGACAGGGGCGCACATCCTGGAGGTCGCAGCCGGTCAGGACAGCAGCGAGAAGGCAGACTCTTTAGCCCAAAAATTGAAAGAGGCCTTAAACGAGGATTGGGCTAGAATCTCTAGACCCACAAAATGTGCAGACGTCAGAATCTTAGGATTGGACGATTCTGTCACTAAAGAAGATGTTATCGCTGCTGTTGCTCAGTGCGGGGGCTGCTCGAAGGAGCTAGTAAAGGTAGGAGAGATTAAACGGTCCTACCAGGGCACTGGAGTAATATTGGTCAGCTGTCCGGTAGCCGTTGCCAAAAAGCTAGGACAGGAAGGCCGTCTGCTAGTCGGTTGGGTCTCAGCTAGAGTAGAAATGTTACAGCCGAGACCAATGAGGTGTTACCGGTGTTTACAGAACGGGCACGTCCGTGCCCAATGTACGGCCGAAATTGATCGCAGTGAGGAATGCTACAGATGTGGAAAGGTCGGCCATAAGTCGTCCGAATGCGTAGCTCCACCCAAATGTTCCCTGTGTGCAGCGGCAAATAAGCCATCAGCGCATAAACTTGGAAGTAGGTCATGCTCCCCTCCTAAATCAAGGAGAAGGGTCACGGCTGGTAACACCACAGCCTCAACGCCGGCAGCTGCTAGCTGTCCTCCGACGCAAACGGGGGGAGTGGAGGTTGAAATGGAAACCACATAGTATGGCGCTTCGTTTTCTACAGGCGAATCTCAACCACTCCGCCAGGGCTCAAGATCTTATGATCCAGAGCATGGCGGAGTGGTTGATTGACATAGCGGCTATATCCGAGCCCTACTTTATTCCACCTAGAGAAAACTGGGTTGGAGATAAGGATGGGCTCGTGGCAATAACTTCCAAGGGCATTTCTTTCGACAGAGTAATGAAAGGAAAGGGCTGTGTTGCAGCTCTTGTAAGAGGAATAGTGGTGGTGGCGGGTTATATCTCGCCCAACAGAGTCCTCGCTGATTTTGAAAGCTTTCTTGTTGAAGTCGGATCCCTTGTTGGGCAGAGTCACCCACATCCAGTGATTGTACTTGGTGACCTAAATGCGAAATCTACAGCTTGGGGGTCTCTCTTCACAGACTCACGGGGAGAACTGCTGGAAGAGTGGGCATTAACCACCGGATTAATAGTCCTTAACAGCGGATCGGTGCTGACGTGTGTTCGGCAACAAGGTGGATCTATAGTAGATGTGACGTTTGCAAGTCTAGATCTGGTCAGCCGAATTCACGGCTGGAAAGTCGCAGAGGATGTGGAGACGCTGTCAGATCACCGTTACATCAGGTTCGATATTTCTCCACATCCTCGGATTTCAAGTAGGCCGAGAGGAAGTGCCGCCCGGGAAGGCAGCCCGCGATGGGCACTTAAGCGTTTGGATCGAGATGCACTGGAGGTGGCCGCTCTGGTTAAAGCATGGGTGCCGGAGCCTAATGGGCAGGCGCAGGTCGAAATTTCGGAAGAGGCGGAGTGGTTCCGAGAGGCCATGACGCACATCTGCGACGCAGCCATGCCTAGAGTCGTGTCTCGGCCCACCAAGCCCCAAGTATACTGGTGGTCAGCGGAACTTGCGGACTTACGTAAAGTTTGTGTGGTAGCTCGACGTCGGTACACGAAATACCGCCGTAGACGACATCGTGATGAAGCATTGGAAGAGCAGCTGTATGGACTGTACAGGGAAGCCAAGAAGGCCCTACAGCTAGCCATTATCCAAGCAAAAAATGAAGCTCGAGAGGAATTACTGGAGACCCTAAACAAGGATCCTTGGGGACGACCATATAGGATGGTGAGGGGAAAACTTCGTCCGTGGGCCCCACCCCTTACTCAAAGTTTAGAACCACAACTCCTACAGAGAGTGGTGTCGGCTCTATTCCCAAGTAGAGAGGAACATACTCCACCAACTATGGCTCCTCATGAAGAGAGCTTAGATGCTGAAGTGCCGGAAGTGAGCAATGTCGAATTTAGGATGGCAGTTATGCGTCTCGGGGCAAAGAACACGGCCCCGGGTCCTGACGGGATTCCCGGTCGAGCTTGGGTTCTGGCCATGAAAGCTCTAGGACCACGTCTTATGCACTTTTATGATGCTTGCTTAACACAGGGACGATTTCCAGTACAATGGAAAACGGGCAGGCTGGTACTGCTCAAGAAAGAGGGACGTCCTACGGATTCTCCATCAGCTTACCGCCCCATCGTTCTTTTGGACGAGGTGGGTAAGTTATTTGAACGCATAATAGCCGATCGCCTCATAAGGCATCTAAGCAGCGTCGGTCCAGACTTGGACGTCAATCAGTTTGGTTTTAGGAGGGGGCGATCAACCATTGGTGCGATACTACAAGTAAAGGCGGTTACGGAAGAGGCAGTTTCCCGGGGCGAGGTCGTTCTGGCGGTATCGCTAGACATTGCCAACGCCTTCAATACCTTACCCTGGAGTTGTGTTAGGGAGGCACTCAAATATCATCGAGTGCCGCTATACCTTTGCAGGATCATCGGTGACTACTTAAACGAAAGATTTATATCATTCCAGGGGCAGGAAGGATGGGCTCGACATAGAATGTCGTGCGGTGTTCCACAGGGCTCGGTCCTTGGGCCACTCCTGTGGAACATTGGTTACGACTGGGTGTTGAGAGGAGCGAATCTCTATGGGATTAGGGTGACATGCTACGCAGATGACACTCTTGTCACAGCAAGAGCCAGGTCACATAGGGAAGCAGCCATTCTTGCCACAGCAGGTGTGGCCCAGATAGTAAATCGGATTAGACGACTCGGGCTACAGGTGGCCCTGAATAAGTCTGAAGCGCTATGTTTTCATGGGCCACGGAACAAGCCCCCAGCGGACTTACATATAGTGGTAGGTGGAGTCCACATCGGTGTCGAGTCGTCGATGAAGTACCTGGGACTCGTCCTCGACAGCCGGTGGGACTTCAATACACATTTTCAGAGACTGGCACCAAAACTGATGGGGACGGCGGCCGCCCTTGGAGGGCTACTACCTAACCTCAGGGGTGCAAAAGTGAGTTGCCGGAGACTTTACATGGGAGTAGTACGGTCCATGGCCATGTACGGAGCTCCAGTGTGGGCTGATACACTCAACAGCCGAAGCATTGCTGCACTGCGAAATCCACAGAGAGCGATGGCTATACGAGTGATACGGGGGTACCGCACAATATCCTACGAGGCAGCGTGCCTGCTGGCATGTTCTCTGCCATGGGACCTGGATGCAAAGTGTCTTGCAAAGGTTCACCACTGGCGAGAGCAAAACAGAGCACAGGATCTTCGCCCAGCGCCAAGAGAGGTGGAGGGCAAGCGAGAGGAATTTTATAATATAGGCAAGGAGGAATGGCTCAGAAGGCTGGCGCATCCAAGCGCTGGTCTGCGCATTATTGAGGCGATCTGGCCAATATTCAACGAATGGCTTTCTAGAGAGCACGGTACAATGACTTTCCGGCTCACACAGGTACTATCGGGACACGGTTGTTTCTCGAAGTACCTGTGTCGAATCGGAAGAGAACCAACACCTGGATGTCACCATTGTGACCATAATGAAGACTCAGCGCAGCATACACTTGAGGTATGTCCTGCGTGGGCAACCTTGCGGCCACAAATTGCAAATTTCACAGGAGGGCCCATGACCCTTTCATCAATAGTCAAAGCTATGGTCGAAAGTGAAGAATGTTGGAAAGACGTAATTGCCTTCTGCGAACAAGTCCTTCAGCAGAAGGAAGCTGCGGAAAGAGAAAGGGAATTAATTACCTCCAATCCGATCCGCAGCAGGAGAGTCGGAGGGAGAAGGAGGAGAAACCTCCTTGATATAAATCCTCCATGACAAAGGCTTGGGCGGCGATACTAGGGAGTGTCGTCGTCTACTGATAAAGGCCCCGAGGTGGCGCGCGTGGAGGTTCCGCGTGCCTCTCGTAAGGAGACAAGATGGTAATTGCAGCAGTAGCTGCAAGTGAGATGAGGCTCATAAGAGCCAACGCCGCTGTTCAAAGCTATGGACGAATGCGAAAGCGCTCCCGAAGCTTAGAGACAATCAGCGATCAGGTGGAACCCCGTGAGGTTTTAGCCAGTAGGAGTCTGGCATAACCTTCCGCCTCCCCTACGGCGGGAGGTATCCATGAAGGATTTCCTCACGTTAAAAAAAAAAAAAAAAAAAAAAAAAAAAAAAAAAAAAAAAAAAAAAAAAGGTTAGGTTGGGCTGGGCGGGTCTGGGTTGGGCGGGTCTGGGTTTATCCATTAGTAGTTGCTATGCCTAGCTTGCGGCTCTGGTCGCTTGTATTGGATAAATCTAGGCCTTCATTACTCGGCTCTGGGAGCGAGTAATGAGGCGAATGGCTTTGAGGGAGAGCGCAGGTCGTGTAGATCCTCAAGGCAAGTCTGGTGGGGTCGTTCCTTCTCGCGGTTGCTGCCCGTTATTGGTCTATTTCCATCAGAAATAGACGTAACAGAAACCACCAGGCGCCGGCACTCTGTCGGTGGGGTAGGATGGGTAGGTAGGCCGGGATGGGCTGGTGGAGCCGTCCTTTTGTAGGCTAGGTGCCTACAAGAGAGGATAGCCTTTTTAGGCTAGGAGGAGTCGGGAGTCGGGCCTGGCGTGCACTTACCCTGCCGCCGGGCAGGCAGTGGGAGTTTACTTCCCTGCCACCGCCCCAAAATCGTAACCCCGCAACATGGCCGTGGTCATGTTTCGCGACCTGAGCGGGACCGATAGGCCTTGGCTTGGTCGCCCGGGCCACGAGGAAGACAACCTCTATAAAAAATCACCCGAAGGTAAGCGGCGGCGCAGCGTGAGGCCTGGAAGGCTGAACGGAGTTTCAGTCGCTACTGCGTCCCCCGCCAGGGAAGTGTCGCTCCCCTGAGCGGGTTACGCCAGACTTCCCCGGTTACAGTGGGCACTGTCCGGGGTGACCCACCCTTCCCACGTACTCGTGGGACTGATTATGGCTTTATTTTATAAAAATTCTTTTAGGTTAAGTGGTGGAGAGGATGATGAGGAGGAGAGAGACTGCGTGTCTGCGCAGTGTGGTGCCAAGAAGGCATGTGAGGTGAAAGACGCGCGGGTCGTTTTGACCCGTTGCGAGTTGACGGAGAGCAACGGCGAAGATCTGCCCGTTGCTTCGAATGTGGAGACTGGTCAAGCCCCATGGCTTCGATCTGAGACGGTGTGCCTGTCAGAATCTGATTCTGACGGCATGACCTGGGAGACAGTGTCGTCTCACGGCTCCGGGAGGAGGCTGCGCAAGCGGCATATTGAGGAGCAGGAAGGGCAGGGAGACCAGGGTGAATCCTCACCTGCACCCAAGGTCTCGAGCGCTCGACGTGGTAGGGGGCGCCCGCCCACAACAGGGCAATACGTTGGGCTGGCGAAGGCCAAGGCCGAGCTCAACCGGGTGCGGGAAGAGGAGATGCGGCTCACAGCCGAAAAGGAGCTCCAAGAGGACGTCCAGAAAAGGAGAAAGGCGCAGTACCTCAAGGTACCAGCATCGGTGCCCGAGGGCAGCGACTCACGGCTTGGCAACTGCGATGCCGCCGAGCTGGAGTCAATGTTGATGGACTCAGTGGACATCGTGTATGCGGTGGCCACCAAGTCCAGAAACCTTAAGGGCACGTCGGTGAGGGCCCTCAAGGAGGCCGCGGACATGATAAAGGCGTCCTTTAAGGAAACGCGGGCCCGCACTATGTCCGAGGAGATGGCCCTTCTAATAAAGGCTAATGAGCGGCTTGCGGCGGACCTTAAGGAGCTGCGGCGGGAGATGGTGCAGATGAGGGCTGCCCAAGCTCAAGTGGCTCCGACCTCGATGCCCGCTCAGGCCCCGGCCCAAGCCCCCTGCGGTGAGGACGCAATGCGGCATATCATGGTGCAAGTCGGCACAATGGTTGACGCCCGCTTTGCCGGAATCGAGGAAAGGCTGATGCCCGAGCAGACCCTGAGGCCCCCTCTGGCCGCAGATCGGCGAAGGGAGGCTGAGGTGCGTCCAGCTGAGTCCTTGACTCAGAGGGACACTCCGGCGCCAAAGCCGGGAACAAGAGCGGCTCCAAAGCCGAAGCCGGCCCCCGCCCCTGCTAGCGCTGCGGCTCCTGTTAAGGACTGGCAGGTGGTCACGAGGCGGGGAAAGGACAAAAGGCGGGACAAGGTGCGTGCAACGGAAAGGGCAGGACCCAATGAGAAGAAGAGGCCTCCCCCTCCAGCCCAAATCCCTAGGCCGAAGACGCAGCCCCCAAAGCGGGTGTGGCCAAACTCCGCCCTCCGCGGACCGCAGCCGTGGTCATCACGCTGCAGGAGAGTGCGGTTGAGAAAGGCATCACCTACGCCAAGATGCTGGAAGCGGCCAAGGCGAAGGTGAAGTTAAGCGAGCTGGGGCTCCCGCCGCTGAAGATCAGGGCGGCGGCTACGGGGGCACGAGTGCTGGAGGTTTCCGGTGCGGACAACGCGGCCAAAGCGGACGTCCTTGCCGAAAAGCTCAGGGAGGTGTTCGAAGGCGAGGAAGGCGTACGAGTCTCCAGGCCGACCGTAACAACAGACCTTCGGGTCAGTGGCCTGGACGATTCCGTCGCTCCGCAGGAGCTGGCGGAGGCCTTGGCCGGGAAGGGCGAATGCCATGTGACGGCGTTTTCCGTTGGCGCAATCCGCCGGGGCCAAGCCGGGATGGGCACCGCGTTCGTGCGCTGCCCCACTGCGGCCGCAAAGAAAGTGATGGCCAGCGGTGGCCGCGTTTTGGTGGGCTGGGTGGCGGCGCGAGTCAGCATCCTGGAAGCGAGACCCCGCCGCTGCTACCGCTGCCTTGAACTGGGCCATGTAGCGGCCAAGTGCAAGGCCGAAGTGGACCGCAGCGATGAGTGTTACCGCTGCGGTATAAAGGCCCACAAGGCCAAGGAGTGCACCGCCGCCCCCCATTGCTCCCTTTGTGCAGCAGCAGGGAAGCCGGCGGATCACCTCTCCGGGAGCAAGGCATGCGCCAAGTCCCCGTCAAAGCCAGGGGTGAGAAGGAAGGCCAACGCGGCTGGGGCTACGGTCCAGCCACGTCCGCCTCGCCCCGATAAAGGGCCAGTTGGACGCATGGAGGAAGGTTAGTTAGTATGGCCCTAACCTTCCTACAGGCGAACATCAACCGATGCGCCGGGGCTCAGGACTTGCTCCTGCAGTCTATGGCGGAGCGGTTGATCCAGGTGGCGGTGGTCAGCGAGCCCTACGCGGTCCGACCTAGGTCTGATTGGGTTGGGGACCTCGACGGCCTGGTGGCAATCACAACCCAATCGCCGGTTTACTCCCCCCCTCTCGAAGGCGTTCTGAGGGGCAGGGGTTTCGTGGTGGCTAGGGTGGGCCAGATCGTCATCGTGGGGGTGTACCACTCCCCGAACCGGCCGGTTCGCGAGCTAGAGGCTCTCCTCGGCGAGGTGGGGACCTTGATTGGTCAGACCCGCCCGCGCCCCGTTCTCGTCCTCGGGGACTTCAACGCCAAATCAGCGGCGTGGGGGTCGCCGGTGGCGAACGCGCGGGGCGGTGTCGTTCTAGAGTGGATGGCCGAGGTGGGCCTCTGCGTCGTGAACCGCGGATCAGAAAGCACCTGCGTCCGGCGGAACGGTGAGTCGATCGTCGACTTGACGCTAGTCACCCCGGACATCGCTCGCCGCATTCGCGACTGGCAGGTGCTGGTAGATGTAGTAACGCTGTCCGACCACCGGTACATCCGGTTCAGCGTCTCCCCGACATACACAGATGAGGTGAGAGAGGTAGGTGGCGAGATAGGTCCGCGATGGGCCCTGAAGCGCCTCAATGCCGAAGTGCTGCAGGAGGCGGCCCTCGTCGAAGTGTGGAATGGCACTCCTCAGGAGCCGGATCTGGTAGACCCGGACGCGATGGCGGACAGGCTGTGCGAGGCACTGTCGCGTGTCTGCGATGCTGCGATGCCGCGCGCGCGAGCCCCGCAGCCAAGACGCCAAGTCTATTGGTGGACGGAGGAGATTGCCGAACTCCGGAGAGTATGCGTGTCGAGGCGCCGACAATACCAGCGGTATCGGAGGCGAAGGCGGCGAGAGACTGAGGAGAGCGAGTCTCTTTACGCCGCCTACAGAGAGGCTTCTGGGGCCCTTCGCGTCGCGATAGTCGCGGCTAAGAGGCGGGCCTGGGAGCAGCTGCTGGAGGGGCTTGAGCGCGACCCATGGGGCCGCCCGTACAAGTGGGCGAGGCAAAAGCTTCGTCCCTGGGCTCCCCCCATCACAGCCTCGCTCCAACCGGCGGTGCTCCAAAGAGTGGTCGATGGATTGTTCCCCGATGCTCCGGGGGCCGAGTTCACGCCTCCCTTGATTTCGGCCGATCTCGCCGAAGGAGAGGAGAGCGAGTTTGTCCCTATTTCTGAGGGTGAGCTGGGTGCGGCGGTGCTCAGGATGAGAGCCAAGAACACGGCACCTGGGCCTGATGGCATACCGGGTCGCGCGTGGGCCCTCTCCTTGAAGCACCTGGGACCCGCCTTGAAGGACCTGTTTGACAGGTGCCTCGCGGGGGCAAGATTCCCCAGGCGATGGAGAAGGGGCAAACTCGTCCTCCTGAGGAAAGAGGGTCGTCCCGCGGACGAGCCCTCGGGCTATCGCCCGATTGTGCTGCTTGACGAGGCGGGCAAGCTATTGGAGAGAGTAGTGGCTGCCCGCCTGGTCAGGCACCTCGAGACGGTGGGACCGGATCTGGCGCCTAACCAGTTCGGCTTCCGGAGAGGTCGCTCGACGATTGACGCCATATCTCTCGTCCGCGACCTCTCCGAGGAGGCGTGCTCCAGTGGCGGCGTGTTGGTGGCCATATCGTTGGACATCTCCAATGCATTCAACACGCTGCCCTGGAGCACGATACACGCCGGCCTGGGGTACCACAAGGTGCCCCAGTACTTGCGAAGACTCGTCGGGGACTATCTCTCAGATCGAGAGGTAGTCTTCCCGACGATTCGCGGGGAGGGAAGTAGTCCCATGACGCGCGGTGTTCCGCAGGGGTCGGTTCTTGGCCCTCTCCTGTGGAACGTCGGATACGATTGGGTCCTCCGGGGGGCAAGCCTGCGTGGCGTTAGCGTAGTATGCTACGCCGATGATACATTGGTTGCCGCCCGGGGAAGCGACTATAGAGAGGCTGCGATCTTGGCCACAGCCGGAGTCGCTACGGTCGTCGCAAGGATCCGGATGCTGGGTCTGCAGGTGGCGCTCCACAAATCCGAGGCTATATGTTTTCATGGTCCCCGGCGGAAACCACCTGTAGACTCCACCATAGTGGTGGGTGGAATTTCCATCCCCGTCGGGACGACACTGAAGTATCTTGGTGTCGTCCTCGACGGCAGATGGAACTTCAAGGAGCACGTGCGGCGGCTGTCCCTCAAAATCTTGGGGACAGCCGGCGCACTTAGTCGCCTGCTCCCGAATATCGGGGGCTGCGATGTGAGCTGCCGCCGCCTCTATACAGCGGTGGTAAGCTCTATGGCGTTATATGGCGCCCCGATATGGGCTGGAAAGCTCGATCGGCAGACCACTGCCGTGCTGATCGGAGCTCAACGGGTGATGGCGGTGAGGGTGTGCAGGGGCTATCGCACACTCTCCCATGAAGTGGCATGCGTGCTCGCAGGCTCGCTCCCGTGGGACCTTGAGGCCGAAGTTCTGGCTTCGGTCTACTGGCGCAGAGCGCAGGCGCGGGAGCGGGACGAGCGACCGGCGCCGCAGGAGGTGGCGCACTGGCGCAATCAGGCCAGGGTGTCCGCCATCGCCATGTGGAGGGAGCGGCTCCTGGCGGGGCAGATGCAGAGGGGGCAGAGCGCCCGAAGGCTCCTGGAGGCGATCAGCCCAGTACTAGAGGAGTGGGTCCGCAGGAAGCATGGGAGTCTTTCCTTCCGACTGACGCAGGTCCTCTCGGGACATGGTTGTTTCGGGAGGTACCTACATCGCGTTGCCCGAAGGGAGGACTCCCCAGCTTGCCATCAGTGTGGACATGCGGAGGATACGGCGCAACATGCGCTGGAGGCATGCCCGGGTGGAGCAGAACCGCGGCAGGCATTGGTTGCGGTCGTAGGGACTGACCTCTCCCTGTCGGCCATAATTCTAAAAATGGTCGATGAGCAGAGGTCATGGGAGGCGGTGGCCTCATTCTGTGAGGAAATCATCTCACAGAGGGAGGAAGAGGAGCGGGAGAGGGAGAGAGATCCTCTCGCTCAGCCGCTCCGGAGGGCGCGGACACGGAGGCGGGCTAATCGAGCCCGCACCCCGTCTCCGCTCCGAGGGCCTGGGGTGTTGGGTGCGGGGGCACCTGGCATCCCCTAATAATAGGTCATCGAGAGGTGGAGATGCCCCCAATGTGTTCCGGGGCATCACACACGAGGTGGGGGAAGACCCCAGGAGGTGAGTCTGCCGCAAGGCGGGCAGCGACACTGACGAGGGCTGTGGAGTAATGCGCGAGCGGTCCCATGCCCCTCGTCTTAAGTTGGTGTAGGAGGAACACCCTGGTTTTTTAGTGCGTATGCCGCCTTACGGCGGTGAGTCCCACATAACCACCGTTTCCCCCCGGAACGGTGGTATCCATAAAGGATTTTCCCAGGTAAAAAAAAAAAAAAAAAAGAAGGTTAGGTTGGGCGGGTCTGGGTTTATCCATTAGTAGTTGCTATGCCTAGCTTGCAGCTTCGGTCGCTTGTATTGGATAAATCTAGGCCTTCTTTACTCGGCTCTGGGAGCGAGTAATGAGGCGAATGGCTTTGAGGGAGAGCGCAGGTCGTGTAGATCCTCAAGGCAAGTCTGGTGGGGTCGTTCCTTCTCGCGGTTGCTGCCCGTTATTGGTCTATTTCCATCAGAAATAGACGTAACAGAAACCACCAGGCGCCGGCACTCTGTCGGTGGGGTAGGATGGGGGGGGGGAGGGGGAGCTTCTCCGCGCGTCCCTCTGATTAGCAGAGGGCGCAGTGGATGAAGTTGAGGCGGGCTGGTGAAGCCGTCTCTTAGGAGGGAGGCATCGTTCCGCTTGGTTTCTGCGAGTCGGCTGTATGGGTCAGCTTCCTTGCGGGATGCTGAGTGGACTGTTGCTTCATTGGCGGTGTGGGTGTAGGCGCCCTTTTTAGGGCGTGTTGATAGGGGAGCTCACCCCTGAAAAAAGAGACGACGATGTGGAGCATTGAAGCTAACTATGGAACCAAGCAGTTGTAAATTTGGTCCCCAGGTGGGTCCCCGAAAGGGGGAATCCCACCCCTCTACTTCTAACGAGGTGGAGGGCTGCCCCTCGTACTCTGGGGGGGGCAGCAACTGCTTCGTAGCCAGGCAATCCGCCCGGCTCCGTGAACGCAACTCTGGCAAAACCCTAACACTGGACACTGATTTAGCAAGCGATATGGACAACGTTGTGATGGAGGTGGAAGCATGCGCCCCGAAGGCGTGTGGTGACACCGCTGACCCTGGCCTGAATAAGGACAATGAGGCGGAAGCGTGCACCCCGAAGGTGTGCGTGGAAGCAAACGACCCCTGCATGAAGAAGGACTTGAGAGTGGTGGTATCGCGCCTGTCGGATTCCGAATCTGACAGGAGCATGGTGATGGTGTCGACTGGACCCGCTTTGGATCCCGCCAGATTTTGGCGAAAGAGGCCTGGCTCAGCGAGCCCGAGCCTTTGCTCCGATTCGGATTCGGACGTAACAGTCACAGGAGACGTGTCGTCACCCAAAGTGACGAAATCTGCAAAAGGAAGAGGCAGCGGCCGCCCGACTAGTTCTGGGAAGTTCGTGGCCACGGCGAGGGCAAAGGCGGCGAGAAAAGAGGAGTTCTTCCTGGACGCAAGCGAGGAGGTGTCGGTAGCGATGGAAAGGACGCGGAAAGGGAGAGTGACGCTCCCATCGCGTATGGCTGGTCTTTTGGCAGGGGAGGTCGATGACCAACTTGCGACGTCCCTGAACAAGCAGGTGCTGGATTGCGTGGACATCATCAAAACGGTGTCCCGCAAGTCTAGCCACTTGAGTGGCCCCTTTCAAAAGTCCCTTAACGAGGCCACAAAATTTATAGTGGAGGCAGTGGAGGTGCTGAGTAAGCGCTCCATCTCTGACGAGACGGCTAAATTGCAGGCCGATAATACACGCCTGCAAATGGAGCTCACCGCACTCCGAAAGGAGTTTGCGGAATTAAGGGCGGAGTTGAGGCCGGCTGGACCTGTAACGGATTCCCAGGATGGGAGTCGGCAACTGGACGTGGAGGGGTTGTCACGCGCCATCATGGTCCAGGTAGGGACCATGGTGAACGCCAGGCTGGAAGCTCTGGAAAGTAGGCTTTTACCGGAAGTGCGTCTGCGGCCACCGCTAGCTGCTGACAAATCACGTCTTGGCAGACCTGAAGCTGGGCCCGAGCGTGAGGCTCCAACTGTGGTGCCGGAAGTCTCCACCGCATCCCAGAAGAAGGGGAAGAAGGTTAGCCTGGCGGCTAAGGAGGCAGCTGCGGCAGGTGTGCTGCGGTTAGGCTGCTCTGCGCCTCCACTTACAGGCGAGGCGTGGAGTACAGTGGCCCGTAAAGGCACGAAGAAGACTGCCAAAAAGGCTGGTAAAAAGGTGGCTGCCGTTCCCGCTTCTGCTCCCAAAGTAAAGCTTCGCCCACCTCGCTCGGCGGCGATCACCCTCACCCTGTTGCCAGGTGCTGTGGAAAGCGGCGCTACGTATAAGGCGCTGCTCAGGGAAGCCAAGGAACGCGTTGACTTCAAGGCCCTCGGCATTGAGGAGATGCGTTTCAGGACGGGGGCAACAGGTGCTCGGGTGCTGGAGATAGCCGGTGCCACGGGTGCTGTAAAGGCCGATTCTCTGGCGGAGAAGTTCAGGGAGGTTCTAAGCGCGGACGTGGTGCGCGTACAGCGGCCGGTGATGCGCGCAGATATAAGAGTCACGGAGCTAGATGACTCCGCGACACCAGACGAGGTAGCGTCGGCCGTAGCAGAACAAGGTGGCTGCTCTGTCGACAGCATAAAGGCTGGCGTTATAGGCTCCCGCGGCTCACTGTGGCTGAGTTGCCCAGTCGCGGCCGCGAAAAAGGTAACGGGAGTTGGCCGGCTCAAAGTGGGCTGGATCTCTGCAAGGGTGGTGCTACTCGACCGTTTGCCCTTGAGATGCTTCCGTTGCCTCGAAGCCGGCCATGTTGGGACCAAATGCAAGTCTGAGGTGGACCGCAGCGGTCTTTGTTACCGCTGTGGGAAACCTGACCACAAGGCGAGGGGCTGTCAGGCTGAGCCAAACTGTGCTGTATGTGCAGCGGCCGGCAAACCTGCAGTGCACCCACTTGGTGGGAAGGGGTGCCTCAATACCGTAAGCGGGCCCCAAAAAGGGCCTCGAACGAGTCAAAGAGGCCAGAAAAGGAGGGGAAAGGTGAAAGCGGGCTCCAAAGCCGCTCAGCCGTCCCAGCGCAACTCTTTGCACGAGGAGGAGCAGATGGACACCGAAGTTTAGATGGCGTTACCATTCCTGCAGGCGAACGTCATGCACTCTGCCAGGGCTCAGGACCTTTTGGTTCAGAGCATGGCAGAGTGCATGATAAAGATAGCTGTGGTCACCGAGCCGTATGTGGTCCCTCCCCGGAATGACTGGGTGGGTGACCGCGATGGCTTGGTGGCTATCGTAGCACCGGCGGCCGCGGGCGCTCCGTCCATTGATCGGGTGTCCAAAGGTCGAGGGTGCGTGTTGGCTGTTGTGGGTGGCGTGGCGGTTGTGGGGGTGTACTTTTCGCCCAATCGGGGCCTCGCTGACTTCGAGCAAATGCTTGTAGATGTCGGGGCCATGATTGGGCAAGTAGCCTCCTACCCCGTGCTTGTTGCTGGAGATTTTAACGCGAAATCAACCGCGTGGGGATCCCCAGCAACAGACACCAAGGGAGAGGCACTGGAAGAGTGGGTGGTGTCCATGGGACTCACCCTTCTTAATACGGGGTCGGCTGACACATGCGTACGACAGCAGGGGGGGTCTATCGTGGACTTAACGTTTGCGTCGTCGTCCCTAATGCATCGTGTCCGGGGATGGAGAGTGTTGGAGGACGTGGAGACACTGTCGGATCACCGCTACATCCGCTACGAGGTCACCACGTCCCCTACCACTCCACGAGTAGGTCCTCAACCTTCTGTTGGAGGTGTCCCGCACTGGGTGCTACGGCGCTTGGACCGAGATGTAGCAGTAGAGGCAGCTCTGGTAGAGTCCTGGACTTTGTCTGATCCCATTGAGGAGGTGGATGACGCGGCGGAGCGGTTGCGGAGCGCTTTGACCCGCGTCTGTGATGCCGCGATGCCGAGGGCCAAACCATTCCCGCCTCGGCGGGAAGTGTACTGGTGGCGCCCGGAGCTGGGCGAATTGCGCAGAGCCTGCGTTGCCGCGCGCCGCGTCTACACTCGGTACAGAAGGAGAAGGGTCCGTGTTCAGAGCCAGGAGGACACGATATACCAGGCTTACAGGACCACCTGCACAGCTCTGCAGGTAGCCATCGCGCAGGCCAAGGAGGCAGCATGGGAGGAGTGGTTAGGGGTGCTCGACCGTGATCCATGGGGGAGGCCGTATCGCGTTGTACGTCAAAAACTGCGACCTTGGGCCCCCCCGCTAACCACGAGTCTGGAGCCCCAACTACTGGAGCAAGTGGTGAACACTCTCTTCCCCCAACGGGGTGAGTGGGTGCCACCACCTATAGGCACCCATAGACAAGAGAGTGACGCCGACACGGTACCTCCAATATCTGAGGTGGAGTTCGGGGTAGCTGTTATGAAGCTTCGGCTGAAGAACACTGCCCCAGGACTGGATGGTATACCGGGCCGAGCCTTGGTGCTCGCGCTTGGAGAGATGGGGGAGTGGGTGCGGGCCCTATTTAATGCGTGCCTCAATGAGGGTAGATTCCCGAGGGCGTGGAAGACGGGGAAGCTCGTACTTCTTCGGAAGGACGGGCGCCCGGCTGAAATGCCGTCGGCCTATCGCCCCATCGTGCTTTTGGACGAGGTAAGCAAGCTCTTCGAGCGTGTGCTCGCTGCTCGCCTTGTCGAGAGCATGGACCCAGGGCTCGATGATGCGCAATATGGCTTCCGCCGGGGCCGTTCTACGGTGAGCGCGATCGCCCGGGTCAGGGACCTGGCAGAAGAGGTGGTTTCCGAGGGTGGAGTGTTGTGGGCAGTATCTCTGGATATATCCAACGCGTTCAACACTCTGCCCTGGGAAACGGTTAAGGCGGCCCTGGTTTATCACGGGGTACCAGAGTATCTGCGGAAAGTGGTGGCAGATTACTTTGACGGCAGGGCCGTAGAATTCCCGACGAAGGACGGCTGGGGGAGGAAGGCGATGTCGTGCGGTGTTCCACAGGGGTCGGTCCTTGGTCCGCTCCTGTGGAACATCGGGTACGACTGGGCGTTGCGAGGGATAGCACTGGCGGGAGTACACGTCACTTGCTACGCCGATGACACGCTCGTGACGGCCCGCGGAGGGACTCATCGGGAGGCGGCTCGCCTCGCTACGGCGGGCGTTGCCCAGATGGTCCACAGGATCAGGGCTCTGGGACTGGAGGTGGCCCTCAGTAAATCTGAGGCCCTAGTTTTTCATGGGCCTCGGAATGCGCCACCGCCCGGTTCCTCAATAATGGTAGGGGGAACTTCCATTGCTGTCGGGTCGACGATGAAGTACCTAGGAATCGTCCTCGACGGCACTTGGAAGTTTGACGAGCACTTCCGGCGGTTGGCCCCGAAACTTTTGGCTGCTGCCGGTGCGCTCGGGAGATTGCTCCCTAATGTAGGGGGTCCAGGAGGGGCATGTAGACGCCTATATGCCGGTGTAGTGAGGTCGATGGCGCTCTACGGTGCGCCGATATGGGCAGACGCCCTGTGCTCCCGAAACGTGCCACTGTTGCGGAAACCGCAGCGCGGAATGGCACTCAGGGTGGCTAGGGCGTACCGCACGGTGTCGCACGCTGGGGCGTGTGTCCTTGCCGGTGTCCCGCCGTGGGAGTTTGATGCGCAGGTGCTTGCGGCGAGGTATTGGCGGGGCGTGGAAGCGCAGGAGGCAGGCGACCGACCACATCCGCGAGAGATCGCGCAGTGGGAAGAGGAAGCACGCGACGATCTCTTCCGGAGGTGGAAAGCGCGTTTAGAGATCCCGAGCGCTAGCTGGGAACTGGTGGAGGCAGTTCGACCCATCCTTCGGGTTTGGGTCGAACGGAAGCATGGTGCGCTCACCTACCACATCGCACAGATGCTGACCGGACACGGCTGTTTCGGCAGGTATCTGTGCGAGGTGGCGGGACGAGAGCCGTCGGTGGAGTGCCACCATTGTGGAGGTGGAGGCGCTGATACGGCACAACATACGCGCGAAGAGTGCCCAGCTTGGGCGGTGCCTCGTGCTGCCGTATCAGCAATTGTTGGAGGAGACCTGTCGCTGGCGGCCTTGGTCAAGGTCATGGCCGAGAGCGAGGAGGCATGGAGTGGGGTAGAAACCTTCTGCGAAACCATCCTAACGCAGAAGGAAGCGGCGGAACGGGAGCGGGAGGAAGACCCGAACTCTCTTCCGATTCGCCGCAGGCGGCACGGCCGGCGGCGCCTGGCTTACATAGCTAGAATGCCGCCATAACGTGGACCTGCGGGCGATGGATCGGGGGGTCTGTCGCCCGCTCTATGAGGTCCGTAGCTGGAAGACATCTTACGTGTTCCTAAGGTGCCTCAAGCGGAGTATGGAAAGGCTTTCGAGCCTTCCTTCTGGAAGAAGGGCCCATCAGGGCAGACGCTGAGGGAGGTGGCTACGGAAGAGTGTGTAACTTACCCGCGGCCCCGACCGGAAGCGAGAGAAGGAACACCCAGGTGGTTTTAGTCGGTATGGCGCTTTTAGCTGAGTCCGACATATAAAGGATTTCCCTGGTAAAAAAAAAAAAAAAAAAAAAAAAAAAAAGGTTAGGTTAGGTTAGGTTCGGGCGGGAACGGCCGAGCACTCACGGTCATTCCCGGGTCTCTTCCTGCCAGGAGAGACGTGAAGGCCCCACTGTAAAGGTGGGCGGTCGTCGGCGGGGGATTGGAAGTAAAGGCTTTTGCCGGTTTCCCAATCCCCCTCCATGCAGACGATGCCGGAGTGCCGCTGGGTCGTTTAGTGGGTATACCGGTGGGGAGCACCGCCGGGAGTCCCACATAACCCTTCCGTCCCCCGACGGGGGGGTATGCATAAAGCATTTTTCCCAGCGTCAAAAAAAAAAAAAAAAAAAGGTTAGGTTAGGTTAGGTTAGGTTAGGTTGAGGTCCGACCCGATGTATTAACTGCCTTAGCGATCAGCCTATGTGAGCTACAGCGAAGTTCAATACATCGTAAGTTGCGGATTAACGAGGCGCACACGGCTGTGAAAACGCTGTGGCGCTGAGTTGTTTGCGGACCGAGATATTTCAAAGGGGAGAAAAAAGTTACAACTGAGGATTTTTCGATTGAAAAACGGTTTGTTTACCTTTTTCAATCGAAAAAAAGTCAGCTTTGCGGTTATCGTTCGACACTCCGTTTTAGGTTACGACATAGCTGCAATAGTTAAATTTCGTGTAGGCTAGGTCCGGTTGCTTTTCTCCTTAGGGTTTTGAAGTAATCGGATTTTTAGTAAATTTAGGTAAAATTTTGGAAAAAATTTTTGCAAAAAAAGTCGGGAAAGTTCAGGAGTGAATACCAGGGGTCTGGTTTACCCCTACGGTCTCAGTAGGGGTGCCAGGGGATAGGGGACTTCAGCCCCTATAAGGTGACGTTTTTGGTTTTCGGCTCCGTTAAGGGGAAGTCAGCCAAAAAAATTTTTCAAAAAGTGTCCTGAAGAATCTTGTTGCTATTTTGGTTTTTCAGGCGCTTTTTGAAATTTGTATGGGATTTCTCCGAGCCGACTCCCCCTTGACCGTTTTCTAACAAAACTGTGTTTTGGGTGATAACTTCGGCTGGGGTGGTCGGATTTGGACCAATTTTAGTAGAGAAGTTGGCGGGGCCACAATGGCCACGTCTGAAGAGGAGGGGGGTTCCCACCGCAAGTGGGACGAAAGAACTTTGGCTTCTTCTTCCTCTGAATCCGAGGAGGAATTCACAGAGGCCATGGAAGTGACTTCTCAGGCCCAGAAGAGGGGGCATGTAGACCAGGCGGATGACGCAAGGCCTGATAATGGGCCGAAGGTTGGAACAGCCCGGAGGGGCAAGCCCAAAGGGGCTTATGCGGGGATGGCGTCGGCAAGACGTAGGCTCCGAAGTCCGGAGACTTACATCAGCCCCGACACAGACGTCGCTGCCGGCCCCTCCTCGTATAGGAAGGACTTCCCGGAGCTCCGCTCCAAGGGAACAAAGGGGAGTGGGAGAAATACCTCCCCAATTGGAAAGAAGTCGGCGCACCCGTCTGAGGTTCTCTTCCCATCCGACCCGGTGGAGGCCACCAAACAGGCGGCATGCGAAATAATGGAGGGGGCCCGCAAGTCGGGCAACTTGAAGGGTGAGGTGTGGGGCACCATGAACCGGGCCTGCCGCACCATACTAAATGCCATAGAGGAACTTGACGCCTCCAGGTCAGAGAACGAGGAGATCCGCATCCTAAAGGCGGACAACAAGAGGATGCGGGAGCAACTCGCTCTCTGCACAGCGGAACTCAAGGCCCTGAGAATTGCCTTCTCAGAGCGTCAGGCCCCGGCCCCGCAGCCGGCTCGTGAGACCCCGGCCCCTAGGGCCCCCCCGCCGACACAATCCGCCGCCGCGGAGTTGGCGGAATTGCTGGACAGCATGAAGCGCGACTTGACGGTCTCCCTCGGAAACATGCTTAATGCTAGAATCGAGGAGATTTCCAGTCGCCTTCCTCCAGCACCAATAATCCGCCCCCCACTAGCGGCGGATAAAAGGAAGGAGGCCCCACCGGCCTCAACAAGAGAAGTTGCCTCCGAGCCCGAGAGCAGGGCGAGGCTTGGGGATGGCAGGCCGAAAAGGGCCGCCAAAAAAGCGGCCCCGGTGGCCCCGGAAACCACCGCCCCGGCAGCCAAGCCTGCCCCAGCAGCCAGGCCTGCCCCGGTAGGCAAGCCTACCCCAGCAGTGGAAAATGCACCTGTGCCCCCGGGCGAGGCATGGACCACACAGGAAGCGGGGAGGAAGAAGAGGAAGGGAAAGGGGAAGGCTACGGCCGCTCCCCCACCCCCCACGCCACCCAAGAAGAAAGCGGCACCAAAGCAGAAGGGTCTGGTAGTACCCAAGACGGCAGCGGTGGTAATCACCTTGAGAAAGGACATTACCACCGACACCACGCTGCAGGCTGTCATGTCCAAGGCCATTAACGGCATAAGCTTGGAGGAGATAGGCCTGCAGCGGGTCAGGGTAAGGAACTCAGCGACGGGGGGCCGAGTAATCGAGGTCCCTGGAGCAGAGAGCGGAAGGACGGCGGACAGCCTCGCAGAAAAGCTGCAGGGTCTTGTGGGCGACGTTGCCCTTGTAAGCCGCCCTGAAAAAATGGCCGCTATCAAAGTCGCTGGCTTAGACGAGTCGGCGACAAGGGAGACCCTGGCGGCTGCCGTCGCCAAGGCGGGGGGATGCGCCGAGGCGCAGATTAAGGTGGGGGGCATTCGCCCTACATACTTTAATGGTAGTGGGGTGGCCCTCGTGCAATGCCCGGTGGGAATTGCAAAGGCCCTCCTCGAGCGCGGTCAGATCATGGTAGGCTGGTCGTCTGCCAGGATTAGCTCTGTCGGACCAGCACCCATGCGGTGCTACAAATGCATGGGTGTCGGCCACACGCGCGAGTTATGCCCCTCAAAGGTGGACCGGGGACAGATGTGCTACCGGTGCGGCGCAGAGGGGCACAAAGCAGCCGAATGCTGGGAGGAAAAAGTACGGTGCGCAGTATGCCACCATGCAGGCCTCCCAGCCAATCACGTAATGAGGGGACCGAAATGCTCCCCACCGGAGACAAGGGGAAGAGAGGTGAGGCCGAGACCCACCCGCCCCATCCGGCCCCCTCCAGCCGAAACAGCCGCCAGCCGGCAACAGGAGGACAACAATATGGACGTCTAGATGTCAGCACACCGACATCTAGACGTCCTGCAGATAAACGCCAACCACTCCGCCAGAGCTCAGGATCTGCTCATGCAGGCCATGGCGGAGTGGAAAATTGGCGTTACGGTGGTAACGGAGCCCTACTTCATCCCCCCCCAATCTAATTGGGCAGGGGACACCGACGGAGTAGTGGCGATAGTGGTGCCGGCGATGGGGGACCTCCCCCCCATATCAAGGATCGAGGGTGGCCCAGGATTCGTGGCGGCCAAATGGGGGAACGACACGGTGCTGGTGGCTGCGTACTTCTCCCCCAATAGGCCGCTGCGGGAGTTCGACACGTTTCTGGGGATATTAGGGGGGGTGGTCCGGAGGGCTGCCCCGAGGCAGGTTATGGTCCTGGGGGACCTCAACGCCAAAAGTTCGGCATGGGGTTTCCCCCATTACGGACCATAGGGGTACGGCTCTGGAGGATTGGGTGGCGGCAACGGGACTCGTGGTCCTAAACCAGGGCACCACGAATACCTGCGTGCGGCGGCAGGGGGGGTCAATCGTGGACGTCACGTTCGCGACCCCTGCCATAGCCGCACGCGTCACGAATTGGCGTGTCCTGGAGGATGTTGAGACCCTCTCAGACCACCTGTACATCAGGATGCGGGTCTCCAAGACGGGGGCTCCACCGGCGCCCATCACGGGCAGTACCAGGAGGGGGCGGAAGTTCCCGAAGTGGTCCCTGGTCAAGCTGGACAGGGACATGGCGAACGAGGCGGCCATGGTGGAGAAGGAGTGGTGTGCTGCCCCACCCGTCACTCTCGGAGTTGAAGAAAGGGCGGCACAGTTCCGCGTCGCACTACAGAATGTGTGCGACGCGGCCATGCCTCGGGTTGGTCGCCGTTTCGCCCGTAAGAGCGTATACTGGTGGTCCGAAGAAATTGCGGCCCTGCGGTCCACCAGTAATAGTGCCCGCCGCGCCTTCCAACACTGTAGGCGCAGGCGGCACACTGAAGAAGAGGAAGAAGGGTTCCACAGGGCCCTCAAAGAGGCGAAGAAGGCCCTCCAGGTGGCGATTGCCAAGGCCAAGGACGAAGCTCACGAGTCGTTCTTGGCCACCCTGGACAGGGACCCATGGGGGCGGCCATACAAGATGGTGCGTAACAAAATGCGCACCGCCCCCCCCATGGACTCCCTGGAGCCCGAACTTCTCCAGAGAGTAGTCGAGGGGCTATTTGCGCCAGCCCCCTTGATCTCTCCCCCGTCGATGGTCGACCCCATAAGGGAACCGGAGGCCGAGCTCGTCGTTCAACCAATAGGTGACGACGAGTTCAATCGAGTGATACACCGACTCCGGGGCTGCAAAAAAGCCCCGGGCCCGGACGGCGTTCCCGGTCGCGTCCTCGCAGTCGCCCTGAAGCACCTAGGGGACCGACTCAGGCATGTCATGGATGACTGCCTGACAGAGGGAAAGTTCCCTAGGGTATGGAAGGAGGGGCGACTATGCCTCCTCCGTAAAGAGGGTCGACCAGCGGATTGCCCTTCCGCCTATCGCCCCATAGTGCTGCTAGATGAGGCCGGGAAAGCGTTTGAACGCATCCTGGCCTCCCGGATCCTGCGGCACATGGAGACCGCCGGCCCGAACGTCTCGGACAGACAATTCGGTTTCCGGGAAGGACGGTCCACGCTCGACGCGCTGAAGTCACTGAGGGACTTCTGTGAGTACGCGTCGAGCAGGGGGGAGGGTGTCATCGCGGTGTCACTAGACATCGCAAACGCGTTTGGCACACTCCCCTACGGGGTGATCAGTGAGGCACTTCGATATCATGAAGTGCCTCTCTACCTGAGGCGGATTGTTGAGCACTACCTAACCGAGAGGGTAGTGCTCTGGGAAAAGAAGGACGGGCAACGGGGGGAGAGGGTGATGGCCTGCGGCGTGCCCCAGGGTTCCGTGCTCGGTCCACTGCTATGGAACCTGGGGTACGACTGGGTAATCCGGGGGGAACTGCTTCCGCGCACACTTGTCGTCTGCTACGCGGACGACACAATGGTGGCTGTGCGCGGGAGCGACAAGCGGGAGACCTCCCGGAGGGCGGAAGTGGCGGCCGAGCTGGCGATTGAACGGATCACCAGGCTCGGCCTAAAGGTGAGCCTCCCGAAGACTGAGGCTATAGTTTTCGGGGGGCGCGGGTGGAATCTGCCCGCGAGTGCGACGCTCACCCTGGAGGGTGAAGCGGTCCAAATAAAGCCCCACATTAAATATCTGGGGCTAATACTGGACCGCAAGTGGGATTTCGGGGAGCATTTCTCGAGACTAGCTCCCCGAATCGTGGGCGCTGCATCGGCGCTGGGTAAACTTCTGCCCAATGTAGGAGGGCCGGGTTCCTTGTGCCGGAGGTTATATGCCGGCGTGACAAGGAGCATGGCCCTCTATGGGGCCCCAATATGGGCGGACAAGCTGTCCGCCCGAAATAGGGCCCTGCTGCGGAGGCCACAACGGGTCGTGGCCATAAGAATAATAAGGGCCTATATGACGGTGGCCCACGCGGCGGCCTGCCTTCTTGCGTGCACCCCCCCGTGGGAGCTAGACGCAGAGGTGCACGCAGAGACTTACCAACGTAGGTCCAGGGTCCGGATAACAGGTGAACGCCCGGCCCCCGAGGAGGTGGCAGCCGCCCGTCGCGAGACGGAGCGCCGACTGCGGGACAGATGGAAGGCCCAACTGGAGGTCGCCCCTTACGGTGTCCGTACCATAGAGGCGATCCTCCCAACGGCCGACCTTTGGCTGAAGAGGGCAGTCGGCGCGACGTCGTACCGGCTGGTGCAGGTAATGACCGGGCATGGGTGCTTCGGCCACTACCTGCACAAAATAGGAAGAGAGCCGGCCCCGCTGTGCCATGAGTGCGGAAGTCCCGACGACACCGCCCAGCACACCCTCGAGGTGTGCAGTCGTTGGGACGCGGAGCGCGGCCAAATGGCACGCATCATTCAGCGGGTGGACCTCTCGCTCCAAAGCATTGTCGAAGCAATGCTGAGCGACGAGAGGTCCTGGGAGGCGGTGGTCTCCTTCTGCGAAACAGTCATGTCGCAAAAGGAGACTGCGGAGCGGGAGCGCGAGGAAGATCCTCTCGCGCATCCCCTCCGGCGTAGACGGCTTGGGGTGAGAAGGCGGCGTTTTGCCGCCAGACTCAACCCATAGTGGCTGCAGGTGGACGATGGGAGTCCTCTGCCTGCGGTGATTAGCCACTAAGCGGTCTGGGAGAGGGTCAAGCGTGCACGACCATCTCCCCTACGGCGCGGGAAGCCCCGGCAACTGCTGGGGCGCCACCGGTGCACATCGTGGACTATGCTTGCGCGGGTTCCACGGTGTCCAACAAAACCGGAGAGAGGGCACGTCCGGGTGCTTTTAGTGGGTATGCCGCCCTTATTGGCGGAGAGTCCCACATAACCCTCCGACACTCCCATGTTCGGAGGGTATGCATAAAGCATTTTACACCTGGTTAAAAAAAAAAAAAAAAAAAAAGGTTAGGTTAGGTTAGGTTAGGTTCACAAGAGGCGGGCGACCGTCCGCACCTGCGAGAGATCACGCAGTGGGAAGACGAGGCACGCGACGATCTCTTCCGGAAGTGGACGGTGCGACTGGAAATCCCGGGGGCTAGCCGGGAACTAGTGGAGGCAGTTCGACCTATTCTAAGGAAATGGGTCGAACGCAAACACGGTGCGCTCACCTATCACCTGGCGCAGATGCTGACCGGACACGGGTGCTTCGGCAAGTATCTGTGCGAAGTGGTAGGTCGAGAGCCGTCAACGGCGTGCCACCACTGTGGAGTGGGTGTCGCGGATACGGCACAGCATACGCGCGAAGAGTGCCCAGCTTGGGCGGAGCCTCGCGCTGCCGTATCTGCCATTGTTGGTCGGGACCTGTCGTTGTCGGCCCTGGTTAACGCCATGGCCGATAACGAAGAGGCCTGGAGTGCGGTTGCAACCTTCTGCGATAGAGTAATCTCGCAGAAGGAGGCGGCGGAACGGGAGCGGGAGCAAGATCCAAACTCCCTCCCGATTCGCCGCAGACGACATGGCCGGCGTCGCTTGGCGTATGCAGCGCGAATGCCGCCATGAAGGACCAGCGGATGATGGATCGGGGGATCTATCACCCGCATTGTAAGGTCCTGAGCTGGAAGGCGCCTTCAGTGTTCTGAGGCGCCTTAAGCGGAGTGGGAGCGGGGCTCGTTAGCCCCTCCCCATCGAGACGAGCCCGACGGGGCAGAGCAAACGCTGACGGGGCCGCGGTTCGAGCTATAGCTTTCCCGTGACCCCGCCGACGCGAAGGAGTAGGAACACCCAGGTGGTTTTAGTCGGTATGGCGCCTTTAGCTGAGTCCGACATATCCTTTCCGCCCCCCGGCGGGAAGGAATCCATAAAGGATTTCCCCTGGTAAAAAAAAAAAAAAAAAAAAAAAAAGGTTAGGTTAGGTTAGGTTAGGTTAGGTTAGGTTGAGCGAGATCGCGAGAGGGCTGATCCCGCTCGGAGAAGGAGGCGACGGCGAGGCGGCAGTGGCCGCCCCGCTGCGCCTGCCCCATAAGGGGCTTTTGTGTGGTATCCCCTGCCAGGCAGGGGAACTTTCGGGTCCGTGGGTGGTCGGAGTAAGGGCTTCGACCGTCCGTTAAACGGGCCCCGGGAGGGCGGCGGCAACGTGCTGGTGTGAACACCGTGGTGTTCGGGGGTGGCTGGATAGCCTCCCCCTGGACGTGCAAAGGCACAGCGCGAGGGGGGCACCGGTGCGTTCCCTTGGAGATCCCGGAGCCCCCCAACATGCGTCGAGGATGGCCACCGGGGGGGTTTTAGTGAGTACACGAGTCCGTGAACCTCACATAACCCTACTGTACCCTCTATGCAGTAGGGTATCTGGTTGCAGATTTCCCCCTCGTCAACAAAAAAAAAAAAAAAAAAAAAAAAAAAAAAAAAGGTTAGGTTAGGTTAGGTTACGGGACGAGCGACCGGCGCCGCAGGAGGTGGCGCACTGGCGCAATCAGGCCAGGGTGTCCGCCATCGCCACGTGGAGGGAGCGTCTCCTAAATGGGCAGGTGCAGAGAGGGCAGAGTGCCCGTCGACTACTGGAGGCGATCAGCCCAGTACTGGAGGAGTGGATCCGCAGGAAGCATGGGAGTCTTTCCTTCCGACTCACGCAGGTCCTCTCGGGACATGGTTGTTTCGGTAGGTACCTACATCGCATTGCCCGAAGGGAGGACTCCCCAGCTTGCCATCAGTGTGGACATGCGGAGGATACGGCGCAACATGCGCTGGAGGCATGCCCGGGTGGAGCAGAACCGCGGCAGAGATTGGTTGCGGTCGTAGGGACTGACCTCTCCCTGTCGGCCATAATTCTAAAAATGGTCGATGAGCAGAGGTCATGGGAGGCGGTGGCCTCATTCTGTGAGGAAGTCATCTTACAGAGGGAGGAAGAGGAGCGGGAGAGGGAGAGAGATCCTCTCGCTCAGCCGCTCCGGAGGGCGCGGACACGGAGGCGGGCTAATCGAGCCCGCACCCCGTCTCCGCTTCGAGGGCCTGGGGTGTTGGGTGCGGGGGCACCTGGCATCCCCTAATAATAGGTCATCGAGAGGTGGAGATGCCCCCCATGTGTTCCGGGGCATCACACACGAGGTGGGGGAAGACCCCAGGAGGTGAGTCTGCCGCAAGGCGGGCAGCAACACTGACGAGGGCTGTGGAGTAATGCGCGAGCGGTCCCATGCCCCTCGTCTTAAGTTGGTGTAGGAGGAACACCCTGGTTTTTTAGTGCGTATGCCGCCCTACGGCGGTGAGTCCCACATAACCACCGTTTCCCCCCGGAACGGTGGTATCCATAAAGGATTTTCCCTGGTAAAAAAAAAAAAAAAAAAGGTGCCCGCGGACCTGCTGGGTTGTCCCAGTGGGTGGGGAGGTGTACCCCAACGCGGCGCGTCCCCGGGTGGCGGATAGGGGAACGGCTCCCAGAAATGGGAGTTACCGGTTTACCGGCGCGGACCAAACACTGGGGGAAGGACTTCTCCGCGCGTCCCTCTGAGTAGCAGAGGGCGGAGTGGATGGAGTCGGGATGGTCTCGTGGAGCCATCTGTAGGTAGGAGGCGTCATCCCGCCAGGTCTCCGTGAGGCGGCTGTGTGGGTCAGTTTCCTCGCGGGATTCCGAATGGGCTGGCGCTTGGCTTGGAGTGAAGTCCAAGCCAAAGGAGGATTAGGATAGCTGGAGAGGAGGAGTCGGGCCTTGGCGTGCACTCACCCTGCCGCCAGGCAGGCAGTGGGAGTTTCTTCCCTGCCACCGGCTGATCGTAATCCCGCAACATGGTCGTGGTCATGTTTCGCGATCTGAGCGGGACCGATAGGCCTTGGCTTGGTCGCCCGGGCCGCGAGGAAGACAACCTCTATAAAAAATCACCCGAAGGTAAGCGGCGGCGCAGCGTGAGGCCTGGAAGGCTGAACGGAATTTCAGTCGCTACTGCGTCCCCCGCCAGGGAAGTGTCGCTCCCCTGAGCGGGTTACGCCAGACTTCCCCGGTTACAGTGGGCACTGTCCGGGGTGACCCACCCTTCCCACGTACTCGTGGGATCAGATATGAAGAAAAATATTGAAACTTCTAGGTTAGGTAAGACGGTAGGGAGCGACGATGAGGAGGTGGAATGCGTGACTGCGCCTGAGACGCTTGCGTCTGAGGTGGCGACGCGTTCATTGCGGGACGCCCTCGGGCGTTTCAAAAAAGGCCCTTCTAAGGGCCAACCAAAAGGCCCTTCTGAGGGCCAACCAAAAGGCCCTTCTCAGGGCCCCGCTGGCGATGCCATTTCGGCGTCAGAAGCTAGCCGCGCACCATCTGCGGCTAGCTTATACTGTAGGTCGGACTCCGACTACAATGCGCTTGAGTCGGACGCGAGTTCGGCGATGGAGGTCGAAGGTCGCCTTCAAAAGCGCAAGCGGGCGTTCTTGAAGGATGACGGTGGTGAAGGCTCCTCGGACTCGACGAGGAGCACTAAGTCGAAGAAGAGGAAGGCTAAAAAGCCTACTTCCTCGACCTCGACTATAGTGGACACCCACGACGTGGGCCTGGCAGATGCCCAACGCCAGCTAAACCTAGCTCGGCGGACGCAGCTCCAGCGGGACCTGGAGGAGCAGGTCGCCGCTAAGGAGCAGCGGGCGCGCGCTGCGCGGGCCATGTCTGGGTACGGTGCGTCCTGCGTCCTGTACGCGGACCACTCCCTGACTGAGTTAGAGCGCATGGCTCAAGAGGACGCGGACGAGATAGTGGTCGTGGCCTCTAAGTCGTCCAATCTAAAGGGGACTTTTCAAAAGTCCCTGAAGTGCAGGGCCGCGAGCATGCGCGGTATCATCCGGGAGCTGGTGCAGCGCACCGAAACGGACGAGACGCGGCAACTGCAGGCAAAGGTCGACCGCCTGCAGTCGGAAGTCAGCCAGCTGCACAAGAAGCTGGCTGAAGTCATGGCCCGACCAGCTCAGGCCGACTCCAGACCATCGGCTGAAGACTGCTCCTCCAACTTGGAGGACACCATCCACCTGCGGTCGGAGGTCAGCCAGCTACGCAAGAAGCTGGCCGAAGTCACGGCACGGCCTAATCAGGCCAACCCCAGACCAGCGGCTGAAGGCCCCTCCTCCAACTTTGAGGATATCATCCGCAAAGTGATCATGGAGGAAAGGGCCTTTACGAGAGCCTGCCTCGCTGGCATCGAGGACAGGCTTCTCCCCGAAAAACGTCTCCGACCACCGCTAGCGGCGGCCAAGAGGCTGAACAAGCCGGGGCCATCCTCTCAAAAGGAGGACGCCCAACTACCTTCAACCACCCCGTCCAACCAGCCGTGGACGGAAGTGGTTAAAAAGGGAAAGGGCAAGGCCAAAAACAAGGAGAGTACGGCCGCCGCCCCTGCCACCCCCACCGCCACTCCTTCCTGCCCGTCCCAGGCGACTGGCAAGGGAAAGGGGAAGGGGAAAGGGAAAAAGTCGGCCCCCAAGCCCGTTGCCGCTGCCTCCGCAGCCAAAATGGCCCCAGCTGGCGGAAGGAAGCCTCTGGTTCCTCCCAAGACCGCGGCCGTCGTGGTGACGCTCACCACGGAGGCTGCGGAGCGGGGTGAGACGTACGAGTCCGTCCTCAAGCGGGCTCGTGCCAACGTCGATCCCATAACATTGGGAATCGGGGCAGTCGCGTGCCGCCAGACCCAAACCGGGGCTCGAATCTTCGAGTTCCCGGGGGCCCAGGGTGGCGCCAACGCGGACCTCTTCGCAAGTAAATTGCGAGAGGCCATCGCGGACGCGGCTAAGGTCGTCAGGCCCGTTAGGTCTGCGGCCTTGGAAGTGACCGGTCTGGACGACTCGGTCACCAAAGAGGAGGTCGTGGCGGCGATCGCAGCAACAGGGGGCTGCGACGTAGCAGCGGTGCAGGGTCGGGACATCAGGCCCGGCCGCGGTGGCATGGGCACTATCCGCCTTGAGTGCCCCGTCGCCGCAGCTAAAGCCGTCCTCGCTAAAGGTCGCCTCTCCATAGGGTTCAGCTCATGCAGAATCCGGGCACTTGAAGACCAGCCTCTACGCTGCTTCAGGTGCTTCGGAATTGGGCACACGCGAGCCCTCTGTCCGTCCAAGGTGGATAGGACGGACAGCTGCTACCGCTGCGGCAAGGAGGGGCACAAGTCTGCCTCCTGCAAGGCTGCCACGCCACACTGCGCAGTGTGCGCAGCAAGCGGCCGCCCGGCGGGACACATTATGAAGGGGAGGAACTGCAATCCTCCCCCTAAGAAGGGTAAAATTCAGGCACCGAGCCCGCCTGCCGCTGCAACCGCCGCCCCTGTAGCGGGAATCTCGGCGGCCGATGAGGGGGGTGCGATGTCCGATTGATGGATAGGGTCAATCATCGCATCCTTCAGGCGAACACCAACCACTGCAAAGCAGCCCAGGACCTGCTAATGCAGGCCATGGCTGAGTGGTTGGTGGACGTGGTGGTCGTCTCTGAGCCGTACTCGGTCCCCGGCCGGTGGCTGGGTGATTAGGACAGATTGGTGGCGTTGGTTGCGCGGTCTTCCACAGACTCCCCTCCCCTCTCGCTCTTAGAGAGGGGATCGGGATACGTGGCCGCCGCGTGGGGAGACATAGCCCTGGTGGGCGTCTATTTCTCCCCAAACCGCCCACTTCAGGATTTCGAGAATTTTCTCGAAATCCTCACCGCGGTTGTGGGTAGGGCGGCGCCGCGACAGGTTGCCGTTCTTGGCGACCTGAACGCAAAATCGGTGACCTGGGGCAACCCAGCTGCCTCCTGCAACGTCCGGGGACCCGCCGTCGAATCTTGGGCGGTTTCGTCTGGCGTGTTGCTCCTCAACAGAGGGACGGTCCAGACGTGTGTGCGGCGATGGGGGGGGTCGGTGGTGGACGTGTCGTTCGCCACCCCCGCACTTGCCGCCCGCGTCGTCGGCTGGCGGGTGGAAATGGTGGAGACCTTGTCGGACCACCGATACGTGCGGTTCGACATCATCTCCACCCAGAGCCCCCGGGGGATGGCCCGCTCGGGCCAGTCCCCCTTTCCACGGTGGGCTCAGATCCACCTGGACCGAGGGGCGGCCAAGGAGGCGGCGTTCATCCAGGACTGGCTCACGCCTCCTATCGATGTCCTGGACGTCGACGCCTCGGCGGTCCGACTGCGGGAGTCCCTGACCAAGGTGTGCAACTCCAGCATGCCTCGGTCTCGCCGCCCACCTCCCCGACGCGCCGTCTATTGGTGGTCGGAGGAGCTGGCGGGGCTCCGGGCCGCCTGCGTGGTGGCCAGGAGGGCCTACACGCGGAGTCGACGGCGGAACGTGCGGGACGCGTCGAACGAGGACCTTCTCTACGCCTCGTACGTAGAGGCAAAGAAGGTCCTCAAGGCGGCTATGTTCGCCGCCGACGACGCGGCGAGGGCCGAAATGCTAGAGGGTCTCGACAGAGACCCGTACGGGAGACCGTATAAGGCGGCGCGGAATAAACTGCGCCCCTTCGGTCCCCCGCTAGCAGAGACCCTCGAGCCGGCGTTGCTGGATGGGGTGGTTCGGTCCTTGTTTCCAACAAGGACCAACTTCACCCCTCCAGTGATGGACCCCCCGCGAGAGGCGGCTCCGCCGGCGGAGGAGGTCCCTCCGGTCACGGGGGCGGAGTTTGGCGCGGCGACGCTTCGCCTCCGCGCCAAGAAATCCGCCCCCGGGCCGGACGGCGTCCCCGCAAGGGTGGTGGCCATTGCGGCCACCCAAATGGCGGACAGGTTTCGGGACCTCTTCAGCGCGTGTTTCACGGCTGGGAGGTTCCCGAAAACCTGGAAGGAGGGGCAACTGTGCCTCCTCCGTAAGGAGGGACGACCGGCGGACTCCCCCTCGGCATACCGACCCATCGTTCTGCTCGATGAGGTCGGTAAACTGTTCGAGGGGATCGTCGCCGGTCGGCTGAATGGCCTCCTGCGGGGGGTTGGGCCGAACCTATCGGACGCCCAATTCGGTTTCCGAGTTGGGCGTTCGACAGTGGACGCGCTGGCCCGGCTGAAGGGCCAGGTGAGGGAGGCCGTGGAGTCTGGGGACGGAGTGTTGGCTGTGTCATTTGACATAGCCAATGCGTTCAATTCCGTCCCCCACTCCACGATCTTGGAGGCACTCCGGTACCACGGAGTGCCTTCATACTTGCGGGCCCTCTTGGCCAGCTACTTGGAGGACCGAGCGGTCCTCCTCGTAGACAAGGCTGGCCAAGTCCGGAGGTACGGCGCGGAGTCTGGTGTTCCACAGGGGTCGGTCCTAGGACCACTCCTGTGGAACATCGGCTTCGACTGGCTCCTGCGGGGATCCCTCCTCCCGGGCACGAGTGTCATCTGTTACGCGGATGACACTCTCCTCACTGCCCGGGGGAGGGATTTTAAGGAGGCGGCCAGTTTGGCCTCGGCTGGCGGATCCTTGGTCGCGGGAAGGATCCGCCGCCTCGGGTTGGGGGTTGCGCTGCACAAGACCGAGGCCGTGTTCTTCCACGGGCCTCGGCAGCGCATCCCTCCTGACGCCCACATCGTCGTGGAGGGCGTCAGGATCGGGGTGAGGACCCAGATGAAATATCTGGGCCTCACCCTGGACAGCAGGTGGCGCTTCGGCCCGCACTTCAGCGGGTTGTCAGCGCGCCTGCTGAAGGCGGCGAACGCCCTCTCGTGGCTCCTCCCAAACCTGGGAGGGCCGAAGGCGAGATGCCGGCTTTTGTATGCCGGCATCTTGAAGAGCATGGCCCTTTACGGGGCCCCCATCTGGGCGGACTCCCTCCACAGGAGGGAGAATGCGACCGCCATCCGCAGGCCCCAAAGGGCCATTGCACTGCGGGTGGCGAGAGCCTACCGCTCGGTGGGCTTTGCGGCAGCGTGCGCTCTGGCCGGCACCCCGCCTTGGGAACTCGAGGCGGGGGTGCTCGCCAGAGTGTACGAGTGGACGGCGGGGCGCAGGGCGCTCGGGGAGTGCCCTGCCCCAGAAGAGCGGGAGGCCGTCCGCAGAGAGGCGAGGGACGCAACCGTCCAACATTGGACGGAGGCCCTCGCCACCGCAGCCTTCGGCCGCAGAACGTTGGACGCGCTCGGGCCAGTCCTGCAGGACTGGCTCGGGCGGTCCCACGGTTTCCTTTCTTTCCGTCTGGTGCAGGTGCTGTCCGGGCATGGCGTCTTCGGATCGTGCCTGCACCGGATCGGAAGAGAGGAGACCCCGGCCTGCCACGATTGTGGCGCGGCGGTGGACACGGCGCAGCACACCCTGGAGGTGTGTGCGTCGTGGTCTGGGCCGCGCCGCCAATTGATGGCGGTGGTCGGGCAGGACCTCTCGCTGCCCAGCGTGGTTTTAGCCATGCTGGGAAGCGAGGAGTCCTGGGCTGCGGTGGCCTCCTTTTGCGAGGAAGTAATTTTGCAAAAGGAGGCGGCGGAGCGGGCGCGGGAGGAAGACCCTCTCGCAGCGCCACTCCGCAGGCGACGAACGGGTCGGAGAAGGCGATTGCACGACAATCGTCTTCCCCCTCCTGGTGGAGGATAGCGGGAGACAGGCGCGGGGGCGTCTTCTCCCGCATTGCACGTATCCTCCACTTCCGCCGGGTGGGAATGACCGCGAGCACTCGCAGTTATTCTCGGGCCCCTCTCCCAGGGTGGGGAGGGGGGTGAAGGGCTCGCCGTAAAGGCGGGCGGTCGTCGGCGGGGGGCTGGATGGAAAGGCTGTGCCGGATTCCCAGTTCCCCTCCATATAGGCGATGCGGGAGTGCCGCTGGGTCGTTTAGTGGGTATACCGGTGAGGAGCACCGCCGGGAGTCCCACATAACCCTTCCGTCCCCCGACGGGGGGGTATGCATAAAGCATTTTTCCCAGCGTCAAAAAAAAAAAAAAAAAAAAAAAAAAAAAAAAAAAAAAAAAAAAAAAAAAAAAAAAAAAAGGTTAGGTTAGGTGCGCTCTGGCCGGCACCCCGCCTTGGGAACTCGAGGCGGGGGTGCTCGCCAGAGTGTACGAGTGGACGGCGGGGCGCAGGGCGCTCGGGGAGTGCCCTGCCCCAGAAGAGCGGGAGGCCGTCCGCAGAGAGGCGAGGGACGCAACCGTCCAACATTGGACGGAGGCCCTCGCCACCGCAGCCTTTGGCCGCAGAACGTTGGACGCGCTCGGGCCAGTCCTGAAGGACTGGCTCGGGCGGTCCCACGGTTTCCTTTCTTTCCGTCTGGTGCAGGTGCTATCCGGGCATGGCGTCTTCGGATCGTGCCTGCACCGGATCGGAAGAGAGGAGACCCCGGCCTGCCACGATTGTGGCGCGGCGGTGGACACGGCGCAGCACACCCTGGAGGTGTGTGCGTCGTGGTCTGGGCCGCGCCGCCAATTGATGGCGGTGGTCGGGCAGGACCTCTCGCTGCCCAGCGTGGTTTTAGCCATGCTGGGAAGCGAGGAGTCCTGGGCTGCGGTGGCCTCCTTTTGCGAGGAAGTAATTTCGCAAAAGGAGGCGGCGGAGCGGGCGCGGGAGGAAGACCCTCTCGCAGCGCCACTCCGCAGGCGACGAACGGGTCGGAGAAGGCGATTGCACGACAATCGTCTTCCCCCTCCTGGTGGAGGATAGCGGGAGACAGGCGCGGGGGCGTCTTCTCCCGCATTGCACGTATCCTCCACTTCCGCCGGGTGGGAATGACCGCGAGCACTCGCGGTTATTCTCGGGCCCCTCTCCCAGGGTGGAGAGGGGGGTGAAGGGCTCGCCGTAAAGGCGGGCGGTCGTCGGCGGGGGGCTGGATGGAAAGGCTGTGCCGGATTCCCAGTTCCCCTCCATATAGGCGATGCGGGAGTGCCGCTGGGTCGTTTAGTGGGTATACCGGTGGGGAGCACCGCCGGGAGTCCCACATAACCCTTCCGTCCCCCGACGGGGGGGTATGCATAAAGCATTTTTCCCAGCGTCAAAAAAAAAAACAAAAAAAAAAAAAAAAAAAGGTTAGGTTAGGTTTTTTTTTTTTTTTTTTTTTTTTTTTTTTATCAGCTGCTCTCCACAGACTCTGTGGTCCGTGCTCTTTTTTATTTTAGTGTCTTTATTTATTAATTTTATTACAATTTATATTGAAAAGATCTTACTCAGTAAGAAAAACTTAAACTAATGATCCTATATAATTTGGAAGTTACGTATATTATTCTAATACATTTTATTTTATTTATTTTTTTTTTTATTTTTATTTATTTATTTATTTTTTTTTTTTTAAGGGATAGGGATATATATATAATATATATTGTTTTTTTTTTTTTTTTTTTTTTTTTTTTTTTTTTTTTTTTTTTTTTTTTTTGTACAGTATATATTTTATTCTTGTATATTATATTTTGTATATTTGTATATTATAGTTTAATAGCTTATAATTATTACATTTTTGGAGAAAGATTAACATTCTAAATTGACATTTAAATTACTTAAAATTATTACATTTTTGAAAACATTGACATTTTACTTGAACCTTACTATAGACTTTACAACTTTTAAGTTTACAAATTGGCATCCCTCATCTCCCGAGCCAACTTGTCGACGACCGCTGCGTTTCGGTGCTTAATTGACATTTTCAAATTATACTCTAGAATCTTTTTAGTGGACGCGGCCATAGCTCGCTTGATGAAGTACCCTATTGCGTCGTTGTCATCATCGGTGTAGTAGGTACAGCTGGTGGTGTGCCGTGACACTGCTACTACCGCATGGGGAACGCTCTGATGTAGTTCAATTGTTCTAGACTTGGTTTGAACAATTACTACTGTTTCGAACGTTAACCCCTGCGCTTCGTGGATGGTGAGCGTACGCGAACCTGTGCCTTCACCACCGCCCTGTCCAATAAGCCTTTCCTTTTCGCCCTGGGTATGGACTAGGAAAAGCGTATTGGGGAGCGTGAGCGGTATTTGGGCACCAGTGTAGGATTTCAGCTTCAACGAGTGAGCTCTTATGGTTGAGGAGTAGATACCGGAGTAAACCTCGCGCAGGGCGTAGGCGACGTCCAAGGGGTTCCGGTGTGTACAGAGCAACTCCTGGCTGATGTTTGCTACCAGGTTTGGGCGGCAGTACCTCAGTTCGAAGAGATTTTCTCTATCGATATAAGGTAGTTGGTTGACATCTCCGATGAGGACCAGTTCTTTGGCATCACACAGCTTGGCAGCCATGACTATGGCTCCGAAGTGGTTCATGAGAGCCTCGTCAACCATGAGACGGTTGAACTTGTCGGACTCTCTGAAGCCATTCACCAAGACTGAAGCCATGGTGCGTACCCTGGTCTTGACTACGCCACCAACACGAGGCGCTAGCTTCTCCCGTAGGTCGCTAGCTGCGTTTGATGTTGTGGTGATGATGGCGTCCTTGTCAGCATCGAAGTGCCGTACCACCCAGGTTGTCTTTCCACACCCCGGAACTCCATTGACCCACTCAATTGATGGTAGTGCCCAGTCCTTCCAGCCAGATGCAGTGTCCTGATTTCCCGATATGGTTTTCGCCATATCGAGAATCCTGCCATCCAGTAGGATCCTTGTGCACTTTGCGACAACAACCAAGGGGTCACCTTGCGGGGTATTGAACTTAGGCGCTCCGCTCTCAGTTCCCTCAATGCACATCTCCACGAAACCACTGGTCGCGTTGTAAGCCGCCATATAACTGCCTGACATTTTTCCCTTTATGACTTGGGAGTTGCCGTTGTTGTATATGGCTGCTTCTGCCTCCTCAAGTTTCTCCTCCAGCAGTTTCGCATTGCCCTGCTCGAAGTGTTGCAAGATGGTCTTGCACACTCCGAGGTTGACGTCTGCGGTTGCTTTGGTGATCGCGAGAAACTCTAGGAAGGCATTGTACGCGTGGTCTTGTGGAGTCGTTGCATTTACTAGACGAGGCGGAACGACCTGCCCCATGTCGGCTCTTGTTCTCTTCGCCTGTGATGGTGCCGGTTTTGGTGGAACTTTGGACTTTGATGTTCCTGTCGCTAATGGAGCTTTGAGTTTCGCCTTTTTAGCTGGAGCTTCTTCGAGTGCCTCTTCGTCGTCTCCCGATCTCGTTGTTGGAAAGGGATTTCCTGACAGACTTTCCAGCATAGAGCTGAAAGTGTTTAGAAATCCCTTGAGATGGCCTCCGATTTTGGCTCTCTTCTTCAGCTCCTGCACACTGCTTTGATGTTCTGCAGTTTTTCCGGCGGCTGCCTTCTGTTGAACACGTTCGGATCCGCTGATCGAGGTTGGCATAGGATGTCCCCAGCTATCGGTTGCTGTTTTAGGGTCGTGTGCTTTAAGATAATTTAGGTTTTCACCCCTGTCTTCGTACACGACCACCTCATGATGTTCCGAGGCTTTTAAACAGCATAGCCGGTCTACGACTTCCCCTTGCTCATACCCGACCGTCATCGCGTCTACACTAATTACACGGGGATCCTCCGCTCCTCCGCCCGTTTCTCCCAACATGGTGAGCATCGAACATGCCTGTTCGAAAGGGGTGTAGTTGCCTTCCAATGCGAGTAGAGCGATCGTCTTGTTGTGCGATCGGACTAGTCGACATCGGTGGCCCGCCACTTCCGTCTCAGGTAACGCGCTGTAGACTTTGCGCCTCATGGTCGTTTTGGACGTGCTCCCATTTATGAGTGCTGCCAAGCCAGGTGAAATCGTAAAGTGACTTCTAGTCCCGGTCCGACAGAAACCTATTCCAAGCCGCTCGTTGGCGCTGTCCATGAAGAGTGCCACTCCTCGGATTCTAATCCCAGGCACTCCTCTCTCCCCGCAAGCGAGGAGCGTGCGGACAGCGACGCTTTTGGCTGTAGGTTCCTGCCGAGAGCCGACACTACTTGTGGCTTGGCTAACGGGTGTTGGTTGTGATTCGAGGGGCAGAAGATCCGTGTGCCTACTTGCCGCAGCTCTGAAGATCTTCTCGGCGAATGACAGAAAATGCGGTCTGCAATCGGGATCTGCAACGATGTTGTGCAGTTCCGATTCGACCAAGTTTCTGTCGATCCGGGCTTCTATATCTGTTCGAGCTGCTAGGAAACGGGGGCAGTCGAGTATGATGTGCCATACTGTTTCACAGATTTCCGGATCGCATTCGCATCCCGGGCTGTTTTTCAGCTTGAATCTGTGAAGATACTCGGCTATCCCCCCGTGACCTGTCAAGACTTGCACTTGTACTGGTGTAAATTTTGTAGAGCGAGTTATCCGGTACGCACTGTGGACGTCTGGAAGGAACCTTCTCGTTACCGCACCTGTACTGGAGGTTTCGTATCGATCCTGCCATTTGCGGATCGACTCTTCACGAATTTTCCTCCTAACGTAAGACAGGGGGATCCTTCCATAGTCCTGAGTGGTGTCCTCGAGTGCAGCAGCTTTCGCTAACTCGTCTGCTCTCTCATTACCGACAGTGCCCACGTGAGCCCTAAGCCAGAACATTCGGATCTCTCGTCCTCCTTCCTGGATCCTGACAATGTTCTCCTTTATGCTTCTCGCCAGAGGGTGGTTCAAGCTGGGATTCCGCAGCAGGTCGAGTGACGATCTTGAGTCACTCAGTATGCTGACTACGGGGTCCCTGCTCGAATTCACCATCTGAAGAGCCCTGTGCAGTGCATATAGTTCCGACTGGAAGACTGTGCACGCAGGGTGGAGCTTAAAGGTGGCGAAGTTTGACTCCTTCCCCTCCTCCCACTGGGTTAGAGCAGCACCTACTTTTCCGTCGATTTTGCTCCCGTCTGTGTAAATTTGGGGTCCGGTGATCTGCTGAACGGTGTCTTCTAGCAGTTCGTACTCCACGGATGTTAGGGTAGATGGATGGGGCTGTTCTAGATATCCCACTCGGAGTTCGAGCTCCGTCTGGGGTGGGAGATAGTCTTTCGCCACACCTTTTTTGGCTCTGTACAGGTTCGCCGCCTCTTGGATCCTTAGGTCCAGTGGCAGCAGTCCCGACAGTGCCAGTGCAGCGGTGAGAGAGACTGTTCGGTATGACCTACAAACCTTTTGTGCAAATCCTCTCTGGAGCGCATTTAATTGATTTTTATTCATTTGCAGCTCTACAGATTGGTACCAGGCACTTGAGGCGTACGTCATAATAGGCTCCACCACCGCGATGTAAATGGTTCTCGTAATTTCGCTGTTTAACCCCCACGTTACTTTCGCTGCGCATGCAAGCTGCTTGTAGATATCAGCTACTTTCTTGCATTGCGCGGACACGTGGGATTTAAAAACTAGGTTTCGGTCGATGATAAGGCCCAGAAGCTTTATCTCCTCAACGAGGTCTAATTTTGTACCGGCCATGAATAGCTGTGGGGTTTCATACTTCAACTTCTTAGTTAGAAGCATCGCGTTGGTCTTATGCGGTGCGAAGTTGAGTTTGTTTTGATTTCCCCACGTTGCCACATGTTCCAACGTTGAGTTGACAGACCGCTCTAGGCTGCCGACCGACTGTCCTGTGAAAACGAGAACCACATCATCTGCAAAGGCTTGGCAGTATACTCCATCCATCTCTAGGCTTTGCAGCAACGAGTCTAGGATGACGTTCCAAAAGATTGGTCCTCCGATGGATCCTTGGACACAACCCTTCGTGGTCTCCTTCTCGTAAGCTGCTCTAGCGTAGTTGACCTTGATCTTCCGGTCTGTGAGGTACGAACACACCATCCGGTATAGATTTTCCGGACACCTTTTTCTAACAAGTTGGTTTTTAAGGGCTGGCCACCACGCATTGTCGAAGGCCCCCTCTATGTCCAGAGAGATTAGGAGTACGATGTTTTTTCCGGTTACTCCTTCTTTTATGTGCTCTATAAGGTCATAGAGGGCGTCCTCGGTTCCTCTTTGCGGCATGAACCCGTACTGCTTTTTGTTTAGGGTTGGGAGTAAATGCCATTGGAGTCGACCAATCATGAGTTTCTCGATGGTTTTTCCAAGAACAGATAATAGTCCAATTGGTCTGTAGGACTTAGGATGAGTGTAGTCTGCCTTTCCTGGCTTTCGAATGATGACCACGTGTGCCTCTTTCCAGTGAGTGGGGAAGTGATTTAGCGACAAGCACTTGTTCGCTATCGCCATGAACACTTCCCTGTCACTTCGTATGGCTGCGGCGCAGATGTCAGCTGTTAGCCCGTCTGGTCCGGGTGCCTTCTTGGGGTTTTGTGCTTGCAGCACCAACTCCAATTCCGCCGCCGTGAATGGTGGATCATCTTCCGAAAGGTCTTCAAGGGCACTCTCCTTCATCCGCTCTCGGAGGTTCGAATGAAACGACTGGTCGGTACTCTCGGAGTCGTCTGGGTAGAAAGTTCTGGCTAAGAGTTCAGCCGACTGTTTTGGAGTTAGGGTGTTACCTTCAGAGCTTCTCAGGAGCATGTCCTCCTGCCTTCCTGACGTTTTCCTGATCACTCTGTAGATTTTGTCCCACATGCTCTCCTTTTCCTGAGTCGTGCAGAACTCCTTCCAGCTCTCTGTTTGGGCCTTCTCTGCGATGACTGCGTACTCCGCCTTGCATTTTTGGTATTCTTCTATAACCATTTTTACCCTGCAAGGGGCTGCGTTCCTGATCCTCCTCTTTTTCCTAAGGACCTCTCTCTTAAGATCTTCCAGCTTCTTTGACCACCACGGGGGCCTGGGATTGCCCGTCCTGCTTCCTGCGATAGGGATGGTTTGTTCGCAGGCTTTGTGGATGGCTTCAGTGTACGCTGTGATCTTATCTTCGAGGTCCCTCGGGGTTTTGGACTCCAATATTGAGACGGTGGTGATGTCTCCCTCTGCTAGGATGGTTTTTAGCAGATGTGTGAATTCGGTCCACTTTGCCTTCTTGGTGTTGTACTTGCGCGTTGTGATTGGCCTAAGGGTTTCTAAGGCCCTTCCCAAGCGCAAGGTGAAGGTGATGGCGTTGTGGTCCGAAGTCACGAGACCTCTCTCCACTCTCCATCCCTCGATTCTTCCGAGTAGGGGTGTGCTGCAAGCGGACACGTCCACTATGCTTGTGCATGCCCTACCCTTTCTGAAGGTCTCGAAGGTCGGAGTGTCTCCGGTGTTTAGAATTTGGAGTCCCTTCTCGTTCAGGAACGCATTGTACGCCTCTCCTCTGTCATCCTCAGATACGCTGCCCCACCAGTGGCTCCAGGCATTTATATCTCCCGCGACGATGAGGTTTCGGGTGTCCAACTTGGTACAAACTTTTTTAATACGGTCCAGGTACGGTCCTATGTCCTGGTCCCCCTCTAGGTAGACGGATATTACTCCTAGTTTTAGGCCTCCCCCGATAAGAAGGACTGCCGCTTCGGTTTCGGTTACCAGCTGTGGGTCGTGTACGACTTCTAGCCGGTCACCGAAAATTATAACGGCTGCCTTCACTGGTTTTTGCCTATTTAGGGTGCATTGGATAACCCTAGTCCCAGGATGTTGTTTTAGGACGCCAGTCTTTCCGACGTACGGTTCCTGTACTAGGGCGACCGTGATGCCCCTATCCACCGCAACCTGGAGTAATTCCGTCGTGGCCAGTTTTGAGCGTTGCAGGTTAGCTTGGATAAACCTCAAGCCTGCCCCGCCCAAGTTTTGAGGGACCGAGCTACGGTACTGTGAGACGCCCTCAGCAATACGATACTCGGGACCGCGCTATTGCATCCCATTTAAGTCGCTCTGGGCACTCTTTGCTAAAAGCATTGTGCGCCAGGTTGATGCTTGTGCCGTGCGCGGCCGAGCAGTTTTTGCACTTGGGAGGGTTCCCCTCCTGTCTCCCTTTACATTTCTCCCAGGAATGAGTCTTTCCGCAGTGGCTGCAGAACTCATCTCTCTCCCGGCAGACAACCTTTGTATGGCCGAAGCCAAGGCATTTGGTGCATTGCACCAATGGGGTCTGGTCGAATATAGGTCTGCGCTGCATCCCTATATAGACTTTCCCTGCCTCTATTAGGTGTTTATGAATGGTAGGGGAGACTTCTAGTACCGCATGGCACTCGAGTGGGTTCCGTGCCTTCTTACGGTACCGCATCTTGACCGTATTATCTTTTACGTTGGTGTCTTTGAAGATGTTTTTATTTTGGGCAATTAAATTCTCCACGATGTCCCCGTCGGTGTGGTAGGACAGGACATCCCTGACGATGACTAATGGGTTGGCTGCCCTCGCCACTTCCGCCTTCAAGCCCTTATCCATCCTTACCCTGCTCTGCACCAAGTCCAGGTCTTCCCTGGAGCTACAGCTTAGGATGACTTTTTTATTCTTAGCCTTCCTAACTCTGTCGACCTTGGCTCCAGTCTTTTTGGTGTCTAGAGCTACCCTGATTCTATCTATCACATTTTCCCCGGTGTTCTGGGGGTTATCGGATGTGATGATCAGGGTATGGTTTGGTTTTAAGGGCGGTGGTGGTTTGGCGGCGACCTTGGCATAGGTCAGCTTTCCCTTTGAGCTACCTACTTTTCCGGCATTAGCGAGCTCCGCTTCGAGGCTGAGGGACGGTGGTGGTGCCCTCTTCTTCTCTTCTCGGAGCGTTCGGAGCTCGGACGTCACCGCTTCCATTCTCTCCGTTAGAGGATGCATATGCTCCTCCATGTTGATGAGAATGGGCTGCGGTGGCTCGGATGGGGGTGCTTTTTCTGCTGACATCGCCTTTAGAAGCTCCTTCATCTCCTCCACTTCCTGTCGTAGGCCAGGTTCTGGCTGTGCTGGTTGGGGTTTGGAGTCCATCCTCTCCATGGCTTTAAGGTTGGACTCTAGGATCTCGCGCGTGTTTTTGTTGGTCTCCCTTCGGAGCTCGTCCAGCTGGTTTTGGAGAGATTGCACTCCTGCCTTAAGGCTCGAGTGGTCTCTCCGGTTGGGGTCCTCCTCTTTCCCCTTTTGCCCGCTGGTTACGAGCTCACCCAATGCTCTGACACGCTTGTCAAGGTCCTGGAGCGCTTCCGACGTTTCCTTAATAAGCCTATGGGGCTCCTGGGTCTCGTACCCCTGCCAGTTGCGAACCGCTTGGATCTCCTTGAGCGATGCGCTGATGTCCGTCCTGGCCTTTGACATCTCCGACGTAAGATTTGTGGTTATATCTATTAATTGTTTGGTGTGTGCTCTCTCCACCCGAACGAGCTCTGTAGCGTGTCTCGTCCTTTCCCTCTCCAGACTGGTGATGTGTCTGGATCTCGAGTCCGACAACGAGAGGATTATTTCATAGAGAGTCTGCAGGCTTTCGAGTGCGATGACTTTACACTCCCTCTTCATGTTGCCTGCAGACTCCAACGCGTCTTTTCCCTTCAGCAATGTCTCGTTGGCCAGTTTCGTGGCCAAGTCCATCTCCACCCCCGTTCGTCTTCCCGTTGGCACGACCAGAATGCTGTGTCGTGGTTTGGGCCTGTTTGCGGGGGTGTCGAGTTCCATGCCGGACACTACTGAGTCGTCGTCGGACTCCATGGGTTTGGGAGGCGAAATCCCACACTGTTGCCAATTTATAATTTTTTCCGTGACCGAATCCACCGCGGACTGGTCTGAGGATGTGGCCAGGTTTTCACTTACCTGTAGCGGCGGTTTCGCAGGCGATGTCCTCTTCCTTCTCGCGGGGACCACTGGGCTGACTTCCTCCAGTTGTGCTCCGACCGACGATGCCTTCTTCGCCTCGGGTACCGATGGCCGCGTCGACTTCTCTAATTTGAGGGATTTGGCGACTGTTTCCTTTTTCAGTACCTTTTCACGCAGCGATCGTTTTGGTTGGAGGGCTACCTGAGGAGCCACTTCCGACTTAGGGACGGATCCGGTCACTGACTTTGCTGACATTTTGTTATAATTTAATTTAACCAAATACAATAAATACTAAAATTAAATGCTACGTTATTCTACTTAATACTAGCTGTATTATTGGAGGTAGATGTTAAGCCTCGTGCCTGTAAATTAACCGGCGATCAGACCCTTCTAGCCGAAACACAGCAATGCTGTTTGGCGGCAGAATTGGGTGTGATGGTAGTACTTCCCCGGACGAGTCCTTGACTGTGACTCTTCTACCTTTACGGCTAGTATTGTTTATTTAAAGTTATACAATGATTAATAAAATGTTCAGAACTTTGAACCTATTTACTTGTTACACTATTTACGTTTAAAATTTTTTCTTACTGAGTAAAAGCCTTCTCGCGCGCCGCCGGTGGTTTGATGCCTGATGGTGATTGTGTTTTCAGATTTCTGCTGAGGTGGAATTGGAAATTTGGAATTCCCTTGGAGCCAGATTGTAGAGCTCTTGAAGCTGATTCCGGGGATACCAAACTGGGGGGTCTATCTCCACTGGTTCCGGAGATATGGCCCGAGGGGTTTTGGGAAATTTGAGGGGGGTTGGGGGGGAAGGTCTCGGGAGGAGACCGGGGGTTGGGGGGGGGTTGGAGGGGTTGGGGGGTTGGGGGGGTGGTTGGGGGGTTGGGGGGTTTGGGGGGTTGGGGGGGGTCCCTTGGAGCGAGGTGGTGGGGGCTCCTGTGGCCGGTGGTGAGGGTACCTAACACCAGCGGTCCACCTCCTTTAGGTAATATGACCCCGGAGATAAGACTCGGAGGGGTGAGGTAGCCTTACGGCGAAGGGGGGGAAAATGAAATTGGGGTGAGGGGGTTGGGGTTGGGAAATTTGGGACGGGTCTGGTCTCCCCTTTACAAGGAGTCCAAACACGGGTGTCCTAGGACTTTGGGTTCAGGAGTTAGACCAGGGTTCACCTGAAGGTCCGACGAGGGTGCTCCGCTGCCGATGTTCCGCAGTGGCGCAGTCCTAAGGCCGGCTTCCGAGTCTTCACCTTGGTTGTTCCGACGTCACGCCTCGTGTCGACTGAGAGTAACTAGGTTACACGTGTATCGACCACGCGGTGTGAGGTTGTTTTTCCTGAATTTTGGTACCTTGTATCTTCTTTCGGCTTGGACGGATTTTCAAAATTCCAGCGCCGTTAGACAGAACTCGTGGAGCTCCGTCTGATGGTGGTGTTTGTTTGATGATTCCTCCGTCCTCCAGGTAGATGTGGTAGTCCAAAGTCCCGGGCCCCCCTGTTCCAAAACGCCTTGGTGCAGGATGTTGAAAACGTTAATCCTTGTGAGTCAGGCACTACTTTGACCGACGTTGAAAAAATTTTTGCGCTAGCTCTAAAAATTACAAATTAATTGTATTTTTATTACGGAGCTATATAGAGTGTGTGGCGAGGTTGGGCTGATGGTTAGGTTAGGTTAGGTTAGGTTAGGTTAGGTTTTTTTTTTTTTTTTTTTTTTTTTTTTTTTTCCTGTCCGGGCGCAGAGGCCCGGCCCGCGAGCTATCCTACACTACCTCTAACATGATCAGAGACCTTGGTGTTACTGTTTTGTCTGTCCTTCGGTTAGTTTTCTTAGGGTTGCTTTCTTTATTGACCAAATTTTCTTACATCTAATATCAATTACAATTTTTATTAACTTAAGTTCCTTAATTCTAAGATTTTATTGCGTATGCTACTATATATTATTTGCATAATATACAACTAACATTACTTATTCTATAATTATTTATTTCCTTAACTTACTATTTTTACTCTTTATAGGTTACTTAATTAATACATATGATACACTATTACTACTTGCTACTACTCTTCCTATGTTATTATAATATATTTTAACAATATATATTAACATAGTTTCTTAATCTATTTATTTTGTTGCAGATACTACAGATGTTGTCTCCCTGATGCGCGCTGCGCCATGGATGGTGCACCTACCAGCGACTGCATGCCCTCTTCGGCGTCCCAGCCCTCGGCCCACAAAGGTATGGTAATCGTTTTATGATTTATTTTGCTTAATTTTTGACTAATTTTAACTTGTTTACCCCTTTTAAACTGGGCCAGTTTCATATGAAACTGGACCCAGTTTACCGTTTGAATTTTATTTACCCTACTTATTTTTATTAATTTATATTTCCGCGTTTGTTTTGAGTACCATATCCCGCGGACCAAGGCTGCATGATCTACGTGGCGATTTGCGTGCTAGACAGGCTTGGTGCTTTTAGCAGTACGCTGTCGTTGACCTCGCCAACGCGTCCCACTTTCGCCTCACCGGGCAGCTGTCACTAAAAGCGTCATGGTCCGCTTTTTCCAGCTTTGCCTTAATGCAATTGACGCAGCTTGGGGGGGCGTTAACCAACCAATCCGCACACTCGGTTCTCAGGTGCGGCCCCCCACAGTGACTGCAAATGTCGATTGCATCAGGGCAAAACCTCTTCCCATGCCCATATCCCAGGCAGCGCGAACATTGGATCAGGGGAGACTGATCCGCAACCCTAACTCTTTGGATATCGATGTGGACGGCCCCCGCGCCGGTGAGCCGCTGCCAGACGGCGGGCGAGACCCGAGCGACTACATGAACTGTAAGCGGGTTTCTCGCCCTCCGTCTGTACCGGACCTCGGCGCGGAAGTCCTCCTCACCCACATCACCGAGCAGATTACCATTTTGTCCCCTAATTGCCTTTACTATGTCTTCATCGGTATTTTCCTTATTGACTCCGTACAGCACCAAGAGGGGGTCCTTATTCTTGATGTCCTCTACTTTGAGAGAACATCCTTTCTCTGTTAGCCTTTCCTTGACTTTTCTTAATTCTGCCTTGTCCATGCAACTAAGAATGACTTTCCGATCCTTGGCCTTCCTGATCCTGTCAATTCTTGTCCCCTCATCCTTGGCGTTTATCGCTTTCCTTACTCTGTCATAAACCTCCTCACCGGTATCCTGGTCGTCTTTCGACGTGATTATGACAGAGTGCATCGCGGCGGACTCTACCGGTGGCCTCTTCGGTGAGCCAGCCACGACGTTCGCGTAGGTGGGGGCCGCTTCCAAGGCCTTTTGGTGGTTTGCCAGGGTTTCCCTTAGAGTCTCCATCCTGGCTGCATTTTCAATAATTAATTTGGAGTGGTCGTCTATCCTCCTTAAAATTCCTTCGTTGCTAGAGGCATGGTGAGGAGGAAGTGGAGGGTGTAAACGGTCCTCCCCTTTCTCCCCATCCTGTCCCCTGCTCTGGGTTCTTGACACCTCTTTAGCCTCCTTAGCCTCCGATTCTTTTACTAGTTGGTAAAGCCGCTCCACGGCTGCCGTTATCCCCTCTTTATACTCTGTCTTGATGTTTCTAGAGCTACTGAGGCAGAGCTTAGCCCTATTCAGGCACGCCCTAGCCTCAGCAACTCTAGAGGGGTGAGTTGGCTTTGGAGGGGGGGCATCCGAGGCGTCCGTCGACACTCGGGTTCTTGGCCTCGAGGGGCCCGCCACTGGCACCACCACCCTCTTCGGAGACGTCTTGGTGGCTCCTGCCTCTATCTCCCCGATGCTCCTTCTGACCACAAAGGTCCGGTCTTGGTTTGAAGGAGGGCCCGTCTTCTCTGCCTTCTCTTCGGCGTTTTTCGGGGGAGAGTTCTCAATCACCACCTTACTGACGGGAGTCCTGATACCGAACATTCTGTAGGTTCGCTTTAATCTCGCTTTTTTTTTTGGGACGTCAATTTGTAAAAGTATGCGACGTGTAAAGGGCGTCGGATACGTACAATAACTAAACAATTATACAATAAAAACAATGAACACAATAAAATTATAAGATAAGAGTAAAATAAAATTTAAATAAATTTAAATGTGTCCTATAACCTAAAGTCAAACAAAAAGTATATTAAAGGTATTTACAATGTTCCAAATTTTTGGAAGTCAGGTTTGCCGTCCAGCAATACAAATATACAAATTTAAAAACTAGTTTTTAAACCCACTCAAGGCACCCCGAATGTAGGTCAGTAGGTCAGTCGGTCAGTGGGTTTCCAGGGTACCTCGAATGTGGGTCAAAGGGTCAAAACACTATAACTTTTAAAATACTAATCAGAAAAATAGAAAATTTAGAATATAAATAGAGGACCTAATTACTAACTATATGAATGAATAAAATTTTGACCTAAAAGATTTGCTTTACGAGTTATAAGCTTTTATAAAACACTATTTTTAAAAATTGTCTGTAAATTGCTCAAAATTGACCCTTTTTTTAAAACTTAAAATGCCTCCGCACTCGTCGCACTAGTGTCCTGGTGTTGCCGTTTCCCGTTTTTGTCCAGCTGCCCTGGGTCCAGACCTCGTGGCCACGTGGTTTTTGGTTTTTCCGGATTAACTTCCTTGCGCCTGCTCGGAAAAATCCGGAAAAAACTCCAACGTGTAGAGGCCCCCGAGGCGCTCCTCCGGGCAGTGTCAAAAACAGGGGTCACCGCTCACTTTTTCGAGAAAAGTGATTTCGAAAATGTTCGATTTCTTAAAAAGTCTCTAGCTTGACGAAAACTCCACTTTTTCGAAATCCGGAAAAAACCCCTGCTTCAGTGCGGTGGTGTCCAGTCGACCCCGTCGTCAGATCTTGTCCAACTGCTCCGGTCACTGACCTCGTGGCCACGTGGTTTTCGGTTTTTCCGGATTAACTTCCGTGCGCCTGCACGGAAAAATCCGGAAAAAGGTCCGACGTGTAGAGGCTCACGAGGCGCTCCTTTGGGCAGTATAAAAAACAGGGGTCACCACTCAAAAACTCGCAGCGGATTTTTTCAAAGTTTCAAAGTTTCACAAATTTTCACTTTTTTAGTGATAACTTCTTGCGCACAACACTTTTGAAAATTCCGTTTTCACCAACGTGTGCGCCTTGACTTGGCGCAAATTTTGATGTGTCGCACGTCACCAAAAAGCACTTTTTTATATTTTTAACGATTTCAGATGAAATATCTGGGCCTAGTGCTCGACAGCAGGTGGCGTTTCGGCCCGCACTTCAGCGGGCTGTCGACGCGCCTGTTGAAGGCCGCGGCTGCGCTAGCATGGCTCCTCCCGAATCTGGGGGGGCCAAAAGCGCGATGCCGGCAGTTGTATGCCGGCATCTTGAAGAGCATGGCCCTCTACGGGGCCCCCATCTGGGCGGACTCCCTCCGAAGGAGGGAGAACGCTACTGCGATCCGCAGGCCTCAAAGGGCCATTGCGCAGCGGGTAGCGAGGGCCTACTCCTCGGTGGGCTTTGCGGCGGCCTGCGCTCTGGCGGGCACCCCTCCTTGGGAGCTCGAGGCGTGGGTGCTCGCCAGAGTCTTTGAGTGGACGGCGCGGCGTAGGGCACTCGGAGAGCACCCTGCCCCGGAGGAGCGGGAGGCCGTTCGGCGGGAGGCGAAAGACGCGATCGTCCATCATTGGACGGGGGATCTCGCCTTCGCCGCGTTTGGCCGGCGGACGTTGGACGCTCTCGGGCCAGTTTTGCGAGATTGGCTCGAGAGGTCCCACGGTTACTTGTCGTTCAGGATGGTGCAGCTGCTTTCCGGGCATGGATGCTTCGGATCGTACCTGCACCGGATCGGAAGAGAGGAGAATCCGTCGTGCCATGATTGTGGTGCGACGGAGGATACGGCGCAGCACACCCTCGAGGTGTGCCCGGCGTGGTCAGAGCCGCGTCGCGGCTTAGCGGCGATAGTCGGGCCGGACCTCTCGCTGCCCAGCGTGGTCAACTCCATGCTGGGAAGCGAAGGGGCCTGGACAGCGGTCGCCTCCTTTTGTGAGGACGTGATGTCTCAAAAGGAGGCGGCGGAGCGCACGCGGGAGGATGATCCCCTCGCGGCACCACTCCGCAGGCGAAGAAGGGGGAGAAGAAGGCGATTGCACGACAATCGCCTTCCCCCTCCCGGTGGAGGATAGCGGGAGACAGGCGCGGGGGCGCTTTCTCCCGCATTGCACATATTCTCCACCTCTATCAGGCGGGAACGGCCGAGCACTCGCGGTCGTTCCTGGGCCCCTCCCTGCTGGGAGGAGCATGCGGGCCCCGCTGTAAAGGCGGGCGGTCGTCGACGGGGGATTGGAAGTAAAGGCTTTTGCCAGTTTCCCAATCCTCCTCTACACAGACGATGCCGGAGTGCCGCTGGGTCGTTTAGTGGGTATACCGGTCCAATATAGACCGGGGAGTCCCACATACCCCTCCCATCCCCCAATGGGGGGGCATGCGTAAAGCATTTTTCCCAGCGCAAAAAAAAAAAAAAAAAAAAAAAAAAAAAAAAAAAAAAAAAAAAAAAAAAAAAAGGTTAGGTTGACGGGAGCCAGGCTTCTGGAAATATCTGGCTCCCAAAACTCTGAGAAGGCGGACAAACTCGCGGAGAAGCTCCGTGGAGTCCTGTCCGATGTGGCCAACATTGCCAGGCCCGTGAAATCTGCCAATTTGAGCATCACGGGTCTGGACGATGCAGCCACGAAGGAGAAAGTGGCGGCGGCGGTCGCCAAAGCAGGTGGCTGTCAGCTGACTGCAGTAAGGGTGGGGGAAATTCGCCGCGGCTTTGGCGGCACCGGCTCCACCATTGTGACCTGTCCGATCTCGGCAGCCAAAGTGTTGTCGGGAACGGGTAGGCTGTTGGTCGGATGGAGTTCGGTGCGAGTGGTTGCCTTGGAGGCGCGTCCCATGCGCTGTTTCAGGTGCATGGGGCTGGGGCACACGCGCCCCCAGTGTACAGAATCGGCCGACAGGGGAGACCTGTGCTTCCGGTGTGGAAGCACGGGACATAAAGCAGCCAGCTGTGGGAAGTCCACCCCGCGCTGCGCGATATGCGCGGAGGCAGGAAAGCCTTCTGGGCACGTGATGGGGGGGCGCAGCTGCATTCCCCCAAAGACGAAAGGCAAGGCCGTCAGGACCCAGGCCAGCCCTGCGGCTGTGAGCGTCGCGATGGAAGTTGCTCGCCCAGTGGCGAGCGAGGAGGTTGTGATGTCTGATTGATGGATCAGGTCCGACATCACAACTTCCTCCAGACGAACCTCAACCACTGTGCCCAGGCCCAAGACCTGCTCATGCAGGCCCTGGCGCAGTGGCAAATAGACGTGGCGGTAGCAGCGGAGCCGTATTACGTTCCCTCTTCCCATCCTTGTTGGGCTGGGGACCTGGACGGCTCCGTTGCCATTGTAGGCCGATCGGGTGGTTCACCTCTCTCAGTCAAAGAGAGGGGTTCCGGATACGTGGTGGCCCAGTGGGGAGAGTACGCTGTAGTAGGCACATACTTCTCCCCCAACAAAACCGCTGCGGAGCTGGAGGTCTTTGTGGACCTACTGGCTGCAGCCGTAGGGAGGCAGGCGCCGTGTCAGATCCTCCTTCTAGGGGATCTGAACGCGAAGGCTCGAGATTGGGGAAACCCCTCAACTGACTCTCGTGGGGAGATTGTCAGGGAGTGGGCAGTTGCCACGGGGCTGACCCTGCTCAATAGAGGCTCGGTCCACACGTGCGTGCGACACAACGGGAGTTCCGTGGTCGACCTATCGTTCGCCACCCCGTCTGCCGCCGCACGTGTCCGGGCATGGAGGGTAATGTCAGAGGTGGAGACTCTCTCGGACCATAAATATATCAGGTTCGAGATATCCACCTCTCACAACGCGGGAGGGTCTCGGCGCGTGGCTCGAGCGGACTTTCCGCGCTGGGCCGTCAGCCGGTTCGATGCCGAATTGGCAAAGGAGGCGGCGATCGTCCAGTCGTGGCTTTCTGTTCCCACGCACCCGGACGTCGACGTCGCTGCAGGCCGTTTCCGCGAAGCGGTGACGGCTGTTTGCGACGCGGCCATGCCGAGGTCGCGGGGCCACCCGGAGCGCCGCGAGGTATACTGGTGGTGTTCAGAGATCGCGGAGCTCCGGGTTGCCTGCTCGGCGGCGCGGCGCTCCTTCACCCACTGTAGAAGGCGGCGTCATGGCCGGACCGACGAGCAGCTGTCGGATGAAGAGCTGGAGGCTGAAGGCCAGCTGCATGAGGCTTACCGCGACGCCAAGCGAGAACTGAGGCTGGCTATTGTCGGGGCCAAGTCAAGGGCATTTGGCGAAGCCCTGGCCAGCCTGGATAGGGATCCTTGGGGGCGTCCGTACAAGGCAGCTCGGAAAATGTTCCGGTGCCGGGCGCCCCCAGTCGCGGGGTCCATGGAGCCTGAGCTCTTGGACAGGGTCTTGGGGGGGCTCTTCCCCCTTTAGCTTAGCCCCTTTAGCTCTTCCCTTTTTCTTTACCCCTCCGACAATGGCGGGTGCCGTCTCCTTCCCCGAGGAGTTGGACTCGGCCTCCATCCCGCCTGTCTCAGAAGTGGAAATGGCTGTAGTAGTCAACCGCCTACGGGGCAAGAAAACGGCGCCCGGCCCAGACGGGATCCCAGGGCGGGTCCTTGGACTCGCCCTAAGGGAAATGTGTGACTGGCTTCGGGAACTTTTTAGTGCGTGCCTCACGTCGGGGCGGTTCCCGAAGCCCTGGAAGGACGGCAGATTGTGTTTGTTGCAGAACGAGGGCCGACCTGTCGATTCGCCTTCTGCATACAGGCCCATAGTGTTGCTGGATGACACGGGCAAACTGTTGGAGAGAGTGGTGGCTTCTCGTGTCATCCGGCACCTGGAAGGAACTGGGCCGGGCCTTTCAGAGGCCCAGTACGGTTTCAGAGCGGGGCGGTCTACAGTGGATGCCCTGCTCTGGCTCAAAGAGTGGACGCAGGCGGCGGTCGGTGAGGGTGAAAAGGCGTTGGCTGTCTCACTCGATATAGCCAATGCCTTCAACAGCCTCCCACACAAAACGATACGGGAAGCGCTCCGCTATCACGGAGTGCCCCTGTATCTGCGGAGGCTGTTGGAGGATTACCTCCAGGACCGCGAGGTCCTAGTGGTAGGGCGCGACGGTTTGAGGCGTCGTCGCGTCTCTTGCGGGGTTCCACAGGGGTCGGTGTTAGGACCGCTCCTGTGGAACATCGGTTACGACTGGGTGCTCCGTGGCACGCTTCCCGCAAGTATACGGGTCGCGTGCTACGCGGATGACACCCTAGTCGTCGCTAAGGGGAGAGACCTCGGGGAAGTGACGCGGTTGGCCACGGTGGGTACGACACTCGTGGTTGACCGCATACGCACCCTGGGACTGGAGGTTGCCCTCTCCAAGACCGAGGCCCTGTTGTTTCATGGGCCTCGAGGAGGACCCCCTCCAGGAACGCGGGTGCTATTGGACGGAGTCCCAGTCAGGGTCGGGACCCAGATGAAATACCTGGGTCTTATCCTAGACGGGAGGTGGGGCTTTGGGGCCCACTTTGCAGGGTTGGCCCCGAGAGTCGTGGGGGCTGCTGCCGCCTTAGGGAGGCTGCTGCCGAACGTGGGTGGCCCGAGTGCCAACTGCCGTCGGCTGTACTCCGGAGTGATCCGGAGTATGGCCATGTATGGGGCACCCGTCTGGGTGGACGCCCTCAACCGCCAAAACAAGACCCTGCTGCGACGTCCGCAGCGGGTCATCGCGACGAGGGCGACACGCGGATACCGGACGGTGTCATGGACGGCTGCGTGCGTGTTGGCCGGGGATCCCCCTTGGGAGCTCCAAGCGGAGATCCTCGCTGAAGTTTACCACTTTGTAGCGGCGAGGAGATCCCGAGGGGAGCCTCCAATGCGGGAGGAGGTCACACGCATGCGGAGGCAGGCGCGGGCCGCCTTGGTAGGGCGGTGGACGGAGGACCTGGCGCCACCGGTGCCGGGACAGTGGACGGTGGACGCCGTGAGGCCGGTCCTTCATAGGTGGGTTAATCGGCGGTTCGGGTCGCTGACCTTCCGAGTGGTGCAGGTGCTTTCCGGACACGGATGTTTCGGAAAGTACCTGCATGGAATTGCAAGAAGGGAGGTGACCCCAGCCTGCCATGAGTGCGGAGCGCCCGAGGACACGGCGCTCCACACGCTGGAAGTGTGTGCTGCATGGAACTCGCAGCGGCACATACTTTCGGAGTGTATCGGAGGGGATCTCTCTCTGCCGAGCGTAGTGAATGCCATGCTCGGCAGTGAGGGATCGTGGCAGGCGATGGTCTCTTTCTGCGAAGAGGTGATGACGCAGAAGGAGACCGCGGAGCGGGCCAGGGAGGACAACGCCTCTTCGGACCCGCTCCGGCGCAGACGAACGGGAGCAAGGAGGAGGCGGTTTGCTCGCCTCCTCTCTCCCCCTTCATAAGTGGGGTCACTGGCTGCGAGTCGGGGGACTCACAGCCGGCTTGCACGACCTCACTCGTCGTTTTGAGGGGGGGTCTTTGTGAGAAAGACCGCCCCCCTCCATGCCGGGGCCTGGTTGCTCGCAACTGTGCCGACCGCCGGAGCAGGGTGGTGAATGCTAGCGCGACCCCACCTTGCCCCACCTGGGCGGAATGATTGCTCACCGTGGTGGTTTTAGCCGGTAAGAGTCCGGCATAACCATTCCGGCGCCCCCGCGCCGGGTGGTATCCATGAGGATTTCCCCACGTAAAAAAAAAAAAAAAAAAAAAAAAGGTTAGGTTAGGTTAGGTTGGGCGGGTCTGGGTTTATCCATTAGTAGTTGCTATGCCTAGCTTGCGGCTTTGGTCGCTTGTATTGGATAAATCCAGGCCTTCTTTACTCGGCTCTGGGAGCGAGTAATGAGGCGAATGGCTTTGAGGGAGAGCGCACGTCGTGTAGATCCTCAAGGCAAGTCTGGTGGGGTCGTTCCTTCTCGCGGTTGCTGCCCGCTATTGGTCTATTTCCATCAGAAATAGACGTAACTGAAACCACCAGGCGCCGGCACTCTGTCGGTGGGGTAGGATGGGTAGGTAGGACGGGATGGGCTCGTGGAGCCGTCCCTTTGTAGGCTAGGTGCCTTCAAAAGAGGAGAGCCTTTTTAGGCTAGTAGGAGTCGGGAGTCGGGTCTGGTGTGCACTCACCCTGCCGCCGGGCAGGCAGTGGGAGCTTACTTCCCTGCCACCGCCCCAAAATCGTAACCCCGCAACATGGCCGTGGTCATGTTTCGCGACCTGAGCGGGACCGATAGGCCTTGGCTTGGTCGCCCGGGCCGCGAGGAAGACAACCTCTATAAAAAATCACCCGAAGGTAAGCGGCGGCGCAGCGTGAGGCCTGGAAGGCTGAACGGAGTTTCAGTCGCTACTGCGTCCCCCGCCAGAGAATTGTCACTCCCCTGAGCGGGTTACGCTTGACTTCCCCGGTTACAGTGGGCACTGTCCGGGGCGACCCACCCTTCCCACGTACTCGTGGGATTTGTTATGGAAAATTTTTATGAAAAATCTAGGTTAAGTAAGACGACGATAGGGAGTGAGGAGGAGATACTATACGCATCTGCGCATAGCGATGACGGTATGACGCTTACGTCTGATGTGACGATGCGTCCATTGCGTGACGCGAAGGGCAAATTTAAAAAACGCCCTTCTCAGGGCGGTTCAAAAGGCCCTTCGCAGCCCAATTCAGACGTGTCAGACGAATCGTCTGAGTTAGACGTGCGGTCAAGCGGTACCGCGACTGGGAAAACGAGTGGCCGCAAGCGGCCGTCGGTCCTCATGGCTCAAGGTTTCGACTCAGACACGGAGACCGAGGTGATGGTGGCTGCTAAGGTCAACTCAGCAGGGAGAGGAAGGAGAAACACCGCCAAAGCGGGATCTTCGCGAGCGGAGTTCCTCAAGCCTGCTCCGGTGCCGTCAGACGCCGAACTGGAGGACGTACTGCGTCGCAGGCAATACGAAAGAAAGAAGACGGGGGCGGGTGCTGGTTCAGACCTTGCGACAGACACGGGCAACGAGTCCGATGTCATCGCGAGGGCTGAGGATATCAGCATGCTGAACGCCCAACAACTGAGAGCGTACGCGGGCGAAGGGCTTGCCAGCATTTTAGAGGTTGCGAAGAAGTCGGGCAACCTAAAGGGTGAGTTTGTGGCTCGCCTGAAAAGTTCCACATCGGCCCTTAGAGAGGTCGTTGACGCTCTAGCCAGCAGAAGCGAGGCAGAGGAGACGCGGCGCTTAAGGGCAGAAAACAGCCGGCTGCGACTCGAAGTCGAGTCACGAAAAGCGGAGGTGAAGGCGCTGCGTCGCGGCTTTCACGAAGCCAAAACGGAGGTAGCTGCGGCCAATACCGCCGCCGCTGTTGCGACTTCTGTGACGCGGGCACCACCCGTAACGGGGACTGGGGTGGAGGAGCTAGTCGAGGAGTTGAAGCGGTCCTTGACCAGCACGCTTGGGCAAATGCTCAACGCCCGACTCGCTGGGATCGAGGACCGGCTTCTGCCAGCCCCGATAGTTCGTCCGCCACTAAGAGGGGACGCCAAAAAGGTGGCAGCAGCTGCCGCCAAACCAAAGCTGACGCCTGAGCCGCCTCATAAGTCCGCTGCCAAGGCGGATAAGCAGGCCGGTCAAGGCCCAAAGATAGCTGTCTCTCCCACAGTGGCACCGGTTGCGGGTCCTTCGAAGCCTAAGCGGACCAAAAGTGTCATTGAGGGTAGCCAACCCGCCGTTCCAGAGGCGGAAACGTGGGTCACGGTTGGCAGGAAGAGAAAAGGGAAGGGTAAGGGAAAGGGCAAATCTACTACCCCGGTAGGTGCTCCCTCGGCTCGTCCCGCCACCACTGCACCAAAGCCGAAGGCAACTGCCAAGCCGAAAGCAGTGCTGAAGGCCCCTAAGACTGCGGCTGTGGTGCTGTCATTACAGCCTGAAGCCGCAGAGAAGGGGGTCACATACAGTGCCGTCCTCCAACTGGCGCAGGATAAAGTCGATTTGCAGGAGCTGGAGATTGACCGGCTCCGCTTTCGCCAGACGGCGACGGGAGCCAGGCTTCTGGAAATATCTGGCTCCCAAAACTCTGAGAAGGCGGACAAACTCGCGGAGAAGCTCCGTGGAGTCCTGTCCGATGTGGCCAACATTGCCAGGCCCGTGAAATCTGCCAATTTGAGCATCACGGGTCTGGACGATGCAGCCACGAAGGAGAAAGTGGCGGCGGCGGTCGCCAAAGCAGGTGGCTGTCAGCTGACTGCAGTAAGGGTGGGGGAAATTCGCCGCGGCTTTGGCGGCACCGGCTCCACCATTGTGACCTGTCCGATCTCGGCAGCCAAAGTGTTGTCGGGAACGGGTAGGCTGTTGGTCGGATGGAGTTCGGTGCGAGTGGTTGCCTTGGAGGCGCGTCCCATGCGCTGTTTCAGGTGCATGGGGAGATATGGCCCGAGGGGTTTTGGGAAATTTGAGGGGGGTTGGGGGGGAAGGTCTCGGGAGGAGACCGGGGGGTGGGGTGAGGGTTGGGGGGGCGGGGGGGTTGGGGGGGGGTTGGAGGGGTTGGGGGGTTGGGGGGGTGGTTGGGGGGTTGGGGGGGTTTGGGGGGTTGGGGGGGGGTCCCTTGGAGCGAGGTGGTGGGGGCTCCTGTGGCCGGTGGTGAGGGTACCTAACACCAGCGGTCCACCTCCTTTAGGTAATATGACCCCGGAGATAAGACTCGGAGGGGTGAGGTAGCCTTACGGCGAAGGGGGGGAAAATGAAATTGGGGTGAGGGGGTTGGGGTTGGGAAATTTGGGACGGGTCTGGTCTCCCCTTTACAAGGAGTCCAAACACGGGTGTCCTAGGACTTTGGGTTCAGGAGTTAGACCAGGGTTCACCTGAAGGTCCGACGAGGGTGCTCCGCTGCCGATGTTCCGCAGTGGCGCAGTCCTAAGGCCGGCTTCCGAGTCTTCACCTTGGTTGTTCCGACGTCACGCCTCGTGTCGACTGAGAGTAACTAGGTTACACGTGTATCGACCACGCGGTGTGAGGTTGTTTTTCCTGAATTTTGGTACCTTGTATCTTCTTTCGGCTTGGACGGATTTTCAAAATTCCAGCGCCGTTAGACAGAACTCGTGGAGCTCCGTCTGATGGTTGTGTTTGTTTGATGATTCCTCCGTCCTCCAGGTAGATGTGGTAGTCCAAAGTCCCGGGCCCCCCTGTTCCAAAACGCCTTGGTGCAGGATGTTGAAAACGTTAATCCTTGTGAGTCAGGCACTACTTTGACCGACGTTGAAAAAATTTTTGCGCTAGCTCTAAAAATTACAAATTAATTGTATTTTTATTACGGAGCTATATAGAGTGTGTGGCGAGGTTGGGCTGATGGTTAGGTTAGGTTAGGTTAGGTTAGGTTAGGTTTTTTTTTTTTTTTTTTTTTTTTTTTTTTTTCCTGTCCGGGCGCAGAGGCCCGGCCCGCGAGCTATCCTACACTACCTCTAACATGATCAGAGACCTTGGTGTTACTGTTTTGTCTGTCCTTCGGTTAGTTTTCTTAGGGTTGCTTTCTTTATTGACCAAATTTTCTTACATCTAATATCAATTACAATTTTTATTAACTTAAGTTCCTTAATTCTAAGATTTTATTGCGTATGCTACTATATATTATTTGCATAATATACAACTAACATTACTTATTCTATAATTATTTATTTCCTTAACTTACTATTTTTACTCTTTATAGGTTACTTAATTAATACATATGATACACTATTACTACTTGCTACTACTCTTCCTATGTTATTATAATATATTTTAACAATATATATTAACATAGTTTCTTAATCTATTTATTTTGTTGCAGATACTACAGATGTTGTCTCCCTGATGCGCGCTGCGCCATGGATGGTGCACCTACCAGCGACTGCATGCCCTCTTCGGCGTCCCAGCCCTCGGCCCACAAAGGTATGGTAATCGTTTTATGATTTATTTTGCTTAATTTTTGACTAATTTTAACTTGTTTACCCCTTTTAAACTGGGCCAGTTTCATATGAAACTGGACCCAGTTTACCGTTTGAATTTTATTTACCCTACTTATTTTTATTAATTTATATTTCCGCGTTTGTTTTGAGTACCATATCCCGCGGACCAAGGCTGCATGATCTACGTGGCGATTTGCGTGCTAGACAGGCTTGGTGCTTTTAGCAGTACGCTGTCGTTGACCTCGCCAACGCGTCCCACTTTCGCCTCACCGGGCAGCTGTCACTAAAAGCGTCATGGTCCGCTTTTTCCAGCTTTGCCTTAATGCAATTGACGCAGCTTGGGGGGGCGTTAACCAACCAATCCGCACACTCGGTTCTCAGGTGCGGCCCCCCACAGTGACTGCAAATGTCGATTGCATCAGGGCAAAACCTCTTCCCATGCCCATATCCCAGGCAGCGCGAACATTGGATCAGGGGAGACTGATCCGCAACCCTAACTCTTTGGATATCGATGTGGACGGCCCCCGCGCCGGTGAGCCGCTGCCAGACGGCGGGCGAGACCCGAGCGACTACATGAACTGTAAGCGGGTTTCTCGCCCTCCGTCTGTACCGGACCTCGGCGCGGAAGTCCTCCTCACCCACATCACCGAGCAGATTACCATTTTGTCCCCTAATTGCCTTTACTATGTCTTCATCGGTATTTTCCTTATTGACTCCGTACAGCACCAAGAGGGGGTCCTTATTCTTGATGTCCTCTACTTTGAGAGAACATCCTTTCTCTGTTAGCCTTTCCTTGACTTTTCTTAATTCTGCCTTGTCCATGCAACTAAGAATGACTTTCCGATCCTTGGCCTTCCTGATCCTGTCAATTCTTGTCCCCTCATCCTTGGCGTTTATCGCTTTCCTTACTCTGTCATAAACCTCCTCACCGGTATCCTGGTCGTCTTTCGACGTGATTATGACAGAGTGCATCGCGGCGGACTCTACCGGTGGCCTCTTCGGTGAGCCAGCCACGACGTTCGCGTAGGTGGGGGCCGCTTCCAAGGCCTTTTGGTGGTTTGCCAGGGTTTCCCTTAGAGTCTCCATCCTGGCTGCATTTTCAATAATTAATTTGGAGTGGTCGTCTATCCTCCTTAAAATTCCTTCGTTGCTAGAGGCATGGTGAGGAGGAAGTGGAGGGTGTAAACGGTCCTCCCCTTTCTCCCCATCCTGTCCCCTGCTCTGGGTTCTTGACACCTCTTTAGCCTCCTTAGCCTCCGATTCTTTTACTAGTTGGTAAAGCCGCTCCACGGCTGCCGTTATCCCCTCTTTATACTCTGTCTTGATGTTTCTAGAGCTACTGAGGCAGAGCTTAGCCCTATTCAGGCACGCCCTAGCCTCAGCAACTCTAGAGGGGTGAGTTGGCTTTGGAGGGGGGGCATCCGAGGCGTCCGTCGACACTCGGGTTCTTGGCCTCGAGGGGCCCGCCACTGGCACCACCACCCTCTTCGGAGACGTCTTGGTGGCTCCTGCCTCTATCTCCCCGATGCTCCTTCTGACCACAAAGGTCCGGTCTTGGTTTGAAGGAGGGCCCGTCTTCTCTGCCTTCTCTTCGGCGTTTTTCGGGGGAGAGTTCTCAATCACCACCTTACTGACGGGAGTCCTGATACCGAACATTCTGTAGGTTCGCTTTAATCTCGCTTTTTTTTTTTGGGACGTCAATTTGTAAAAGTATGCGACGTGTAAAGGGCGTCGGATACGTACAATAACTAAACAATTATACAATAAAAACAATGAACACAATAAAATTATAAGATAAGAGTAAAATAAAATTTAAATAAATTTAAATGTGTCCTATAACCTAAAGTCAAACAAAAAGTATATTAAAGGTATTTACAATGTTCCAAATTTTTGGAAGTCAGGTTTGCCGTCCAGCAATACAAATATACAAATTTAAAAACTAGTTTTTAAACCCACTCAAGGCACCCCGAATGTAGGTCAGTAGGTCAGTCGGTCAGTGGGTTTCCAGGGTACCTCGAATGTGGGTCAAAGGGTCAAAACACTATAACTTTTAAAATACTAATCAGAAAAATAGAAAATTTAGAATATAAATAGAGGACCTAATTACTAACTATATGAATGAATAAAATTTTGACCTAAAAGATTTGCTTTACGAGTTATAAGCTTTTATAAAACACTATTTTTAAAAATTGTCTGTAAATTGCTCAAAATTGACCCTTTTTTTAAAACTTAAAATGCCTCCGCACTCGTCGCACTAGTGTCCTGGTGTTGCCGTTTCCCGTTTTTGTCCAGCTGCCCTGGGTCCAGACCTCGTGGCCACGTGGTTTTTGGTTTTTCCGGATTAACTTCCTTGCGCCTGCTCGGAAAAATCCGGAAAAAACTCCAACGTGTAGAGGCCCCCGAGGCGCTCCTCCGGGCAGTGTCAAAAACAGGGGTCACCGCTCACTTTTTCGAGAAAAGTGATTTCGAAAATGTTCGATTTCTTAAAAAGTCTCTAGCTTGACGAAAACTCCACTTTTTCGAAATCCGGAAAAAACCCCTGCTTCAGTGCGGTGGTGTCCAGTCGACCCCGTCGTCAGATCTTGTCCAACTGCTCCGGTCACTGACCTCGTGGCCACGTGGTTTTCGGTTTTTCCGGATTAACTTCCGTGCGCCTGCACGGAAAAATCCGGAAAAAGGTCCGACGTGTAGAGGCTCACGAGGCGCTCCTTTGGGCAGTATAAAAAACAGGGGTCACCACTCAAAAACTCGCAGCGGATTTTTTCAAAGTTTCACAAATTTTCACTTTTTTAGTGATAACTTCTTGCGCACAACACTTTTGAAAATTCCGTTTTCACCAACGTGTGCGCCTTGACTTGGCGCAAATTTTGATGTGTCGCACGTCACCAAAAAGCACTTTTTTATATTTTTAACGATTTTTTGTCACGGAGCTCACTGAAAACGCAGCTCGCTCGGCAACGGGCGGGCGGGTTGGTTGGTTAGGTTAGGTTTTTTTTTTTTTTTTTTTTTTTTTTTATTTATAACTGCTGCTCACCACAGACTCTGTGGTCCGTGCTCTTTTTTATTTTAATTTCTTTATTTATTAGCTTTATTACAATTTTATTAGAGAAAATCTTACTCAGTAAGAAGAAATACTTAAATTATTGATTCTATATAAATTAAACGTTACTTATATTATTCTAATACATTTTATTATGATAGGGATATATATATTGTATTTTTTTTTTTTTTTTTGTTATTTTTTTTTTTGTCTTTTTTTTGTTTTTTTTTTTTGTTTTTTAATATATATTTTATTCTTGTATATTATATTTTGTGTAATTTCTTTTCTTTGTATGTTGTTTTGTTTACAATTTACTTAATAACTTTTAATTATTACAATTTTGGAAAAAGATTAACATTCTAAATTGACATTACTATTACTTAAAATTATTACATTTTTGAAAACATTGACACTTGAACATTACTTTTGACTTTACAACTCTTAAGTGTCCAAATTGGCATCCCTCATCTCCCGAGCCAACTTGTCGACGACCGCTGCGTTTCGGTGCTTAATTGACATTTTCAAATTATACTCTAGAATCTTTTTAGTGGACGCGGCCATAGCTCGCTTGATGAAGTACCCTATTGCGTCGTTGTCATCATCGGTGTAGTAGGTACAGCTGGTGGTGTGCCGTGACACTGCTACTACCGCATGGGGAACGCTCTGATGTAGTTCAATTGTTCTAGACTTGGTTTGAACAATTACTACTGTTTCGAACGTTAACCCCTGCGCTTCGTGGATGGTGAGCGTACGCGAACCTGTGCCTTCACCACAGCCCTGTCCAATAAGCCTTTCCTTTTCGCCCTGGGTATGGACTAGGAAAAGCGTATTGGGGAGCGTGAGCGGTATTTGGGCACCAGTGTAGGATTTCAGCTTCAACGAGTGAGCTCTTATGGTTGAGGAGTAGATACCGGAGTAAACCTCGCGCAGGGCGTAGGCGACGTCCAAGGGGTTCCGGTGTGTACAGAGCAACTCCTGGCTGATGTTTGCTACCAGGTTTGGGCGGCAGTACCTCAGTTCGAAGAGATTTTCTCTATCGATATAAGGTAGTTGGTTGACATCTCCGATGAGGACCAGTTCTTTGGCATCACACAGCTTGGCAGCCATGACTATGGCTCCGAAGTGGTTCATGAGAGCCTCATCAACCATTAGACGGCTGAACTTGTTAGACTCTCTGAAGCCATTCACCAAGACTGAAGCCATGGTGCGTACCCTGGTCTTGACAAGGTCACCAACACGAGGCGCTAGCTTCTCCCGTAGGTCGCTAGCTGCGTTTGATGTTGTGGTGATGATGGCGTCCTTGTCAGCATCGAAGTGCCCTACCACCCAGGTTGTCTTTCCACACCCCGGAACTCCATTGACCCACTCAATTGTTGGTAGTGCCCAGTCCTTCCAGCCGGATGCAGTGTCCTGATTTCCCGATATGATTTTCGCCATATCGAGAATCCTGCCATCCAGTAGGATCCTTGTGCACTTTGCGACAACAACCAAGGGGTCACCTTGCGGGGTATTGAACTTAGGCGCTCCGCTCTCAGTTCCCTCAATGCACATCTCCACGAAACCACTGGTCGCGTTGTAAGCCGCCATATAACTGCCTGACATTTTTCCCTTTATGACTTGGGAGTTGCCGTTGTTGTATATGGCTGCTTCTGCCTCCTCAAGTTTCTCCTCCAGCAGTTTCGCATTGCCCTGCTCGAAGTGTTGCAAGATGGTCTTGCACACTCCGAGGTTGACGTCTGCGGTTGCTTTGGTGATCGCGAGAAACTCTAGGAAGGCATTGTACGCGTGGTCTTGTGGAGTCGTTGCATTTACTAGTCGAGGCGGAACGACCTGCCCCATGTCGGCTCTTGTTCTCTTCGCCTGCGTTGGTGCCGGTTTTGGTGGTCTTTTGGACTTTGGTGTTCCTGTCGCTAATGGAGCTTTGAGTTTCGCCTTTTTAGCTGGAGCTTCTTCGAGTGCCTCTTCGTCGTCTCCCGATCTCGTTGTTGGGAAGGGATTTCCTGACAGACTTTCAAGCATAGAGCTGAAAGTGTCTAGAAATCCCTTGAGATGGCCTCCGACCTTGGCTCTCTTCTTCCGCTCCTGCACACTGCTTAGATGTAATGCAGTTTTTTCGGCGACTGCTTTCTGTTGGACACGTTCGGATCCGCTGATCGAGGTTGGCATAGGATGTCCCCAGCTATCGGTTGCTGTTTTAGGGTCGTGTGCTTTAAGATAGTTTAGGTTTTCACCCCTGTCTTCGTACACGACCACCTCATGATGTTCCGAGGCTTTTAAACAACATAGCCGGTCTACAACTTCCCCTTGCTCATACCCGACCGTCATCGCATCTACACTAATTACACGGGGATCTTCCGCTCCTCCGCCCGTTTCTCCCAGCATGGTGAGCATCGAACATGCCTGTGCGAAAGGGGTGTAGTTGCCTTCCAATGCGAGTAGAGCGATCGTCTTGTTGTGCGATCGGACTAGTCGACATCGGTGGCCCGCCACTTCCGTCTCAGGTAACGCGCTGTAGACCTTGCGCCTCATGGTCGTTTTAGACGTGCTCCCATTTATGAGTGCTGCCAAGCCAGGTGAAATCGTGAAGTGACTTCTAGTCCCGGTCCGACAGAAACCTATTCCAAGCCGCTCGTTGGCGCTGTCCATGAAGAGTGCCACTCCTCGGATTCTAATCCCAGGCACTCCTCTCTCCCCGCAAGCGAGGAGCGTGCGGACAGCGACGCTTTTGGCTGTAGGTTCCTGCCGAGAGCCGACACTACTTGTGGCTTGGCTAACGGGTATTGGTTGTGATTCGAGGGGCAGAAGATCCGTGTGCCTACTTGCCGCAGCTCTGAAGATCTTCTCGGCGAATGACAGAAAATGCGGTCTGCAATCGGGATCTGCAACGATGTTGTGCAGTTCCGATTCGACCAGGTTTCTGTCGATCCGGGCTTCTAGATCTGTTCGAGCCGCTAGGAAACGGGGGCAGTCGAGTATGATGTGCCATACTGTTTCACAGATTTCCGGGTCGCATTCGCATCCCGGGCTGTTTTTCAGCTTGAATCTGTGAAGATACTCGGCTATCCCCCCGTGACCTGTCAAGACTTGCACTTGTACTGGTGTAAATTTTGTAGAGCGAGTTATCCGGTACGCACTGTGGACGTCTGGAAGGAACCTTCTCGTTACCGCACCTGTACTGGAGGTTTCGTATCGATCCTGCCATTTGCGGATCGACTCTTCACGAATTTTCCTCCTAACGTAAGACAGGGGGATCCTTCCATAGTCCTGAGTGGTGTCCTCGAGTGCAGCAGCTTTCGCTAACTCGTCTGCTCTCTCATTACCGACAGTGCCTACGTGAGCCCTAAGCCAGAACATCCGGATCTCTCGTCCTCCTTCCTGGATCCTGACAATGTTCTCCTTTATGCTTCTCGCCAGAGGATGGTTCAAGCTGGGACTCCGCAGCAGGTCGAGTGACGATCTCGAATCACTCAGTATGCTAACTACGGGGTCCCTGCCCGAATTCACCATCTGAAGAGCCCTGTGCAGTGCATATAGTTCCGACTGGAAGACTGTGCACGCGGGATGAAGCTTAAAGGTGGCGAAGCTTGACTCCTTTCCCTCCTCCCACTGGGTTAGAGCAGCACCTACTTTTCCGTCGATTTTACTTCCGTCTGTGTAAATTTGGGGTCCGGTGATCTGCGGGACGGCGTCTTCTAGCAGTTCGTACTCCACGGATGTTAGGGTAGATGGATGGGGCTGTTCAAGATATCCCACTCGGAGTTCGAGCTCCGTCTCGGGTGGGAGATAGTCTTTCGCCAGACCTTTTTTGGCTCTGTATAGGTTCGCCGCCTCCTGGATCCTTAGATCCAATGGCAGCAGACCCGACAGTGCCAGTGCTGCGGTGAGTGAGACCGTCCGGTATGACCTACAGACCTTTTGTGCAAATCCTCTCTGGAGCGCATTGAATTGATTTTTATTCATTTGCAGCTCTACAGATTGGTACCAGGCACTTGAGGCGTATGTCATAATAGGCTCCACCACCGCGATGTATATGGTTCTCGTGATTTCACTATTCAGACCCCACGTTACTTTCGCTGCACATGCAAGCTGCTTGTAGATATCAGCTACTTTCTTGCATTGCGCGGACACGTGGGATCTAAAAACTAGGTTTCGGTCAATGATAAGGCCCAGAAGCTTTATCTCCTCAACGAGGTCCAATTTTGTACCGGCCATGAATAGCTGTGGGGTTTCATACTTCAACTTCTTCGTTAGAAGCATCGCGTTGGTCTTGTGCGGTGCGAAGTTGAGTTTGTTTTGTTTTCCCCACGTTGCCACATGTTCCAACGTTGAGTTGACAGACCGCTCTAGGCTGCCGACCGACTGTCCTGTGAAAACGAGAACCACATCATCTGCAAAGGCTTGGCAGTATATTCCATCCATCTCTAGGCTATGCAGCAACGAGTCTAAGATGACATTCCAAAAGATTGGTCCTCCGATGGATCCTTGGACACAACCCTTCGTAGTCTCCTTCTCGTAAGCTGCTCTAGCGTAGTTGACCTTGATCTTTCGGTCTGTGAGGTACGAACACACCATCCGGTACAGATTTTCCGGACACCTTTTTTTGACGAGTTGGTTTTTAAGGGCTGGCCACCACGCATTGTCGAAGGCCCCCTCTATGTCCAGAGAGATTAGGAGTACGATGTTTTTCCCGGTTACTCCTTCTTTTATGTGCTCTATAAGGTCATAGAGGGCGTCCTCGGTTCCTCTTTGCGGCATGAACCCGTATTGCCTTTTGTTTAGGGTTGGGAGTAAATGCCATTGGAGTCGACCAATCATGAGTTTCTCGATGGTTTTTCCAAGAACAGATAATAGTCCAATTGGTCTGTAGGACTTAGGATGAGTGTAGTCTGCCTTTCCTGGCTTTCGAATGATGACCACGTGTGCCACTTTCCAGTGAGTGGGGAAGTGATTTAGCGACAAGCATTTGTTCGCTATCGCCATGAACACTTCCCTGTCGCATCTTATGGCTGCGGCGCAGATGTCAGCTGTTAGCCCGTCTGGTCCGGGTGCCTTTTTGGGGTTTTGTGCTTGCAGCACTAACTCCAATTCCGCTGCCGTGAATGGTGGATCATCTTCCGAAAGGTCTTCAAGGGCACTCTCCTTCATCCGTTCTCGGAGGTTCGAGTGAAACGACTGGTCGTTACTCTCGGAGTCGTCTGGGTAGAAAGTTCTGGCTAAGAGTTCAGCCGACTGTTTTGGAGTTAGGGTGTTACCTTCAGAGCTTCTCAGGAGCATGTCCTCCTGCCTTCCTGACGTTTTCCTGATCACTCTGTAGATTTTATCCCACATACTCTCCTTTTCCTGAGTCGTGCAGAACTCCTTCCAGCTCTCTGTTTGGGCTTTCTCTGCGATGACTGCGTACTCCGCCTTGCATTTTTGGTATTCTTCTATAACCATTTTTACCCTGCAAGGGGCTGCATTCCTGATCCTCCTCTTTTTCCTAAGGACCTCTCTCTTAAGATCTTCAAGCTTCTTCGACCACCACGGGGGCCTGGGATTGCCCGCCTTGCTTCCTGCGATAGGGATGGTTTGTTCGCAGGCTTTGTGGATGGCCTCAGTGTAGGCTGTGATCTTATCTTCGAGGTCCCTCGGAGTTTTGGACTCCAAAATTGAGACGGTGGTGATGTCTCTCTCTGCCAGGATGATTTTCAGCAGATGTGCGAATTCGGTCCACTTTGCCTTCTTGGTGTTGTACTTGCGCGTTGTGATTGGCCTAAGGGTTTCTAAGGCCCTTCCCAAGCGCAAGGTGAAGGTGATAGCGTTGTGGTCCGAAGTCACAAGACCCCTCTCCACTCTCCATCCCTCGATTCTTCCGAGCAGGGGTGTGCTGCAAGCGGACACGTCCACTATGCTTGTGCATGCCCTACCCTTTCTGAAGGTCTCGAAGGTCGGAGTGTCTCCGGTGTTTAGAATTTGGAGTCCCTTCTCGTTCAGGAACGCATTGTACGCCTCTCCTCTGTCATCCTCAGATACGCTGCCCCACCAGTGGCTCCAGGCATTTATATCTCCCGCGACTATGAGGTTTCGGGTGTCCAACTTGGTACAAACTTTTTTAATACGGTCCAGGTACGGTACTATGTCCTGGTCCCCCTCTAGGTAGACGGATATTACTCCTAGTTTTAGGCCTCCCCCGATAAGAAGGACTGCCGCTTCGGTTTCGGTTACCAGCTGTGGGTCGTGTACGACTTCTAGCCGGTCACCGAAAATTATAACGGCTGCCTTCACTGGTTTTTGCCTATTTAGGGTGCATTGGATAACCCTAGTCCCAGGATGTTGTTTTAGGACGCCAGTCTTTCCGACGTACGGTTCCTGTACTAGGGCTACCGTGATGCCCCTATCCACCGCAACCTGGAGTAATTCCGTCGTGGCCAGTTTTGAGCGTTGCAGGTTAGCTTGGATGAACCTCAAGCCTGCCCCGCCCAAGTTTTGAGGGGCCGAGCTACGGTACTGTGAGACGCCCTCAGCAATACGATACTCGGGACCGCGCTATTGCATCCCATTTTAGTCTCTCTGGGCACTCTTTGCTAAAAGCATTGTGCGCCAGGTTGATGCATGTGCCGTGCGCGGCCGAGCAATTTTTGCACTTTGGAGGGTTCCCATCCTGTCTCCCCTTACATTTCTCCCAGGAGTGAGCCTTTCCGCAGTGACTGCAGAGCTCGTCCTTCTCCCGGCAGACAACCTTTGTATGGCCGAAGCCAAGGCATTTGGTGCACTGCACCAGTGGGGTCTGGTCAAATACAGGTCTGCGCTGCATCCCTATATAGACTTTCCCTGCCTCTATAAGGTTTTTATGAATGGAAGGGGAGACTTCCAGTACCGCGTGGCACTCAAGTGGGTTCCGTGCCTTTTTTCGGTACCGCATCTTGACCGTACTATCCTTTAGGTTGACGTCTTTCAGGATGTTTTTATTTTGGGCAAGTATGTTCTCCACGATGTCTCCGTCGGTGTGGTAGGTCAGGACATCCCTGACGATGACTAGAGGGTTTGCTGCCCTCGCCACTTCCGCCTTCAGGCCCTTATCTGTCCTAACCCTGCTCTGCACCAGGTCCAGATCTTCTTTGGTGCTACAGCTCAGGATGACCTTTTTGTTCTTGGCCTTCCTTACCCTGTCCACCTTAGCTCCAGTTTTCCTGGTGTCGAGGGCCACCCTGATCCTGTCGATCACATTTTCCCCGGTGTTCTGGGGGTTGTCTGATGTGATGATCAGGGTGTGGTTTGGTTTTAAGGGCGGTGGCTTGGCGGCGACCTTGGCATAGGTCAGCTTCCCTTTCGAACTGCCTCCTTCCCCGGCTTTGGCGAGCTCCGCTTCTAGGTTGAGGGACGGTGGTGGTACCCTCATCTTTTCTTCTCGAAGGGTTCGGAGCTCGGACGTCACCGCTTCCATTCTCTCCGTTAGGGGATGGATGTGCTCCTCCAGGTTGAGGAGAATGGGTTGCGGTGGCTCAGAGGGGGGCGTTCGTTCAGCTGCCATCGCTTTAAGGATGTCCTTCAGTTCCTCCACTTCCTGCCTCAGGCCAGGTTCTGGCTGTGCTGTTGGGGGTTTGGAGTCCATTCTCTCCATGGCCTTAAGGTTGGACTCCAGGATCTCGTGCGTTTGCTTTTTGGTATCTCTTCGGAGCTCATCCAGCTGGTTTTGGAGAGACTCTACTCCTGCCTTGAGGCTCGGGTGGTCTCTCTGGATGGGGTCGTTGTCTTTCCCCTTTTCTCCGCTGGTTTTGAGTTCTCCTAGAGCTCTGACGCGCTTGTTGAGGTCCTGGAGTGCTTCTGCCATTTCCTTAATTAGCCTATGGGGCTCCTGGGTCTCATACCCCTGCCAGCTTCGTATCGCTTTTGTGTCCTTTAGCGATTCGGTGATGTCTGCTCTGGCCTTCGACATTTCGGACGTGAGATTGGTGGTTATTTCGACTAGTTGTTTTGTGTGGGCTCTCTCCACCCGTACGAGCTCGGTCGCGTGTCTCGTCCTCTCCCTTTCCAGGCTGGTGATGTGCCTGGATCTTGAGTCCGAGAGTGAAAGGACAATCTCGTAGAGAGTCTGCAGGCTTTCGAGTGCGGTGACTTTGCACTCTCTTTTCATGTTTCCCGCTGACTCAAGCGCGTCCTTTCCCCTCAGCAACGTCTCGTTTGCCAGCTTTGTGGCTAAGTCCATCTCCACCCCCGTTCTTCGACCCGATGGCACGACGAGCATGCTTTGTCGTGGTCTGGGCCTGTTCACAGGGGTGTCTAGGTCTAAACATGATGCTACTGAGTCGTCGTCGGACTCCATGGGTTTGGGTGGTGAAATCCCGCACTGTTCCCAATTAATAATTTTTTCTGTTACCGACTCCGCCACGGACCGGTCTGAGGATGAGGCCAGGTTGTCGCTCGTCTCCAGCGGCGACTTTGTAGGCGATGTTCTCTTCCTCCTCACAGGGGCCTTCGGACCGCTTTCCTCCGGCTGAGCTCCCACCGATGACGCCTTTTTCGCGTCGGGTACTACTGGCCGCGTAACCATTTCCGACTTTAGAGATTTGGCTACTGTTTCCTTCTTTAATACCCTCTCGCGCAGCGATCGTTTAGGTTGGAGGGTCACCTGAGGTGCCACTTCCGACTTGGGGACGGATCCGGTCACGGATTTTGAAGACATTGTTGGTTTTATAATACAATTTCTTATATCTAATTTAAACTAATAGATTCTACTTAATACTAGCAGTAATTGTTAGAGGTAGATGTTAAGCCTCGTTCCTGTAAAATAGCCGGCAATCAGACCCTCCTAGCCGAAACACAGCTGTGCTGTTTGGCGGCAGAATTGGGTGTGATGGTAGTACTTCCCCGGACGAGCCCTTTGACAAGTGACTCTTCTACCTTTACGGCTAGTATTATTTGTTTAAAGTTATACAGAGATTAATAAAAATGTTCAGAACTTTGAACCTATTTACTTGTTACACTATTTTAAAAAAATTTCTTACTGAGTAAAAGCCTTCTCGCGCGCCGCCGGTGTAGTGATGCCTGATGGTGATTTTGTTTTCAGATTTTCTGCTGACGTGGGGTGGAAATTTGGAATTCCGTTGGAGCCAGATTGTAGGGCTCTCGACGCTGTTTACGGGGATACCAAACTCGGGGGGTCTATCTCCACTGGTTCCGGAGATATAGCCCGAGGGGGTTTTGGTAATTTTGAGGGGGGTCGGGGGGGGGAAGGTCTCGGGAGGAGACGGGGGGGGGGGGGGGGGGGGTTCGGGGGTCGGGGGGGGTTCGGGGGGGTTCGGGGGGGTTCGGGGGGGTTCGGGGGGGTTCGGGGGGGTTGGGGTTGGGGGGGTTGGGGGGGGTTGAGGGGTCCCTTGGAGCAAGGTGGTGGGGGCTCCTGTGGCCGGTGGTGGAGGTACCTAACACCAGCGGTCCACCTCCTTCAGGTAATATGACCCCGGAGATAAGACTCGGAGGGGTGAGGTAGCCTTACGGCAAAAGGGGGGGAGAATGAAGTTGGGGTGGGGGGTGGGGGTAGGGAAAATGTGGACGGGCCTGGTCTCCCCTTTAAAAGGAGTCCAAACTCGGGTGTCCTAGGACTTTGGGTTCAGGAGTTAGACCAAGGTTCACCTGAGGGTCCGACGAAGGTGCTCCGCTGCTGATGTTCCGCAGTGGCGCAGCCCTGAGGCCGGATCCGAAGTCTTCACGTTGGTTGTCCGACGTCACGCCTCGTGTCGACTGAGTGTAACTAGGTTACACGTGTGTCGACCACGCGGTGTGTGAGGTTGTTTTTCCTGATTTTCGGTACCTTGTATCTCCCTTTGGCTTGGACGGATTTTCAAAATTCCAGCTCCGCTTGACAGATCTCGTCGAGCTCCGTCTGGTGGTGGTGATTGTTTGAAGAGTTCTCCGTCCTCCTGTGAGATATGGTGGTCCTTAGTCCCGGGCCCCCTGTTCCAAAACGCCTTGGTGCAGGATGTTGAAAACAGTAATCCTTGTGAGTCAAGCACTACTATTACCGACGTTGAAAAAATTATTGCGCTAGCTCAAAAATTTACAATTTAATTGAATTTTTTTTACGGAGCTATATTGAGGGTTAGGTTAGGTTAGGTTAGGTTAGGTTCCGCCTTGAGTGCCCGGTCGCCGCGGCCAAGGCCGTCCTTGCCAAGGGACGGCTTGCCGTCGGGTTTAGCTCGAGTGTGGTCCGGGCGCTTGAGGAGCAGCCTCTGCGCTGCTACAAGTGCTTCGGAATCGGGCACACTCGGGCCCTCTGCCCGTCCAAGGTGGACAGGTCGGACTGTTGTTACCGCTGCGGCAAGGCGGGGCACAGGTCCATCTCCTGCAAGGCCGCCACGCCGCACTGTGCGGTGTGCGCTGCCAGTGGCCGCCCGGCGGACCACGTAATGAAGGGGAGGAATTGCAATCCTCCCTCAAAGAAGGGCAAAGCGCAGGCGCCGTCCAAGCCTGCCGCTACCGTCAGTGCCGTTGTCCCTGAAACTGGGACCTCGGTGGCTGACGAGGAGGGTGCGATGTCCGAATGATGTATAGGACCGGACATCGCATTCTCCAGGCGAACACCAACCACTGCAAAGCAGCACAGGACCTGCTGATGCAGGCCATGGCTGAGTGGTTGGTAGACGTGGCGGTGGTTGCCGAGCCGTATTCGGTCCCCGGCCGATGGCTGGGGGATCAGGACAGCTTGGTTGCATTGGTGTCGCGGTCTTTCACAGACTCCCCTCCCCTAACGCTGTTAGAGAGGGGGCCGGGATACGTGGCCGCCGCGTGGGGAGATATAGCCCTGGTGGGGGTCTATTTCTCCCCGAACCGCCCTCTTCAGGATTTCGAGAATTTTCTCGAAATCCTCACCGCAGTCGTCGGTAGGGCGGCGCCGCGCCAGGTTGTCGTATTGGGCGACCTGAACGCAAAGTCGGTGGCTTGGGGCAACCCGGCCGCCACCTGCAACGTTCGAGGACGGGCCGTCGAGTTTTGGGCGGCCTCATCCGGCGTGTCCCTCCTAAACAGAGGGGCAGTCCACACGTGTGTGCGGCAACGGGGAGGGTCGGTGGTCGATGTCTCGTTTGCCACCCCCGCACTTGCTGCCCGCGTTGTTGACTGGCGGATGGAAATGGTGGAGACCTTGTCGGACCACCGATATGTGCGGTTCGACATCTCCACCCAGAGCCTCCGGGTGGCGGTCCGCTCGGGCCGATCTCATTTTCCACGGTGGGCTCTCACTCACCTGGACCGGGGAGCGGCCAAGGAGGCGGCTTTCATCCAGGACTGGCTCACGCCTCCTATCAATGTCCAGGACGTGGACGGCGCAGCGGCCCAACTACGAAAGTCCCTGGCCGAGGTGTGCAACTCCAGCATGCCTCGGTCTCGCCGCCCGCGTCCCCGTCGTGCCGTCTATTGGTGGTCGGAGGAACTGGCGGAGCTCCGGGCCGCCTGTGTGGTGGCAAGGCGGCAATACACGCGGAGTCGACAGCGCAGCCGGCGAGACCCCGAAAACGAGGACCTTCTCTACGCCTCTTATGTAGAGGCAAAGAGGGTCCTCAATTCGGCAATGAACGCTGCCAAAGACGCGGCGCGAGCTGAGATGCTGGAGGGTCTCGACAAGGACCCGTACGGAAGACCATACAAGGCAGCGCGGAACAAACTGCGCCCCTATGGTCCCCCGCTGACGGAGTCTCTCGAGCCGGCATTGCTGGATGGGGTGGTTCGGTCCCTATTTCCACCCGGGACCAACTTCACCCCACCATTAATGGACCCCCCGCGGGGGGCGGTCCCGCCGGAGGTAGAGATCCCTCCGATCACGGAGGTAGAATTCGCCGTGGCGGCGTTCCGTCTCCGCGGCAAGAAGACGGCCCCCGGGCCGGACGGCGTCCCCGCACGGGTAATGGCCATAGCAGCCACCCAAATGGTGGATAGGTTTCGGGACCTCTTCGGCGCGTGTTTTGCGGCTGGAAGGTTCCCGAAACCCTGGAAGGAGGGGCAGTTGTGCCTTCTCCGTAAGGAGGGACGCCCGGCGGACTCCCCCTCGGCATACCGGCCCATCGTTCTGCTCGATGAGGCTGGAAAGTTATTCGAGGGGGTCGTCGCTGCTCGGCTGAAGGGCCACCTGAGGGGGGTAGGGCCGGACCTGTCGGACGCCCAATTTGGTTTGCGAAGAAGGCGTTCGACGGTTGACGCGCTGTCCCGGCTCAAGGGCCAAGTGCAGGAGGCCGTGGGGGCAGGGGACGGAGTTTTGGCTGTGTCATTTGACATAGCTAACGCCTTCAACTCTATCCCCCACCCGACAATACTAGAGGCGCTCCGCTACCATGGAGTGCCTCAGTACCTGCGGAGCCTCCTGGCCAACTACTTGGAGGAACGAGCGGTACTCCTTGTAGACAAAGAGGGCCAGCTTCGGCGGTACGGCGCGGAGTCCGGTGTTCCACAGGGGTCCGTTCTAGGGCCACTCCTGTGGAACATCGGGTTCGACTGGCTCTTGCGAGGAGCTCTCCTCCGTGGCACGAGTGTCATTTGCTACGCGGATGACACTCTCCTCACTGCCCGAGGGAGGGATTTCAGAGAGGCGGCCAGTTTGGCATCGGCTGGCGGATCCTTGGTCGCGGGGAGGATCCGCCGTTTGGGACTAAAGGTTGCGCTGCACAAGACCGAGGCTGTGTTCTTCCACGGGCCTCGGCATCGCATCCCTCCTGATGCCCACATAGTTGTGGCGGGCGTCAGGGTCGGAGTGAGGACCCAGATGAAGTATCTGGGTCTCATCCTGGACAGCAGGTGGCGCTTCGGCCCGCACTTCAGCGGGCTGTCGACGCGCCTTTTGAAGACCGCGGCAGCGCTCGCGTGGCTTCTCCCGAATCTGGGGGGGCCCAAAGCTCGATGCCGGCAGCTGTATGCCGGCATACTTAAGAGTATGGCCCTTTACGGGGCACCCATCTGGGCGGACTGCCTCCACAAGAGGGAGAACGCGACCGCTATCCGCAGGCCCCAAAGGGCCATCGCGCAGCGGGTGACGAGAGCCTACCGCTCGGTGGGTTTTGCAGCGGCATGCGCTCTGGCCGGCACCCCACCCTGGGAGCTGGAGGCGTGGGTACTCGCCAGAGTGTACGAGTGGACGGCAAGGCGTAGGGCGCTCGGGGAGCACCCCACCCCGGAAGAGCGGGAGGCCGTCCGGCGAGAGGCGAAGGTCGCAATCGTCCACCATTGGAAGGAGGACCTCGCCTCTGCCGCGTTTGGCCGCCGAACGTTGGATGCGCTCGGGCCAGTATTGCAAGACTGGCTCGGGCGATCCCACGGATTTCTCTCCTTCCGTCTTGTGCAGGTGTTGTCCGGGCATGGTTGCTTCGGATCATGCCTGCACCGGATAGGAAGGGAGGAAAACCCGTCGTGCCATGATTGTGGTGCGACGGAGGATACTGCGCAGCACACCCTCGAAGTGTGCCCGGCGTGGTCCGAGCCGCGTCGCGGCTTAGCGGCGATAGTCGGGCCGGACCTCTCGCTGCCCAGTGTGGTCAACTCCATGCTGGGAAGCGAAGGGGCCTGGACAGCGGTCGCCTCCTTTTGTGAGGACGTGATGTCTCAAAAGGAGGCGGCGGAGCGCACGCGGGATGATGATCCCCTCGCGGCACCACTCCGCAGGCGAAGAAGGGGGAGAAGAAGGCGATTGCACGACAATCGCCTTCCCCCTCCCGGTGGAGGATAGCGGGAGACAGGCGCGGGGGCGCTTTCTCCCGCATTGCACATATTCTCCACCTCTATCAGGCGGGAACGGCCGAGCACTCGCGGTCGTTCCTGGGCCCCTCCCTGCTGGGAGGAGCATGCGGGCCCCGCTGTAAAGGCGGGCGGTCGTCGACGGGGGATTGGAAGTAAAGGCTTTTGCCAGTTTCCCAATCCTCCTCTACACAGACGATGCCGGAGTGCCGCTGGGTCGTTTAGTGGGTATACCGGTCCAATATAGACCGGGGAGTCCCACATACCCCTCCCATCCCCCAATGGGGGGGCATGCGTAAAGCATTTTTCCCAGCGCAAAAAAAAAAAAAAAAAAAAAAAAAAAAAAAAAAAAAAAAAAAAAAAAAAAAGGTTAGGTTGACGGGAGCCAGGCTTCTGGAAATATCTGGCTCCCAAAACTCTGAGAAGGCGGACAAACTCGCGGAGAAGCTCCGTGGAGTCCTGTCCGATGTGGCCAACATTGCCAGGCCCGTGAAATCTGCCAATTTGAGCATCACGGGTCTGGACGATGCAGCCACGAAGGAGAAAGTGGCGGCGGCGGTCGCCAAAGCAGGTGGCTGTCAGCTGACTGCAGTAAGGGTGGGGGAAATTCGCCGCGGCTTTGGCGGCACCGGCTCCACCATTGTGACCTGTCCGATCTCGGCAGCCAAAGTGTTGTCGGGAACGGGTAGGCTGTTGGTCGGATGGAGTTCGGTGCGAGTGGTTGCCTTGGAGGCGCGTCCCATGCGCTGTTTCAGGTGCATGGGGCTGGGGCACACGCGCCCCCAGTGTACAGAATCGGCCGACAGGGGAGACCTGTGCTTCCGGTGTGGAAGCACGGGACATAAAGCAGCCAGCTGTGGGAAGTCCACCCCGCGCTGCGCGATATGCGCGGAGGCAGGAAAGCCTTCTGGGCACGTGATGGGGGGGCGCAGCTGCATTCCCCCAAAGACGAAAGGCAAGGCCGTCAGGACCCAGGCCAGCCCTGCGGCTGTGAGCGTCGCGATGGAAGTTGCTCGCCCAGTGGCGAGCGAGGAGGTTGTGATGTCTGATTGATGGATCAGGTCCGACATCACAACTTCCTCCAGACGAACCTCAACCACTGTGCCCAGGCCCAAGACCTGCTCATGCAGGCCCTGGCGCAGTGGCAAATAGACGTGGCGGTAGCAGCGGAGCCGTATTACGTTCCCTCTTCCCATCCTTGTTGGGCTGGGGACCTGGACGGCTCCGTTGCCATTGTAGGCCGATCGGGTGGTTCACCTCTCTCAGTCAAAGAGAGGGGTTCCGGATACGTGGTGGCCCAGTGGGGAGAGTACGCTGTAGTAGGCACATACTTCTCCCCCAACAAAACCGCTGCGGAGCTGGAGGTCTTTGTGGACCTACTGGCTGCAGCCGTAGGGAGGCAGGCGCCGTGTCAGATCCTCCTTCTAGGGGATCTGAACGCGAAGGCTCGAGATTGGGGAAACCCCTCAACTGACTCTCGTGGGGAGATTGTCAGGGAGTGGGCAGTTGCCACGGGGCTGACCCTGCTCAATAGAGGCTCGGTCCACACGTGCGTGCGACACAACGGGAGTTCCGTGGTCGACCTATCGTTCGCCACCCCGTCTGCCGCCGCACGTGTCCGGGCATGGAGGGTAATGTCAGAGGTGGAGACTCTCTCGGACCATAAATATATCAGGTTCGAGATATCCACCTCTCACAACGCGGGAGGGTCTCGGCGCGTGGCTCGAGCGGACTTTCCGCGCTGGGCCGTCAGCCGGTTCGATGCCGAATTGGCAAAGGAGGCGGCGATCGTCCAGTCGTGGCTTTCTGTTCCCACGCACCCGGACGTCGACGTCGCTGCAGGCCGTTTCCGCGAAGCGGTGACGGCTGTTTGCGACGCGGCCATGCCGAGGTCGCGGGGCCACCCGGAGCGCCGCGAGGTATACTGGTGGTGTTCAGAGATCGCGGAGCTCCGGGTTGCCTGCTCGGCGGCGCGGCGCTCCTTCACCCACTGTAGAAGGCGGCGTCATGGCCGGACCGACGAGCAGCTGTCGGATGAAGAGCTGGAGGCTGAAGGCCAGCTGCATGAGGCTTACCGCGACGCCAAGCGAGAACTGAGGCTGGCTATTGTCGGGGCCAAGTCAAGGGCATTTGGCGAAGCCCTGGCCAGCCTGGATAGGGATCCTTGGGGGCGTCCGTACAAGGCAGCTCGGAAAATGTTCCGGTGCCGGGCGCCCCCAGTCGCGGGGTCCATGGAGCCTGAGCTCTTGGACAGGGTCTTGGGGGGGCTCTTCCCCCTTTAGCTTAGCCCCTTTAGCTCTTCCCTTTTTCTTTACCCCTCCGACAATGGCGGGTGCCGTCTCCTTCCCCGAGGAGTTGGACTCGGCCTCCATCCCGCCTGTCTCAGAAGTGGAAATGGCTGTAGTAGTCAACCGCCTACGGGGCAAGAAAACGGCGCCCGGCCCAGACGGGATCCCAGGGCGGGTCCTTGGACTCGCCCTAAGGGAAATGTGTGACTGGCTTCGGGAACTTTTTAGTGCGTGCCTCACGTCGGGGCGGTTCCCGAAGCCCTGGAAGGACGGCAGATTGTGTTTGTTGCAGAACGAGGGCCGACCTGTCGATTCGCCTTCTGCATACAGGCCCATAGTGTTGCTGGATGACACGGGCAAACTGTTGGAGAGAGTGGTGGCTTCTCGTGTCATCCGGCACCTGGAAGGAACTGGGCCGGGCCTTTCAGAGGCCCAGTACGGTTTCAGAGCGGGGCGGTCTACAGTGGATGCCCTGCTCTGGCTCAAAGAGTGGACGCAGGCGGCGGTCGGTGAGGGTGAAAAGGCGTTGGCTGTCTCACTCGATATAGCCAATGCCTTCAACAGCCTCCCACACAAAACGATACGGGAAGCGCTCCGCTATCACGGAGTGCCCCTGTATCTGCGGAGGCTGTTGGAGGATTACCTCCAGGACCGCGAGGTCCTAGTGGTAGGGCGCGACGGTTTGAGGCGTCGTCGCGTCTCTTGCGGGGTTCCACAGGGGTCGGTGTTAGGACCGCTCCTGTGGAACATCGGTTACGACTGGGTGCTCCGTGGCACGCTTCCCGCAAGTATACGGGTCGCGTGCTACGCGGATGACACCCTAGTCGTCGCTAAGGGGAGAGACCTCGGGGAAGTGACGCGGTTGGCCACGGTGGGTACGACACTCGTGGTTGACCGCATACGCACCCTGGGACTGGAGGTTGCCCTCTCCAAGACCGAGGCCCTGTTGTTTCATGGGCCTCGAGGAGGACCCCCTCCAGGAACGCGGGTGCTATTGGACGGAGTCCCAGTCAGGGTCGGGACCCAGATGAAATACCTGGGTCTTATCCTAGACGGGAGGTGGGGCTTTGGGGCCCACTTTGCAGGGTTGGCCCCGAGAGTCGTGGGGGCTGCTGCCGCCTTAGGGAGGCTGCTGCCGAACGTGGGTGGCCCGAGTGCCAACTGCCGTCGGCTGTACTCCGGAGTGATCCGGAGTATGGCCATGTATGGGGCACCCGTCTGGGTGGACGCCCTCAACCGCCAAAACAAGACCCTGCTGCGACGTCCGCAGCGGGTCATCGCGACGAGGGCGACACGCGGATACCGGACGGTGTCATGGACGGCTGCGTGCGTGTTGGCCGGGGATCCCCCTTGGGAGCTCCAAGCGGAGATCCTCGCTGAAGTTTACCACTTTGTAGCGGCGAGGAGATCCCGAGGGGAGCCTCCAATGCGGGAGGAGGTCACACGCATGCGGAGGCAGGCGCGGGCCGCCTTGGTAGGGCGGTGGACGGAGGACCTGGCGCCACCGGTGCCGGGACAGTGGACGGTGGACGCCGTGAGGCCGGTCCTTCATAGGTGGGTTAATCGGCGGTTCGGGTCGCTGACCTTCCGAGTGGTGCAGGTGCTTTCCGGACACGGATGTTTCGGAAAGTACCTGCATGGAATTGCAAGAAGGGAGGTGACCCCAGCCTGCCATGAGTGCGGAGCGCCCGAGGACACGGCGCTCCACACGCTGGAAGTGTGTGCTGCATGGAACTCGCAGCGGCACATACTTTCGGAGTGTATCGGAGGGGATCTCTCTCTGCCGAGCGTAGTGAATGCCATGCTCGGCAGTGAGGGATCGTGGCAGGCGATGGTCTCTTTCTGCGAAGAGGTGATGACGCAGAAGGAGACCGCGGAGCGGGCCAGGGAGGACAACGCCTCTTCGGACCCGCTCCGGCGCAGACGAACGGGAGCAAGGAGGAGGCGGTTTGCTCGCCTCCTCTCTCCCCCTTCATAAGTGGGGTCACTGGCTGCGAGTCGGGGGACTCACAGCCGGCTTGCACGACCTCACTCGTCGTTTTGAGGGGGGGTCTTTGTGAGAAAGACCGCCCCCCTCCATGCCGGGGCCTGGTTGCTCGCAACTGTGCCGACCGCCGGAGCAGGGTGGTGAATGCTAGCGCGACCCCACCTTGCCCCACCTGGGCGGAATGATTGCTCACCGTGGTGGTTTTAGCCGGTAAGAGTCCGGCATAACCATTCCGGCGCCCCCGCGCCGGGTGGTATCCATGAGGATTTCCCCACGTAAAAAAAAAAAAAAAAAAAAAAAGGTTAGGTTAGGTTAGGTTGGGCGGGTCTGGGTTTATCCATTAGTAGTTGCTATGCCTAGCTTGCGGCTTTGGTCGCTTGTATTGGATAAATCCAGGCCTTCTTTACTCGGCTCTGGGAGCGAGTAATGAGGCGAATGGCTTTGAGGGAGAGCGCACGTCGTGTAGATCCTCAAGGCAAGTCTGGTGGGGTCGTTCCTTCTCGCGGTTGCTGCCCGCTATTGGTCTATTTCCATCAGAAATAGACGTAACTGAAACCACCAGGCGCCGGCACTCTGTCGGTGGGGTAGGATGGGTAGGTAGGACGGGATGGGCTCGTGGAGCCGTCCCTTTGTAGGCTAGGTGCCTTCAAAAGAGGAGAGCCTTTTTAGGCTAGTAGGAGTCGGGAGTCGGGTCTGGTGTGCACTCACCCTGCCGCCGGGCAGGCAGTGGGAGCTTACTTCCCTGCCACCGCCCCAAAATCGTAACCCCGCAACATGGCCGTGGTCATGTTTCGCGACCTGAGCGGGACCGATAGGCCTTGGCTTGGTCGCCCGGGCCGCGAGGAAGACAACCTCTATAAAAAATCACCCGAAGGTAAGCGGCGGCGCAGCGTGAGGCCTGGAAGGCTGAACGGAGTTTCAGTCGCTACTGCGTCCCCCGCCAGAGAATTGTCACTCCCCTGAGCGGGTTACGCTTGACTTCCCCGGTTACAGTGGGCACTGTCCGGGGCGACCCACCCTTCCCACGTACTCGTGGGATTTGTTATGGAAAATTTTTATGAAAAATCTAGGTTAAGTAAGACGACGATAGGGAGTGAGGAGGAGATACTATACGCATCTGCGCATAGCGATGACGGTAGGACGCTTACGTCTGATGTGACGATGCGTCCATTGCGTGACGCGAAGGGCAAATTTAAAAAACGCCCTTCTCAGGGCGGTTCAAAAGGCCCTTCGCAGCCCAATTCAGACGTGTCAGACGAATCGTCTGAGTTAGACGTGCGGTCAAGCGGTACCGCGACTGGGAAAACGAGTGGCCGCAAGCGGCCGTCGGTCCTCATGGCTCAAGGTTTCGACTCAGACACGGAGACCGAGGTGATGGTGGCTGCTAAGGTCAACTCAGCAGGGAGAGGAAGGAGAAACACCGCCAAAGCGGGATCTTCGCGAGCGGAGTTCCTCAAGCCTGCTCCTGTGCCGTCAGACGCCGAACTGGAGGACGTACTGCGTCGCAGGCAATACGAAAGAAAGAAGACGGGGGCGGGTGCTGGTTCAGACCTTGCGACAGACACGGGCAACGAGTCCGATGTCATCGCGAGGGCTGAGGATATCAGCATGCTGAACGCCCAACAACTGAGAGCGTACGCGGGCGAAGGGCTTGCCAGCATTTTAGAGGTTACGAAGAAGTCGGGCAACCTAAAGGGTGAGTTTGTGGCTCGCCTGAAAAGTTCCACATCGGCCCTTAGAGAGGTCGTTGACGCTCTAGCCAGCAGAAGCGAGGCAGAGGAGACGCGGCGCTTAAGGGCAGAAAACAGCCGGCTGCGACTCGAAGTCGAGTCACGAAAAGCGGAGGTGAAGGCGCTGCGTCGCGGCTTTCACGAAGCCAAAACGGAGGTAGCTGCGGCCAATACCGCCGCCGCTGTTGCGACTTCTGTGACGCGGGCACCACCCGTAACGGGGACTGGGGTGGAGGAGCTAGTCGAGGAGTTGAAGCGGTCCTTGACCAGCACGCTTGGGCAAATGCTCAACGCCCGACTCGCTGGGATCGAGGACCGGCTTCTGCCAGCCCCGATAGTTCGTCCGCCACTAAGAGGGGACGCCAAAAAGGTGGCAGCAGCTGCCGCCAAACCAAAGCTGACGCCTGAGCCGCCTCATAAGTCCGCTGCCAAGGCGGATAAGCAGGCCGGTCAAGGCCCAAAGATAGCTGTCTCTCCCACAGTGGCACCGGTTGCGGGTCCTTCGAAGCCTAAGCGGACCAAAAGTGTCATTGAGGGTAGCCAACCCGCCGTTCCAGAGGCGGAAACGTGGGTCACGGTTGGCAGGAAGAGAAAAGGGAAGGGTAAGGGAAAGGGCAAATCTACTACCCCGGTAGGTGCTCCCTCGGCTCGTCCCGCCACCACTGCACCAAAGCCGAAGGCAACTGCCAAGCCGAAAGCAGTGCTGAGGGCCCCTAAGACTGCGGCTGTGGTGCTGTCATTACAGCCTGAAGCCGCAGAGAAGGGGGTCACATACAGTGCCGTCCTCCAACTGGCGCAGGATAAAGTCGATTTGCAGGAGCTGGAGATTGACCGGCTCCGCTTTCGCCAGACGGCGACGGGAGCCAGGCTTCTGGAAATATCTGGCTCCCAAAACTCTGAGAAGGCGGACAAACTCGCGGAGAAGCTCCGTGGAGTCCTGTCCGATGTGGCCAACATTGCCAGGCCCGTGAAATCTGCCAATTTGAGCATCACGGGTCTGGACGATGCAGCCACGAAGGAGAAAGTGGCGGCGGCGGTCGCCAAAGCAGGTGGCTGTCAGCTGACTGCAGTAAGGGTGGGGGAAATTCGCCGCGGCTTTGGCGGCACCGGCTCCACCATTGTGACCTGTCCGATCTCGGCAGCCAAAGTGTTGTCGGGAACGGGTAGGCTGTTGGTCGGATGGAGTTCGGTGCGAGTGGTTGCCTTGGAGGCGCGTCCCATGCGCTGTTTCAGGTGCATGGGGCTGGGGCACACGCGCCCCCAGTGTACAGAATCGGCCGACAGGGGAGACCTGTGCTTCCGGTGTGGAAGCACGGGACATAAAGCAGCCAGCTGTGGGAAGTCCACCCCGCGCTGCGCGATATGCGCGGAGGCAGGAAAGCCTTCTGGGCACGTAATGGGGGGGCGCAGCTGCATTCCCCCAAAGACGAAAGGCAAGGCCGTCAGGACCCAGGCCAGCCCTGCGGCTGTGAGCGTCGCGATGGAAGTTGCTCGCCCAGTGGCGAGCGAGGAGGTTGTGATGTCTGATTGATGGATCAGGTCCGACATCACAACTTCCTCCAGACGAACCTCAACCACTGTGCCCAGGCCCAAGACCTGCTCATACAGGCCCTGGCGCAGTGGCAAATAGACGTGGCGGTAGCAGCGGAGCCGTATTACGTTCCCTCTTCCCATCCTTGTTGGGCTGGGGACCTGGACGGCTCCGTTGCCATTGTAGGCCGATCGGGTTATTCACCTCTCTCAGTCAAAGAGAGGGGTTCCGGATACGTGGTGGCCCAGTGGGGAGAGTACGCTGTAGTAGGCACATACTTCTCCCCCAACAAAACCGCTGCGGAGCTGGAGGTCTTTGTGGACCTACTGGCTGCAGCCGTAGGGAGGCAGGCGCCGTGTCAGATCCTCCTTCTAGGGGATCTGAACGCGAAGGCTCGAGATTGGGGAAACCCCTCAACTGACTCTCGTGGGGAGATTGTCAGGGAGTGGGCAGTTGCCACGGGGCTGACCCTGCTCAATAGAGGGTCGGTCCACACGTGCGTGCGACACAACGGGAGTTCCGTGGTCGACCTATCGTTCGCCACCCCGTCTGCCGCCGCACGTGTCCGGGCATGGAGGGTAATGTCAGAGGTGGAGACTCTCTCGGACCATAAATAAATCAGGTTCGAGATATCCACCTCTCACAACGCGGGAGGGTCTCGGCGCGTGGCTCGAGCGGACTTTCCGTGCTGGGCCGTCAGCCGGTTCGATGCCGAATTGGCAAAGGAGGCGGCGATCGTCCAGTCGTGGCTGTCTGTTCCCACGCACCCGGACGTCGACGTCGCTGCAGGCCGTTTCCGCGAAGCGGTGACGGCTGTTTGCGACGCGGCCATGCCGAGGTCGCGGGGCCACCCGGAGCGCCGCGAGGTATACTGGTGGTGTTCAGAGATCGCGGAGCTCCGGGTTGCCTGCTCGGCGGCGCGGCGCTCCTTCACCCACTGTAGAAGGCGGCGTCATGGCCGGACCGACGAGCAGCTGTCGGATGAAGAGCTGGAGGCTGAGGGCCAGCTGCATGAGGCTTACCGCGACGCCAAGCGAGAACTGAGGCTGGCTATTGTCGGGGCCAAGTCAAGGGCATTTGGCGAAGCCCTGGCCAGCCTGGATAGGGATCCTTGGGGGCGTCCGTACAAGGCAGCTCGGAACATGTTCCGGTGCCGGGCGCCCCCAGTCGCGGGGTCCATGGAGCCTGAGCTCTTGGACAGGGTCTTGGGGGGGCTCTTCCCCGATAGAGACCCTACCTTTACCCCTCCGACAATGGCGGGTGCCGTCTCCTTCCCCGAGGAGTTGGACTCGGCCTCCATCCCGCCTGTCTCAGAAGTGGAAATGGCTGTAGTAGTCAACCGCCTACGGGGCAAGAAAACGGCGCCCGGCCCAGACGGGATCCCAGGGCGGGTCCTTGGACTCGCCCTAAGGGAAATGTGTGACTGGCTTCGGGAACTTTTTAGTGCGTGCCTCACGTCGGGGCGGTTCCCGAAGCCCTGGAAGGACGGCAGATTGTGTCTGTTGCAGAAGGAGGGCCGACCTGTCGATTCGCCTTCTGCATACAGGCCCATAGTGTTGCTGGATGACACGGGCAAACTGTTGGAGAGAGTGGTGGCTTCTCGTGTCATCCGGCACCTGGAAGGAACTGGGCCGGGCCTTTCAGAGGCCCAGTACGGTTTCAGAGCGGGGCGGTCTACAGTGGATGCCCTGCTCTGGCTCAAAGAGTGGACGCAGGCGGCGGTCGGTGAGGGTGAAAAGGCGTTGGCTGTCTCACTCGATATAGCCAATGCCTTCAACAGCCTCCCACACAAAACGATACGGGAAGCGCTCCGCTATCACGGAGTGCCCCTGTATCTGCGGAGGCTGTTGGAGGATTACCTCCAGGACCGCGAGGTCCTAGTGGTAGGGCGCGACGGTTTGAGGCGTCGTCGCGTCTCTTGCGGGGTTCCACAGGGGTCGGTGTTAGGACCGCTCCTGTGGAACATCGGTTACGACTGGGTGCTCCGTGGCACGCTTCCCGCAAGTATACGGGTCGCGTGCTACGCGGATGACACCCTAGTCGTCGCTAAGGGGAGAGACCTCGGGGAAGTGACGCGGTTGGCCACGGTGGGTACGACACTCGTGGTTGACCGCATACGCACCCTGGGACTGGAGGTTGCCCTCTCCAAGACCGAGGCCCTGTTGTTTCATGGGCCTCGAGGAGGACCCCCTCCAGGAACGCGGGTGCTATTGGACGGAGTCCCAGTCAGGGTCGGGACCCAGATGAAATACCTGGGTCTTATCCTAGACGGGAGGTGGGGCTTTGGGGCCCACTTTGCAGGGTTGGCCCCGAGAGTCGTGGGGGCTGCTGCCGCCTTAGGGAGGCTGCTGCCGAACGTGGGTGGCCCGAGTGCCAACTGCCGTCGGCTGTACTCCGGAGTGATCCGGAGTATGGCCATGTATGGGGCACCCGTCTGGGTGGACGCCCTCAACCGCCAAAACAAGACCCTGCTGCGACGTCCGCAGCGGGTTATCGCGACGAGGACGATACGCGGATACCGGACGGTGTCATGGACGGCAGCGTGCGTGTTAGCAGGGGATCCCCCTTGGGAGCTCCAAGCGGAGATCCTCGCTGAAGTTTACCACTTTGTGGCGGCGAGGAGATCCCGAGGGGAGCCTCCAATGCGGGAGGAGGTCACACGCATGCGGAGGCAGGCGCGGGCCGCCTTGGTAGGGCGGTGGACGTAGGACCTGGCGCCACCGGTGCCGGGACAGTGGACGGTGGACGCCGTGAGGCCGGTCCTTCATAGGTGGGTTAATCGGCGGTTCGGGTCGCTGACCTTCCGAGTGGTGCAGGTGCTTTCCGGACACGGATGTTTCGGAAAGTACCTGCATGGAATTGCAAGAAGGGAGGTGACCCCAGCCTGCCATGAGTGCGGAGCGCCCGAGGACACGGCGCTCCACACGCTGGAAGTGTGTGCTGCATGGAACTCGCAGCGGCACATACTTTCGGAGTGTATCGGAGGGGATCTCTCTCTGCCGAGCGTAGTGAATGCCATGCTCGGCAGTGAGGGATCGTGGCAGGCGATGGTCTCTTTCTGCGAAGAGGTGATGACGCAGAAGGAGACCGCGGAGCGGGCCAGGGAGGACAACGCCTCTTCGGACCCGCTCCGGCGCAGACGAACGGGAGCAAGGAGGAGGCGGTTTGCTCGCCTCCTCTCTCCCCCTTCATAAGTGGGGTCACTGGCTGCGAGTCGGGGGACTCACAGCCGGCTTGCACGACCTCACTCGTCTTCTTGAGGGGGGGTCTTTGTGAGAAAGACCGCCCCCCTCCATGCCGGGGCCTGGTTGCTCGCAACTGTGCCGACCGCCGGAGCAGGGTGGTGAATGCTAGCGCGACCCCACCTTGCCCCACCTGGGCGGAATGATTGCTCACCGTGGTGGTTTTAGCCGGTAAGAGTCCGGCATAACCATTCCGGCGCCCCCGCGCCGGGTGGTATCCATGAGGATTTCCCCACGTAAAAAAAAAAAAAAAAAAAAAGGTTAGGTTAGGTTGGGGGGGGCGGGTCTGGGTTTATCCATTAGTAGTTGCTATGCCTAGCTTGCGGCTTCGGTCGCTTGTATTGGATAAATCTAGGCCTTCATTACTCGGCTCTGGGAGCGAGTAATGAGGCGAATGGCTTTGAGGGAGAGCGCAGGTCGTGTAGATCCTCAAGGCAAGTCTGGTGGGGTCGTTCCTTCTCGCGGTTGATGCCCGTTATTGGTCTATTTCCATCAGAAATAGACGTAACAGAAACCACCAGGCGCCGGCACTCTGTCGGTGGGTTAGGATTGGGAAGGTAGGACGGGATGGGCTGGTGGAGCCGTCCCTTTGTAGGCCAGGTGCCTACAAGAGAGGAGAGCTTTTTTTTTTTTTTAGGCTAGGAGGAGTCGGGAGCCGGGTCTGGCGTGCACTCACCCTGCCACCGGGCAGGCAGTGGGAGTCTACTTCCCTGCCACCGCCCCAAAATCGTAACCCCGCAACATGGTCGTGGTCATGTTTCACGATCTGAGCGGGACCGATAGGCCTTGGCTTGGTCGCCCGGGCTACGAGGAAGACAACCTCTATAAAAATCACCCGAAGATAAGCGGCGGCGCAGCGTGAGGTCTGGAAGGCTGAACGGAGTTTCAGTCTTTACTGCGTCCCCCGCCAGGGAAGTGTCGCTCCCCTGAGCGGGTTACGCCAGACTTCCCCGGTTACAGTGGGCACTGTCCGGGGCGACCCACCCTTCCCACGTACTCGTGGGATTAGTTATGGAAAATTTTTATGAAAACTCTAGGTTAAGTAAGACGACGATAGGGAGTGAGGAGGAGGTACTATACGCATCTGCGCATAGCGACGACGGTAGGACGCTTACGTCTGACGTGGCGATGCGTCCATTGCGTGATGCGAAGGGCAAATTTAAAAAACGCCCTTCTCAGAGCGGTCCAACAGGCCCTTCTAAGGGCCCACCAAAAGGCCCTTCTCAGGGCCCTGCTGACGATGCCATTTCGGCATCAGAAGCTAGCCGCGCACCATCTGCGGCTAGCTTGTACTGTAGGTCGGACTCCGACTACAATGCGCTTGAGTCGGACGCGAGTTCGGCGATGGAGGTCGAAGATCGCCTTCAAAAGCGCAAGCGGGCCTTTTTAAAGGATAGGAATGAAGGCTCCTCGGACTCGGCGGGGAGCACCAAGTCGAAGAAGTTGAAGGCCAAAAAGCCGACTTCATCTTCGACAGTGGTGGACACCCACGACGTGGGTCTGGCGGTTGCCCAACGGCAGTTGGATTTGGCTCGGCGGGAGCAACTCCAGCAAGATCTAGAGGAGAGGGTCGCCGCTAAAGAGCAGAAGGCGCGCACCGCCCGGGCCAAGACTGGGTACGGCGCATCCAGCGTCTTGTACGCAGACTACTCGCTGGCCGAGCTGGAGCGGATGGCGCGAGAGGACGAAGAGGGGATAAAGGAGGTCGCCTCTAAGTCCTCCAGTCTTAAAGGGACTTTCCAAAAGTCCCTTAAATGCAGGGCCGCCAGCATGAGCGGCATTGTCCGGGAGCTGGTGCAGCGCACAGCGACCGACGAGACGCGGCAACTGCAGGCGAAGGTAGATCGTCTGCAGTCGGAAGTCAGCCAGCTGCATAAGAAGCTGGCTGAGCTCACGGCTCGGCCAGCTCAAGCTGAGCCGAGACCTGCGCCCGAAGGTCTCTCCTCCTCCAACTTTGAGGATGTTATCCGCAAGGTAGTGATGGAGGAAAGGGCCTTCACGAGAGCCTGCCTTGCCGGCATAGAGGACAGGCTCTTGCCGGAGAAACGCCTCCGACCGCCTCTCGCGGCGGACAAGAGGCCGTGCGAGCCAGGGCCATCCTCCCAGAGGGAGGACGCAATGCTCCCTTCTACCACTCAGTCCAACCAGCCGTGGACGGAAGTGGTCAAGAAGGGGAAGGGCAAGGCCAAAAAGAAGGCGAGAACGGTCGCCAACCCTACCTCTCCAACCAACACCGCCCCTACCTGCCCATCCCAGGTGACCGGCAAGGGAAAACGGAAGGAAAAGGCGGAAAAATCGACCCCCAGGCCCGCTGCCGCTGCCTCTGCAGCCAAAAAGGCCCTAGCCGGTAAAAGGAAGCCACTGGTCTCTCCCAAGACAGCGGCCGTCGTGGTGACGCTCACCGCGGAGGCTGCGGAGCGGGATGAGACGTACGAGTCCGTTCTCAAGCGGGCTCGTACCAACGTCGATCCCACAACATTGGGAATCGGGGCAGTCGCGTGCCGCCAGACCCAAACCGGAGCTCGAATCTTCGAGTTCCCGGGGGCCCAGGGTGGCGCCAACGCGGACCTCTTCGCAAATAAATTGCGAGAGGCCATTGCGGACGCGGCCAAAGTGGTCAGGCCCGTCAAGTGTGCCGCCTTGGAGGTGTCCAATCTGGATGATTCGGTCACCAAGGAGGAGGTGGTGGCAGCGGTCGCAGCAATAGGGGGCTGTGATATCGCAGCGGTAACGTGTCGGGACATCAGGCCCGGTCGCGGTGGCATGGGCACCATTCGCCTTGAGTGCCCGGTCGCCGCGGCCAAGGCCGTCCTTGCCAAGGGACGGCTTGCCGTCGGGTTTAGCTCGAGTGTAGTCCGGGCGCTTGAGGAGCAGCCTCTGCGCTGCTACAAGTGCTTCGGAATTGGGCACACTCGGGCCCTCTGCCCGTCCAAGGTGGACAGGTCGGACTGTTGTTACCGCTGCGGCAAGGCGGGGCACAGGTCCATCTCCTGCAAGGCCGCCACGCCGCACTGTGCGGTGTGCGCCGCCAGTGGCCGCCCGGCGGGCCACGTAATGAAGGGGAGGAATTGCAATCCTCCCCCAAAGAAGGGCAAAGCGCAGGCGCCGTCCCGACCTGCCGCTACCGCCAGTGCCGTTGTCCCGGAAGCTGGGTTCTCGGTGGCTGACGAGGAGGGTGCGATGTCCGAATGATGTATAGGACCGGACATCGCATTCTCCAGGCGAACACCAACCACTGCAAAGCAGCACAGGATCTGCTGATGCAGGCCATGGCTGAGTGGTTGGTAGACGTGGCGGTGGTTGCCGAGCCGTATTCGGTCCCCGGCCGATGGCTGGGGGATCAGGACAGCTTGGTGGCATTGGTGTCGCGGTCTTTCACAGACTCCCCTCCCCTATCACTATTAGAGAGGGGGCCGGGATACGTGGCCGCCGCGTGGGGAGATATAGCCCTGGTGGGGGTCTATTTCTCCCCGAACCGCCCTCTTCAGGATTTCGAGAATTTTCTCGAAATCCTCACCGCAGTCGTCGGTAGGGCGGCGCCGCGCCAGGTTGTCGTATTGGGCGACCTGAACGCAAAGTCGGTGGCTTGGGGCAACCCGGCCGCCTCTTGCAACGTTCGTGGACGGGCCGTCGAGTTTTGGGCGGCCTCATCCGGCGTGTCCCTCCTAAACAGAGGGGCAGTCCACACGTGTGTGCGGCAACGGGGAGGGTCGGTGGTCGATGTCTCGTTTGCCACCCCCGCACTTGCTGCCCGCGTTGTTGACTGGCGGGTGGAAACGGTGGAGACCTTGTCGGACCACCGATATGTGCGGTTCGACATCTCCACCCAGAGCCTCCGGGTGGCGGTCCGCTCGGGCCGATCTCAATTTCCACGGTGGGCTCTCACTCACCTGGACCGTGGAGCGGCCAGAGAGGCAGCGTTCATCCAGGACTGGCTCACGCCTCCTATCAATGTCCAGGGCGTGGACGCTGCAGCGGTCCAACTACGAAAGTCCTTGACCGAGGTATGCAACTCCAGCATGCCTCGGTCTCGCCGCCCGCGTCCCCGTCGTGCCGTCTATTGGTGGTCAGAGGAACTAGCGGAGCTCCGGGCCGCCTGCGTGGTGGCAAGGCGGCAGTACACGCGGAGTCGACGGCGCAGCCGGCGAGACCCCGAAAACGAGGACCTTCTCTACGCCTCTTATGTAGAGGCAAAGAGGGTCCTCAATTCGGCAATGAACGCCGCCAAAGACGCGGCGCGAGCTGAGATGCTGGAGGGTCTCGACAAGGACCCGTACGGAAGACCATACAAGGCGGCGCGGAACAAACTGCGCCCCTCTGGTCCCCCGCTGACGGAGTCTCTCGAGCCGGCATTGCTGGATGGAGTGGTTCGGTCCCTATTTCCACCCGGGACCAACTTCACCCCACCATTAATGGACCCTCCGCGGGGGGCGGTTCCGCCGGAGATCGAGATCCCTCCGATCACGGAGGTAGAATTTGGAGTAGCGGCGCTCCATCTCCGCGGCAAGAAGACGGCCCCCGGGCCGGACGGCGTCCCCGCACGGGTTGTGGCCATAGCTGCAACCCAAATGGTGGATAGGTTTCGGGACCTCTTCGGCGCGTGTTTTGCGGCTGGAAGGTTCCCGAAACCCTGGAAGGAGGGGCAGTTGTGCCTTCTCCGTAAGGAGGGACGCCCGGCGGACTCCCCCTCGGCATACCGGCCCATCGTTCTGCTCGATGAGGCTGGAAAGTTATTCGAGGGGGTCGTCGCTGCTCGGCTGAAGGGCCACCTGAGTAGGGTAGGGCCGGACCTGTCGGACGCCCAATTTGGTTTCCGAAGAAGGCGTTCGACGGTTGACGCGCTGTCCCGGCTCAAGGGCCAAGTGCAGGAGGCCGTGGAGGCAGGGGACGGAGTTTTGGCTGTGTCATTTGACATAGCTAACGCCTTCAACTCTATCCCCCACCCGACAATACTAGAGGCGCTTCGCTACCATGGAGTGCCTCAGTACCTGCGGAGCCTCCTGGCAAACTACTTGGAGGAACGAGCGGTCCTCCTTGTAGACAAAGAGGGCCAGCTTCGACGGTACGGCGCGGAGTCCGGTGTTCCACAGGGGTCCGTTCTAGGGCCACTCCTGTGGAACATCGGGTTCGATTGGCTCTTGCGAGGAGCTCTCCTCCGTGGCACGAGTGTCATTTGCTACGCGGATGACACTCTCCTCACTGCCCGAGGGAGGGATTTCAGAGAGGCGGCCAGTTTGGCATCGGCTGGCGGATCCTTGGTCGCGGGCAGGATCCGCCGTTTGGGACTAAAGGTTGCGCTGCACAAGACCGAGGCTGTGTTCTTCCACGGGCCTCGGCATCGCATCCCTCCTGACGCCCACATAGTTGTGGCGGGCGTCAGGGTCGGAGTGAGGACCCAGATGAAGTATTTGGGTCTCATTCTAGACAGCAGGTGGCGCTTCGGCCCGCACTTCAGCGGGCTGTCGACGCGCCTTTTGAAGACCGCGGCAGCGCTCGCGTGGCTTCTCCCGAATCTGGGGGGGCCCAAAGCGCGATGCCGGCAGTTGTATGCCGGCATACTTAAGAGTATGGCCCTTTACGGGGCACCCATCTGGGCGGACTGCCTCCACAAGAGGGAGAACGCGACCGCTATCCGCAGGCCCCAAAGGGCCATCGCGCAGCGGGTGACGAGAGCCTACCGCTCGGTGGGTTTTGCAGCGGCATGCGCTCTGGCCGGCACCCCACCCTGGGAGCTGGAGGCGTGGGTACTCGCCAGAGTGTACGAGTGGACGGCAAGGCGTAGGGCGCTCGGGGAGCACCCCACCCCGGAAGAGCGGGAGGCCGTCCGGCGAGAGGCGAAGGTCGCAATCGTCCACCATTGGAAGGAGGACCTCGCCTCTGCCGCGTTTGGCCGCCGAACGTTGGACGCGCTCGGGCCAGTATTGCAAGAATGGCTCGGGCGATCCCACGGATTTCTCTCCTTCCGTCTTGTGCAGGTGTTGTCCGGGCATGGTTGCTTCGGATCATGCCTGCACCGGATAGGAAGGGAGGAGAGCCCGTCGTGCCATGATTGTGGTGCGACGGAGGATACTGCGCAGCACACCCTCGAAGTGTGCCCGGCGTGGTCCGAGCTGCGTCGCGGCTTAGCGGCGATAGTCGGGCCGGACCTCTCGCTGCCCAATGTGGTCAACTCCATGCTGGGAAGCGAAGGGGCCTGGACAGCGGTCGCCTCCTTTTGTGAGGACGTGATGTCTCAAAAGGAGGCGGCGGAGCGCACGCGGGAGGATGATCCCCTCGCGGCACCGCTCCGCAGGCGAAGAAGTGGGAGAAGAAGGCGATTGTACGACGATCGCCTTCCCCCTCCCGGTGGAGGATAGCGGGAGACAGGCGCGGGGGCGCCTTCTCCCGCATTGCACATATTCTCCACCTCTGTCAGGCGGGAACGGCCGAGCACTCGCGGTCGTTCCTGGGCCCCTCCCTGCTGGGAGGAGTATGCGGGCCCCGCTGTAAAGGCGGGCGGTCGTCGGCGGGGGATTGGAAGTAAAGGCTTTTGTCGGTTTCCCAATCCTTCTCCACACAGACGATGCTGGAGTGCCGCTGGGTCGTTTAGTGGGTATACCGGTGGGGAGTAACGGGAGTCCCACATAACCCTTCCGTCCCCCGACGGGAGGGTATGCATAAAGCATTTTTCCCAGCGTCAAAAAAAAAAATAAAAAAAATAAAAAAAATAAAAAAAAAAAAAAAAAAAAGGTTAGGTTGGGGGACCCCCCACAGTGCTTGCTTCCACGTAGCGTTCCCCGGGCAACGACCTGGTCCTGTCACCGTAACGGAGTGGCAGGCCAGTGATCGGCGAAAGTGCACTGTGCGTTGAAGACTTTTTTGCGGACTCTTCAACACTTGCGGCGGCTATGCCAAAGCTACCATCGCGGGACGCCTCCGGGCGGTTCTTAAAAGGCCCTTATCAGGGCCAACCAAAAGGCCCTTCTCAGGGCCAACCAAAAGGCCCTTCTCAGGGCCAACCAAAAGGCCCTTCTCAGGGCCAACCAGAAGGCCCTTCTCAGGGCCAACCAGAAGGCCCTTCTCAGGGCCAACCAAAAGGCCCTTCTCAGGGCCAACCAAAAGGCCCTTCTCAGGGCCAAACCAAAGGCCCTTCTCAGGGCCAAACCAAAGGCCCTTCTCAGGGCCACGCCGGCGATGCCAGTATGGCGTCGGAGGTTTGCCGCCCATCACCGGGTAGCATGTTCCGCAGGCTGTCGGTCGACGTGTTGTCGGACTCCGACAACGAGTCGCTGGTTCCAGAGTCGGACGGAAGTTCGGCGATGGAAGCCGAAAGCCGCTTACAAAAGCGGAAGCGATCCTTCCTGAAGGACGGCGGCGAAGGCTCCTCGGACTCCACGAGGAGTGCTAAGCCAAAAAAGAAGGCGAAGGCCAAAAAGCCTTCGACTGTGGCGGACACCCACGACGTGGGTCTGGCGGACGCCCAACGTCAGTTGGACCTCGCACGGAGGGCTCAGCTCCAGGAAGACCTGGAAGAGAGGGTCGCCGCGAAGGAGATGCAGGCGCAGGCCGCCCGGGCTAAGTCCGGGTACGGTGCGTCTAGCGTCTTATACGCGGACCACTCGCTGGCCGAGCTGGAGCGCATGGCGCAGGAGGACGAAGAGGAGATCAGGGTGGTCGCTTCTAAGTCCTCCAATCTAAAAGGGACTTTCCAAAAGTCCCTTAAATGTAGGGCCGCCAGCATGGGTGGCATCGTCCGGGAGCTGGTGCAACGCACAGCCACCGACGAGACGCGGCAACTGCAGGCGAAGATAGATCGCCTGCAGTCGGAGGTCAGCCAGCTGCATAAGAAGCTGGCTGAGGTCACGGCCCAGCCAACCCAAGCTGAGCCGAGACCTGCGGTGGAGGGCCCTTCCTCCTCTTCCAACCTTGAGGATGTCATCCGCAAGGTTGTGATGGAGGAAAGGGCATTTACGAGAGCCTGCCTCGCTGGCATCGAGGACAGGCTCTTGCCCGAAAAGCGCCTCCGACCGCCCCTCGCGGCGGACAAGAGGCCGTGCGAGCCTGGGCCATCCTCCCAAAGGGAGGACGCCCTACTCCCTTCCACCACCCCGTCCACCCAGCCGTGGACGAAGGTGGTCAAAAGGGGGAAGGGCAAGGCCAAGAAGGCGAGAGCGGCCGCCGCCCCTGCCTCCCCAGCCAACATCTCCCCTCCCTGCCCGTCCCAGACGACCGGCAAGGGGAAGGGGAAGGGGAAGGGGCAAAAGTCGGCCCCTAAGCCCGCCACCGCTGCTCCGGCAGCTAAAAGGGCCCCTGCCGGTGGGAGAAAACCCCTAGTTTCTCCCAAAACCGCGGCCGTCGTGGTGACGCTCACCGCGGAGGCTGCGGAGCGTGGTGAGACGTACGAGTCCGTGCTGAAACGGGCTCGTACCAACGCCGATCCCACCAAGTTGGGAATCGGCGCCATCACGTGCCGCCAGACCCAAGCCGGGGCTCGTATTTTCGAGTTCCCGGGGGCCCAGGGCGGCACCAACGCTGACGCGTCATCGCGGACGCGGCCAAGGTGGTAAGGCCCGTCAAGTCGGCGGCCCTCGAGGTGACCAATCTGGACGATTCGGTCACCAAAGAGGAGGTCGTGGCGGCGCTCGCAGCAGTAGGGGGCTGCAACACCGCAGCGATACAGGGTCGGGCTATCAGGCCCGGCCGCGGCGGCATGGGCACAATCCGCCTGGAGTGCCCGGTCACCGCGGCTAAGGCCGTCCTTGCCAAGGGACGGCTTGCCGTCGGATTTGGGTCGTGTGTGGTCCGAGCACTTGGTGAGCAGCCTTTGCGCTGCTACAAGTGCTTCGGAATCGGCCACACACGGGCCCTCTGTCCGTCCAAGGTGGACAGGTCGGACGCCTGTTACCGCTGCGGTAAGGAGGGGCACATGTCCGCCTCCTGCACGGCCGCCAAGCCGCACTGCGCGGTGTGCGCCGCCAGTGGCCGCCCGGCGGACCACGTGATGAGGGGGAGGAACTGCAATCCTCCCCCAAAGAAGGGCAAAGCGCAGGCGCCGTCCCAGCCTGCCGCTACCACCGTCGTCCCTGAGGCTGGGACCTCGGTGGCCGACGAGGGGGGTGCGATGGCCGAATGATGGATAGGTCCGGACATCGCATCCTACAGGCGAATACTAACCACTGTAAAGCAGCCCAGGACCTGCTGATGCAGGCCCTGGCTGAGTGGTTAGTAGACGTTGCGGTGGTCGCCGAGCCGTACTCTGTCCCTGGCCGTTGGCTGGGTGATCGGGACGGCTCGGTGGCGTTGGTGTCGCGGTCTTCCACGGACTCCCCTCCCCTCTCGCTCTTAGAGAGGGGACCGGGATACGTGGCCGCCGCGTGGGGAGAAATAGCCCTGGTGGGGGTCTATTTCTCCCCTAACCGCCCTTTACAGGACTTCGAGGATTTTCTCGAAGTCCTGACCGCAGTAGTCGGTAGGGCGGCGCCGCGCCAGGTCGCCGTATTGGGCGACCTGAACGCCAAGTCGGCGGCCTGGGGCAACCGGGCCGCCTCTTGCAACGTCCGCGGGCGGGCCGTCGAATTTTGGGCGGCCTCGTCGGGCGTGTCCCTCCTAAATAGAGGGACGGCCCACACGTGTGTGCGGCAACGGGGAGGGACGGTCGTGGACGTGTCGTTCGCCACCCCCGCACTTGCCGCCCGCGTCGTCGGCTGGCGGGTGGAAACGGTGGAGACCTTGTCGGACCACCGATACGTGCGGTTCGACATCGTCTCCACCCAGAGCCCCCGGGGGATGGCCCGCTCGGGCCAGTCCCCCTTTCCACGGTGGGCTCAGATCCACCTGGACCGAGGGGCGGCCAAGGAGGCGGCGTTCGTCCAGGACTGGCTCACGCCTCCTGTCAATGTCCTGGACGTCGACGCCTCGGCGGTCCGACTGCGGGAGTCCCTGACCGAGGTGTGCAACTCCAGCATGCCTCGGTCTCGCCGCCCACCTCCCCGACGCGCCGTCTATTGGTGGTCGGAGGAGCTGGCGGGGCTCCGGGCCGCCTGCGTGGTGGCCAGGAGGGCCTACACGCGGAGTCGACGGCGGAGCGTGCGGGACGCGTCGAACGAGGACCTTCTCTACGCCTCGTACGTAGAGGCAAAAAAGGTCCTCAAGGCGGCCATGTTCGCCGCCGACGACGCGGCGAGGGCCGAAATGCTAGAGGGTCTCGACAGAGACCCGTACGGGAGACCGTATAAGGCGGCGCGGAATAAACTGCGCCCCTTCGGTCCCCCGCTAGCAGAGACCCTCGAGCCGGCGTTGCTGGATGGGGTGGTTCGGTCCTTGTTTCCAACAGGGACCAACTTCACCCCTCCAGTGATGGACCCCCCGCGGGAGGCGGCTCCGCCGGCGGACGAGGTCCCTCCGGTCACGGGGGCGGAGTTTGGCGCGGCGACGCTTCGCCTCCGCGCCAAGAAAACCGCCCCCGGGCCGGACGGCGTCCCCGCAAGGGTGGTGGCCATTGCGGCCACCCAAATGGCGCACAGGTTTCGGGACCTCTTCAGCGCGTGTTTCACGGCTGGGAGGTTCCCGAAAACCTGGAAGGAGGGGCAACTGTGCCTCCTCCGTAAGGAGGGACGACCGGCAGACTCCCCCTCGGCATACCGACCCATCGTTCTGCTCGATGAGGTCGGTAAACTGTTCGAGGGGATCGTCGCCGGTCGGCTGAATGGCCTCCTGCGGGGGGTTGGGCCGAACCTGTCGGACGCCCAATTCGGTTTCCGAGTTGGGCGTTCGACAGTGGACGCGCTGGCCCGGCTGAAGGGCCAGGTGAGGGAGGCCGTGGAGTCTGGGGACGGAGTGTTGGCTGTGTCATTTGACATAGCCAACGCGTTCAATTCCGTCCCCCACTCCACGATCTTGGAGGCACTCCGGTACCACGGAGTGCCTTCATACTTGCGGGCCCTCTTGGCCAGCTACTTGGAGGACCGAGCGGTCCTCCTCGTAGACAAGGCTGGCCAAGTCCGGAGGTACGGCGCGGAGTCTGGTGTTCCACAGGGGTCGGTCCTAGGACCACTCCTGTGGAACATCGGCTTCGACTGGCTCCTGCGGGGATCCCTCCTCCCGGGCACGAGTGTCATCTGCTACGCGGATGACACTCTCCTCACTGCCCGGGGGAGGGATTTTAAGGAGGCGGCCAGTTTGGCCTCGGCTGGCGGATCCTTGGTCGCAGGAAGGATCCGCCGCCTCGGGTTGGAGGTTGCGCTGCACAAGACCGAGGCCGTGTTCTTCCACGGGCCTCGGCAGCGCATCCCTCCTGACGCCCACATCGTCGTGGAGGGCGTCAGGATCGGGGTGAGGACCCAGATGAAATATCTGGGCCTCACCCTGGACAGCAGGTGGCGCTTCGGCCCGCACTTCAGCGGGTTGTCAGCGCGCCTGCTGAAGGCGGCGAACGCCCTCTCGTGGCTCCTCCCAAACCTGGGAGGGCCGAAGGCGAGATGCCGGCATTTGTATGCCGGCATCTTGAAGAGCATGGCACTTTACGGGGCCCCCATCTGGGCGGACTCCCTCCACAGGAGGGAGAATGCGACCGCCATCCGCAGGCCCCAAAGGGCCATTGCACTGCGGGTGGCGAGAGCCTACCGCTCGGTGGGCTTTGCGGCAGCGTGCGCTCTGGCCGGCACCCCGCCTTGGGAACTCGAGGCGGGGGTGCTCGCCAGAGTGTACGAGTGGACGGCGGGGCGCAGGGCGCTCGGGGAGTGCCCTGCCCCAGAAGAGCGGGAGGCCGTCCGCAGAGAGGCGAGGGACGCAACCGTCCAACATTGGACGGAGGCCCTCGCCACCGCAGCCTTCGGCCGCAGAACGTTGGACGCGCTCGGGCCAGTCCTGCAGGACTGGCTCGGGCGGTCCCACGGTTTCCTTTCTTTCCGTCTGGTGCAGGTGCTGTCCGGGCATGGCGTCTTCGGATCGTGCCTGCACCGGATCGGAAGAGAGGAGACCCCGGCCTGCCACGATTGTGGCGCGGCGGTGGACACGGCGCAACACACCCTGGAGGTGTGTGCGTCGTGGTCTGGGCCGCGCCGCCAATTGATGGCGGTGGTCGGGCAGGACCTCTCGCTGCCCAGCGTGGTTTTAGCCATGCTGGGAAGCGAGGAGTCCTGGGCTGCGGTGGCCTCCTTTTGCGAGGAAGTAATTTCGCAAAAGGAGGCGGCGGAGCGGGCGCGGGAGGAAGACCCTCTCGCAGCGCCACTCCGCAGGCGACGAACGGGTCGGAGAAGGCGATTGCACGACAATCGTCTTCCCCCTCCTGGTGGAGGATAGCGGGAGACAGGCGCGGGGGCGTCTTCTCCCGCATTGCACGTATCCTCCACTTCCGCCGGGTGGGAATGACCGCGAGCACTCGCGGTTATTCTCGGGCCCCTCTCCCAGGGTGGGGAGGGGGGTGAAGGGCTCGCCGTAAAGGCGGGCGGTCGTCGGCGGGGGGCTGGATGGAAAGGCTGTGCCGGATTCCCAGTTCCCCTCCATATAGGCGATGCGGGAGTGCCGCTGGGTCGTTTAGTGGGTATACCGGTGGGGAGCACCGCCGGGAGTCCCACATAACCCTTCCGTCCCCCGACGGGGGGGTATGCATAAAGCATTTTTCCCAGCGTCAAAAAAAAAAAAAAAAAAAAAAAAAAAAGGTTAGGTTAGGTTAGGTTAGGTTAGGTTAGGTTAGGTTCAGGGTGTTGGCCGCGGACCTGCTGGGTTGTCCCAGTGGGTGGGGAGGTGTACCCCAACGCGGCGCGTCCCCGGGTGGCGGATAGGGGAACGGCTCTCAGAAATGGGAGTTACCGGTTTACCGGCGCGGACCAAACACTGGGGGGGAAATGGCGAGGTTCCCGAACTGTTGTTGCGGCGCCGTCCTGCTCGGTCTCCCGCGAGTCGGTTGTATGGGTCAGCTTCCTTGCGGGATTCTGGGTTGGTCGGCGCTTCACTAGCGGATTGGGGGCCTCGGGGAGGGAAAGGGGAGGCTTCTCCGCGTGTCTCTATGAAATTAGCATAAAGCGCAGCGGATGAAGTCTGGCGGAGGAAAGGAGTTTCCTACTCCGCCGAGAAGGTGGGGCGGCCTGTTTAAGCCACCCACGTGAGGGATCCATCGGGATCAGTGGAGGGCCAAACCCCGCAACATGGTCGTGGTCATGTTTCACGATCTGAGCGGGGCCGATAGGCGGACACGCCCTTTTCAGGGCGCGTTGGTGGAGGAGGCGAGCACGTCCTTTTCAGGGCGCTCCCTCCAAACTTGCAGGGGAGCTCACCCCTAGTGAAAAAAAGAGACGACGATGTGGAGCATTGAAGTAGAAACCAAAATGAACCAAAGCATTAGTGAAAATGGTCCCCAGGTGGGTCCCCGAAAGGGGGAATCCCACCCCTCCACTTCATCAGGAGTGGAGGGCTGCCCCTCGTACTCTGGGGGGGGGCAACTCATGCTTCGTAGGTCGGCACTCCACCGGCCTTCGTGAACGCGACACTGGCTATTCTTTCGACTCGGATTCCGATATTGCATGCGATTTAGACAAAGACGATATGGAAGTGCAGGCGGGCGCCCTGAAGGCGAACGCTAACACTACTGGCAATAGCCCTCTGATTGAAGCTCAAGTCTCCCGAGCAGTAGTATGCGTATCTGCGCATAGTGACGACGACGGTAGGACGCTTACGTCTGATGTGACGATGCGTCCATTACGTGACGCGAAGGGCAAATTTAAAAAACGCCCTTCTCAGGGCGGTCTAAAAGGCCCTTTGCAGCGCAATTCAGACGTGTCAGACGAAGCGTCTGAGCTAGACGTGCGGTCAAGTGGTACCGCGACTGGGAAAACGAGTGGTCGCAAGCGGCCGTTGTCCCTCATGGCTCAAGGTTCCGACTCAGGTACGGAGACCGAGGGGACGGCGGCTGCTAAAGTCAACTCGGCAAGGAGAGGAAGGGGAAACACCGCCAAAGCGAGATCTTCGCGAGCGGAGTTCCTCAAGCCTGCTCCGGTGCCGTCAGATGCCGAACTGGAGGACGTACTGCGTCGCAGGCAGTACGAAAGAAAGAAGACGGGGGCGAGTACTGGTTCAGACCTCGCGACAGACACGGGCAACGAGTCCGATGTCATCGCGAGGGCTGATGATATCAGCATGCTGAACGCCCAAGAACTGAGGGCGCATGCGGGCGAAGGACTCGCCTGCATTTTAGAGGTGACAAAGAAGTCGGGCAACCTAAAGGGTGAGTTTGTGGCTCGCCTGAAAAGGTCCGCATCGGCCCTTAGAGAGGTCGTTGACGCTCTAGCCAGCAGAAGCGAGGCAGAGGAGACGCGGCGGTTAAGGGCAGAAAACAGCCGGCTGCGACTCGAAGTCGAGTCGCGAAAAGCGGAGGTGAAGGCGCTGCGTCGCGGCTTCCACGAAGCCAAGTCGGAAGTAGCTGCGGCCAACACCGCCGCCGCTGTCGCGACTTCTGGGACGCGGGCACCACCCGTGGCTAGGATTGGGGCGGAGGAACTAGTCGAGGAGTTGAGGCGGTCTTTGACCAGCACGCTTGGGCAAATGCTCAACGCCCGACTCGCTGGGATCGAGGACCGGCTTCTGCCAGCCCCGATGGTTCGTCCGCCACTAAGAGGGGACGCCGAAAAGGTGGCAGCAGCTGCCGCCAAACCCAAGCTGACGCCTGAGCCGCCTCGTAAGTCCGCTGCCAAGGTGGATAAGCGGGCCGGTCAAGGCCCAAAGATGGCTGTCTCTCCCACAGTGGCACCGGTTGCGGGACCTTCGAATCCTGAGCGGACCAAAAGTGCCATTGAGGCTGGGCAACCCGCCGTTCCAGAGGCGGAAACGTGGGTCACTGTTAGCGGGAAGAGGAAAGGGAAGGGTAAGGGAAAGGGCAAATCTGCTACCCCGGTAGGTGCCCCCTCGGCTCGTCCCACCACCACTGCACCAAAGCCGAAGGCAGCTGCCAAGCTAGCTGCCAAGCCGAAAGCAGCGCTGAGGGTCCCTAAAACTGCGGCTGTGGTGCTGTCATTACAGCCTGAAGCCGCAGAGAAGGGGGTTACATACTGTGCCGTCCTTCAACTGGCGCAGGAAAAGGTCGATTTGCAGGAGCTGGAGATTGACCGGCTCCGCTTACGCCAGACGGCGACGGGAGCCAGGCTTCTGGAAATATCTGGCTCCCAAAACTCTGAGAAGGCGGACAAACTCGCGGAGAAGCTCCGTGGAGTCCTGTCCGAGGTGGCCAACATTGCCAGGCCCGTGAAATCTGCCAATTTGAGCATCACGGGTCTGGATGATGCAGCCACGAAGGAGAAAGTGGCGGCGGCGGTCGCCAAAGCAGGTGGCTGTCAGCTGACTGCAATAAGGGTGGGCGAAATTCGCCGCGGCTTTGGTGGCACCGGCGCAACCATTGTGACCTGTCCGATCTCGGCAGCCAAAGTGTTGTCGGGAACGGGTAGGCTGTTGGTCGGATGGAGTTCGGTGCGAGTGGTTGCCTTGGAGGTGCGTCCCATGCGCTGCTTCAGGTGCATGGGGCTGGGTCACACGCGCCCCCAGTATACAGAATCGGCCGACAGGGGAGACTTGTGCTTCCGGTGTGGAAGCACGGGACATAAAGCGGCCAGCTGTGTGAAGTCCACCCCGCGCTGCGCGATATGCGCTGAGGCAGGAAAGCCTGCTGGGCACGTGATGGGGGGACGGAGCTGCCTTCCCCCAAAGACGAAGAGCAAGGCCGTTAGGACCCAGGCCAACCCTGCGGCTGTGAGCGTCGCGATGGAAGTTGCTCGCCCAGTGGCGAGCGAGGAGGTTGTGATGTCTGATTGATGGATCAGGTCCGACATCACAACTTCCGCCTGACGAACCTCAACCACTGCGCCCAGGCCCAAGACCTGCTCATGCAGGTCCTGGCGCAGTGGCAATAGACGTGGTGGCTCCCTCTATAACTGGGGTCCTCCTATATAAGTGGGGTCACTGGCTGCGAGTCGGGGGACTCACAGCCGGCTTGAACGACCTCACTCGTCGTCTTGAGGGGGGTCTTTGTGAGAAGACCGCCCCCTCCATGCTGGGGCCTGGTTGCTCGCAACTGGGCCAACCGCCGTGGTAAGGTGGTGAATGCTAGCGCGACCCCACCTTGCCCCACCTGGGCGGAATGATTGCTCACCGTGGTGGTTTTAGCCGGTAAGAGTCCGGCATAACCATTCCGGCGCCCCCGCGCCGGGTGGTATCCATGAGGATTTCCCCACGATAAAAAAAAAAAAAAAAAAAAAAAAAGGTTCAGGGTGTTGGAGGGGCTCTTCCCCGATAGAGACCCTACCTTTACCCCTCCGACGATGGCGGGTGCCGTCTCCTTCCCCGAGGAGTTGGACTCGGCCTCCATCCCGCCTGTCTCAGAGGTGGAAATGGCTGTAGTAGTCAACCGCCTACGGGGCAAGAAAACGGCGCCCGGCCCAGACGGTATCCCAGGGCGGGTCCTTGGACTCGCACTAAGGGAAATGTGTGACTGGCTTCGGGAACTTTTTAGTGCGTGCCTCACGTCGGGGCGGTTCCCGAAGCCCTGGAAGGACGGCAGATTGTGTCTGTTGCGGAAGGAGGGCCGACCTGTCGATTCGCCTTCTGCATACAGGCCCATAGTGTTGCTGGATGACACGGGCAAACTGTTGGAGAGAGTGGTGGCTTCTCGTGTCATCCGGCACCTGGAAGGAACTGGGCCGGGCCTTTCAGAGGCCCAGTACGGTTTCAGAGCGGGGCGGTCTACAGTGGATGCCCTGCTCTGGCTCAAAGAGTGGACGCAGGCGGCGGTCGGTGAGGGTAAAAAGGCATTGGCTGTCTCACTCGATATAGCCAACGCCTTCAACAGCCTCCCACACAAAACTATATAGGAGGCGCTCCGCTATCATGGAGTGCCCCTGTATCTGCGGAGGCTGTTGGAGGATTACCTCCAAGACCGTGAGGTCCTGGTGGTAGGGCGCGACGGTTTGAGGCGCCGTCGCGTCTCTTGCGGGGTTCCACAGGGGTCGGTGTTGGGACCGCTCCTGTGGAACATCGGTTATGACTGGGTGCTCCGCGGCACGCTTCCCGCAAGTATACGGGTCGCGTGCTATGCGGATGACACCTTAGTCGTCGCCAAGGGGAGAGATCTCGGGGAAGTGACGCGGTTGGCCACGGTGGGTACAACACTCGTGGTCGAGCGCATACGCACCCTGGGACTGGAGGTTGCCCTCTCCAAAACCGAGGCCCTGCTGTTTCATGGGCCTCGAGGAGGACCCCCTCCAGGAACGCGGGTACTGCTGGACGGGGTCCCAGTCAAAGTCGGGACCCAGATGAAATACCTGGGTCTCATTTTAGACGGGAGGTGGGGCTTTGGGGCCCACTTTGCAGGGTTGGCTCCGAGAGTCATGGGAGCTGCTGCCGCCTTGGGGAGGCTGCTGCCGAACGTGGGTGGCCCGAGTGCCAACTGTCGTCGGCTGTACTCCGGAGTGATTCGGAGTATGGCCATGTATGGGGCACCCGTCTGGGTGGACGCCCTCAACCGCCAAAACAAGACCCTGCTGCGACGTCCGCAACGGGTCATCGCGACGAGGGCGATACGCGGATACCGGACGGTGTCATGGACGGCTGCGTGCGTGTTGGCCGGGGATCCCCCTTGGGAGCTCCAAGCGGAGATCCTCGCTGAAGTTTACCACTTTGTAGCGGCGAGGAGATCCCGAGGGGAGCCTCCAATGCGGGAGGAGGTCACACGCATGCGGAGGCAGGCACGGGACGCCTTGATAGGGCGGTGGACGGAGGACCTGGCGCCACCGGTGCCGGGACAGTGGACGGTGGACGCCGTGAGGCCGGTCCTTCGTAGGTGGGTTAGGCGACGGTTCGGGTCGCTGACCTTCCGAGTGGTGCAGGTGCTTTCTGGACACGGATGTTTCGGAAAGTACCTGCACCAAATTGCAAGAAGGGAGGTGACTCCAGCCTGCCATGAGTGCGGAGCGCCCGAGGACACGGCGCTCCACACGCTGGAAGTGTGTGCTGCATGGAACTCGCAGCGGCACATACTTTCGGAGTGTATCGGAGGGGATCTCTCTCTGCCGAGTGTAGTGAACGCCATGCTCGGCAGTGAGGGATCGTGGCAGGCGATGGTCTCCTTCTGCGAAGAGGTGATGACGCAGAAGGAGACCGCGGAGCGAGCCAGGGAGGACAACGCCTCTTCGGACCCGCTCCGGCGCAGACGAACGGGAGCAAGGAGGAGGCGGTTTGCTCGCCTCCTCTCTCCCCCTTCATAAGTGGGGTCACTGGCTGCGAGTCGGGGGACTCACAGCCGGCTTACACGACCTCACTCGTCGTTTAGAGGGGGGGTCTTTGTGAGAAAGACCGCCCCCCTCCATGCCGGGGCCTGGTTGCTCGCAACTGGGCCGACCGCCGGGACAGGGTGGTGAATGCTAGCGCGACCCCACCTTGCCCCACCTGGGCGCAATGATTGCTCACCGTGGTGGTTTTAGCCGGTAAGAGTCCGGCATAACCATTCCGGCGCCCCCGCGCCGGGTGGTATCCATGAGGATTTCCCCACGTAAAAAAAAAAAAAAAAAAAAAAAAAAAGGTTAGGTTAGGTTAGGTTTTTTTTTTTTTTTTTTTTTTTTTTTTTATCCTACCCGTACCACCATCTCAAAATGGCACTAAGTAAGACGACTATCTCCTCTGATATGGTAGTCAGAGACTTTAATGAAACTCAAATTCTTTTTATTCACTGCCCTCATGCCATTGGGCGTACATATCTTGACTAATACTAGGGCTTATAACTAAATCTTCTTATTTTCTTATTTTACATTTAAAAGTTACAGAATACAATTTTCTTTAAAAACAATTATGGTATAAAAACTTAAATTTATACATGCTACAACATGTTACGTAGAAACTTAAAATCTATAACTACTTATTTAATTTTAGACATATAAAGATTGTAGAATATACTAACAGTTATTCACTATGGTATACAACATAATGATATTATTCATGCTAGATAAAAACCTAAAATCTATTAATATTTATATAGTAAATTGTTAACATTTAAATGTTAAAGTACAACTTAAATAATACTTATGGTATACAACACTCTTGGTATTATACCTATTACATAAAATACAGGTAACTATAAAGGGTTACATACAAAAAACTTAAAACTATTACTGCTTATATAATGTATATTTATTATTTTTTACCAAAGTTACTTAATTTTTTCTTCGTTTTAGTTCCTTATTTGACTATTACTAGTATTTGCTTAGTATACTTACACTCGTTATTTTTATCTTATATTTTACAAACTATTCTAACAATTCAATGGATATAAATTCTAATTTAATTCTTATTACTAATTAATTATATTTATTGTCTTAACAGAAATTTTTATACACATTTTCTTAATCTATTTTGTATATGCTGGTGGTATTTATATCAATATATGTTCAGCATATTTTACTTAACTATTTATTTCTATTTATTACTATTTTAACTACTTCTACACAATATTTTAAAAATTTATTTCTACTGTCTGTATCAGACATGATTTTATCTACTGCTTTGGGCGTTATTTCACAGTTTAGCCTATTCTCAATCTCATATCTCCGTAAACCATTGACGGGGCATTCAAAGAGAATGTGTTCTACGGTCTCCTTTGCGTCGGGCTCACAGATGCACGATGGGCTCTCCTTACACTTGAACCTTGTCAGATATTCTGAGAACCCACCGTGCCCTGTCATTATTTGTGTAAGTATGCCGTTTAGTTCTATTTTCCTTATGATTTTGTACGCGTCCACTGCGTCCGGGAAGAAGATTTTGGTGGTTGAGGCAGTTTGTCCCGCCCTGTACCTCTCATTCCATTTGGCAAGCGACTCCGAGCGAATCTGTCGCTTGACAAATGAAACCGGGCAAAGGTCGTAGTCAGGCTTCTTCTTGAGCTTTAGTGCTGCGCTCTTGGCTAGTTGGTCAGCTCTCTCATTCCCCTCTAATCCAGCATGGGCTTTGATCCAGAATAAAAACACTTTTTTATTCTGGATCTTGCAAGTTTTTAGGTTTTCCCTAGTTTCCACCGCTAAGGGATGTACGGAGCAGGGGTTTGAGATTGCCTCCAACGCTGATCTTGAGTCGCTGTAAATACCAAAACTCAGTTCTGAGCATTCGAGAATCTCCCTCGTCGCTTTGTATATGGCCAGAAGTTCTGCTTGGTAAACGGTGCAGTACGGTGCCAGCTTTATCTTGAGGGCTTTTGTCTCGGCGTTATTGATCCAAAAAGACAATGCCGCTCCGACTTTTCCCTCAATTTTGCTGCCATCCGTGTATATCTTGACTGCCTGATTGTTATTCGCGTTTACATCGTCTTGGTTTGCCAAGCTCGTGAACTCCCAGCTCATATGATCTGCAGGATGGGGGGTATTCACATACCGCACCACGTTCTCCATATCCCAGTCCTTTAACATCGGCCGCGACACCCCGCGCCTGGCCAGATACAGTGCTGCTGCTTCCTGTATTCGCAGGTCCAGCGGGAGAATCCCGGCCAACACCAAGGCGGAGTTTAGAGACACGGTGCGGTACGCCTTGCTCAGCTTTTGAGCGAAGCCCCTTTGAACAGCAGGTTAGGTTAGGTTAGGTTAGGTTAGGTTAGGTTAGGTTAGGTTTTTTTTTTTTTTTTTTTTTTTTTTACCTGTCCGGACGCAGTGGTCCGGCCCGCGAGCTATCCTGCCTATTACCTCTGACTTGGGTCAGAGTCTTTTTTATTGCTGGGTAGTAAAACGACAGGTTGTTATTTTATTTAGGTAAAGTACATAACAATTTAGAGACAAGAATATTTGCTTACAGTTACAGATTTAACTACATACATATACTTAAGTTTAGTTCTTAACACATTATTGTACACTATTTAGCTATTTATTTCTTAGTCTAATTAACATATATGCATGATATATATATTCAACAATATATATTCATCATATTTTATTTACTTATTTTATTTTATTACATAATAACAATATTTATACAATTTAAGAGGAACTTATATCTATTTTATCATCTATTTGAAATGTTTACAGTTAATCACAATTTACAATTTGTTCAGCTTCATATCCCCTGTGAGTGTTTACTGGGAATTTACTTGACATTGCATCACAATAGTTATTTGAACAGATGCACGATGCGTTCACTCCACACTAGAGTCATCTAACCACGTATAAACTCATCCCACTATCTGCACTCAGCGTGTTTTTCGGTCCACGACGGCAAGGCAAAAGTGATATAAATTTTTACTATTTCTGTTTTGTTTACTATTTGTAATTGGGCCATTTTCTTATGAAAATGGGCTCCAATTAGCGTTTGTTTTATTTTAGAGGGCCTAATTGTTGTCTTTGTATTATTTTCTGGTATATTTTGAATTTTAATTTGGATGATTTGCCGTCGTGTTCCGAACCCGCCGTGATGACTGTGTCGTCTTTAGCCATATGCAACTGTGGCACGTGCTAGCGCATCCCACCTCCTTCTTACTGCACACTCCTGGCTGAAGGCGTTGTGATCCTGTGTGTCTATCTTGGCGTTTCTGCAGTTGCAGCATGAGGGGGTGACCCCAGCGAGCCAATCCGCACAGTCGGACTTCATATGGGGCCCCCCGCAGTGGCTGCACTTTTCCACAGACTCCTTGCAGAATCGCCTGCCATGCCCGTATCCCAGGCAGAGCGAGCACTGCACTAATGGAGTCTGATCTGCCACTTTTATCCTTTGCAGGTCGATATGGACCTCGCCTGCATCTATCAGCCGGTTCCACAGCCTTGGAGACACTCTCAGTACGATATGGCACGTGTATGGGTTTCGTGTCTTCTTCCTGTATCGTACTACCATTCTATCGTCCTCTTTGTCGAGATCCTGGTAAATAGTTCTATTCTGATTTCTAAGGGCGTTAAGGACCTCTTCGTCACTGTTGTATTGCAGAACGTCCTTAAAAATCAGAAGAGGGTCTTTGTTTTTGATTTCTTCGACATTGAGGGGCGACTCGTCTTTCCTTAGCCTCTCTTTTACTTTTTGTCTCTCTTCTTCGGTTCTGCAGCCTATAATGACCTTTCTGTCCTTTGCCTTTCTTACTCTATCTACTTTAATTCCACCTTCCTTTGCATTTACTACTTCTCTGATCCTGTTTAGTACTTCTTCTCCTGTCTCGGTCTCGTCCTTTGAGGAAACCACTACGGAGTGCAGCGCAGCCCGTTCACTGGGTGGTGTTCTGGGCTGGCCGACGACGACACTTGCGTAAGTGGTTTTCTCAAGGATCTCTCTATGCTTTTCCATAGTCTCTTTTAAAACTTCCATTTTATCGCTATTTTCTTTTAGCAATATGCTATGTTCGTCTATTTTTCTTTTTAGGTCACTTTCTTCGCTTCCCTTAGCTTCACTACGATCAGCGTATGGCTCACTCTCTTTTTCCTTTTCAGCAGTTTTAAGTCTTTCGCGAACATTTGTTGCCTCTGACTCTTTTACTAACTCATAAAGCCTTTCAATCGCTTGGGTGACCTCCAGTTTGATGTCTGTTCGGAGGTTCCGCGAGTTGTTAAGGTACGTTTTGGCTTTAGTCAGCATGGCCCTTGCCTCCGTTGTCCTGTTCGCATATTTTGTTGCTGGTTTTGGAGGGCTCTGCACTTCTACCGACGGCCTTCTGGTTGCGTGTTTTCCCTCCTGGGTAAACATCGTCTTCGGCTTCGGTTCCTCAGTTTCCCGTTTTTCTATGCTCCTTCTCTCGATCTGAGGCTTAGGTGCGTTGTCGTTCCTATTAGAGGGTCCTGCCCTCCCGGCTCTCGCGTCTTCACTCGTTTGGCCAGCTTCTTCTACCTCGCTCGCGGGTTTTTCCGCTTTTTTAGTTGGAGTTCGGATTCCCAACATGCTTGAAAGTTTTTTTTTTTTTTTTTTTTTTTTGTTAACACGGAAACAGGTGGTCAATTTAAATTTGTAAAAGTTGTAAATAAATTTGTAAAATATAACTTATAAATAAATTTAGAAACTAATAAAACTAACCTATAATATTGTATAACTTAATTAAACTAAAATATTTTATGACTCTACCTAGAGTCACTCTCTATAACTAAGCTGATAGGATTGAGTCTGCTCTAACATATACTGAAAACCCCGTAAAAATCGGAGCTTTGGTTCAGGAGATACGAAGCTTTACAAATTTTCAAAATGGCCGCTAATTGAAAAAAAGCGCCAGTCGGTCAGTTTTTGTCGCAGAACACCGAGAGGAAAACCCCCGCCCCGCTGCGCCAACTAGGTCAAAAGATACAACAGGTAAAATATTTTATAATTTTCAAAATGGCGCCGAATATGGCCGCACTACATTTAGTTTTGGCAATTTTTTTCCCCAATCAGTCTGAGATTGGCTCGTTTTAAAGGTATTTTTACCCCCAGTCAAGATAAACTCTATATGTATCGATATCTCAACCCCCCGAATTTAAATTTGAATAAATACTCAAATTTTTATAAAATTTTGTCCCAAAAATACAATAATAATAATAAATGTTCCGGAAATTTTTTTTTTAAAATATTAACAAACTGAAGTATAGTTAAATTAAATTAAAATTACATTAAAAACTCTATTCAAAATTAAATCTAATGGGTACCTCGTAAGTGGGTCACTGGGTCAACACACAATTTCTTAAAAACTACTTGGCGAAAAAATATAAGATTATACACAAAGTTAGAAGTCAGTAAAACTAATACATACAATAATTTTAAACACGGGGTCACCCTTCACTTTCTTAGAAAAATAATTTTTTAAGTGTAAAATTTTTAAAAAATTTTTTAAAACGTGAATATCTTTGTCAAAAATTAACTTTTAAAAAATGTAAAATGCAGAAATATTTCTTGGATTAAATTTAATAAATTTACATTTAATTATTGACCCTAATTAAAATTTTTGGGTAACTCGAAAGTAGGTCAAAAGGTCAACACTCTATAATTTAAAAACTACTCAACAGAAAAATCTAAAATTTTGTAAAAACGTAGAAGACCCGTTGCTTAACCCTACTGTAAAATAAAAAAAAGGTACATAAAAGATCTCTTTTTAGAGTTATGAGATTTTTAAAATTTACAATTTAGAAATATGTTAACCAAATGTCCAAATTTTTTCTTTTCAAAATTTTTCAGGTGCCTTCGTGCTCGGTGCGGTGGAGTCGTGATGATCCCGTTTTCCAAATTTCTCCAGCTGCCCTGGGTCCAGACCACGTGGCCACGTGGTTTTTCTTATTTTCGTGTTTTTTCCGCGCGCCTGCGCGGAAAAAATCTGGACAAGATGCCAACGTGTAGGCCTCCAAGAGGCCCTCCGAACTGCAGTTGAAAAACTTGGGGTCGTCGCTGAAAATCTCGAGATTTTTCACTTTGAAACTTTTAATTTTTCCAAAAAATCACTTTTTTTTTTACTTTTTCTTTTTGTACACTCTATGGAGCGCGACACAAACTATACTGTCGTGTGCGCCGTCACTTCCCGCTTCTTTTAACGTATCACAAGACACTAAAATCAATAATTTTCTATTTTTCCGGAATTTTTTCCTGCGGAGTATGGACAATTCGTGGTGCTCACGGCTGGCGTTCGAGCGCGACGGTTAGGTTAGGTTTTTTTTTTTTTTTTTTTTTTTTTATTTTTATTTATAACTGCTGCTCACCACAGACTCTGTGGTCCGTGCTCTTTTTTATTTTAATTTCTTTATTTATTAACTTTATTACAATTTTATTAGAGAAAATCTTACTCAGTAAGAAGAAATACTTAAATTATTGATTCTATATAAATTAAACGTTACTTATATTATTCTAATACATTTTATTATGATAGGGATATGTATATTGTATTTTTTTTTTTTTTTTTTAATATATATTTTATTCTTGTATATTATATTTTGTGTAATTTCTTTTCTTTGTATGTTGTTTTGTTTACAATTTACTTAATAACTTTTAATTATTACAATTTTGGAAAAAGATTAACATTCTAAATTGACATTACTATTACTTAAAATTATTACATTTTTGAAAACATTGACACTTGAACATTACTTTTGACTTTACAACTCTTAAGTGTCCAAATTGGCATCCCTCATCTCCCGAGCCAACTTGTCGACGACCGCTGCGTTTCGGTGCTTAATTGACATTTTCAAATTATACTCTAGAATCTTTTTAGTGGACGCGGCCATAGCTCGCTTGATGAAGTACCCTATTGCGTCGTTGTCATCATCGGTGTAGTAGGTACAGCTGGTGGTGTGCCGTGACACTGCTACTACCGCATGGGGAACGCTCTGATGTAGTTCAATTGTTCTAGACTTGGTTTGAACAATTACTACTGTTTCGAACGTTAACCCCTGCGCTTCGTGGATGGTGAGCGTACGCGAACCTGTGCCTTCACCACAGCCCTGTCCAATAAGCCTTTCCTTTTCGCCCTGGGTATGGACTAGGAAAAGCGTATTGGGGAGCGTGAGCGGTATTTGGGCACCAGTGTAGGATTTCAGCTTCAACGAGTGAGCTCTTATGGTTGAGGAGTAGATACCGGAGTAAACCTCGCGCAGGGCGTAGGCGACGTCCAAGGGGTTCCGGTGTGTACAGAGCAACTCCTGGCTGATGTTTGCTACCAGGTTTGGGCGGCAGTACCTCAGTTCGAAGAGATTTTCTCTATCGATATAAGGTAGTTGGTTGACATCTCCGATGAGGACCAGTTCTTTGGCATCACACAGCTTGGCAGCCATGACTATGGCTCCGAAGTGGTTCATGAGAGCCTCATCAACCATTAGACGGCTGAACTTGTTAGACTCTCTGAAGCCATTCACCAAGACTGAAGCCATGGTGCGTACCCTGGTCTTGACAAGGTCACCAACACGAGGCGCTAGCTTCTCCCGTAGGTCGCTAGCTGCGTTTGATGTTGTGGTGATGATGGCGTCCTTGTCAGCATCGAAGTGCCCTACCACCCAGGTTGTCTTTCCACACCCCGGAACTCCATTGACCCACTCAATTGTTGGTAGTGCCCAGTCCTTCCAGCCGGATGCAGTGTCCTGATTTCCCGATATGATTTTCGCCATATCGAGAATCCTGCCATCCAGTAGGATCCTTGTGCACTTTGCGACAACAACCAAGGGGTCACCTTGCGGGGTATTGAACTTAGGCGCTCCGCTCTCAGTTCCCTCAATGCACATCTCCACGAAACCACTGGTCGCGTTGTAAGCCGCCATATAACTGCCTGACATTTTTCCCTTTATGACTTGGGAGTTGCCGTTGTTGTATATGGCTGCTTCTGCCTCCTCAAGTTTCTCCTCCAGCAGTTTCGCATTGCCCTGCTCGAAGTGTTGCAAGATGGTCTTGCACACTCCGAGGTTGACGTCTGCGGTTGCTTTGGTGATCGCGAGAAACTCTAGGAAGGCATTGTACGCGTGGTCTTGTGGAGTCGTTGCATTTACTAGTCGAGGCGGAACGACCTGCCCCATGTCGGCTCTTGTTCTCTTCGCCTGCGTTGGTGCCGGTTTTGGTGGTCTTTTGGACTTTGGTGTTCCTGTCGCTAATGGAGCTTTGAGTTTCGCCTTTTTAGCTGGAGCTTCTTCGAGTGCCTCTTCGTCGTCTCCCGATCTCGTTGTTGGGAAGGGATTTCCTGACAAACTTTCAAGCATAGAGCTGAAAGTGTCTAGAAATCCCTTGAGATGGCCTCCGACCTTGGCTCTCTTCTTCCGCTCCTGCACACTGCTTAGATGTAATGCAGTTTTTTCGGCGACTGCTTTCTGTTGGACACGTTCGGATCCGCTGATCGAGGTTGGCATAGGATGTCCCCAGCTATCGGTTGCTGTTTTAGGGTCGTGTGCTTTAAGATAGTTTAGGTTTTCACCCCTGTCTTCGTACACGACCACCTCATGATGTTCCGAGGCTTTTAAACAACATAGCCGGTCTACAACTTCCCCTTGCTCATACCCGACCGTCATCGCATCTACACTAATTACACGGGGATCTTCCGCTCCTCCGCCCGTTTCTCCCAGCATGGTGAGCATCGAACATGCCTGTGCGAAAGGGGTGTAGTTGCCTTCCAATGCGAGTAGAGCGATCGTCTTGTTGTGCGATCGGACTAGTCGACATCGGTGGCCCGCCACTTCCGTCTCAGGTAACGCGCTGTAGACCTTGCGCCTCATGGTCGTTTTAGACGTGCTCCCATTTATGAGTGCTGCCAAGCCAGGTGAAATCGTGAAGTGACTTCTAGTCCCGGTCCGACAGAAACCTATTCCAAGCCGCTCGTTGGCGCTGTCCATGAAGATTGCCACTCCTCGGATTCTAATCCCAGGCACTCCTCTCTCCCCGCAAGCGAGGAGCGTGCGGACAGCGACGCTTTTGGCTGTAGGTTCCTGCCGAGAGCCGACACTACTTGTGGCTTGGCTAACGGGTATTGGTTGTGATTCGAGGGGCAGAAGATCCGTGTGCCTACTTGCCGCAGCTCTGAAGATCTTCTCGGCGAATGACAGAAAATGCGGTCTGCAATCGGGATCTGCAACGATGTTGTGCAGTTCCGATTCGACCAGGTTTCTGTCGATCCGGGCTTCTAGATCTGTTCGAGCCGCTAGGAAACGGGGGCAGTCGAGTATGATGTGCCATACTGTTTCACAGATTTCCGGGTCGCATTCGCATCCCGGGCTGTTTTTCAGCTTGAATCTGTGAAGATACTCGGCTATCCCCCCGTGACCTGTCAAGACTTGCACTTGTACTGGTGTAAATTTTGTAGAGCGAGTTATCCGGTACGCACTGTGGACGTCTGGAAGGAACCTTCTCGTTACCGCACCTGTACTGGAGGTTTCGTATCGATCCTGCCATTTGCGGATCGACTCTTCACGAATTTTCCTCCTAACGTAAGACAGGGGGATCCTTCCATAGTCCTGAGTGGTGTCCTCGAGTGCAGCAGCTTTCGCTAACTCGTCTGCTCTCTCATTACCGACAGTGCCTACGTGAGCCCTAAGCCAGAACATCCGGATCTCTCGTCCTCCTTCCTGGATCCTGACAATGTTCTCCTTTATGCTTCTCGCCAGAGGATGGTTCAAGCTGGGACTCCGCAGCAGGTCGAGTGACGATCTCGAATCACTCAGTATGCTAACTACGGGGTCCCTGCCCGAATTCACCATCTGAAGAGCCCTGTGCAGTGCATATAGTTCCGACTGGAAGACTGTGCACGCGGGATGAAGCTTAAAGGTGGCGAAGCTTGACTCCTTTCCCTCCTCCCACTGGGTTAGAGCAGCACCTACTTTTCCGTCGATTTTACTTCCGTCTGTGTAAATTTGGGGTCCGGTGATCTGCGGGACGGCGTCTTCTAGCAGTTCGTACTCCACGGATGTTAGGGTAGATGGATGGGGCTGTTCAAGATATCCCACTCGGAGTTCGAGCTCCGTCTCGGGTGGGAGATAGTCTTTCGCCAGACCTTTTTTGGCTCTGTATAGGTTCGCCGCCTCCTGGATCCTTAGATCCAATGGCAGCAGACCCGACAGTGCCAGTGCTGCGGTGAGTGAGACCGTCCGGTATGACCTACAGACCTTTTGTGCAAATCCTCTCTGGAGCGCATTGAATTGATTTTTATTCATTTGCAGCTCTACAGATTGGTACCAGGCACTTGAGGCGTATGTCATAATAGGCTCCACCACCGCGATGTATATGGTTCTCGTGATTTCACTATTCAGACCCCACGTTACTTTCGCTGCACATGCAAGCTGCTTGTAGATATCAGCTACTTTCTTGCATTGCGCGGACACGTGGGATCTAAAAACTAGGTTTCGGTCAATGATAAGGCCCAGAAGCTTTATCTCCTCAACGAGGTCCAATTTTGTACCGGCCATGAATAGCTGTGGGGTTTCATACTTCAACTTCTTCGTTAGAAGCATCGCGTTGGTCTTGTGCGGTGCGAAGTTGAGTTTGTTTTGTTTTCCCCACGTTGCCACATGTTCCAACGTTGAGTTGACAGACCGCTCTAGGCTGCCGACCGACTGTCCTGTGAAAACGAGAACCACATCATCTGCAAAGGCTTGGCAGTATATTCCATCCATCTCTAGGCTATGCAGCAACGAGTCTAAGATGACATTCCAAAAGATTGGTCCTCCGATGGATCCTTGGACACAACCCTTCGTAGTCTCCTTCTCGTAAGCTGCTCTAGCGTAGTTGACCTTGATCTTTCGGTCTGTGAGGTACGAACACACCATCCGGTACAGATTTTCCGGACACCTTTTTTTGACGAGTTGGTTTTTAAGGGCTGGCCACCACGCATTGTCGAAGGCCCCCTCTATGTCCAGAGAGATTAGGAGTACGATGTTTTTCCCGGTTACTCCTTCTTTTATGTGCTCTATAAGGTCATAGAGGGCGTCCTCGGTTCCTCTTTGCGGCATGAACCCGTATTGCCTTTTGTTTAGGGTTGGGAGTAAATGCCATTGGAGTCGACCAATCATGAGTTTCTCGATGGTTTTTCCAAGAACAGATAATAGTCCAATTGGTCTGTAGGACTTAGGATGAGTGTAGTCTGCCTTTCCTGGCTTTCGAATGATGACCACGTGTGCCACTTTCCAGTGAGTGGGGAAGTGATTTAGCGACAAGCATTTGTTCGCTATCGCCATGAACACTTCCCTGTCGCATCTTATGGCTGCGGCGCAGATGTCAGCTGTTAGCCCGTCTGGTCCGGGTGCCTTTTTGGGGTTTTGTGCTTGCAGCACTAACTCCAATTCCGCTGCCGTGAATGGTGGATCATCTTCCGAAAGGTCTTCAAGGGCACTCTCCTTCATCCGTTCTCGGAGGTTCGAGTGAAACGACTGGTCGTTACTCTCGGAGTCGTCTGGGTAGAAAGTTCTGGCTAAGAGTTCAGCCGACTGTTTTGGAGTTAGGGTGTTACCTTCAGAGCTTCTCAGGAGCATGTCCTCCTGCCTTCCTGACGTTTTCCTGATCACTCTGTAGATTTTATCCCACATACTCTCCTTTTCCTGAGTCGTGCAGAACTCCTTCCAGCTCTCTGTTTGGGCTTTCTCTGCGATGACTGCGTACTCCGCCTTGCATTTTTGGTATTCTTCTATAACCATTTTTACCCTGCAAGGGGCTGCATTCCTGATCCTCCTCTTTTTCCTAAGGACCTCTCTCTTAAGATCTTCAAGCTTCTTCGACCACCACGGGGGCCTGGGATTGCCCGCCTTGCTTCCTGCGATAGGGATGGTTTGTTCGCAGGCTTTGTGGATGGCCTCAGTGTAGGCTGTGATCTTATCTTCGAGGTCCCTCGGAGTTTTGGACTCCAAAATTGAGACGGTGGTGATGTCTCTCTCTGCCAGGATGATTTTCAGCAGATGTGCGAATTCGGTCCACTTTGCCTTCTTGGTGTTGTACTTGCGCGTTGTGATTGGCCTAAGGGTTTCTAAGGCCCTTCCCAAGCGCAAGGTGAAGGTGATAGCGTTGTGGTCCGAAGTCACAAGACCCCTCTCCACTCTCCATCCCTCGATTCTTCCGAGCAGGGGTGTGCTGCAAGCGGACACGTCCACTATGCTTGTGCATGCCCTACCCTTTCTGAAGGTCTCGAAGGTCGGAGTGTCTCCGGTGTTTAGAATTTGGAGTCCCTTCTCGTTCAGGAACGCATTGTACGCCTCTCCTCTGTCATCCTCAGATACGCTGCCCCACCAGTGGCTCCAGGCATTTATATCTCCCGCGACTATGAGGTTTCGGGTGTCCAACTTGGTACAAACTTTTTTAATACGGTCCAGGTACGGTACTATGTCCTGGTCCCCCTCTAGGTAGACGGATATTACTCCTAGTTTTAGGCCTCCCCCGATAAGAAGGACTGCCGCTTCGGTTTCGGTTACCAGCTGTGGGTCGTGTACGACTTCTAGCCGGTCACCGAAAATTATAACGGCTGCCTTCACTGGTTTTTGCCTATTTAGGGTGCATTGGATAACCCTAGTCCCAGGATGTTGTTTTAGGACGCCAGTCTTTCCGACGTACGGTTCCTGTACTAGGGCTACCGTGATGCCCCTATCCACCGCAACCTGGAGTAATTCCGTCGTGGCCAGTTTTGAGCGTTGCAGGTTAGCTTGGATGAACCTCAAGCCTGCCCCGCCCAAGTTTTGAGGGACCGAGCTACGGTACTGTGAGACGCCCTCAGCAATACGATACTCGGGACCGCGCTATTGCATCCCATTTTAGTCTCTCTGGGCACTCTTTGCTAAAAGCATTGTGCGCCAGGTTGATGCATGTGCCGTGCGCGGCCGAGCAATTTTTGCACTTTGGAGGGTTCCCATCCTGTCTCCCCTTACATTTCTCCCAGGAGTGAGCCTTTCCGCAGTGACTGCAGAGCTCGTCCTTCTCCCGGCAGACAACCTTTGTATGGCCGAAGCCAAGGCATTTGGTGCACTGCACCAGTGGGGTCTGGTCAAATACAGGTCTGCGCTGCATCCCTATATAGACTTTCCCTGCCTCTATAAGGTTTTTATGAATGGAAGGGGAGACTTCCAGTACCGCGTGGCACTCAAGTGGGTTCCGTGCCTTTTTTCGGTACCGCATCTTGACCGTACTATCCTTTAGGTTGACGTCTTTCAGGATGTTTTTATTTTGGGCAAGTATGTTCTCCACGATGTCTCCGTCGGTGTGGTAGGTCAGGACATCCCTGACGATGACTAGAGGGTTTGCTGCCCTCGCCACTTCCGCCTTCAGGCCCTTATCTGTCCTAACCCTGCTCTGCACCAGGTCCAGATCTTCTTTGGTGCTACAGCTCAGGATGACCTTTTTGTTCTTGGCCTTCCTTACCCTGTCCACCTTAGCTCCAGTTTTCCTGGTGTCGAGGGCCACCCTGATCCTGTCGATCACATTTTCCCCGGTGTTCTGGGGGTTGTCTGATGTGATGATCAGGGTGTGGTTTGGTTTTAAGGGCGGTGGCTTGGCGGCGACCTTGGCATAGGTCAGCTTCCCTTTCGAACTGCCTCCTTCCCCGGCTTTGGCGAGCTCCGCTTCTAGGTTGAGGGACGGTGGTGGTACCCTCATCTTTTCTTCTCGAAGGGTTCGGAGCTCGGACGTCACCGCTTCCATTCTCTCCGTTAGGGGATGGATGTGCTCCTCCAGGTTGAGGAGAATGGGTTGCGGTGGCTCAGAGGGGGGCGTTCGTTCAGCTGCCATCGCTTTAAGGATGTCCTTCAGTTCCTCCACTTCCTGCCTCAGGCCAGGTTCTGGCTGTGCTGTTGGGGGTTTGGAGTCCATTCTCTCCATGGCCTTAAGGTTGGACTCCAGGATCTCGTGCGTTTGCTTTTTGGTATCTCTTCGGAGCTCATCCAGCTGGTTTTGGAGAGACTCTACTCCTGCCTTGAGGCTCGGGTGGTCTCTCTGGATGGGGTCGTTGTCTTTCCCCTTTTCTCCGCTGGTTTTGAGTTCTCCTAGAGCTCTGACGCGCTTGTTGAGGTCCTGGAGTGCTTCTGCCATTTCCTTAATTAGCCTATGGGGCTCCTGGGTCTCATACCCCTGCCAGCTTCGTATCGCTTTTGTGTCCTTTAGCGATTCGGTGATGTCTGCTCTGGCCTTCGACATTTCGGACGTGAGATTGGTGGTTATTTCGACTAGTTGTTTTGTGTGGGCTCTCTCCACTCGTACGAGCTCGGTCGCGTGTCTCGTCCTCTCCCTTTCCAGGCTGGTGATGTGCCTGGATCTTGAGTCCGAGAGTGAAAGGACAATCTCGTAGAGAGTCTGCAGGCTTTCGAGTGCGGTGACTTTGCACTCTCTTTTCATGTTTCCCGCTGACTCAAGCGCGTCCTTTCCCCTCAGCAACGTCTCGTTTGCCAGCTTTGTGGCTAAGTCCATCTCCACCCCCGTTCTTCGACCCGATGGCACGACGAGCATGCTTTGTCGTGGTCTGGGCCTGTTCACAGGGGTGTCTAGGTCTAAACATGATGCTACTGAGTCGTCGTCGGACTCCATGGGTTTGGGTGGTGAAATCCCGCACTGTTCCCAATTAATAATTTTTTCTGTTACCGACTCCGCCACGGACCGGTCTGAGGATGAGGCCAGGTTGTCGCTCGTCTCCAGCGGCGACTTTGTAGGCGATGTTCTCTTCCTCCTCACAGGGGCCTTCGGACCGCTTTCCTCCGGCTGAGCTCCCACCGATGACGCCTTTTTCGCGTCGGGTACTACTGGCCGCGTAACCATTTCCGACTTTAGAGATTTGGCTACTGTTTCCTTCTTTAATACCCTCTCGCGCAGCGATCGTTTAGGTTGGAGGGTCACCTGAGGTGCCACTTCCGACTTGGGGACGGATCCGGTCACGGATTTTGAAGACATTGTTGGTTTTATAATACAATTTCTTATATCTAATTTAAACTAATAGATTCTACTTAATACTAGCAGTAATTGTTAGAGGTAGATGTTAAGCCTCGTTCCTGTAAAATAGCCGGCAATCAGACCCTCCTAGCCGAAACACAGCTGTGCTGTTTGGCGGCAGAATTGGGTGTGATGGTAGTACTTCCCCGGACGAGCCCTTTGACAAGTGACTCTTCTACCTTTACGGCTAGTATTATTTGTTTAAAGTTATACAGAGATTAATAAAAATGTTCAGAACTTTGAACCTATTTACTTGTTACACTATTTTAAAAAAATTTCTTACTGAGTAAAAGCCTTCTCGCGCGCCGCCGGTGTAGTGATGCCTGATGGTGATTTTGTTTTCAGATTTTCTGCTGACGTGGGGTGGAAATTTGGAATTCCGTTGGAGCCAGATTGTAGGGCTCTCGACGCTGTTTACGGGGATACCAAACTCGGGGGGTCTATCTCCACTGGTTCCGGAGATATAGCCCGAGGGGGTTTTGGTAATTTTGAGGGGGGTCGGGGGGGGAAGGTCTCGGGAGGATACGGGGGGGGGGGGGTTCGGGGGTCGGGGGGGGTTCGGGGGGGTTTGGGGGGGTTCGGGGGGTTGGGGTTGGGGGGGTTGGGGGGGGTTGAGGGGTCCCTTGGAGCAAGGTGGTGGGGGCTCCTGTGGCCGGTGGTGGAGGTACCTAACACCAGCGGTCCACCTCCTTCAGGTAATATGACCCCGGAGATAAGACTCGGAGGGGTGAGGTAGCCTTACGGCAAAAGGGGGGGAGAATGAAGTTGGGGTGGGGGGTGGGGGTAGGGAAAATGTGGACGGGCCTGGTCTCCCCTTTAAAAGGAGTCCAAACTCGGGTGTCCTAGGACTTTGGGTTCAGGAGTTAGACCAAGGTTCACCTGAGGGTCCGACGAAGGTGCTCCGCTGCTGATGTTCCGCAGTGGCGCAGCCCTGAGGCCGGATCCGAAGTCTTCACGTTGGTTGTCCGACGTCACGCCTCGTGTCGACTGAGTGTAACTAGGTTACACGTGTGTCGACCACGCGGTGTGTGAGGTTGTTTTTCCTGATTTTCGGTACCTTGTATCTCCCTTTGGCTTGGACGGATTTTCAAAATTCCAGCTCCGCTTGACAGATCTCGTCGAGCTCCGTCTGGTGGTGGTGATTGTTTGAAGAGTTCTCCGTCCTCCTGTGAGATATGGTGGTCCTTAGTCCCGGGCCCCCTGTTCCAAAACGCCTTGGTGCAGGATGTTGAAAACAGTAATCCTTGTGAGTCAAGCACTACTATTACCGACGTTGAAAAAATTATTGCGCTAGCTCAAAAATTTACAATTTAATTGAATTTTTTTTACGGAGCTATATTGAGGGTTAGGTTAGGTTAGGTTAGGTTAGGTTAGGTTCCGCCTTGAGTCAGGTCGTGTAGATCCTCAAGGCAAGTCTGGTGGGGTCGTTCCTTCTCGCGGTTGCTGCCCGCTATTAGTCTATTTCCATCAGAAATAGATGTAACAGAAACCACCAGGCGCCGGCACTCTGTCGGTGGGGTAGGATGGGGGGGGAGGGGAAGCTTCTCCGCGCGTCCCTCTGATTAGCAGAGGGCGCAGTGGATGAGGTTGAGGCGGGCTGGTGAAGCCGTCTCTTAGGAGGGAGGCATCGTTCCGCTTGGTTTCTGCGAGTCGGCTGTATGGGTCAGCTTCCTTGCGGGATGCTGAGTGGACTGGTGCTTCATTGGCGGTGTGGGTGTAGGCGCCCTTTTTAGGGCGTGTTGATAGGGGAGCTCACCCCTGAAAAAAGAGACGACGATGTGGAGCATTGAAGTTAACTATGGAACCAAGCAGTTGTAAATTTGGTCCCCAGGTGGGTCCCCGAAAGGGGGAATCCCACCCCTCTACTTCTAACGAGGTGGAGGGCTGCCCCTCGTACTCTGGGGGGGGCAGCAACTGCTTCGTAGCCAGGCAATCCGCCCGGCTCCGTGAACGCAACTCTGGCAAAACCCTAACATTGGACACTGATTTAGCAAGCGATATGGACAACGTTGTGATGGAGGTGGAAGCATGCGCCCCGAAGGCGTGTGGTGACACCGCTGACCCTGGCCTGAATAAGGACAATGAGGTGGAAGCGTGCCCCCCGAAGGTGTGCGTGGAAGCCAACGACCCCTGCATGAAGAAGGACTTGAGAGTGGTGGTAGCGCGCCTGTCGGATTCCGAATCTGACAGAAGCATGGTGATGGTGTCGACTGGACCCGCCTTGGATCCCGCCAGATTTTGGCGAAAGAGGCCTGGCTCAGCGAGCCCGAGCCTTTGCTCCGATTCGGATTCAGACGTAACGGTCACGGGAGACGTGTCGTCACCCAAAGTGACGAAATCTGCGAAAGGAAGAGGCAGCGGCCGCCCGACCAGTTCTGGGAAGTTTGTGGCCGCGGCGAGGGCAAAGGCGGCCAGAAGAGAGGAGTTCTTCCTGGACGCAAGCGAGGAGGTGACGGTAGCGACTGAAAGAACGCGGAAAGGGAGAGTGACGCTCCCATCGCGTATGGCTGATCTTTTGGCAGGGGACGTCGATGACCAACTTGCGACGTCCCTGAACAAGCAGGTGCTGGATTGCGTGGACATCATCAAAACGGTGTCCCGCAAGTCTAGCCACTTGAGTGGCCCCTTCCAAAAGTCCCTTAACGAGGCCACAAAATTTATAGTGGAGGCAGTGGAGGTGCTGAGTAAGCGCTCCATCTCGGACGAGACGGCTAAGTTGCAGGCCGACAATACACGCCTGCAAACGGAGCTCACCGCACTCCGAAAGGAGTTTGCGGAATTAAGGGCGGAGTTGCGGCCGGCTGGACCTGCAACGGATTCCCAGGATGGGAGTCGGCAACTGGACGTGGAGGGGTTGTCACGCGCCATCATGGTCCAGGTAGGGACCATGGTGAACGCCAGGCTGGAAGCTCTGGAGAGTAGGCTTCTACCGGAAGTGCGTCTGCGGCCACCGCTAGCTGCTGACAAAGCACGTCTTAGCAGCCCTGAAGCTGGGCCCGACCGTGAGGTGCCAACTGTGGTGCCGAAAGCCTCCACCTCATCCCAGAAGAAGGGGAAGAAGGTTAGCCTGGCGGCTAAGGAGGCAGCTGCGGCAAGTGTGCTGCGGTTAGGATGCTCTGCGCCTCCGCTTACAGGCGAGGCGTGGAGTACAGTCGTCCGTAAAGGCACGACGAAGACGGCCAAAAAGGCCGGAAAAAAGGTGGCTGCCGTTCCCGCGTCTGCTCCCAAAGTAAAGCTCCGCCCACCTCGCTCGGCGGCCATCACCCTCACCCTGTTGCCAGGTGCTGTGGAAAGCGGCGCTACGTATAAGGCACTGCTCAGGGAAGCCAAGGAACGCGTTGACTTCAAGGCCCTCGGCATTGAGGAGATGCGTTTCAGGACGGGGGCAACAGGTGCTCGGGTGCTGGAGATAGCCGGTGCCACGGGTGCTGTAAAGGCCGATTCTCTGGCGGAGAAGTTTAGGGAGGTTTTAAGCGCGGACGTGGTGCGCGTACAGCGGCCGGTGATGCGCGCAGACATAAGAGTCACGGAGCTAGATGACTCCGCGACACCAGACGAGGTAGCGTCGGCCGTAGCAGAACAAGGTGGCTGCTCTGTCGACAGCATAAAGGCTGGCGTTATAGGCTCCCGCGGCTCACTGTGGCTGAGTTGCCCAGTCGCGGCCGCGAAAAAGGTAACGGGAGTTGGCCGGCTCAAAGTGGGCTGGATCTCTGCAAGGGTGGTGCTACTCGACCGTTTGCCCTTGAGATGCTTCCGTTGCCTCGAAGCCGGCCATGTTGGGACCAAATGCAAGTCTGAGGTGGACCGCAGCGGTCTTTGTTACCGCTGTGGGAAACCTGACCACAAGGCGAGGGGCTGTCAGGCTGAGCCAAACTGTGCTGTATGTGCAGCGGCCGGCAAACCTGCAGTGCACCCACTTGGTGGGAAGGGGTGCCTCAATACCGTAAGCGGGCCCCAAAAAGGGCCTCGAACGAGTCAAAGAGGCCAGAAAAGGAGGGGAAAGGTGAAAGCGGGCTCCAAAGCCGCTCAGCCGTCCCAGCGCAACTCTTTGCACGAGGAGGAGCAGATGGACACCGAAGTTTAGATGGCGTTACCATTCCTGCAGGCGAACGTCATGCACTCTGCCAGGGCTCAGGACCTTTTGGTTCAGAGCATGGCAGAGTGCATGATAAAGATAGCTGTGGTCACCGAGCCGTATGTGGTCCCTCCCCGGAATGACTGGGTGGGTGACCGCGATGGCTTGGTGGCTATCGTAGCACCGGCGGCCGCGGGCGCTCCGTCCATTGATCGGGTGTCCAAAGGTCGAGGGTGCGTGTTGGCTGTTGTGGGTGGCGTGGCGGTTGTGGGGGTGTACTTTTCGCCCAATCGGGGCCTCGCCGACTTCGAGCAAATGCTTGTAGATGTCGGGGCCATGATTGGGCAAGTAGCCTCCTACCCCGTGCTTGTTGCTGGAGATTTTAACGTGAAATCAACCGCGTGGGGATCCCCAGCAACAGACACCAAGGGAGAGGCACTGGAAGAGTGGGTGGTGTCCATGGGACTCACCCTTCTTAATACGGGGTCGGCTGACACATGCGTACGACAGCAGGGGGGGTCTATCGTGGACTTAACGTTTGCGTCGTCGTCCCTAATGCATCGTGTCCGGGGATGGAGAGTGTTGGAGGACGTGGAGACGCTGTCGGATCACCGCTACATCCGCTACGAGGTCACCACGTCCCCTACCACTCCACGAGTAGGTCCTCAACCTTCTGTTGGAGGTGTCCCGCGCTGGGTGCTACGGCGCTTGGACCGAGATGTAGCAGTAGAGGCAGCTCTGGTAGAGTCCTGGACTTTGTCTGATCCCATTGAGGAGGTGGATGACGCGGCGGAGCGGTTACGGAGCGCTTTGACCCGCGTCTGTGATGCCGCGATGCCGAGGGCCAAACCATTCCCGCCTCGGCGGGAAGTGTACTGGTGGCGCCCGGAGCTGGGCGAATTGCGCAGAGCCTGCGTTGCCGCGCGCCGCGTCTACACTCGGTACAGAAGGAGAAGGGTCCGTGTTCAGAGCCAGGAGGACACGATATACCAGGCTTACAGGACCACCTGCACAGCTCTGCAGGTAGCCATCGCGCAGGCCAAGGAGGCAGCATGGGAGGAGTGGTTAGGGGTGCTCGACCGTGATCCATGGGGGAGGCCGTATCGCGTTGTACGTCAAAAACTGTGACCTTGGGCCCCCCCGCTAACCACGAGTCTGGAGCCCCAACTACTGGAGCAAGTGGTGAACACTCTCTTCCCCCAACGGGGTGAGTGGGTGCCACCACCTATAGGCACCCATAGACAAGAGAGTGACGCCGACACGGTACCTCCAATATCTGAGGTGGAGTTCGGGGTAGCTGTTATGAAGCTTCGGCTGAAGAACACTGCCCCAGGACTGGATGGCATACCGGGCCGAGCCTTGGTGCTCGCGCTTGGAGAGATGGGGGAGTGGGTGCGGGCCCTATTTAATGCGTGCCTCAATGAGGGTAGATTCCCGAGGGCGTGGAAGACGGGGAAGCTCGTACTTCTTCGGAAGGACGGGCGCCCGGCTGAAATGCCGTCGGCCTATCGCCCCATCGTGCTTTTGGACGAGGTAAGCAAGCTCTTCGAGCGTGTGCTCGCTGCTCGCCTTGTCGAGAGCATGGACCCAGGGCTCGATGATGCGCAATATGGCTTCCGCCGGGGCCGTTCTACGGTGAGCGCGATCGCCCGGGTCAGGGACCTGGCAGAAGAGGTGGTTTCCGAGGGTGGAGTGTTGTGGGCAGTGTCTCTGGATATATCCAACGCGTTCAACACTCTGCCCTGGGAAACGGTTAAGGCGGCCCTCGTTTATCACGGGGTGCCAGAGTATCTGCGGAAAGTGGTGGCAGATTACTTTGACGGCAGGGCCGTAGAATTCCCGACGAAGGACGGCTGGGGGAGGAAGGCGATGTCGTGCGGTGTTCCACAGGGGTCGGTCCTTGGTCCGCTCCTGTGGAACATCGGGTACGACTGGGCGTTGCGAGGGATAGCACTGGCGGGAGTACACGTCACTTGCTACGCCGATGACACGCTCGTGACGGCCCGCGGAGGGACTCATCGGGAGGCGGCTCGCCTCGCTACGGCGGGCGTTGCCCAGATGGTCCACAGGATCAGGGCTCTGGGACTGGAGGTGGCCCTCAGTAAATCTGAGGCCCTAGTTTTTCATGGGCCTCGGAATGCGCCACCGCCCGGTTCCTCAATAATGGTAGGGGGAACTTCCATTGCTGTCGGGTCGACGATGAAGTACCTAGGAATCGTCCTCGACGGCACTTGGAAGTTTGACGAGCACTTCCGGCGGTTGGCCCCGAAACTTTTGGCTGCTGCCGGTGCGCTCGGGAGATTGCTCCCTAATGTAGGGGGTCCAGGAGGGGCATGTAGACGCCTATATGCCGGTGTAGTGAGGTCGATGGCGCTCTACGGTGCGCCGATATGGGCAGACGCCCTGTGCTCCCGAAACGTGCCACTGTTGCGGAAACCGCAGCGCGGAATGGCACTCAGGGTGGCTAGGGCGTACCGCACGGTGTCGCACGCTGGGGCGTGTGTCCTTGCCGGTGTCCCGCTGTGGGAGTTTGATGCGCAGGTGCTTGCGGCGAGGTATTGGCGGGGCGTGGAAGCGCAGGAGGCAGGCGACCGACCACATCCGCGAGAGATTGCGCAGTGGGAAGAGGAAGCACGCGACGATCTCTTCCGGAGGTGGAAAGCGCGTTTAGAGATCCCGGGCGCTAGCTGGGAACTGGTGGAGGCAGTTCGACCCATCCTTCGGGTTTGGGTCGAACGGAAGCATGGTGCGCTCACCTACCACATCGCGCAGATGCTGACCGGACACGGCTGTTTCGGCAGGTATCTGTGCGAGGTGGCGGGACGAGAGCCGTCGGGGGAGTGCCACCATTGTGGAGGTGGAGTCACTGATACGGCACAACATACGCGCGAAGAGTGCCCAGCTTGGGCGGTGCCTCGCGCTGTCGTATCGGCAATTGTTGGAGGAGACCTGTCGCTGGCGGCCTTGGTCAAGGTCATGGCCGAGAGCGAGGAGGCATGGAGTGGGGTAGAAACCTTCTGCGAAACCATCCTAACGCAGAAGGAAGCGGCGGAACGGGAGCGGGAGGAAGACCCGAACTCTCTTCCGATTCGCCGCAGGCGGCACGGCCGGCGGCGCCTGGCTTACATAGCTAGAATGCCGCCATAACGTGGACCTGCGGGCGATGGATCGGGGGGTCTGTCGCCCGCTCTATGAGGTCCGTAGCTGGAAGACACCTTACGTGTTCCTAAGGTGCCTCAAGCGGAGTGTGGAAAGGCCTTCGAGCCTTCCTTCTGGAAGAAGGGCCCATCAGGGCAGACGCTGAGGGAGGTGGCTACGGAAGAGTGAGTAACTTACCCGCGGCCCCGACCGGAAGCGAGAGAAGGAACACCCAGGTGGTTTTAGTCGGTATGGCGCTTTTAGCTGAGTCCGACATATCCTTTCCGCCCCCCGGCGGGAAGGAATCCATAAAGGATTTCCCCTGGTAAAAAAAAAAAAAAAAAAAAAAAAAAAAAAAAAAAAAAAAAAAAAAAAGGTTCCGCCTTGAGTGCCCGGTCGCCGCGGCCAAGGCCGTCCTTGCCAAGGGACGGCTTGCCGTCGGGTTTAGCTCGAGTGTGGTCCGGGCGCTTGAGGAGCAGCCTCTGCGCTGCTACAAGTGCTTCGGAATCGGGCACACTCGGGCCCTCTGCCCGTCCAAGGTGGACAGGTCGGACTGTTGTTACCGCTGCGGCCAGGCGGGGCACAGGTCCATCTCCTGCAAGGCCGCCACGCCGCACTGTGCGGTGTGCGCTGCCAGTGGCCGCCCGGCGGACCACGTAATGAAGGGGAGGAATTGCAATCCTCCCTCAAAGAAGGGCAAAGCGCAGGCGCCGTCCAAGCCTGCCGCTACCGTCAGTGCCGTTGTCCCTGAAACTGGGACCTCGGTGGCTGACGAGGAGGGTGCGATGTCCGAATGATGTATAGGACCGGACATCGCATTCTCCAGGCGAACACCAACCACTGCAAAGCAGCACAGGACCTGCTGATGCAGGCCATGGCTGAGTGGTTGGTAGACGTGGCGGTGGTTGCCGAGCCGTATTCGGTCCCCGGCCGATGGCTGGGGGATCAGGACAGCTTGGTTGCATTGGTGTCGCGGTCTTTCACAGACTCCCCTCCCCTAACGCTGTTAGAGAGGGGGCCGGGATACGTGGCCGCCGCGTGGGGAGATATAGCCCTGGTGGGGGTCTATTTCTCCCCGAACCGCCCTCTTCAAGATTTCGAGAATTTTCTCGAAATCCTCACCGCAGTCGTCGGTAGGGCGGCACCGCGCCAGGTTGTCGTATTGGGCGACCTGAACGCAAAGTCGGTGGCTTGGGGCAACCCGGCCGCCACCTGCAACGTTCGAGGACGGGCCGTCGAGTTTTGGGCGGCCTCATCCGGCGTGTCCCTCCTAAACAGAGGGGCAGTCCACACGTGTGTGCGGCAACGGGGAGGGTCGGTGGTCGATGTCTCGTTTGCCACCCCCGCACTTGCTGCCCGCGTTGTTGACTGGCGGGTGGAAATGGTGGAGACCTTGTCGGACCACCGATATGTGCGGTTCGACATCTCCACCCAGAGCCTCCGGGTGGCGGTCCGCTCGGGCCGATCTCATTTTCCACGGTGGGCTCTCACTCACCTGGACCGGGGAGCGGCCAGGGAGGCGGCGTTCATCCAGGACTGGCTCACGCCTCCTATCAATGTCCAGGACGTGGACGGCGCAGCGGCCCAACTACGAAAGTCCCTGGCCGAGGTGTGCAACTCCAGCATGCCTCGGTCTCGCCGCCCGCGTCCCCGTCGTGCCGTCTATTGGTGGTCGGAGGAACTGGCGGAGCTCCGGGCCGCCTGTGTGGTGGCAAGGCGGCAATACACGCGGAGTCGACGGCGCAGCCGGCGAGACCCCGAAAACGAGGACCTTCTCTACGCCTCTTATGTAGAGGCAAAGAGGGTCCTCAATTCGGCAATGAACGCTGCCAAAGACGCGGCGCGAGCTGAGATGCTGGAGGGTCTCGACAAGGACCCGTACGGAAGACCATACAAGGCAGCGCGGAACAAACTGCGCCCCTATGGTCCCCCGCTGACGGAGTCTCTCGAGCCGGCATTGCTGGATGGGGTGGTTCGGTCCCTATTTCCACCCGGGACCAACTTCACCCCACCATTAATGGACCCCCCGCGGGGGGCGGTTCCGCCGGAGGTAGAGATCCCTCCGATCACGGAGGTAGAATTCGCCGTGGCGGCGTTCCGTCTCCGCGGCAAGAAGACGGCCCCCGGGCCGGACGGCGTCCCCGCACGGGTGGTGGCCATAGCAGCCACCCAAATGGTGGATAGGTTTCGGGACCTCTTCGGCGCGTGTTTTGCGGCTGGAAGGTTCCCGAAACCCTGGAAGGAGGGGCAGTTGTGCCTTCTCCGTAAGGAGGGACGCCCGGCGGACTCCCCCTCGGCATACCGGCCCATCGTTCTGCTCGATGAGGCTGGAAAGTTATTCGAGGGGGTCGTCGCTGCTCGGCTGAAGGGCCACCTGAGGGGGGTAGGGCCGGACCTGTCGGACGCCCAATTTGGTTTCCGAAGAAGGCGTTCGACGGTTGACGCGCTGTCCCGGCTCAAGGGCCAAGTGCAGGAGGCCGTGGGGGCAGGGGACGGAGTTTTGGCTGTGTCATTTGACATAGCTAACGCCTTCAACTCTATCCCCCACCCGACAATACTAGAGGCGCTCCGCTACCATGGAGTGCCTCAGTACCTGCGGAGCCTCCTGGCCAACTACTTGGAGGAACGAGCGGTCCTCCTTGTAGACAAAGAGGGCCAGCTTCGGCGGTACGGCGCGGAGTCCGGTGTTCCACAGGGGTCCGTTCTAGGGCCACTCCTGTGGAACATCGGGTTCGACTGGCTCTTGCGAGGAGCTCTCCTCCGTGGCACGAGTGTCATTTGCTACGCGGATGACACTCTCCTCACTGCCCGAGGGAGGGATTTCAGAGAGGCGGCCAGTTTGGCATCGGCTGGCGGATCCTTGGTCGCGGGGAGGATCCGCCGTTTGGGACTAAAGGTTGCGCTGCACAAGACCGAGGCTGTGTTCTTCCACGGGCCTCGGCATCGCATCCCTCCTGATGCCCACATAGTTGTGGCGGGCGTCAGGGTCGGAGTGAGGACCCAGATGAAGTATCTGGGTCTCATCCTGGACAGCAGGTGGCGCTTCGGCCCGCACTTCAGCGGGCTGTCGACGCGCCTTTTGAAGACCGCGGCAGCGCTCGCGTGGCTTCTCCCGAATCTGGGGGGGCCCAAAGCGCGATGCCGGCAGCTGTATGCCGGCATACTTAAGAGTATGGCCCTTTACGGGGCACCCATCTGGGCGGACTGCCTCCACAAGAGGGAGAACGCGACCGCTATCCGCAGGCCCCAAAGGGCCATCGCGCAGCGGGTGACGAGAGCCTACCGCTCGGTGGGTTTTGCGGCAGCGTACGTAGAGGCAAAGAAGGTCCTCAAGGCGGCCATGTTCGCCGCCGACGACGCGGCGAGGGCCGAAATGCTAGAGGGTCTCGACAGAGACCCGTACGGGAGACCGTATAAGGCGGCGCGGAATAAACTGCGCCCCTTCGGTCCCCCGCTAGCAGAGACCCTCGAGCCGGCGTTGCTGGATGGGGTGGTTCGGTCCTTGTTTCCAACAAGGACCAACTTCACCCCTCCAGTGATGGACCCCCCGCGGGAGGCGGCTCCGCCGGCGGAGGAGGTCCCTCCGGTCACGGGGGCGGAGTTTAGCGCGGCGACGCTTCGCCTCCGCGCCAAGAAAACCGCCCCCGGGCCGGACGGCGTCCCCGCAAGGGTGGTGGCCATTGCGGCCACCCAAATGGCGGACAGGTTCCGGGACCTCTTCAGTGCGTGTTTCACGGCTGGGAGGTTCCCGAAAACCTGGAAGGAGGGGCAACTGTGCCTCCTCCGTAAGGAGGGACGACCGGCAGACTCCCCCTCGGCATACCGACCCATCGTTCTGCTCGATGAGGTCGGTAAACTGTTCGAGGGGATCGTCGCCGGTCGGCTGAATGGCCTCCTGCGGGGGGTTGGGCCGAACCTATCGGACGCCCAATTCGGTTTCCGAGTTGGGCGTTCGACAGTGGACGCGCTGGCCCGGCTGAAGGGCCAGGTGAGGGAGGCCGTGGAGTCTGGGGACGGAGTGTTGGCTGTGTCATTTGACATAGCCAACGCGTTCAATTCTGTCCCCCACTCCACGATCTTGGAGGCACTCCGGTACCACGGAGTGCCTTCATACTTGCGGGCCCTCTTGGCCAGCTACTTGGAGGACCGAGCGGTCCTCCTCGTAGACAAGGCTGGCCAAGTCCGGAGGTACGGCGCGGAGTCAGGTGTTCCACAGGGGTCGGTCCTAGGACCACTCCTGTGGAACATCGGCTTCGACTGGCTCCTGCGGGGATCCCTCCTCCCGGGCACGAGTGTCATCTGCTACGCGGATGACACTCTCCTCACTGCCCGGGGGAGGGATTTTAGGGAGGCGGCCAGTTTGGCCTCGGCTGGCGGATCCTTGGTCGCGGGAAGGATCCGCCGCCTCGGGTTGGGGGTTGCGCTGGACAAGACCGAGGCCGTGTTCTTCCACGGGCCTCGGCAGCGCATCCCTCCAGACGCCCACTTCGTCGTGGAGGGTGTCAGGATCGGGGTGAGGACCCAGATGAAATATCTAGGCCTCACCCTGGACAGCAGGTGGCGCTTCGGCCCGCACTTCAGCGGGTTGTCAGCGCGCCTGCTGAAGGCGGCGAACGCCCTCTCGTGGCTCCTCCCAAACCTGGGAGGGCCGAAGGCGAGATGCCGGCATTTGTATGCCGGCATCTTGAAGAGCATGGCCCTTTACGGGGCCCCCATCTGGGCGGACTCCCTCCACAGGAGGGAGAATGCGACCGCCATCCGCAGGCCCCAAAGGGCCATTGCACTGCGGGTGGCGAGAGCCTACCGCTCGGTGGGCTTTGCGGCAGCGTGCGCTCTGGCCGGCACCCCGCCTTGGGAACTCGAGGCGGGGGTGCTCGCCAGAGTGTACGAGTGGACGGCGGGGCGCAGGGCGCTCGGGGAGTGCCCTGCCCCAGAAGAGCGGGAGGCCGTCCGCAGAGAGGCGAGGGACGCAACCGTCCAACATTGGACGGAGGCCCTCGCCACCGCAGCCTTTGGCCGCAGAACGTTGGACGCGCTCGGGCCAGTCCTGAAGGACTGGCTCGGGCGGTCCCACGGTTTCCTTTCTTTCCGTCTGGTGCAGGTGCTATCCGGGCATGGCGTCTTCGGATCGTGCCTGCACCGGATCGGAAGAGAGGAGACCCCGGCCTGCCACGATTGTGGCGCGGCGGTGGACACGGCGCAGCACACCCTGGAGGTGTGTGCGTCGTGGTCTGGGCCGCGCCGCCAATTAATGGCGGTGGTCGGGCAGGACCTCTCGCTGCCCAGCGTGGTTTTAGCCATGCTGGGAAGCGAGGAGTCCTGGGCTGCGGTGGCCTCCTTTTGCGAGGAAGTAATTTCGCAAAAGGAGGCGGCGGAGCGGGCGCGGGAGGAAGACCCTCTCGCAGCGCCACTCCGTAGGCGACGAACGGGTCGGAGAAGGCGATTGCACGACAATCGTCTTCCCCCTCCTGGTGGAGGATAGCGGGAGACAGGCGCGGGGGCGTCTTCTCCCGCATTGCACGTATCCTCCACTTCCGCCGGGTGGGAATGACCGCGAGCACTCGCGGTTATTCTCGGGCCCCTCTCCCAGGGTGGGGAGGGGGGTGAAGGGCTCGCCGTAAAGGCGGGCGGTCGTCGGCGGGGGGCTGGATGGAAAGGCTGTGCCGGATTCCCAGTTCCCCTCCATATAGGCGATGCGGGAGTGCCGCTGGGTCGTTTAGTGGGTATACCGGTGGGGAGCACCGCCGGGAGTCCCACATAACCCTGCCGTCCCCCGACGGGAGGGTATGCATAAAGCATTTTTCCCAGCGTCAAAAAAAAAAAAAAAAAAAAAAAAAAAAAAAAGGTTAGGTTAGGTTAGGTTAGGTTCGGCTGGGAGGTTCCCGAAAACCTGGAAGAAGGGGCAACTGTGCCTCCTCCGTAAGGAGGGACGACCGGCAGACTCCCCCTCGGCATACCGACCCATCGTTCTGCTCGATGAGGTCGGTAAACTGTTCGAGGGGATCGTCGCCAGTCGGCTGAATGGCCTCCTGCGGGGGGTTGGGCCAAACCTGTCGGACGCCCAATTCGGTTTCCGAGTTGGGCGTTCGACAGTGGACGCGCTGGCCCGGCTGAAGGGCCAGGTGAGGGAGGCCGTGGAGTCTGGGGACGGAGTGTTGGCTGTGTCATTTGACATAGCTAACGCGTTCAATTCCGTCCCCCACTCCACGATCTTGGAGGCACTCCGGTACCACGGAGTGCCTTCATACTTGCGGGCCCTCTTGGCCAGCTACTTGGAGGACCGAGCGGTCCTCCTCGTAGACAAGGCTGGCCAAGTCCGGAGGTACGGCGTGGAGTCTGGTGTTCCACAGGGGTCGGTCCTAGGACCACTCCTGTGGAACATCGGCTTCGACTGACTCCTGCGGGGATCCCTCCTCCGGGGCACGAGTGTCATCTGCTACGCGGATGACACTCTCCTCACTGCCCGGGGGAGGGATTTTAGGGAGGCGGCCAGTTTGGCCTCGGCTGGCGGATCCTTGGTCGCGGGAAGGATCCGCCGCCTCGGGTTGGGGGTTGCGCTGCACAAGACCGAGGCCGTGTTCTTCCACGGGCCTCGGCAGCGCATCCCTCCTGACGCCCACATCGTCGTGGAGGGCGTCAGGATCGGGGTGAGGACCCAGATGAAATATCTGGGCCTCACCCTGGACAGCAGGTGGCGCTTCGGCCCGCACTTCAGCGGGTTGTCAGCGCGCCTGCTGAAGGCGGCGAACGCCCTCTCGTGGCTCCTCCCAAACCTGGGAGGGCCGAAGGCGAGATGCCGGCATTTGTATGCCGGCATCTTGAAGAGCATGGCCCTTTACGGGGCCCCCATCTGGGCGGACTCCCTCCACAGGAGGGAGAATGCGACCGCCATCCGCAGGCCCCAAAGGGCCATTGCACTGCGGGTGGCGAGAGCCTACCGCTCGGTGGGCTTTGCGGTAGCGTGCGCTCTGGCCGGCACCCCGCCTTGGGAACTCGAGGCGTGGGTGCTCGCCAGAGTGTACGAGTGGACGGCGGGGCGCAGGGCGCTCGGGGAGTGCCCTGCCCCAGAAGAGCGGGAGGCCGTCCGCAGAGAGGCGAGGGACGCAACCGTCCAACATTGGACGGAGGCCCTCGCCACCGCAGCCTTTGGCCGCAGAACGTTGGACGCGCTCGGGCCAGTCCTGCAGGACTGGCTCGGGCGGTCCCACGGTTTCCTTTCTTTCCGTCTGGTGCAGGTGCTATCCGGGCATGGCGTCTTCGGATCGTGCCTGCACCGGATCGGAAGAGAGGAGACCCCGGCCTGCCACGATTGTGGCGCGGCGGTGGACACGGCGCAGCACACCCTGGAGGTGTGTGCGTCGTGGTCTGGGCCGCGCCGCCAATTGATGGCGGTGGTCGGGCAGGACCTCTCGCTGCCCAGCGTGGTTTTAGCCATGCTGGGAAGCGAGGAGTCCTGGGCTGCGGTGGCCTCCTTTTGCGAGGAAGTAATTTCGCAAAAGGAGGCGGCGGAGCGGGCGCGGGAGGAAGACCCTCTCGCAGCGCCACTCCGCAGGCGACGAACGGGTCGGAGAAGGCGATTGCACGACAATCGTCTTCCCCCTCCTGGTGGAGGATAGCGGGAGACAGGCGCGGGGGCGTCTTCTCCCGCATTGCACGTATCCTCCACTTCCGCCGGGTGGGAATGACCGCGAGCACTCGCGGTTATTCTCGGGCCCCTCTCCCAGGGTGGGGAGGGGGGTGAAGGGCTCGCCGTAAAGGCGGGCGGTCGTCGGCGGGGGGCTGGATGGAAAGGCTGTGCCGGATTCCCAGTTCCCCTCCATATAGGCGATGCGGGAGTGCCGCTGGGTCGTTTAGTGGGTATACCGGTGGGGAGTACCGGGAGTCCCACATAACCCTTCCGTCCCCCGACGGGAGGGTATGCATAAAGCATTTTTCCCAGCGTCAAAAAAAAAAAAAAAAAAAAAAAAAAAAGGTTAGGTTAGGTTAGGTTAGGTTAGGTTAGGTTAGGTTAGGTTAGGTTAGGTTAGGTTAGGTTAGGTTGGGGGGGGAGGCACTCCGGTACCACGGAGTGCCTTCATACTTGCGGGCCCTCTTGGCCAGCTACTTGGAGGACCGAGCGGTCCTCCTCGTAGACAAGGCTGGCCAAGTCCGGAGGTACGGCGCGGAGTCTGGTGTTCCACAGGGGTCGGTCCTAGGACCACTCCTGTGGAACATCGGCTTCGACTGGCTCCTGCGGGGATCCCTCCTCCCGGGCACGAGTGTCATCTGCTACGCGGATGACACTCTCCTCACTGCCCGGGGGAGGGATTTTAGGGAGGCGGCCAGTTTGACCTCGGCTGGTGGATCCTTGGTCGCGGGAAGGATCCGCCGCCTCGGGTTGGGGGTTGCGCTGCACAAGACCGAGGCCGTGTTCTTCCACGGGCCTCGGCAGCGCATCCCTCCTGACGCCCACATCGTCGTGGAGGGCGTCAGGATCGGGGTGAGGACCCAGATGAAATATCTGGGCCTCACCCTGGACAGCAGGTGGCGCTTCGGCCCGCACTTCAGCGGGTTGTCAGCGCGCCTGCTGAAGGCGGCGAACGCCCTCTCGTGGCTCCTCCCAAACCTGGGAGGGCCGAAGGCGAGATGCCGGCATTTGTATGCCGGCATCTTGAAGAGCATGGCCCTTTACGGGGCCCCCATCTGGGCGGACTCCCTCCACAGGAGGGAGAATGCGACCGCCATCCGCAGGCCCCAAAGGGCCATTGCACTGCGGGTGGCGAGAGCCTACCGCTCGGTGGGCTTTGCGGCAGCGTGCGCTCTGGCCGGCACCCCGCCTTGGGAACTCGAGGCGGGGGTGCTCGCCAGAGTGTACGAGTGGACGGCGGGGCGCAGGGCGCTCGGGGAGTGCCCTGCCCCAGAAGAGCGGGAGGCCGTCCGCAGAGAGGCGAGGGACGCAACCGTCCAACATTGGACGGAGGCCCTCGCCACCGCAGCCTTTGGCCGCAGAACGTTGGACGCGCTCGGGCCAGTCCTGAAGGACTGGCTCGGGCGGTCCCACGGTTTCCTTTCTTTCCGTCTGGTGCAGGTGCTATCCGGGCATGGCGTCTTCGGATCGTGCCTGCACCGGATCGGAAGAGAGGAGACCCCGGCCTGCCACGATTGTGGCGCGGCGGTGGACACGGCGCAGCACACCCTGGAGGTGTGTGCGTCGTGGTCTGGGCCGCGCCGCCAATTGATGGCGGTGGTCGGGCAGGACCTCTCGCTGCCCAGCGTGGTTTTAGCCATGCTGGGAAGCGAGGAGTCCTGGGCTGCGGTGGCCTCCTTTTGCGAGGAAGTAATTTCGCAAAAAGAGGCGGCGGAGCGGGCGCGGGAGGAAGATCCTCTCGCAGCGCCACTCCGCAGGCGACGAACGGGTCGGAGAAGGCGATTGCACGACAATCGTCTTCCCCCTCCTGGTGGAGGATAGCGGGAGACAGGCGCGGGGGCGTCTTCTCCCGCATTGCACGTATCCTCCACTTCCGCCGGGTGGGAATGACCGCGAGCACTCGCGGTTATTCTCGGGCCCCTCTCCCAGGGTGGGGAGTGGGGTGAAGGGCTCGCCGTAAAGGCGGGCGGTCGTCGGCGGGGGCTGGATGGAAAGGCTGTGCCGGATTCCCAGTTCCCCTCCATATAGGCGATGCGGGAGTGCCGCTGGGTCGTTTAGTGGGTATACCGGTGGGGAGCACCGCCGGGAGTCCCACATAACCCTTCCGTCCCCCGACGGGGGGGTATGCATAAAGCATTTTTCCCAGCGTCAAAAAAAAAAAAAAAAAAAAAAAAAAAAAAAAAAAAAAAAAAAAAAAGGTTAGGTTGGGGGGGGGGACCCCCCACAGTGCTTGCTTCCACGTAGCGTTCCCCGGGCAACGACCTGGTCCTGTCACCGTAACGGAGTGGCAGGCCAGTGATCGGCGAAAGTGCACTGTGCGTTGAAGACTTTTTTGCGGACTCTTCAACACTTGCGGCGGCTATGCCAAAGCTACAATCGCGGGACGCCTCCGGGCGGTTCTTAAAAGGCCCTTATCAGGGCCAACCAAAAGGCCCTTCTCAGGGCCAACCAAAAGGCCCTTCTCAGGGCCAACCAAAAGGCCCTTCTCAGGGCCAACCAAAAGGCCCTTCTCAGGGCCAACCAGAAGGCCCTTCTCAGGGCCAACCAGAAGGCCCTTCTCAGGGCCAAACCAAAGGCCCTTCTCAGGGCCAAACCAAAGGCCCTTCTCAGGGCCAAACCAAAGGCCCTTCTCAGGGCCACGCCGGCGATGCCAGTATGGCGTCGGAGGTTTGCCGCCCATCACCGGGTAGCATGTTCCGCAGGCTGTCGGTCGACGTGTTGTCGGACTCCGACAACGAGTCGCTGGTTCCAGAGTCGGACGGAAGTTCGGCGATGGAAGCCGAAAGTCGCTTGCAAAAGCGGAAGCGATCCTTCCTGAAGGACGGCGGCGAAGGCTCCTCGGACTCCACGAGGAGTGCTAAGCCAAAAAAGAAGGCGAAGGCCAAAAAGCCTTCGACTGTGGCGGACACCCACGACGTGGGTCTGGCGGACGCCCAACGTCAGTTGGACCTCGCAAGAAGGGCTCAGCTCCAGGAAGACCTGGAAGAGAGGGTCGCCGCGAAGGAGATGCAGGCGCAGGCCGCCCGGGCTAAGTCCGGGTACGGTGCGTCTAGCGTCTTACGCGGCGTCTTAGGCGATTGCACGACAATCGTCTTCCCCCTCCTGGTGGAGGATAGCGGGAGACAGGCGCGGGGGCGTCTTCTCCCGCATTGCACGTATCCCCCACTTCCGCCGGGTGGGAATGACCGCGAGCACTCGCGGTTATTCTCGGGACCCTCTCCCAGGGTGGGGAGGGGGGTGAAGGGCTCGCCGTAAAGGCGGGCGGTCGTCGGCGGGGGGCTGGATGGAAAGGCTGTGCCGGATTCCCAGTTCCCCTCCATATAGGCGATGCGGGAGTGCCGCTGGGTCGTTTAGTGGGTATACCGGTGGGGAGCACCGCCGGGAGTCCCACATAACCCTTCCGTCCCCCGACGGGGGGGTATGCATAAAGCATTTTTCCCAGCGTCAAAAAAAAAAAAAAAAAAAAAAAAAAAAAAAAAAAAAAAAAAAAAAAAAAAAAAGGTTAGGTTAGGTTAGGTTAGGTTAGGTTAGGTTGGGCGCTGGCGGGGCTCCGGGCCGCCTGCGTGGTGGCCAGGAGGGCCTACACGCGGAGTCGACGGCGGAACGTGCGGGACGCGTCGAACGAGGACCTTCTCTACGCCTCGTACGTAGAGGCAAAGAAGGTCCTCAAGGCGGCTATGTTCGCCGCCGACGACGCGGCGAGGGCCGAAATGCTAGAGGGTCTCGACAGAGACCCGTACGGGAGACCGTATAAGGCGGCGCGGAATAAACTGCGCCCCTTCGGTCCCCCGCTAGCAGAGACCCTCGAGCCGGCGTTGCTGGATGGGGTGGTTCGGTCCTTGTTTCCAACAAGGACCAACTTCACCCCTCCAGTGATGGACCCCCCGCGGGAGGCGGCTCCGCCGGCGGAGGAGGTCCCTCCGGTCACGGGGGCGGAGTTTGGCGCGGCGACGCTTCGCCTCCGCGCCAAGAAAACCGCCCCCGGGCCGGACGGCGTCCCCGCAAGGGTGGTGGCCATTGCGGCCACCCAAATGGCGGACAGGTTTCGGGACCTCTTCAGCGCGTGTTTCACGGCTGGGAGGTTCCCGAAAACCTGGAAGGAGGGGCAACTGTGCCTCCTCCGTAAGGAGGGACGACCGGCAGACTCCCCCTCGGCATACCGACCCATCGTTCTGCTCGATGAGGTCGGTAAACTGTTCGAGGGTATCGTCGCCGGTCGGCTGAACGGCCTCCTGCGGGGGGTTGGGCCGAACCTGTCGGACGCCCAATTCGGTTTCCGAGTTGGGCGTTCGACAGTGGACGCGCTGGCCCGGCTGAAGGGCCAGGTGAGGGAGGCCGTGGAGTCTGGGGACGGAGTGTTGGCTGTGTCATTTGACATAGCCAACGCGTTCAATTCCGTCCCCCACTCCACGATCTTGGAGGCACTCCGGTACCACGGAGTGCCTTCATACTTGCAGGCCCTCTTGGCCAGCTACTTGGAGGACCGAGCGGTCCTCCTCGTAGACAAGGCTGGCCAAGTCCGGAGATACGGCGCGGAGTCTGGTGTTCCACAGGGGTCGGTCCTAGGTCCACTCCTGTGGAACATCGGCTTCGACTGGCTCCTGCGGGGATCCCTCCTCCCGGGCACGAGTGTCATCTGCTACGCGGATGACACTCTCCTCACTGCCCGGGGGAGGGATTTTAGGGAGGCGGCCAGTTTGGCCTCGGCTGGCGGATCCTTGGTCGCAGGAAGGATCCGCCGCCTCGGGTTGGGGGTTGCGCTGCACAAGACCGAGGCCGTGTTCTTCCACGGGCCTCGGCAGCGCATCCCTCCTGACGCCCACATCGTCGTGGAGGGCGTCAGGATCGGGGTGAGGACCCAGATGAAATATCTGGGCCTCACCCTGGACAGCAGGTGGCGCTTCGGCCCGCACTTCAGCGGGTTGTCAGCGCGCCTGCTGAAGGCGGCGAACGCCCTCTCGTGGCTCCTCCCAAACCTGGGAGGGCCGAAGGCGAGATGCCGGCATTTGTATGCCGGCATCTTGAAGAGCATGGCCCTTTACGGGGCCCCCATCTGGGCGGACTCCCTCCACAGGAGGGAGAATGCGACCGCCATCCGCAGGCCCCAAAGGGCCATTGCACTGCGGGTGGCGAGAGCCTACCGCTCGGTGGGCTTTGCGGCAGCGTGCGCTCTGGCCGGCACCCCGCCTTGGGAACTCGAGGCGGGGGTGCTCGCCAGAGTGTACGAGTGGACGGCGGGGCGCAGGGCGCTCGGGGAGTGCCCTGCCCCAGAAGAGCGGGAGGCCGTCCGCAGAGAGGCGAGGGACGCAACCGTCCAACATTGGACGGAGGCCCTCGCCACCGCAGCCTTCGGCCGCAGAACGTTGGACGCGCTCGGGCCAGTCCTGCAGGACTGGCTCGGGCGGTCCCACGGTTTCCTTTCTTTCCGTCTGGTGCAGGTGCTGTCCGGGCATGGCGTCTTCGGATCGTGCCTGCACCGGATCGGAAGAGAGGAGACCCCGGCCTGCCACGATTGTGGCGCGGCGGTGGACACGGCGCAGCACACCCTGGAGGTGTGTGCGTCGTGGTCTGGGCCGCGCCGCCAATTGATGGCGGTGGTCGGGCAGGACCTCTCGCTGCCCAGCGTGGTTTTAGCCATGCTGGGAAGCGAGGAGTCCTGGGCTGCGGTGGCCTCCTTTTGCGAGGAAGTAATTTCGCAAAAGGAGGCGGCGGAGCGGGCGCGGGAGGAAGACCCTCTCGCAGCGCCACTCCGCAGGCGACGAACGGGTCGGAGAAGGCGATTGCACGACAATCGTCTTCCCCCTCCTGGTGGAGGATAGCGGGAGACAGGCGCGGGGGCGTCTTCTCCCGCATTGCACGTATCCTCCACTTCCGCCGGGTGGGAATGACCGCGAGCACTCGCGGTTATTCTCGGGCCCCTCTCCCAGGGTGGGGGGGGGTGAAGGGCTCGCCGTAAAGGCGGGCGGTCGTCGGCGGGGGGCTGGATGGAAAGGCTGTGCCGGATTCCCAGTTCCCCTCCATAAAGGCGATGCGGGAGTGCCGCTGGGTCGTTTAGTGGGTATACCGGTGGGGAGCACCGCCGGGAGTCCCACATAACCCTTCCGTCCCCCGACGGGTGGGTATGCATAAAGCATTTTTCCCAGCGTCAAAAAAAAAAAAAAAAAAAAAAAAAAAAAAAAAAAAGGTTAGGTTGGGCGGGTCTGGGTTTATCCATTAGTAGTTGCTATGCCTAGCTAGCGGCTTCGGTCGCTTGTATTGGATAAACCTTGGCCTTCTTTACTCGGCTCTGGGAGCGAGTAATGAGGCGAATGGCTTTGAGGGAGAGCGCAGGTCGTGTAGATCCTCAAGGCAAGTCTGGTGGGGTCGTTCCTTCTCGCGGCTGCTGCCCGCTATTGGTCTATTTCCATCAGAAATAGACGTAACAGAAACCACCAGGCGCCGGCACTCTCTCGGTGGGGTAGGATGGGTAGGTAGGACGGGATGGGCTGGTGGAGCCGTCCCTTTGTAGGCTAAGTACCTACAAAAGAGGAGAGCCTTTTTAGGCTAGGAGGAGTCGGGAGTCGGGTCTGGCGTGCACTTACCCTGCCGCCGGGCAGGCAGTGGGAGTTTACTTCCCTGCCACCGCCCCAAAATCGTAACCCCGCAACATGGCCGTGGTCATGTTTCGCGTCCTGAGCGGGACCGATAGGCCTTGGCTTGGTCGCCCGGGCCGCGAGGAAGACAACCTCTATAAAAAATCACCCGAAGGTAAGCGGCGGCGCAGCGTGAGGCCTGGAAGGCTGAACGGAGTTTCAGTCGCTACTGCGTCCCCCGCCAGGGAAGTGTCGCTCCCCTGAGCGGGTTACGCCAGACTTCCCCGGTTACAGTGGGCACTGTCCGGGGTGACCCACCCTTCCCACGTACTCGTGGGACTGAATATGGCAAAATTTTTTGAAAATTCTTTTAGGTTAAGTGATGGAGAGGAGGAAGTGGAAAGAGAGTGCGCGTCTGCGCAGAGTGGTGCCGAGAAGGCATGTGAGGTGAAGGATGCGCGGGTTGTTTTAACCCGCTGCGAAGTGACGAAGAGCAACGGCGAAGATCTGCTCGTGGCTTCGTCAAAAATGGCGGACTTGTCGGACACGGATTCTGATGTGAGTTTCCAGACCGTGGCTTCACAGGAATCGCCAGGAGGAAACCGGTTTTGGAGGAAGCGCCGGAGAGACGATGCGAGCTCTGATGTGGGCGATGAGGACGAGTCGCAACCGAAAACGATGGCTAGGAGAGGACGTGGACGACCGCCCTCTTCGGGAAAATACGTCGGCCTGGCCAAAGCCAAGGAAAAATTGAACGCGGCGAAAGCCGAGGAACTTCGTCTTCAGGCGGAAATAGAGATGGCGGAGGATTTGAAGCGGAAAAGGGAGGCCGTAGCGGCCACCTTCCGTAAATCCCCAGGTTTAATGAGTCAATCGATAGAGGGGAGCGAGGAAAATGACTCACCAGACCTAGTTAGACTGGTGCTGGATTCCGTGGAATCCATCGAAAAGGTTGCCAGGACATCCGGAAACCTTAAGGGGACTTATGTTCGAGCTCTTAACAGTGCGGTGGAAACCATAAAAGTTTCTTTTGAAGCGCTGCGTTCTCGCACAATGACGGAGGAGGTCGCTCAATTAGAGGCAGCGAACAAGCGGCTTGCGGGAGAGCTGGCTGAGGTCCGTAAGGAGCTGATCCAGTTGCGTCAGCTCACGCAACAGCGTGATCAGACCAAAGGCCCGGCAGATGCTCGAGCCCTAACGGTGGAGGAAATTGTGCGCGTCGTCATGGTCCAGTGCGGGACCATGATGAATGCAAGACTGGAAGGAATAGAGGAGAGGCTGCTTCCTGAGAAACGTTTGCGGCCACCATTAGCTGCAGACAAAAGGAAGAACCCAGCTGTGCCGGCCCCGGAAGCCTTGGCTTCTTGTTCACTGGGATCCTCTCAGTCAAAAGTGATAGCGGATGATTCCCATACGATGACCATCCAGAAGAGCACAAAAAAGGCTGAGAGAGCATCGGCTGAAACAAGCATGGAGGTGTCACAAGCAGCCTCTCATGTGGGAAAGAGGAATAAAAAGAAAAAAAATAGCAAGAAGAATAGTGAGCGAGCTACAAGCCCAGTGCAAACACAGAGTGCGCTTCAGGATTCATCTCCAGTGCCTCAGGGCATGAGCTGGACAGGGGTGACAAAAGGAGGCAAAAAGTCAAAAGCTGTAGTTGTAGCGCCCAAATCGGCGCGCACAACGCTTTCGACAAAAGCGGTAGGTACTAAACGCTCAGCGCTAGTGAAGCTGCGCCCTCCCCGGACGGCAGCAGTTGTAATCACTCTACAGCCAGGAGCCGAGGAGAAAGGTGCAACATATGGGAAAGTGATGGAGGAAGCCAAGTCTAAGGTGGATCTCACCAGCTGTGGCATTACCAGCGTGCGATTCCGTAAGGCTGCGACAGGGGCGCACATCCTGGAGGTCGCAGCCGGTCAGGACAGCAGCGAGAAGGCAGACTCTTTAGCCCAAAAATTGAAAGAGGCCTTAAACGAGGATTGGGCTAGAATCTCTAGACCCACAAAATGTGCAGACGTCAGAATCTTAGGATTGGACGATTCTGTCACTAAAGAAGATGTTATCGCTGCTGTTGCTCAGTGCGGGGGCTGCTCGAAGGAGCTAGTAAAGGTAGGAGAGATTAAACGGTCCTACCAGGGCACTGGAGTAATATTGGTCAGCTGTCCGGTAGCCGTTGCCAAAAAGCTAGGACAGGAAGGCCGTCTGCTAGTCGGTTGGGTCTCAGCTAGAGTAGAAATGTTACAGCCGAGACCAATGAGGTGTTACCGGTGTTTACAGAACGGGCACGTCCGTGCCCAATGTACGGCCGAAATTGATCGCAGTGAGGAATGCTACAGATGTGGAAAGGTCGGCCATAAGTCGTCCGAATGCGTAGCTCCACCCAAATGTTCCCTGTGTGCAGCGGCAAATAAGCCATCAGCGCATAAACTTGGAAGTAGGTCATGCTCCCCTCCTAAATCAAGGAGAAGGGTCACGGCTGGTAACACCACAGCCTCAACGCCGGCAGCTGCTAGCTGTCCTCCGACGCAAACGGGGGGAGTGGAGGTTGAAATGGAAACCACATAGTATGGCGCTTCGTTTTCTACAGGCGAATCTCAACCACTCCGCCAGGGCTCAAGATCTTATGATCCAGAGCATGGCGGAGTGGTTGATTGACATAGCGGCTATATCCGAGCCCTACTTTATTCCACCTAGAGAAAACTGGGTTGGAGATAAGGATGGGCTCGTGGCAATAACTTCCAAGGGCATTTCTTTCGACAGAGTAATGAAAGGAAAGGGCTGTGTTGCAGCTCTTGTAAGAGGAATAGTGGTGGTGGCGGGTTATATCTCGCCCAACAGAGTCCTCGCTGATTTTGAAAGCTTTCTTGTTGAAGTCGGATCCCTTGTTGGGCAGAGTCACCCACATCCAGTGATTGTACTTGGTGACCTAAATGCGAAATCTACAGCTTGGGGGTCTCTCTTCACAGACTCGCGGGGAGAACTGCTGGAAGAGTGGGCATTAACCACCGGATTAATAGTCCTTAACAGCGGATCGGTGCTGACGTGTGTTCGGCAACAAGGTGGATCTATAGTAGATGTGACGTTTGCAAGTCTAGATCTGGTCAGCCGAATTCACGGCTGGAAAGTCGCAGAGGATGTGGAGACGCTGTCAGATCACCGTTACATCAGGTTCAATATTTCTCCACATCCTCGGATTTCAAGTAGGCCGAGAGGAAGTGCCGCCCGGGAAGGCAGCCCGCGATGGGCACTTAAGCGTTTGGATCGAGATGCACTGGAGGTGGCCGCTCTGGTTAAAGCATGGGTGCCGGAGCCTAATGGGCAGGCGCAGGTCGAAATTTCGGAAGAGGCGGAGTGGTTCCGAGAGGCCATGACGCACATCTGCGACGCAGCCATGCCTAGAGTCGTGTCTCGGCCCACCAAGCCTCAAGTATACTGGTGGTCAGCGGAACTTGCGGACTTACGTAAAGTTTGTGTGGTAGCTCGACGTCGGTACACGAGATACCGCCGTAGACGACATCGTGATGAAGCATTGGAAGAGCAGCTGTATGGACTGTACAGGGAAGCCAAGAAGGCCCTACAGCTAGCCATTATCCAAGCAAAAAATGAAGCTCGAGAGGAATTACTGGAGACCCTAAACAAGGATCCTTGGGGACGACCATATAGGATGGTGAGGGGAAAACTTCGTCCGTGGGCCCCACCCCTTACTAAAAGTTTAGAACCACAACTCCTACAGAGAGTGGTGTCGGCTCTATTCCCAAGTAGAGAGGAACATACTCCACCAACTATGGCTCCTCATGAAGAGAGCATAGATGCTGAAGTGCCGGAAGTGAGCAATGTCGAATTTAGGATGGCAGTTATGCGTCTCGGGGCAAAGAACACGGCCCCGGGTCCTGACGGGATTCCCGGTCGAGCTTGGGTTCTGGCCATGAAAGCTCTAGGACCACGTCTTATGCACTTTTATGACGCTTGCTTAACACAGGGACGATTTCCAGTACAATGGAAAACGGGCAGGCTGGTACTGCTCAAGAAAGAGGGACGTCCTACGGATTCTCCATCAGCTTACCGCCCCATCGTTCTTTTGGACGAGGTGGGTAAGTTATTTGAACGCATAATAGCCGATCGCCTCATAAGGCATCTAAGCAGCGTCGGTCCAGACTTGGACGTCAATCAGTTTGGTTTTAGGAGGGGGCGATCAACCATTGGTGCGATACTACAAGTAAAGGCGGTTACGGAAGAGGCAGTTTCCCGGGGCGAGGTCGTTCTGGCGGTATCGCTAGACATTGCCAACGCCTTCAATACCTTACCCTGGAGTTGTGTTAGGGAGGCACTCAAATATCATCGAGTGCCGCTATACCTTTGCAGGATCATCGGTGACTACTTAAACGAAAGATTTATATCATTCCAGGGGCAGGAAGGATGGGCTCGACACAGAATGTCGTGCGGTGTTCCACAGGGCTCGGTCCTTGGGCCACTCCTGTGGAACATTGGTTACGACTGGGTGTTGAGAGGAGCGAATCTCTATGGGATTAGGGTAACATGCTACGCAGATGACACTCTTGTCACAGCAAGAGCCAGGTCACATAGGGAAGCAGCCATTCTTGCCACAGCAGGTGTGGCCCAGATAGTAAATCGGATTAGACGACTCGGGCTACAGGTGGCCCTGAATAAGTCTGAAGCGCTATGTTTTCATGGGCCACGGAACAAGCCCCCAGCGGACTTACATATAGTGGTAGGTGGAGTCCACATCGGTGTCGAGTCGACGATGAAGTACCTGGGACTCGTCCTCGACAGCCGGTGGGACTTCAATACACATTTTCAGAGACTGGCACCAAAACTGATGGGGACGGCGGCCGCCCTTGGAGGGCTACTACCTAACCTCAGGGGTGCAAAAGTGAGTTGCCGGAGACTTTACATGGGAGTAGTACGGTCCATGGCCATGTACGGGGCTCCAGTGTGGGCTGATACACTCAACAGCCGAAGCATTGCTGCACTGCGAAATCCACAGAGAGCGATGGCTATACGAGTGATACGGGGGTACCGCACAATATCCTACGAGGCAGCGTGCCTGCTGGCATGTTCTCTGCCATGGGACCTGGATGCAAAGTGTCTTGCAAAGGTTCACCACTGGCGAGAGCAAAACAGAGCACAGGATCTTCGCCCAGCGCCAAGAGAGGTGGAGGGCAAGCGAGAGGAATTTTATAATATAGGCAAGGAGGAATGGCTCAGAAGGCTGGCGCATCCAAGCGCTGGTCTGCGCATTATTGAGGCGATCTGGCCAATATTCAACGAATGGCTTTCTAGAGAGCACGGTACAATGACTTTCCGGCTCACACAGGTACTATCGGGACACGGTTGTTTCTCGAAGTACCTGTGTCGAATCGGAAGAGAACCAACACCTGGATGTCACCATTGTGACCATAATGAAGACTCAGCGCAGCATACACTTGAGGTATGTCCTGCGTGGGCAACCTTGCGGCCACAAATTGCAAATTTCACAGGAGGGCCCATGACCCTTTCAGCAATAGTCAAAGCTATGGTCGAAAGTGAAGAATGTTGGAAAGACGTAATTGCCTTCTGCGAACAAGTCCTTCAGCAGAAGGAAGCTGCGGAAAGAGAAAGGGAATTAATTACCTCCAATCCGATCCGCAGCAGGAGAGTCGGAGGGAGAAGGAGGAGAAACCTCCTTGATATAAATCCTCCATGACAAAGGCTTGGGCGGCGATACTAGGGGGTGTCGTCGTCTACTGATAAAGGCCCCGAGGTGGCGCGCGTGGAGGTTCCGCGTGCCTCTCGTAAGGAGACAAGATGGTAATTGCAGCAGTAGCTGCAAGTGAGATGAGGCTCATAAGAGCCAACGCCGCTGTTCAAAGCTATGGACGAATGCGAAAGCGCTCCCGAAGCTTAGAGACAATCAGCGATCAGGTGGAACCCCGTGAGGTTTTAGCCAGTAGGAGTCTGGCATAACCTTCCGCCTCCCCTACGGCGGGAGGTATCCATGAAGGATTTCCTCACGTTAAAAAAAAAAAAAAAAAAAAAAAAAAAAAAAAGGTTAGGAATATAAAAAGGTTATAGAAGTTGAGCGCTTTGCGACAGACGTTCGCTACGTGGGTATTAAATGTCAATTTGTCATCGATGGTTAGCCCCAAGATTTTAACTTCCCTGGACATTGGAATTTCAACACCTCCCATTTCCAGATGTGGGGTGTCATATTTGAGCTTGCGAGTTATGACCATGGCCATAGTTTTTTGCGGCGCAAATCTCAGTTTATTTTTGACCCCCCACACCCGTACATACTCAAGGGCGGCATTGGCCTCCCTCTGTACTTCTTGTGCTGTTTTTCCATCGAAGACCAAGACAACGTCGTCTGCAAACGCCTGCGCATAGTCCCCCCTTCTGTCGAGTTCTTTCAGTAACGGGTCCAGCAGAAGATTCCACAGCAGTGGCCCCCCTATGGATCCTTGAACGCATCCCATGCTGGTTTCCTTAGAAAACTCCTCGCCAGCATACCTGACTCTCACCTTTCTGTTTCTCAGATAACTACCGATTAGTCTTCTGAGATTTACCGGACACTTTTCCTCTGCCAAACGGACCATTATAGCAGGCCACCAGGCGCTGTCGAAGGCTCCCTCTATATCCAGTGACACTAGTACGACCAGTTTTTTCTGGTCCAGTTTTTCCCGGATGTTTTGTATAAGGGTATACAGAGAGTCTTCGGTGCTCCTCTGGGGCATGAATCCGTATTGGCGAGTACTCATCCTCGGTAACAGATGGTATTTGAGTCGGGCAACCAGCATCTTTTCGAGGACTTTCCCCAGCACAGGCAGTAGACCTATCGGCCTATAAGACTTGGCAACGGTGTATGTGGCCTTGCCCGGCTTTCGTAGCACTACAACTGTCGCTTCTTTCCACAGATTAGGGAAGTAATGCTTGGCGAGACACTGATTTAAAAGTCCCAGGAACACCCCGGGGCTGTTTCTTATTGCACAGTTGCAGATGTCTGCTGTGAGTCCATCAGCACCGGGGGCCTTTTTGGGGTTGAATGACTTGAGTGCCACGTCAAGCTCAGTCTGCGTGAACGGTGGGTCCCAAAGTTCACTTTGTTCCTCATCGTTCACTCTTTCTGCTAGCTCTCTTATTTGGCGGTGCTCATCACTATCAGTCTCCGCCAGGTCCTCAGGATAAAAGGTCTCTGCCAGAAGCCTAACGGAGCCGGCTGCATCTAAGATTTTGCCCGCTTTTTCTAGTGGCAAGTCCTCCTCCCTGCTCCTAGTTCTTCCAATGACCCTATAGATCCCATCCCATACCCCTTCCCGGTCCTGCTTTTCACAAAACTCCTTCCAACTCTCTACCTGGGCCTTCTTGGTCTCTAACAAATATTCTTCTTTCTTTTCTAGGTACTCCTGGATGACCTTCTCCCTCCGGATCGGCGCAGCACATCGGATTCTGCGCTTTCTGGTGGTGACTTCCCGCTTCATCTCAGCGAGTTTTTCGGACCACCACGGCATGGTAAGTTTTTCTTTTTTATTTATACCTGGTATTGATTGGGTGCATGCTTTTGTGATGACTTTTGTGTAATTTTTTAAGGCTTCCTCTATCTCATGTGTAGCATGCATGTCATTTATCTGGTCTATTTTTAATTTGTAGTCTATTTCTAATTGGGTCAGTTTCTCACGAAACTGACTCCAATTAGCCTTCTTTGTATTAAATTTTCTAGTGGTTCTTAATATTGTTATGCCTTTTGATTTTTTGAGTTTAATGTTAAAAGTTATGCCGTTGTGATCCGAACTTGTAAGATTTTCCACCACTTTCCAGTCCGCCACCAGATTTAGCATGTCCTCCGTGCAGGCTGTGACATCCACGTGACTGCGGTACCGCTTTCCTCCCCGTATGGTGTCAAAGGTCGGAGTTTTCCCTATATTTAGAATTTGAAGACCCAGGTCATCAAGAGCTCCCACCATGTCCTCGCCTCGGCTATCTACCACGGTACTTCCCCACCATGTGCTTTTCGCATTCGCGTCCCCTCCTATTATTAGCCTTTTGAGTCCCACTCTCTGGGCTATAGTCGCTAGCTGGTCCAGATAGGGTCCTATGGGTTTGTCCGGCTCCAGGTAGTAGGACACCAGCGTAGTCTTCCAGGCACTGGTTTGGACTCCCACCACTGTGATGTTGTTTGTGGTGAGTTCCGGATACTGCACTATGTCTAGTTCGGTGTTGAAAACAACTATTGCGGCTTTTACAGTTCCTTCTCCTTGGCCAGTGCTCTGGAAGACCCTCATGCCCGATCGATCGAAAAACGGTTTGTTTACCTTTTTCAATCGAAAAAAAGTCGGCTTTGCGGCTATCGTTTTTAGCACTTTTTTAGGTTAGGTTATAGTAGCATTAATTAAATTTCGCGTAGGCTAGGTCCGGTTGCTTTTCTCCTTAGGGTTTGGAAGTAATCGGATTTTTAGTAATTTTAGGTAAAATTTTGAAAAAAATTTTGCCCGAAAAAGTTGGGAAAGTTCAGGGGTGAATACTTGGGGTCTGGTTTTCCCCTACGGTCTCAGTAGGGGTGCCAGGGGATAGGGGACTTCAGCCCCTATAAGGTGTTATTTTTGGTTTTCGGCTCCGTTAAGGGGAAGTCAGTCAAAAAAATTTTTCAAAAAGTGTCCTGAAGAATCTTGTTGCTATTTTGGTTTTTCAGGCGCTTTTTGAAATTTGTATGGGATTTCTCCGAGCCGACTCCCCCTTGACCGTTTTCTAACAAAACTCTGTTTTGAAAGATAACTTCGGCTGGGGTGGTCGGATTTGGTCTAAATTTGACAGAGACGTTGGCGGGGCCACAATGGCCACGTCTGAAGAAGGGGAAAGTTCCCACCGCAAGTGGGACGAAGGAATCTTAGATTCTTCTTCCTCTGAATCTGAGGAAGAATACACAGAGGCCATGGAAGTGACTTCTCAGCCCCAGAAGAGGGGGCATGTAGACCAGGCGGATGACGCAAGGCCCGATAATGGGCCTAAAGTTGGAACAGCCCGGAGGGGCAAGCCCAAAGGGTCCTACGCGGGGATGGCGTCGGCAAGAGGTAGGCTCCGAAGTTCGGAGACTTACCTTAGCTCCGACACAGACGTCGCCGCCGGCCCCTCCTCGTATAGGAAGGACCTCCCGGAGCTCCGCTCCAAGGGAACAATGGGGAGTGGGGGAACTACCTCCCCACCAGGAAAGATTTTGACGCCGTCTGAGGTTCTCCTCTCTGACCCGGTGGAGGCCACCAAACAAGCGGCAGTCGAAATAATGGAGGGGGCCCGCAAGTCGGGCAACTTGAAGGGTGAGGTGTGGGGCACCATGAACCGGGCCTGCCGCACCATATTAAGGGCTATGGAGGAAGTCAACGCTTCCAGGTCAGAGAGCGAGGAGATCCGCATCCTAAAGGCGGACAATAAGAGGATGCGGGAGCAACTCGCTCTCTGCACAGCGGAACTCAAGGCCCTGAGAATTGCCTTCTCAGAGCGCCAGGCCCCGGCCACGCAGCCGGCGCGTGAGACTCCGGCCCCTAGGGCCCCCCCGCCAACACAATCCGCCGCCGCGGAGTTGGCGGAATTGCTGGACAGCATGAAGCGTGACTTGACGGTCTCCCTCGGTAACATGCTTAACGCTAGAATCGAGGAGATTTCCAGTCGCCTTCCTCCAGCACCGATAATCCGCCCCCCGCTAGCGGCGGATAAAAGGAAGGAGGCCCCATCAGCCTCAACGAGAGAAGTGGCCTTCGAGTCTGAGAGCAGGGCCAGACTTGGGGATGGCAGGCAGAAAAGGGTCGCCAAAAAAGCGGCCCCGGTGGCCCCGGAAACCGCCCCGGCAGCCAAGACTGCCCCGGCAGCCAAGCCTGCCCCAGCAGCCAGGCCTGCCTCGGCGGGCAAGCCTGCCCCAGTGGTGGCGACTGCACCTGCGCCCCCGGGCGAGGCATGGACCACTCAGGAAGCAGGAAAAAAGAAGAGGAAGGGGAAGGGAAAGGCTACGGCCACTCCCCCACCCCCCCCGCTGCCCAAGAAGAAAGCGGCACCAAAGAAGAAGGGTCTGATAGTCCCCAAGACGGCAGCGGTGGTAATAACCATGCGGAAGGACATTACCACCGACACCACGCTGCAGGCTGTCATGACCAAGGCCATTAATGGCATAAGCTTGGAGGAGATAGGCCTGCAGCATGTCAGGGTCAGGAACTCGGTGACGGGGGGCCGAGTCATCGAGGTCCCTGGAGCAGAGAGCGGAAGGGCGGCGGACAACCTTGCAGAAAAACTGCAGGGTCTTGTGGGCGACGTGGCCCATGTGAGCCGCCCGGAAAAAATGGCCGCTATCGAGGTCGCAGGCCTAGATGAGTCGGCGACAAGGGAGACCCTGGCGGCTGCCGTCGCCAAGGCGGGGGGATGCGCAGAGGCGCAAGTTAAGGTAGGGGGCATTCGCCCTACATACTATAATGGTAGTGGGGTGGCCCTCGTGCAATGCCCGGTGGGTATAGCAAAAGACCTCCTCAAGCGCGGTCAGATCCTGGTAGGCTGGTCGTCTGCCAGGATTAATTCCGTCGGACCAGCACCCATGCGGTGCTACAAATGCATGGGTGTCGGCCACACGCGCGAGTTGTGCCCCTCAAAGGTGGACCGGGGACAGATGTGTTACCGGTGCGGCGCAGAGGGGCACAAAGCAGCCGAATGCTGGGAGGAAAAAGTACGGTGCGCAGTATGCCACCATGCAGGCCTCCCAGCCAACCACGTAATGAGGGGACCGAAATGCTCCCCACCGGAGACAAGGGGAAGAGAGGTGAGGCCGAGACCCACCCGCCCCATCCGGCCCCCTCCAGCCGAAACAGCCGCCAGCCGGCAACAGGAGGACAACAATATGGACGTCTAGATGTCAGCACACCGACATCTAGACGTCCTGCAGATAAACGCCAACCACTCCGCCAGAGCTCAGGATCTGCTCATGCAGACCATGGCGGAGTGGAAAATTGGCGTTACGGTGGTAACGGAGCCCTACTTCATCCCCCCTCAATCTAATTGGGCAGGGGACACCGACGGAGTAGTGGCGATAGTGGTGCCGGCGATGGGGGACCTCCCCCCCATATCAAGGATCGAGGGTGGCCCAGGATTCGTGGCGGCCAAATGGGGGAACGACACGGTGCTGGTGGCCGCGTACTTCTCCCCTAATAGGCCGCTGCGGGAGTTCGACACGTTCCTGGGAATATTAGGGGGGGTGGTCCGGAGGGCGGCCCCGAGGCAGGTTATGGTCCTGGGGGACCTCAACGCCAAAAGTTCGGCATGGGGTTCCCCCATTACGGACCATAGGGGTACGGCTCTGGAGGATTGGGTTGCGGCAACGGGACTCGTGGTCCTAAACCAGGGCACCACGAATACCTGCGTGCGGCGGCAGGGGGGGTCAATCGTGGACGTCACGTTTGCGACCCCTGCCATAGCCGCACGCGTCACGAATTGGCGTGTCCTGGAGGATGTTGAGACCCTCTCAGACCACCTGTACATCAGGATGAGGGTCTCCAAGACGGGGGCTCCACCGGCGCCCATCACGGGCAGTACCCGGAGGGGGCGGAAGTTCCCGAAGTGGTCCCTGGTCAAGTTGGACAGGGACATGGCGAACGAGGCGGCCATGGTGGAGAAGGAGTGGTGTGCTGCCCCACCCGTCACTCTCGGAGTTGAAGAAAGGGCGGCACAGTTCCGCGTCGCACTACAGAATGTGTGCGACGCGGCCATGCCTCGGGTTGGTCGCCGTTTCGCCCGTAAGAGCGTATACTGGTGGTCCGAAGAAATTGCGGCCCTGCGGACCACCAGTAATAGTGCCCGCCGCGCCTTCCAACACTGTAGGCGCAGGCGGCACACTGAAGAAGAGGAAGAAGGGTTCCACAGGGCCCTCAAAGAGGCGAAGAAGGCCCTCCAGGTGGCGATTTCCAAGGCCAAGGACGAAGCTCACGAGTCGTTCTTGGCCACCCTGGACAGGGACCCATGGGGGCGGCCATACAAGATGGTGCGTAACAAAATGCGCACCGCCCCCCCCATGGACTCCCTAGAGCCCGAACTTCTCCAGAGAGTAGTCGAGGGGCTATTTCCGCCAGCCCCCTTGATCTCTCCCCCGTCGATGGTCGACCCCATAAGGGAACCGGAGGCCGAGCTCGTCGTTCAACCAATAGGTGACGACGAGTTCAATAGAGTGATTCACCGACTCCGGGGCTGCAAAAAAGCCCCGGGCCCGGACGGCGTTCCCGGTCGCGTCCTCGCAGTCGCCCTGAAACACCTAGGGGACCGACTCAGGCATGTCATGGATGACTGCCTGACAGAGGGAAAGTTCCCTAGGGTATGGAAGGAGGGGCGACTATGCCTCCTCCGTAAAGAGGGTCGACCGGCGGATTGCCCTTCCGCCTATCGCCCCATAGTGCTGCTGGATGAGGCCGGGAAAGCGTTTGAACGCATCCTGGCCTCCCGGATCCTGCGGCACATGGAGACCGCGGGCCCGAACGTCTCTGACAGACAATTCGGGTTCCGGGAAGGACGGTCCACGCTCGACGCGCTGAAGACAATGAGGGACTTCTGTGAGTACGCGTCGAGCAGGGGGGAGGGTGTCATCGCGGTGTCACTAGACATCGCAAACGCGTTTGGCACCCTCCCCTACGGGGTGATCAGGGAGGCACTTCGATACCATGAAGTGCCTCTCTACCTGAGGCGGATTGTTGAGCACTACCTAACCGAGAGGGTAGTGCTCTGGGAAAAGAAGGACGGGCAACGGGGGGAGAGAGTGATGGCCTGTGGCGTGCCCCAGGGTTCCGTGCTCGGTCCACTTCTATGGAACCTGGGGTACGACTGGGTAATCCGGGGGGAGTTGCTTCCGCGCACGCTTGTCGTCTGCTATGCGGACGACACAATGGTGGCTGTGCGCGGGAGCGACAAGCGGGAGACCTCCCGGAGGGCGGAAGTGGCGGCCGAGCTGACGATTGAACGGATCGCCAGGCTCGGCCTAAAGGTGAGCCTCCCGAAGACTGAGGCTATAGTTTTCGGGGGGCGCGGGTGGAATTTGCCCGCGAGTGCGACGCTCACCCTCGAGGGTGAAGCGGTCCAAATAAAGCCCCACATTAAATATCTGGGGCTAATACTGGACCGCAAGTGGGATTTCGGGGAGCATTTCTCGAGACTAGCTCCCCGAATCGTGGGCGCCGCATCGGCGCTGGGCAAACTTCTGCCCAATGTAGGAGGGCCGGGTTCCTTGTGCCGGCGGCTATATGCCGGTGTGACAAGGAGCATGGCCCTCTATGGGGCACCAATATGGGCGGACAAGCTGTCCGCTCGAAATAGGGCCCTGCTGCGGAGGCCACAACGGGTTGTGGCCATCAGAATTGTTAGAGCTTATGTAACGGTGGCCCACGCGGCCGCCTGCCTTCTCGCGTGCACCCCCCCGTGGGAGCTAGACGCAGAGGTGCACGCAGAGACCTACCAACGTAGGTCCAGGGTCCGGACAACAGGCGAACGCCCGGCCCCGGAGGAGGTGGCAGCCGCCCGTCGCGCGACAGAGCGCCGACTGCGGGACCGGTGGAAGGCCCAACTGGAGGTCGCCCCTTATGGTGTCCGTACCATAGAGGCGATCCTCCCAACGGCCGACCTTTGGCTGAAGAGGGCAGTCGGCGCGACGTCGTACCGGCTCGTGCAGGTAATGACAGGGCATGGGTGCTTCGGTCACTACCTGCACAAAATAGGTAGAGAGCCAGCCCCGCTGTGCCACGAGTGCGGAAGTCCCGACGACACCGCTCAGCACACCCTTGAGGTGTGCAGTCGTTGGGACGCGGAGCGCGGCCAAATGGCACGCATTATTCAGCGGGTGGACCTCTCGCTCCAAAGCATTGTCGAAGCGATGCTGAGCGATGAGAGGTCCTGGGAGGCAGTGGTCTCCTTCTGCGAAACAGTCATGTCGCAAAAGGAGACTGCGGAGCGGGAGCGCGAGGAAGATCCTCTCGCGCATCCCCTCCGGCGTAGACGGCTTGGGGCGAGAAGGCGGCGTTTTGCCGCCAGACTCAACCCATAGTGGCTGCAGGTAGACGATGGGAGTCCTCTGCCTGCGGTGATTAGCCACTGAGCGGTCTTGGAGATGGTCAAGCGTGCACGACCATCCCCCCTACGGCGCGGGAAGAGGAAGAGGTCAACTGGTTCCGTGAGGCCATGACGAATATCTGTGATGCGGCAATGCCGAGAGTCAAGCCTCATACTGCCAGACGTCACGTGTATTGGTGGTCAGCGGAGATTGCCGGGAAACGTAGAACGTGCATAGTGGCAAGACGACAATACACGAGATATCGTCGCAGACGACGCCGTGATCAAATCGAAGAAGAGCAGTTGTTTGAACTTTATAGTGAAGCCAAAGTGGCCTTACAGCTAGCAATCGTCCAAGCAAAGAGTAAAGCCCGAGACGAATTACTTGAGACCTTGAATCGAGACCCCTGGGGGCGACCCTATAAGATGGTGAGGGGTAAGCTTCGCGCGTGGGCACCGCCAATCACTCAGAGTCTGGAGCCACAGCTATTAGAGAGAGTGGTGTCAGCTCTTTTCCCAGATAGGGAAGAGCACTCTCCGCCAGTTATGGAGCCGCCGCCAAACGATGAAGATGTTTCAGATGAAGAAGTCCCAGACATAAATGAGGTTGAATTTAGGATGGCAGTCCTGCGGCTGAGAGCTAAAAATACGGCCCCGGGTCCTGACGGCATTCCCGGTCGAGCGTGGGTACTGGCCTTAAGGGCCCTGGGTACTAGGCTCAAAAACCTTCTAAATTCATGCTTAGGGATAGGGAAATTTCCGGTACAGTGGAAAACAGGCCGTTTAGTGCTTTTAAAGAAGGCTGGGCGGCCTGCAGACTCTCCGTCAGCTTACCGCCCCATTGTTCTCCTAGACGAGGTGGGTAAGCTGTTCGAGCGCATCATCGCTGACCGCATTAACAGCCACCTAAACCGTGTTGGTCCAAATTTGGCCAGAAACCAGTTCGGCTTTCGTAGGGGAAAATCGACGATTGACGCAATACTGCGGATTAAAGCGGCCGCGGAAGAGGCAGTGTCCCGAGGCGAAGTTGTCTTGGCTGTGTCTCTCGACATTGCCAACGCCTTCAATACTTTGCCTTGGAGCTGCATTAGAGAGGCGCTAAAATATCACCGGGTGCCTTCTTACCTCCGTAAAATTATTGAAGACTACCTTAACGAGCGATATGTCACGTTTCAGGGTCAAGAAGGGTGGAGCCAGTATAGGATGTCATGCGGTGTTCCACAGGGCTCGGTCCTCGGGCCGCTCCTGTGGAACATTGGTTATGATTGGGTGTTGCGAGGAGCTACACTCCATGGTATAGAGGTGACTTGTTACGCAGACGACACTCTTGTCACAGCAAAGGGAAAGTCGCACAGGGAAGTAGCTATCCTTGCCACGGCAGGAGTGGCCCAGGTTGTTAACCGCATGAGGAGACTTGGCCTTGAGGTGGCCCTGAACAAGTCAGAAGCATTATGCTTCTACGGACCTAGGAACAAGCCCCCAGAGGGTTTAAATATAGTGGTGGGAGGAGTTCGCATCGGCGTCGAGACGACGATGAAGTACCTGGGACTCGTCCTCGACAGCCGATGGAACTTCAATGCCCATTTTGAAAGGCTAGCGCCTAAATTGTTGGGAACGGCATCCGCTCTTGGGGGATTGCTGCCTAATTTGAGAGGGGCTAAAGTGGACTGCCGAAGATTGTACATGGGAGTCGTACGATCAATGGCCATGTACGGAGCTCCAGTGTGGGCCGACGCTCTTAATAGCCGAAACGTCTCTGTTCTGCGAAAGCCGCAAAGAGCAATAGCTGTGAGAGTGATACGGGGATACCGCACGATATCCTACGAGGCTGCGTGTGTGCTTGCGGGGTCAATGCCATGGGACCTGGACGCAAGAGTGCTCGCGTCGGTTCACTTCTGGCGTAGTCAACAAGTGTTGCTTGGAGAAAATCCGGCGCCAATAGCAGTAGAAAGCAAAAGAGAAGAAATAAATAATGCTGCTACAGAGGAGTGGCTCAGGAGGCTGGCGCAGCCTAGCGCCAGCATAAGAGTCATCGAGGCTGTCCGCCCTGTCTTAAAACAGTGGCTCAAAAGGGAGTATGGGACGATGACATTCCGATTGACACAGGTGCTATCGGGACACGGTTGTTTCTCGAAGTACCTGTGTCGAATCGGAAGAGAACCGTCCCCAGCATGTCACCACTGTGACAGTGTAGAGGACACGGCGCAGCACACGTTAGAGGTGTGTCCAGCCTGGACTACCTCACGGCAAGAGCTCGTCGACGGCATAGGATGTAGCCTGTCACTCCCTGCAATAGTTCAGGCTATGGTCGGGGAAAAAGAAGCATGGATGGCGGTAACAACCTTTTGTGAACAGGTAATGACGCAAAAGGAAACTGCGGAGAGAGAACGAGAAATATCGACCACAAACCCGATCCGCAGCAGAAGATCTGGAGGGAGGAGGAGGAGATTCCTCCAAGATATCCATACCTCCTGATGAAGGCTTGGGTGACGACACTGGGGGGTGTCTGTCACCCACAAACTAAAGCCTCGAGGTGGCGCGCGTGGAGGTTCCGCGTGCCTCTCGTACCAGAGATAAGGTGCGAAGCAACAGCTTCCCTTAGTGATGGAGCTCAATAAAAGCTACGCGCTACGTCTGGGCCATGGAAGATTGCGAAAGCCTTTCCCACAGCTCAAGCGGCAAGGCGCTAAGATTGAACCCCGTGGTGGTTTTAGCCGGTAAGAGTCCGGCATAACCATTCCGGCGCCCCCGCGCCGGGTGGTATCCATGAGGATTTCCCCACGTAAAAAAAAAAAAAAAAAAAAAGGTTAGGTTAGGTTAGGTTAGGTTAGGTTAGGTTAGGTTAGGTTAGGTTAGGTTAGGTTGAGGTTAGGTTGGAGGTCCGACCCGATGTATTAACTGCCTTAGCGATCAGCCTATGTGAGCTACAGCGAAGTTCAATACATCGTAAGTTGCGGATTAACGAGGCGCACACGGCTGTGAAAACGCTGTGGCGCTGAGTTGTTTGCGGACAAAAATATCATCAAAAGCGGAAAAAAGTTACAACTCACGATTTTTCGGTTGAAAAACGGTTTGTTTACCTTTTTCAATCGAAAAAAAGTCGGGTTTGCGGCTATCGTTTTTAGCACTTTTTTAGGTTAGGTTATAGCGGCATTTATTAAATTTCGCGTAGGCTAGGTCCGGTTGCTTTTCTCCTTAGGGTTTGGAAGTAATCGGATTTTTAGTAATTTTAGGGAAAATTTTGAAAAAAATTTTTGCCAAAAAAGTTGGGAAAGTTCAGGAGTGAATACTTGGGGTCTGAATTTCCCCTACGGTCTCAGTAGGGGTGCCAGGGGATAGGGGACTTCAGCCCCTATAAGGTGTTATTTTTGGTTTTCGGCTCCGTTAAGGGGAAGTCAGCCAAAAAAATTTTTCAAAAAGTGTCCTGAAGAATCTTGTTGCTATTTTGGTTTTTCAGGCGCTTTTTGAAATTTGTATGGGATTTCTCCGAGCCGACTCCCCCTTGACCGTTTTCTAACAAAACTCTGTTTTGGGAGTTAACTTCGGCTGGGGTGGTCGGATTTGGACTAAAGTTAACAGAGACGTTGGCGGGGCCACAATGGCCACGTCTGAAGAGAACGGGGGTTCCCACCGCAAGTGGGACGAAAGAACTTTGGCTTCTTCTTCCTCAGAATCCGAGGAAGAATTCTCAGAGGCCATGGAAGTGACTTCTCAGTCTAAGAAGAGGGGTCATGTAGACCAGGCGGATGACGAAAGGCCCGATAATGGGCCTAAGGTTGGAACAGCCCGGAGGGGCAAGCCCAAAGGGGCTTACGCGGGGATGGCGTCGGCAAGAGGTAGGCTCCGAAGTCCGGAGACGTACCTCAGCCCCGACACAGATGACGCCGCCGGCCCCTCCTTGTATAGGAAGGACTTCCCGGAGCTCCGCTCCAAGGGAACAAAGGGGAGTGGGAGAAATACCTCCCCAACAGGAAAGAAGTCGGCGCACCCGTCTGAGGTTCTCCTCCCATCCGACCCGGTGGAGGCCACCAAACAGGCGGCATGCGAAATATTGGAGGGGGCCCGCAAGTCGGGCAACTTGAAGGGGGAGGTGTGGGGCAACATGAACCGGGCCTGCCGCACCATACTGAGGTCTATGGAGGAACTTGACGCCTCCAGGTCAGAGAACGAGGAGATCCGCATCCTAAAGGCGGACAACAAGAGGATGCGGGAGCAACTCGCTCTCTGCACAGCGGAACTCAAGGCCCTGAGAATTGCCTTCTCAGAGCGCCAGGCCCCGGCCCCGCAGCCGGCGCGTGAGACCCCGGCCCCTAGGGCCCCCCCGCCGACACAATCCGCCGCCGCGGAGTTGGCGGAATTGCTGGACAGCATGAAGCGCGACTTGACGGTCTCCCTCGGTAACATGCTTAATGCAAGAATCGAGGAGATTTCCAGTCGCCTTCCTCCAGCACCAATAATCCGCCCCCCGCTGGCGGCGGATAAGAAGAAGGAGGCCCCATCGGCCTCAACGAGAGTAGTGGCTTCCGAGCCCGAGAGCAGGGCCAGGCTTGGGGATGGCAGGCCGAAAAGGGCCGCCAAAAAAGCGGCCCCGGTGGCCCCGGAAACCACCGCCCCGGCAGCCAAGACTGCCCCGGCAGCCAAGCCTGCCCCAGCAGTGGAGACTGCACCTGTGCCCCCGGGCGAGGCATGGACCACCCAGGAAGCGGGAAAGAAGAAGAGGAAGGGAAAGGGGAAGGCTACGGCCACTCCCCCACCCCCCCCGCCGCCCAAAAAGAAAGCGGCACCCAAGCAGAAGGGTCTGGAAGTCCCCAAGACGGCAGCGGTGGTAATCACCATGCGGAAGGACGTTACCACCGACACCACGCTGCAGGCGGTCATGTCCAAGGCCATTAATGGCATAAGCTTGGAGGAGATAGGCCTGCAGCGGGTCAAGGTCAGGAACTCAGCGACGGGGGGCCGAGTAATCGAGGTCCCTGGAGCAGAGAGAGGAAGGACGGCGGACAGCCTCGCAGAAAAGCTGCAGGTTCTTGTGGGCGACGTTGCCCATATAAGCCGCCCTGAGAAAATGGCCGCCATCAAAGTCGCCGGCTTAGATGAGTCGGCGACAAGGGAGACCCTGGCGGCTGCCGTCGCCAAGACGGGGGGATGCGCCGAGGCGCAAATTAAGGTGGGGGGCATTCGCCCTACATACTTTGATGGTAGTGGGGTGGCCCTCGTGCAATGCCCGGTGGGAGTGGCAAAAGCCCTCCTCAAGCGCGGTCAGATCATGGTAGGCTGGTCGTCTGCCAGGATTAGCTCCGTCGGACCAGCACCCATGCGGTGCTACAAATGCATGGGTGTCGGCCACACGCGCGAGTTGTGCCCCTCAAAGGTGGACCGGGGCCAGATGTGCTACCGGTGCGGCGCAGAGGGACACAAAGCAGCCGAATGCTGGGAGGAAAAAGTACGGTGCGCAGTATGCCACCATGCAGGCCTCCCAGCCAATCACGTAATGAGGGGACCGAAATGCTCCCCACCGGAGACAAAGGGAAGAGAGGTGAGGCCGAGACCCACCCGCCCCATCCGGCCCCCTCCAGCCGAAACAGCCGCCAGCCGGCACCAAGAGGACAACAATATGGACGTCTAAATGTCAGCACACCGACATTTAGACGTCCTGCAGATAAACGCCAACCACTCCGCCAGAGCTCAAGATCTGCTCATGCAGGCCATGGCGGAGTGGAAAATTGGCGTTACGGTGGTAACAGAGCCCTACTTCATCCCCCCCCAATCTAATTGGGCAGGGGACACCGACGGAGTAGTGGCGATAGTGGTGCCGGCGATGGGGGACCTCCCCCCCATATCAAGGATTGAGGGTGGCCCAGGATTCGTGGCGGCTAAATGGTGGAACGATACGGTGCTGGTGGCCGCGTACTTCTCCCCCAATAGGCCGCTGCGGGAGTTCGACACGTTCCTGGGGATATTAGGGGGGGTGGTCCGGAGGGCTGCCCCGAGGCAGGTTATGGTCCTGGGGGACCTCAACGCCAAAAGTTCGGCATGGGGTTCCCCCATTACGGACCATAGGGGTACGGCTCTGGAGGATTGGGTGGCGGCAACGGGACTCGTGGTCCTAAACCAGGGCACCACGAATACCTGCGTGCGGCGGCAGGGGGGATCAATTGTGGACATCACGTTCGCGACCCCTGCCATGGCTGCACGCGTCACGAATTGGCGTGTCCTGGAGGATGTTGAGACCCTCTCAGATCACTTGTACATCAGGATGAGGGTCTCCAAAGCGGGGGTTCCACCGGCGCCCATCACGGGCAGTGCCAGGAGGGGGCGGAAGTTCCCGAAGTGGTCCCTGGTCAAGCTGGACAGGGACAAGGCGAACGAGGCGGCCATGGTGGAGGAGTGGTGTGCTACCCCACCCGTCACCCTCGGAGTCGAAGAAAGGGCGGCACAGTTCCGCGTCGCACTACAGACGGTGTGCGACGCGGCCATGCCTCGGGTCGGTCGCCGGTTCGCACGTAAGAGTGTATACTGGTGGTCCGCAGAAATTGCGGCCCTTCGGTCCACCAGTAACGGTGCCCGCCGGGCCTTCCAACACTGTAGGCGCAGACGGCACACTGCAGAAGAGGAAGAAGGGCTCCACAGGGCCCTCAAAGAGGCTAAGAAGGCCCTCCAGGTGGCGATTGCCAAGGCCAAGGACGAAGCTCACGAGTCGTTCTTGGCCACCCTGGACAGGGACCCATGGGGGCGGCCGTACAAGGTGGTGCGTAACAAAATGCGCACCGCTCCCCCCATGGACTCCCTGGAACCCGAACTCCTTCAGAGGGTAGTCGAGGGGCTGTTTCCGCCAGCCCCCTTGATCTCTCCCCCGTCAATGGTCGACCCCATAAGGGAACCGGAGGCCGAGCTCGTCGTTCAACCAATAGGTGACGACGAGTTCAATCGAGTGATACACCGACTCCGGGGCTGCAAAAAAGCCCCGGGCCCGGACGGCGTTCCCGGTCGCGTCCTCGCAGTCGCCCTGAAACACCTAGGGGACCGACTCAGGCATGTCATGGATAACTGCCTGACAGAGGGAAAGTTCCCTAGGGTATGGAAGGAGGGGCGACTATGCCTCCTCCGTAAAGAGGGTCGACCGGCGGATTGCCCTTCCGCCTATCGCCCCATAGTGCTGCTGGATGAGGCCGGGAAAGCGTTTGAACGCATTCTGGCCTCCCGGATCCTGCGGCACATGGAGACCGCCGGCCCGAACGTCTCGGACAGACAATTCGGGTTCCGGGAAGGACGGTCCACGCTCGACGCGCTGAAGTCACTGAGGGACTTCTGTGAGTACGCGTCGAGCAGGGGGGAGGGTGTCATCGCGGTGTCACTAGACATCGCAAACGCGTTTGGCACACTCCCCTACGGGGTGATCAGTGAGGCACTTCGATATCATGAAGTGCCTCTCTACCTGAGGCGGATTGTTGAGCACTACCTAACCGAGAGGGTAGTGCTCTGGGAAAAGAAGGACGGGCAACGGGGGGAGAGGGTGATGGCCTGCGGCGTGCCCCAGGGTTCCGTGCTCGGTCCACTGCTATGGAACCTGGGGTACGACTGGGTAATCCGGGGGGAACTGCTTCCGCGCACACTTGTCGTCTGCTACGCGGACGACACAATGGTGGCAGTGCGCGGGAGCGACAAGCGGGAGACCTCCCGGAGGGCGGAAGTGGCGGCCGAGCTGACGATTGAACGGATCGCCAGGCTCGGCCTAAAGGTGAGCCTCCCGAAGACTGAGGCTATAGTTTTCGGGGGGCGCGGGTGGAATTTGCCCGCGAGTGCGACGCTCACCCTGGAGGGTGAAGCGGTCCAAATAAAGCCCCACATTAAATATCTGGGGCTAATACTGGACCGCAAGTGGGATTTCGGGGAGCATTTCTCGAGACTAGCTCCCCGAATCGTGGGCGCCGCATCGGCGCTGGGCAAACTTCTGCCCAATGTAGGAGGGCCGGGTTCCTTGTGCCGGCGGCTATATGCCGGCGTGACAAGGAGCATGGCCCTCTATGGGGCCCCAATATGGGCGGACAAGCTGTCCGCCCGAAATAGGGCCCTGCTGCGGAGGCCACAACGGGTCGTGGCCATAAGAATAATAAGGGCCTATATGACGGTGGCCCACGCGGCGGCCTGCCTTCTTGCGTGCACCCCCCCGTGGGAGCTAGACGCAGAGGTGCACGCAGAGACCTACCAACGTAGGTCCAGGGTCCGGACAACAGGCGAACGCCCGGCCCCGGAGGAGGTGGCAGCCGCCCGTCGCGCGACAGAGCGCCGACTGCGGGACCGGTGGAAGGCCCAACTGGAGGTCGCCCCTTATGGTGTCCGTACCATAGAGGCGATCCTCCCAACGGCCGACCTTTGGCTGAAGAGGGCAGTCGGCGCGACGTCGTACCGGCTCGTGCAGGTAATGACTGGGCATGGGTGCTTCGGTCACTACCTGCACAAAATAGGTAGAGAGCCGGCCCCGCTGTGCCATGAGTGCGGAAGTCCCGACGACACCGCCCAGCACACCCTCGAGGTGTGCAGTCGTTGGGACGCGGAGCGCGGCCAAATGGCACGCATTATTCAGCGGGTGGACCTCTCGCTCCAAAGCATCGTCGAAGCAATGCTGAGCGACGAGAGGTCCTGGGAGGCGGTGGTCTCCTTCTGCGAAACAGTCATTTCGCAAAAGGAGACCGCGGAGCGGGAGCGCGAGGAAGATCCTCTCGCGCATCCCCTCCGGCGTAGACGGCTTGGGGTGAGAAGGCGGCGTTTTGCCGCCAGACTCAACCAATAGTGGCTGCAGGTGGATGATGGGAGTCCTCTGCCTGCGGTGATTAGCCACTAAGCGGTCTGGGAGAGGGTCAAGCGTGCACGACCATCTCCCCTACGGCGCGGGAAGCCCCGGCAACGGCTGGGGCGCCACCGGTAGACATCGTGGACTATGCCTTCGCGGGTTCCACGGTGTCCATCAAAACCGGAGAGAGAGGGCACGTCCGGGTGCTTTTAGTGGGTATGCCGCCCTTATTGGCGGAGAGTCCCACATAACCCTCCGACACTCCCATGTTCGGAGGGTATGCATAAAGCATTTTACACCTGGTTAAAAAAAAAAAAAAAAAAAAAGGTTAGGTTAGGTTAGGTTAGGTTAGGTTAGGTTAGGTTAGGTTGGGGGACCCCCCACAGTGCTTGCTTCCACGTAGCGTTCCCCGGGCAACGACCTGGTCCTGTCACCGTAACGGAGTGGCAGGCCAGTGATCGGCGAAAGTGCACTGTGCGTTGAAGACTTTTTTGCGGACTCTTCAACTCTTGCGGCGGCTATGCCAAAGCAACCATTGCGGGACGCCTCCGGGCGGTTCTTAAAAGGCCCTTATCAGGGCCAACCAAAAGGCCCTTCTCAGGGCCAACCAAAAGGCCCTTCTCAGGGCCAACCAGAAGGCCCTTCTCAGGGCCAAACCAAAGGCCCTTCTCAGGGCCAACCAGAAGGCCCTTCTCAGGGCCAAACCAAAGGCCCTTCTCAGGGCCAAACCAAAGGCCCTTCTCAGGGCCAAACCAAAGGCCCTTCTGAGGGCCAAACCAAAGGCCCTTCTCAGGGCCAAACCAAAGGCCCTTCTCAGGGCCACGCCGGCGATGCCAGTATGGCGTCGGAGGTTTGCCGCCCATCACCGGGTAGCATGTTCCGCAGACTGTCGGTCGACGTGTTGTCGGACTCCGACAACGAGTCGCTCGTTCCAGAGTCGGACGGAAGTTCGGCGATGGAAGCCGAAAGTCGCTTACAAAAGCGGAAGCGATCCTTCCTGAAGGACGGCGGCGAAGGCTCCTCGGACTCCACGAGGAGTGCTAAGCCAAAAAAGAAGGCGAAGGCCAAAAAGCCTTCCACTGTGGCGGACACCCACGACGTGGGTCTGGCGGACGCCCAACGTCAGTTGGACCTCGCACGAAGGGCCCAGCTCCAGGAAGACCTGGAAGAGAGGGTCGCCGCGAAGGAGATGCAGGCGCAGGCCGCCCGGGCTAAGTCCGGGTACGGTGCGTCTAGCGTCTTATACGCGGACCACTCGCTGGCCGAGCTGGAGCGCATGGCGCAGGAGGACGAAGAGGAGATCAGGGTGGTCGCCTCTAAGTCCTCCAATCTAAAAGGGACTTTCCAGAAGTCCCTTAAATGCAGGGCCGCCAGCATGGGTGGCATCGTCCGGGAGCTCGTGCAACGCACAGCCACCGACGAGACGCGGCAACTGCAGGCGAAGATAGATCGCCTGCAGTCGGAGGTCAGCCAGCTGCATAAGAAGCTGGCTGAGGTCACGGCCCAGCCAACCCAAGCTGAGCCGAGACCTGCGGTGGAGGGCCCTTCCTCCTCTTCCAACCTTGAGGATGTCATCCGCAAGGTTGTGATGGAGGAAAGGGCATTTACGAGAGCCTGCCTCGCTGGCATCGAGGACAGGCTCTTGCCCGAAAAGCGCCTCCGACCGCCCCTCGCGGCGGACAAGAGGCCGTGCGAGCCTGGGCCATCCTCCCAAAGGGAGGACGCCCTTCTCCCTTCCACCACCCCGTCCACCCAGCCGTGGACGAAGGTGGTCAAAAAGGGGAAGGGCAAGGCCAAGAAGGCGAGAGCGGCCGCCGCCCCTGCCTCCCCAGCCAACATCTCCCCTCCCTGCCCGTCCCAGACGACCGGCAAGGGGAAGGGGAAGGGGAAGGGGCAAAACTCGGCCCCTAAGCCCGCCACCGCTGCTCCGGCAGCTAAAAGGGCCCCTGCCGGTGGGAGAAAACCCTTAGTTTCTCCCAAAACCGCGGCCGTTGTGGTGACGCTCACCGCGGAGGCCGCGGAGCGTGGTGAGACGTACGAGTCCGTGCTGAAACGGGCTCGTACCAACGCCGATCCCACCAAGTTGGGAATCGGCGCCATCACGTGCCGCCAGACCCAAGCCGGGGCTCGTATTTTCGAGTTCCCGGGGGCCCAGGGCGGCACCAACGCTGACCTCTTCGCAACGAAGTTGCAAGAGGTCATCGCGGACGCGGCCAAGGTGGTAAGGCCCGTCAAGTCGGCGGCCCTCGAGGTGACCAATCTTGACGATTCGGTCACCAAAGAGGAGGTCGTGGCGGCGCTCGCAGCAGTAGGGGGCTGCAACACCGCAGCGGTACAGGGTCGGGCTATCAGGCCCGGCCGCGGCGGCATGGGCACAATCCGCCTGGAGTGCCCGGTCACCGCAGCTAAGGCCGTCCTTGCCAAGGGACGGCTTGCCGTCGGGTTTGGGTCGTGTGTGGTCCGAGCACTTGGTGAGCAGCCTTTGCGCTGCTACAAGTGCTTCGGAATCGGCCACACACGGGCCCTCTGTCCGTCCAAGGTGGACAGGTCGGACGCCTGTTACCGCTGCGGTAAGGAGGGGCACATGTCCGCCTCCTGCACGGCCGCCAAGCCGCTCTGCGCGGTGTGCGCCGCCAGTGGCCGCCCGGCGGACCACGTGATGAGGGGGAGGAACTGCAATCCTCCCCCAAAGAAGGGCAAAGCGCAGGCGCCGTCCCAGCCTGCCGCTACCACCGTCGTCCCTGAGGCTGGGACCTCGGTGGCCGACGAGGGGGGTGCGATGGCCGAATGATGGATAGGTCCGGACATCGCATCCTACAGGCGAATACTAACCACTGTAAAGCAGCCCAGGACCTGCTGATGCAGGCCCTGGCTGAGTGGTTAGTAGACGTTGCGGTGGTCGCCGAGCCGTACTCTGTCCCTGGCCGTTGGCTGGGTGATCGGGACGGCTCGGTGGCGTTGGTGTCGCGGTCTTCCACGGACTCCCCTCCCCTCTCGCTCTTAGAGAGGGGACCGGGATACGTGGCCGCCGCGTGGGGAGAAATAGCCCTGGTGGGGGTCTATTTCTCCCCTAACCGCCCTTTACAGGACTTCGAGGATTTTCTCGAAGTCCTGACCGCAGTAGTCGGTAGGGCGGCGCCGCGCCAGGTCGCCGTATTGGGCGACCTGAACGCCAAGTCGACGGCCTGGGGCAACCGGGCTGCCTCTTGCAACGTCCGCGGGCAGGCCGTTGAATTTTGGGCGGCCTCGTCGGGCGTGTCCCTCCTAAATAGAGGGACGGCCCACACGTGTGTGCGGCAACGGGGAGGGACGGTGGTGGACGTGTCGTTCGCCACCCCCGCACTTGCCGCCCGCGTCGTCGGCTGGCGGGTGGAAACGGTGGAGACCTTGTCGGACCACCGATACGTGCGGTTCGACATCGTCTCCACCCAGAGCCCCCGGGGGATGGCCCGCTCGGGCCAGTCCCCCTTTCCACGGTGGGCTCAGATCCACCTGGACCGAGGGGCGGCCAAGGAGGCGGCGTTCGTCCAGGACTGGCTCACGCCTCCTATCAATGTCCTGGACGTCGACGCCTCGGCGGTCCGACTGCGGGAGTCCCTGACCGAGGTGTGCAACTCCAGCATGCCTCGGTCTCGCCGCCCACCTCCCCGACGCGCCGTCTATTGGTGGTCGGAGGAGCTGGCGGGGCTCCGGGCCGCCTGCGTGTCGGCCAGGAGGGCCTACACGCGGAGCCGACGGCGGAACGTGCGGGACGCGTCGAACGAGGACCTTCTCTACGCCTCTTACGTAGAGGCAAAGAAGGTCCTCAAGGCGGCTATGTTCGCCGCCGACGACGCGGCGAGGGCCGAAATGCTAGAGGGTCTCGACAGAGACCCGTACGGGAGACCGTATAAGGCGGCGCGGAATAAACTGCGCCCCTTCGGTCCCCCGCTAGCAGAGACCCTCGAGCCGGCGTTGCTGGATGGGGTGGTTCGGTCCTTGTTTCCAACAAGGACCAACTTCACCCCTCCAGTGATGGACCCCCCGCGGGAGGCGGCTCCGCCGGCGGCGGAGGTCCCTCCGGTCACGGGGGCGGAGTTTGGCGCGGCGACGCTTCGCCTCCGCGCCAAGAAAACCGCCCCCGGGCCGGACGGCGTCCCCGCAAGGGTGGTGGCCATTGCGGCCACCCAAATGGCGGACAGGTTTCGGGACCTCTTCAGCGCGTGTTTCACGGCTGGGAGGTTCCCGAAAACTTGGAAGGAGGGGCAACTGTGCCTCCTCCGTAAGGAGGGACGACCGGCAGACTCCCCCTCGGCATACCGACCCATCGTTCTGCTCGATGAGGTCGGTAAACTGTTCGAGGGGATCGTCGCCGGTCGGCTGAATGGCCTCCTGCGGGGGGTTGGGCCGAACCTGTCGGACGCCCAATTCGGTTTCCGAGTTGGGCGTTCGACAGTGGACGCGCTGGCCCGGCTGAAGGGCCAGGTGAGGGAGGCTGTGGAGTCTGGGGACGGAGTGTTGGCTGTGTCATTTGACATAGCCAACGCGTTCAATTCCGTCCCCCACTCCACGATCTTGGAGGCACTCCGGTACCACGGAGTGCCTTCATACTTGCGGGCCCTCTTGGCCAGCTACTTGGAGGACCGAGCGGTCCTCCTCGTAGACAAGGCTGGCCAAGTCCGGAGATACGGCGCGGAGTCTGGTGTTCCACAGGGGTCGGTCCTAGGACCACTCCTGTGGAACATCGGCTTCGACTGGCTCCTGCGGGGATCCCTCCTCCCGGGCACGAGTGTCATCTGCTACGCGGATGACACTCTCCTCACTGCCCGGGGGAGGGATTTTAGGGAGGCGGCCAGTTTGGCCTCGGCTGGCGGATCCTTGGTCGCAGGAAGGATCCGCCGCCTCGGGTTGGGGGTTGCGCTGCACAAGACCGAGGCCGTGTTCTTCCACGGGCCTCGGCAGCGCATCCCTCCTGACGCCCACATCGTCGTGGAGGGCGTCAGGATCGGGGTGAGGACCCAGATGAAATATCTGGGCCTCACCCTGGACAGCAGGTGGCGCTTCGGCCCGCACTTCAGCGGGTTGTCAGCGCGCCTGCTGAAGGCGGCGAACGCCCTCTCGTGGCTCCTCCCAAACCTGGGAGGGCCGAAGGCGAGATGCCGGCATTTGTATGCCGGCATCTTGAAGAGCATGGCCCTTTACGGGGCCCCCATCTGGGCGGACTCCCTCCACAGGAGGGAGAATGCGACCGCCATCCGCAGGCCCCAAAGGGCCATTGCACTGCGGGTGGCGAGAGCCTACCGCTCGGTGGGCTTTGCGGCAGCGTGCGCTCTGGCCGGCACCCCGCCTTGGGAACTCGAGGCGGGGGTGCTCGCCAGAGTGTACGAGTGGACGGCGGGGCGCAGGGCGCTCGGGGAGTGCCCTGCCCCAGAAGAGCGGGAGGCCGTCCGCAGAGAGGCGAGGGACGCAACCGTCCAACATTGGACGGAGGCCCTCGCCACCGCAGCCTTTGGCCGCAGAACGTTGGACGCGCTCGGGCCAGTCCTGAAGGACTGGCTCGGGCGGTCCCACGGTTTCCTTTCTTTCCGTCTGGTGCAGGTGCTATCCGGGCATGGCGTCTTCGGATCGTGCCTGCACCGGATCGGAAGAGAGGAGACCCCGGCCTGCCACGATTGTGGCGCGGCGGTGGACACGGCGCAGCACACCCTGGAGGTGTGTGCGTCGTGGTCTGGGCCGCGCCGCCAATTGATGGCGGTGGTCGGGCAGGACCTCTCGCTGCCCAGCGTGGTTTTAGCCATGCTGGGAAGCGAGGAGTCCTGGGCTGCGGTGGCCTCCTTTTGCGAGGAAGTAATTTCGCAAAAGGAGGCGGCGGAGCGGGCGCGGGAGGAAGACCCTCTCGCAGCGCCACTCCGCAGGCGACGAACGGGTCGGAGAAGGCGATTGCACGACAATCGTCTTCCCCCTCCTGGTGGAGGATAGTGGGAGACAGGCGCGGGGGCGTCTTCTCCCGCATTGCACGTATCCTCTACTTCCGCCGGGTGGGAATGACCGCGAGCACTCGCGGTTATTCTCGGGCCCCTCTCCCAGGGTGGGGGGGGTGAAGGGCTCGCCGTAAAGGCGGGCGGTCGTCGGCGGGGGGCTGGATGGAAAGGCTGTGCCGGATTCCCAGTTCCCCTCCATATAGGCGATGCGGGAGTGCCGCTGGGTCGTTTAGTGGGTATACCGGTGGGGAGCACCGCCGGGAGTCCCACATAACCCGTCCGTCCCCCGACGGGCGGGTATGCATAAAGCATTTTTCCCAGCGTCAAAAAAAAAAAAAAAAAAAAAAAAAAGGTTAGGTTAGGTTAGGTTAGGTTAGGTTAGGTTAGGTTAGGTTAGGTTCCGCGGACCTGCTGGGTTGTCCCAGTGGGTGGGGAGGTGTACCCCAACGCGGCGCGTCCCCGGGCGGCGGATAGGGGAACGGCTCCCAGAAATGGGAGTTACCGGTTTACCGGCGCGGACCAAACACTGGGGGGGAAATGGGGAGGTTTCTCGAACTGTTGGTGCGGCGCCGTCCTGCTCGGTCTCCCGCGAGTCGGTTGTATGGGTCAGCTTCCTTGCGGGATTCTGGGTGGGTCAGCGCTTCACTAGCGGATTGGGGGCCTCGGGGAGGGAAAGGGGAGGCTTCTCCGCGTGTCTCTATGAAGTTAGCATAGAGCGCAGCGGATGAAGTCTGGCGGAGGAAAGGAGTTTCCTACTCCGCCGAGAAGGTGGGGCGGCCTGTTTAAGCCACCCACGTGAGGGATCCATCGGGATTAGTGGAGGGCCAAATCCCAATATATGGTTTCGGCGCCTGCCGAGGGGAGTATTGCGTGTGTAAATCCGGACCTGCGCTGCTGCATTTTTATGCTTAGTGCTACTTCGGGTTTACATGCGTGGTATGGTCGGGGGGAACCCGGCCAATAAGGCGCCACACAGGGGACCTCACCCCTTAAAAAAGGAAAAAAAACATGATGGCATCTTCAAAAAAACAAATACCTCAGGTGGGTATCAGCGTCTCCGACGCTGTAGAATCCCACAGTGCTACGGCACTCAGCCCCATCGTATCTGAGGGGGGCAAGAAATGCCAAGACGTAAGGAGGTCTTCCCGCGCTCCAGCGCGGAAGATGATTGTTCCGGCGGTGGTTGGTGAGGGGTGTTCCCCTTCGACAACCGCTGCCGGAGCGGGCTTCTTTAAGAAGCCGGTCACTAGGTCGTCTAGTGTGACCAGTATTGGCGGTGAGGAGTCAGACTGCTCCAGCATGTCCGTCTGCTCGTTTGCTTCGACGGCGTCGGAGGTATCCCGCACCGCGCGGAAGCGAGGGAGGAAGCCAGAGGATGGCGCCTCGGACCTTCCTGGGTCCAAGCGTGCCACGTTTTTGAAGGAGAGGAACTTGCACGAGGACGATATCTTCGACCCGTCCATTTCTCCTTCAAACACAAGGGCGAAGGGGAAGCTGCCGAAGGCAGATGACCTCGAGAGAGAGATGGAGGTGCGGCCAACTGAGGAGTTGTATGCCGTGATTAAAGCCAACCTCGAGACTGTCGAGAAGATCGCCGACAAGTCCAAGAACATGCGGGGTGACTTTATTCACGGCCTGCGGATGTCCGCGAGGAAGGCGCAGGCGGCCTCATTGGTGGTCGTCCAGCGGGCGACTGCTGATGAGAATGTCAAGCGCCTTGAGAGGGAGAATGCTGAGCTGCGTGCGCAGATCGCTGACCTATCTGTAAAGATAGAAAAGCTGACTGAGTGCGTCAGCCAGCAAGTAGGTAGGCAGGCGAGTGCTGGGAGCAGAGTCGAAGCGGCGGTGTCACCATCTGTCGCTGGTGGGAAGGAATGGGAGGGGAGGTTCATGGAGCGCATAGGCGCTCTCATGGACAGGAAGTTGGCTGAGGCTCTTAAGTCGCAGCAAACACCACCCCAAAGAAGCGCGGCTCCCACAGTACCGCCAGGGCAGGCAGGAAAGACGAAGGCGAAGCGCCAACAGCTGCCAACACCAGTGGTGAGCCCACCAGCTGTGCAGTCGCAGCCCACCGCGAATCAAGTGCCGTTGGCTCCAACGACATCTTGGGTTACGGTGGTCAGGGGTGGAAAGGGGAAGAGGAAAAAGGCTCCCAAGGCAACGAGTGAGTTGCCACCGGCAGTGCCGAGCCCCAAAGCTGGCTCCAAGGCTGCGCCCAAAACCGGCCCTAAGGCCGTGCCTAAGCCTGCCCTCAAGGCGACGCCAATGCGGCTGCCTACCACTGCAGCGATCACTGTGACGGTTCCGGAGGGTTCCGACGTCACATATGCTGCGGTAATGGCGGCCGCCAAAGTACGTATTAGGCTGGCGGACGTTGGGGTGGACACAGTCCGCCCCAAACGAGCATTAACGGGGGGGTTAATTTTAGAGGTGTCGGGCCCGGAATGTGCACCGAAAGCTGACGCATTGGCAGCTCGCATGCGCGAAGCCCTCGCGGATCTGGGTGTGCGCATTGCGCGCCCGATGAAGATGGCTGAATTGAGGCTCAAAGACCTCGATGAAGCCGTCACACCTCGGGAGGTAGCGGAGGCGGTCGCCAAGGCTGGGGACTGCTCGGCTGATGACGTCAAAGTGGGCGAAGTCCATCGCTCGCCCACTGCCCTGGGCACGGTGTGGGTGCGTTGCCCACTAGCGGCAGTGCGCAAGCTTGCCGCGGCTAAGCACGTCGTCATCGGGTGGGTCTCGGCTCGGGTGGATTACCTGACCTCAAGGCCGCTACAGTGCTTCCGGTGTCTGGAGTACGGGCATGTACGCAGCATGTGTCAGAGCACATTGGACCGCACCAACCTGTGCTACGCGTGTGGCGAACCCGATCATCGGGCGAGCCAATGCACGCGTCCGCGCAAATGTCCACTGTGCTCTGACAAGGGCTGTAAGGCTGACCATAGGATGGGTAGCAAGCAGTGCACCCCTCCTAAGGGTAAGAGGAAGGGCAAAAAGCCCTCTCCTCCAGCCCCGACACCGGGAAGCGGAACGGCCTCAACAGTGGCGGCCATTCCGGCGGGCCATGGCCCGCCCCAGGAGGCCATGGAGGCCTCGTAATGGATCAAACCATTCGAGTCCTCCAGGGCAATTTGAACCACTGCCGAGGTGCGCAGGATCTTTTCTTGCAAACCCTCGCGCAGTGGTCAATTGCTCTTGCCGTAATAGGGGAGCCCTATCGTGTCCCAGACCATCCACGATGGTTTGGGGACGATGTGGGCTCCGTAGCTATTTACTGGGGTGGTGGCGAAAGTGACCCCCCTTGTGCCCTTATTGAAAAGGGACCGGGTTTCGTGGCCACTGAGTGGGGACGAATAGCCGTTGTAGGCTGCTACATCTCCCCCAACTGTAATCTCGCTGATTACGAGGCGTTCCTGGACGAGGTGGGACACTGCATCCGCAGATGCCTGCCCCGTCCCGTGCTTGTCTTGGGCGACTTCAACGCTCACTCTCGTGCGTGGGGGAGTCCCCGAGACAACCGCAGGGGGGAGACCACGGTTGAATGGGCGGCAGGTAATGACCTCCGACTCTTGAATCGGGGGTCCGTAAGCACATGTGTGCGGTGGCAGGGGGAGTCGATCGTGGATTTATCATGGGCGACTCCTTCTGCCACACACATGGTGTCGGGATGGAGAGTTGCCGAAGAGATGGTCACGCTATCCGACCATCGCCACATCGTTTTTGATGTGGCTCTTCGCCCTCCTGGCCGTGTGGCCCGCCGTAGTAGCAGCCCGCCGCGACGATGGGCCCTCAAGCGGCTTAATCGAGACTTTCTCGAAGCTGCAGCCATTGTCGCGGCCTGGCCAGAAGGCCATGCTGAAGAGGATCTGCCCGATCCTGAGAGGGAGGCGGCCTGGTTCCGGGCAACGATGACGTCGATCTGCGACTTATCGATGCCCCGAGCCAGGCCAACCAAGCGTAGGTCGGTGTACTGGTGGTCAGAGGAGATAGCGCGGCTGCGGGAGACATGCCTGCGCTCCAGACGCCTGTACACCAGAGCTAGGAGAAGGCGACGAGCTCCTGCCGAAGTAAAGGATAGAGCCTACGAGGTATACCGAGGCGCTACGACAGCGCTCCAGGCGGCCATCGCCAATGCGAAGGCTCAGTCCTGGAGAGAACTCCTCGAGGGACTGGATAGGGATCCGTGGGGGCGCCCGTACAAGATGGTACTAGGTAAGCTGCGCCCATGGGTCCCTCCTTTGACCGAAACTCTGGACCCTGATCTGGTGGGGAGTGTCGTTGACACACTGTTTCCCAGGGTTCAGGACAGTCCCTCTCCCCTCGGGCTATCGTCGGAACCGACCATCTGGTCCGATGATCTGGGGGTGACCGAGGAGGAGTTGGTCTGTGCTGTGAAGCGCCTCAGGGCTCGCAATACAGCACCAGGCCCTGACGGAATACCTGGTCGGGCTTGGGTGCTGGCTCTATCTGTTGGCCTGGGGGACCGGCTGCGACAGCTGTTTGATAGTTGTTTCCGCTGCGGGGTATTCCCCAAGGGCTGGAAGGAGGCAAAGTTGGTCCTCTTGAAGAAGGACGGCAGGTCCGCGGACTCCCCCTCTGCGTTTCGTCCCATTTGCCTGCTGGACGAGGCCGGCAAGTTGTTCGAAAGAATAATTGCCGCTCGTTTATGCACACACCTGTGGCGGGTAGGCCCCGACTTGTCGGATGACCAGTTTGGTTTCCGGCGTGCTCGTTCGACAGTGGACGCGATTCTTCGTGTCCGTACGCTGTCGAACCAGGCGGTGTCCCGGGGTGGGAAGGCGTTGGCGGTGTCCTTGGACATCGTTAACGCATTCAACTCCCTGCCCTGGAGGGCGATCAGGGAGGCGCTCGTGTTTCACGGAGTGCCACCCTACCTGCAGCGCATAGTCGGCGCCTACTTGCAGCACAGATGTGTGCAGTACGTGGGCAGGGACGGTACCTTGCATGAGAGGGATGTCAGTTGCGGGGTTCCGCAGGGTTCTGTATTGGGCCCGCTTCTGTGGAACCTCGCATACGACGCGGTCTTGCGTGTCGATCTCCCCGTCGGCGTACACGTCGTCTGCTACGCGGATGACACTCTTGTGTTAGCCAACGGGGACTCCTTCGACGGGACCAAGGAGCTCGCCGAGCTTGGGGTGGCTTGTGTCGTGAACAAGGTCCACGAGCTGGGTCTGCACACAGCGCCGCACAAGACCGAGGCGCTGTGGTTCCACAAGTTCCCTAGGGGAAGGGAACCACCCAGCTTGTCGGTTCGTGTGGGTGACGTTGACATCCAAGTGGGGCGGTACCTGAAGTACCTGGGCCTCATCCTGGATAGTCGCTGGGGTTTCGAGGAACACTTCAGTCGTTCCGTCCCCCGGATCCAGAAGGTGGTGGGTGCTCTGCACAGACTGCTGCCTAATCTCGGGGGACCTAGGGAGGGAGTTCGCCGCCTCTACGCCGGAGTCGTGCGGTCGATGGCACTCTACGGAGCGCCCGTCTGGTGGGAGAGACTGGCGCTCCGACGCAGCAGGACTATATTCTATAGCCTGCAGCGTATTGTCGCCATCCGGATCGCACGAGGATATCGGACGATATCTTTCGAGGCAGCAACTCTCCTGGCGCGGTTCCCGCCCTTCGACATCTTAGCGGAGATGGACGCACGTGTGTACGTGCGCCTCCAACGGGATGACGGGAGCGGAGTCGCGCCGGCTGAAGTGCGGGTGCAAGAGCGCCGACGTGCGCTCGGGATGTGGCGCGAGCGGCTCGAGGAGCCGTGGAACATGCGCCAACGCGCCGTCGGCGCGATTGTGCCGAGCTTCGAAGCTTGGCTGGGGAGGGAAATGGGTAACGTCACCTATCGACTTACTCAGGTACTCACCGGGCACGGGTGCTTCGGTGAGTACCTGAATAGGATCGGACGCGAACCGACACCGCAATGCCACCATTGTGGGAGGGATCGGGATTCCGCCCAGCACACGCTTGAGGAATGCTCGGCGTGGTGCGAGGAGCGGCGGACCCTGATCGCCAGGATCGGGCAGGACCTCTCTCTACCAGGCGTATTAGAGTCTATGCTGGTAGATGAGATGGCGTGGAAGGCGGTGGCCTCTTTCTGTGAAACCGTTATGGTTCGGAAAGAGGCCGCCGAGCGAGATCGCGAGAGGGCTGATCCCGCTCGGAGAAGGAGGCGACGGCGAGGTGGCAGTGGCCGCCCTGCTGCGCCTGCCCCATAAGGGGCTTTTGTGTGGTATCCCCTGCCAGGCAGGGGAACTTTCGGGTCCGTGGGTGGTCGGAGTAAGGGCTTCGACCGTCCGTTAAACGGGCCCCGGGAGGGCGGCGGCAACGTGCTGCTGTGAACACCGTGGTGTTGTGGGGAGGCTGGATAGCCTCCCCCTGGACGTGCAAAGGCACAGCGCGAGGGGGGCACCGGTGCGTTCCCGTGGAGATCCCGGAGCCCCCCAACATGCGTCGAGGATGGCCACCGGGGGGGTTTTAGTGAGTACACGAGTCCGTGAACCTCACATAACCCTACTGTACCCTCTATGCAGTAGGGTATCTGGTTGCAGATTTCCCCCTCGTCAACAAAAAAAAAAAAAAAAAAAAAAAAAAAAAAGGTTAGGTTAGGTTAGGTTAGGTTAGGTTGGGGGACCCCCCACAGTGCTTGCTTCCACGTAGCGTTCCCCGGGCAACGACCTGGTCCTGTCACCGTAACGGAGTGGCAGGCCAGTGATCGGCGAAAGTGCACTGTGCGTTGAAGACTTTTTTGCGGACTCTTCAACACTTGCGGCGGCTATGCCTAAGCTTCCATCGCGGGACGCCTCCGGGCGGTTCCTAAAAGGCCCTTATCAGGGCCAACTAAACGGCCCTTCTCAGGGCCAACCAAAAGGCCCTTCTCAGGGCCAACCAAAAGGCCCTTCTCAGGGCCAACCAAAAGGCCCTTCTCAGGGCCAACCAAAAGGCCCTTCTCAGGGCCAAACCAAAGGCCCTTCTCAGGGCCAAACCAAAGGCCCTTCTCAGGGCCACGCCGGCGATGCCAGTATGGCGTCGGAGGTTTGCCGCCCATCACCGGGTAGCATGTTCCGTAGGCTGTCGGTCGACGTGTTGTCGGACTCCGACAACGAGTCGCTCGTTCCAGAGTCGGACGGAAGTTCGGCGATGGAAGCCGAAAGTCGCCTACAAAAGCGAAAGCGATCCTTCCTGAAGGACGGCGGCGAAGGCTCCTCGGACTCCACGAGGAGTGCTAAGCCAAAAAAGAAGGCGAAGGCCAAAAAGCCTTCCACTGTGGCGGACACCCACGACGTGGGTCTGGCGGACGCCCAACGTCAGTTGGACCTCGCACGAAGGGCCCAGCTCCAGGAAGACCTGGAAGAGAGGGTCGCCGCGAAGGAGATGCAGGCGCAGGCCGCCCGGGCTAAGTCCGGGTACGGTGCGTCTAGCGTCTTATACGCGGACCACTCGCTGGCCGAGCTGGAGCGCATGGCGCAGGAGGACGAAGAGGAGATCAGGGTGGTCGCCTCTAAGTCCTCCAATCTAAAAGGGACTTTTCAGAAGTCCCTTAAATGCAGGGCCGCCAGCATGGGTGGCATCGTCCGGGAGCTCGTGCAACGCACAGCCACCGACGAGACGCGGCAACTGCAGGCGAAGATAGATCGCCTGCAGTCGGAGGTCAGCCAGCTGCATAAGAAGCTGGCTGAGGTCACGGCCCAGCCAACCCAAGCTGAGCCGAGACCTGCAGTGGAGGGCCCTTCCTCCTCTTCCAACCTTGAGGATGTCATCCGCAAGGTTGTGATGGAGGAAAGGGCATTTACGAGAGCCTGCCTCGCTGGCATCGAGGACAGGCTCTTGCCCGAAAAGCGCCTCCGACCGCCCCTCGCGGCGGACAAGAGGCCGTGCGAGCCTGGGCCATCCTCCCAAAGGGAGGACGCCCTTCTCCCTTCCACCACCCCGTCCACCCAGCCGTGGACGAAGGTGGTCAAAAAGGGGAAGGGCAAGGCCAAGAAGGCGAGAGCGGCCGCCGCCCCTGCCTCCCCAGCCAACATCTCCCCTCCCTGCCCGTCCCAGACGACCGGCAAGGGGAAGGGGAAGGGGAAGGGGCAAAAGTCGGCCCCTAAGCCCGCCACCGCTGCCCCGGCAGCTAAAAGGGCCTCTGCCGGTGGGAGAAAAACCTTAGTTTCTCCCAAAACCGCGGCCGTCGTGGTGACGCTCACCGCGGAGGCCGCAGAGCGTGGTGAGACGTACGAGTCCGTGCTGAAACGGGCTCGTACCAACGCCGATCCCACCAAGTTGGGAATCGGCGCCATCACGTGCCGCCAGACCCAAGCCGGGGCTCGTATTTTCGAGTTCCCGGGGGCCCAGGGCGGCACCAACGCTGACCTCTTCGCAACGAAGTTGCAAGAGGTCATCGCGGACGCGGCCAAGGTGGTAAGGCCCGTCAAGTCGGCGGCCCTCGAGGTGACCAATCTGGACGATTCGGTCACCAAAGAGGAGGTCGTGGCGGCGCTCGCAGCAATAGGGGGCTGCAACACCGCAGCGGTACAGGGTCGGGCTATCAGGCCCGGCCGCGGCGGCATGGGCACAATCCGCCTGGAGTGCCCGGTCACCGCAGCTAAGGCCGTCCTTGCCAAGGGGCGGCTTGCCGTCGGGTTTGGGTCGTGTGTGGTCCGAGCACTTGGTGAGCAGCCTTTGCGCTGCTACAAGTGCTTCGGAATCGGCCACACACGGGCCCTCTGTCCGTCCAAGGTGGACAGGTCGGACGCCTGTTACCGCTGCGGTAAGGAGGGGCACATGTCCGCCTCCTGCACGGCCGCCAAGCCGCACTGCGCGGTGTGCGCCGCCAGTGGCCGCCCGGCGGACCACGTGATGAGGGGGAGGAACTGCAATCCTCCCCCAAAGAAGGGCAAAGCGCAGGCGCCGTCCCAGCCTGCCGCTACCACCGTCGTCCCTGAGGCTGGGACCTCGGTGGCCGACGAGGGGGGTGCGATGGCCGAATGATGGATAGGTCCGGACATCGCATCCTACAGGCGAATACTAACCACTGTAAAGCAGCCCAGGACCTGCTGATGCAGGCCCTGGCTGAGTGGTTAGTAGACGTTGCGGTGGTCGCCGAGCCGTACTCTGTCCCTGGCCGTTGGCTGGGTGATCGGGACGGCTCGGTGGCGTTGGTGTCGCGGTCTTCCACGGACTCCCCTCCCCTCTCGCTCTTAGAGAGGGGACCGGGATACGTGGCCGCCGCGTGGGGAGAAATAGCCCTGGTGGGGGTCTATTTCTCCCCTAACCGCCCTTTACAGGACTTCGAGGATTTTCTCGAAGTCCTGACCGCAGTAGTCGGTAGGGCGGCGCCGCGCCAGGTCGCCGTATTGGGCGACCTGAACGCCAAGTCGGCGGCCTGGGGCAACCGGGCCGCCTCTTGCAACGTCCGCGGGCGGGCCGTCGAATTTTGGGCGGCCTCGTCGGGCGTGTCCCTCCTAAATAGAGGGACGGCCCACACGTGTGTGCGGCAACGGGGAGGGACGGTGGTGGACGTGTCGTTCGCCACCCCCGCACTTGCCGCCCGCGTCGTCGGCTGGCGGGTGGAAACGGTGGAGACCTTGTCGGACCACCGATACGTGCGGTTCGACATCGTCTCCACCCAGAGCCCCCGGGGGATGGCCCGCTCGGGCCAGTCCCCCTTTCCACGGTGGGCTCAGATCCACCTGGACCGAGGGGCGGCCAAGGAGGCGGCGTTCGTCCAGGACTGGCTCACGCCTCCTGTCAATGTCCTGGACGTCGACGCCTCGGCGGTCCGACTGCGGGAGTCCCTGACCGAGGTGTGCAACTCCAGCATGCCTCGGTCTCGCCGCCCACCTCCCCGACGCGCCGTCTATTGGTGGTCGGAGGAGCTGGCGGGGCTCCGGGCCGCCTGCGTGGTGGCCAGGAGGGCCTACACGCGGAGTCGACGGCGGAGCGTGCGGGACGCGTCGAACGAGGACCTTCTCTACGCCTCGTACGTAGAGGCAAAGAAGGTCCTCAAGGCGGCCATGTTCGCCGCCGACGACGCGGCGAGGGCCGAAATGCTAGAGGGTCTCGACAGAGACCCGTACGGGAGACCGTATAAGGCGGCGCGGAATAAACTGCGCCCCTTCGGTCCCCCGCTAGCAGAGACCCTCGAGCCGGCGTTGCTGGATGGGGTGGTTCGGTCCTTGTTTCCAACAAGGACCAACTTCACCCCTCCAGTGATGGACCCCCCGCGGGAGGCGGCTCCGCCGGCGGAGGAGGTCCCTCCGGTCACGGGGGCGGAATTTGGCGCGGCAACGCTTCGCCTCCGCGCCAAGAAAACCGCCCCCGGGCCGGACGGCGTCCCCGCAAGGGTGGTGGCCATTGCGGCCACCCAAATGGCGGACAGGTTCCGGGACCTCTTCAGCGCGTGTTTCACGGCTGGGAGGTTCCCGAAAACCTGGAAGGAGGGGCAACTGTGCCTCCTCCATAAGGAGGGACGACCGGCAGACTCCCCCTCGGCATACCGACCCATCGTTCTGCTCGATGAGGTCGGTAAACTGTTCGAGGGGATCGTCGCCGGTCGGCTGAATGGCCTCCTGCGGGGGGTTGGGCCGAACCTATCGGACGCCCAATTCGGTTTCCGAGTTGGACGTTCGACAGTGGACGCGCTGGCCCGGCTGAAGGGCCAGGTGAGGGAGGCCGTGGAGTCTGGGGACGGAGTGTTGGCTGTGTCATTTGACATAGCCAACGCGTTCAATTCCGTCCCCCACTCCACGATCTTGGAGGCACTCCGGTACCACGGAGTGCCTTCATACTTGCGGGCCCTCTTGGCCAGCTACTTGGAGGACCGAGCGGTCCTCCTCGTAGACAAGGCTGGCCAAGTCCGAAGGTACGGCGCGGAGTCTGGTGTTCCACAGGGGTCGGTCCTAGGACCACTCCTGTGGAACATCGGCTTCGACTGGCTCCTGCGGGGATCCCTCCTCCCGGGCACGAGTGTCATCTGCTACGCGGATGACACTCTCCTCACTGCCCGGGGGAGGGATTTTAGGGAGGCGGCCAGTTTGGCCTCGGCTGGCGGATCCTTGGTCGCGGGAAGGATCCGCCGGCTCGGGTTGGGGGTTGCGCTGCACAAGACCGAGGCCGTGTTCTTCCACGGGCCTCGGCAGCGCATCCCTCCTGACGCCCACATCGTCGTGGAGGGCGTCAGGATCGGGGTGAGGACCCAGATGAAATATCTGGGCCTCACCCTGGACAGCAGGTGGCGCTTCGGCCCGCACTTCAGCGGGTTGTCAGCGCGCCTGCTGAAGGCGGCGAACGCCCTCTCGTGGCTCCTCCCAAACCTGGGAGGGCCGAAGGCGAGATGCCGGCATTTGTATGCCGGCATCTTGAAGAGCATGGCCCTTTACGGGGCCCCCATCTGGGCGGACTCCCTCCACAGGAGGGAGAATGCGACCGCCATCCGCAGGCCCCAAAGGGCCATTGCACTGCGGGTGGCGAGAGCCTACCGCTCGGTGGGCTTTGCGGCAGCGTGCGCTCTGGCCGGCACCCCGCCTTGGGAACTCGAGGCGGGGGTGCTCGCCAGAGTGTACGAGTGGACGGCGGGGCGCAGGGCGCTCGGGGAGTGCCCTGCCCCAGAAGAGCGGGAGGCCGTCCGCAGAGAGGCGAGGGACGCAACCGTCCAACATTGGACGGAGGCCCTCGCCACCGCAGCCTTTGGCCGCAGAACGTTGGACGCGCTCGGGCCAGTCCTGCAGGAATGGCTCGGGCGGTCCCACGGTTTCCTTTCTTTCCGTCTGGTGCAGGTGCTATCCGGGCATGGCGTCTTCGGATCGTGCCTGTACCGGATCGGAAGAGAGGAGACCCCGGCCTGCCACGATTGTGGCGCGGCGGTGGACACGGCGCAGCACACCCTGGAGGTGTGTGCGTCGTGGTCTGGGCCGCGCCGCCAATTGATGGCGGTGGTCGGGCAGGACCTCTCGCTGCCCAGCGTGGTTTTAGCCATGCTGGGAAGCGAGGAGTCCTGGGCTGCGGTGGCCTCATTTTGCGAGGAAGTAATTTCGCAAAAGGAGGCGGCGGAGCGGGCGCGGGAGGAAGACCCTCTCGCGGCGCCACTCCGCAGGCGACGAACGGGTCGGAGAAGGCGATTGCACGACAATCGTCTTCCCCCTCCTGGTGGAGGATAGCGGGAGACAGGCGCGGGGGCGTCTTCTCCCGCATTGCACGTATCCTCCACTTCCGCCGGGTGGGAATGACCGCGAGCACTCGCGGTTATTCTCGGGCCCCTCTCCCAGGGTGGGGAGGGGGGTGAAGGGCTCGCCGTAAAGGCGGGCGGTCGTCGGCGGGGGGCTGGATGGAAAGGCTGTGCCGGATTCCCAGTTCCCCTCCATATAGGCGATGCGGGAGTGCCGCTGGGTCGTTTAGTGGGTATACCGGTGGGGAGCACCGCCGGGAGTCCCACATAACCCTGCCGTCCCCCGACGGGGGGGTATGCATAAAGCATTTTTCCCAGCGTCAAAAAAAAAAAAAAAAAAAAAAAAAAAAAAAAAAAAAAAAAAAAAGGTTAGGTTAGGTTAGGTTAGGTTAGGTTAGGTTAGGTTGACGAGTTTTGGAGGTCCGACCCGATGTATTAACTGCCTTAGCGATCAGCCTATGTGAGCTACAGCGAAGTTCAATACATCGTAAGTTGCGGATTAACGAGGCGCACACGGCTGTGAAAACGCTGTGGCTCTGAGTTGTTTGCGGACAAAAATATCATCAAAAGCGGAAAAAAGTTACAACTCACGATTTTTCGGTTGAAAAACGGTTTGTTTACCTTTTTCAATCGAAAAAAAGTCGGGTTTGCGGCTATCGTTTTTAGCACTTTTTTAGGTTAGGTTATAGCGGCATTTATTAAATTTCGCGTAGGCTAGGTCCGGTTGCTTTTCTCCTTAGGGTTTGGAAGTAATCGGATTTTTAGTAATTTTAGGGAAAATTTTGAAAAAAATTTTTGCCAAAAAAGTTGGGAAAGTTCAGGAGTGAATACTTGGGGTCTGAATTTCCCCTACGGTCTCAGTAGGGGTGCCAGGGGATAGGGGACTTCAGCCCCTATAAGGTGTTATTTTTGGTTTTCGGCTCCGTTAAGGGGAAGTCAGCCAAAAAAATTTTTCAAAAAGTGTCCTGAAGAATCTTGTTGCTATTTTGGTTTTTCAGGCGCTTTTTGAAATTTGTATGGGATTTCTCCGAGCCGACTCCCCCTTGACCGTTTTCTAACAAAACTCTGTTTTGGGAGTTAACTTCGGCTGGGGTGGTCGGATTTGGACTAAAGTTAACAGAGACGTTGGCGGGGCCACAATGGCCACGTCTGAAGAGAACGGGGGTTCCCACCGCAAGTGGGACGAAAGAACTTTGGCTTCTTCTTCCTCAGAATCCGAGGAAGAATTCTCAGAGGCCATGGAAGTGACTTCTCAGTCTAAGAAGAGGGGTCATGTAGACCAGGCGGATGACGAAAGGCCCGATAATGGGCCTAAGGTTGGAACAGCCCGGAGGGGCAAGCCCAAAGGGGCTTACGCGGGGATGGCGTCGGCAAGAGGTAGGCTCCGAAGTCCGGAGACGTACCTCAGCCCCGACACAGATGACGCCGCCGGCCCCTCCTTGTATAGGAAGGACTTCCCGGAGCTCCGCTCCAAGGGAACAAAGGGGAGTGGGAGAAATACCTCCCCAACAGGAAAGAAGTCGGCGCACCCGTCTGAGGTTCTCCTCCCATCCGACCCGGTGGAGGCCACCAAACAGGCGGCATGCGAAATATTGGAGGGGGCCCGCAAGTCGGGCAACTTGAAGGGGGAGGTGTGGGGCAACATGAACCGGGCCTGCCGCACCATACTGAGGTCTATGGAGGAACTTGACGCCTCCAGGTCAGAGAACGAGGAGATCCGCATCCTAAAGGCGGACAACAAGAGGATGCGGGAGCAACTCGCTCTCTGCACAGCGGAACTCAAGGCCCTGAGAATTGCCTTCTCAGAGCGCCAGGCCCCGGCCCCGCAGCCGGCGCGTGAGACCCCGGCCCCTAGGGCCCCCCCGCCGACACAATCCGCCGCCGCGGAGTTGGCGGAATTGCTGGACAGCATGAAGCGCGACTTGACGGTCTCCCTCGGTAACATGCTTAATGCAAGAATCGAGGAGATTTCCAGTCGCCTTCCTCCAGCACCAATAATCCGCCCCCCGCTGGCGGCGGATAAGAAGAAGGAGGCCCCATCGGCCTCAACGAGAGTAGTGGCTTCCGAGCCCGAGAGCAGGGCCAGGCTTGGGGATGGCAGGCCGAAAAGGGCCGCCAAAAAAGCGGCCCCGGTGGCCCCGGAAACCACCGCCCCGGCAGCCAAGACTGCCCCGGCAGCCAAGCCTGCCCCAGCAGTGGAGACTGCACCTGTGCCCCCGGGCGAGGCATGGACCACCCAGGAAGCGGGAAAGAAGAAGAGGAAGGGAAAGGGGAAGGCTACGGCCACTCCCCCACCCCCCCCGCCGCCCAAAAAGAAAGCGGCACCCAAGCAGAAGGGTCTGGAAGTCCCCAAGACGGCAGCGGTGGTAATCACCATGCGGAAGGACGTTACCACCGACACCACGCTGCAGGCGGTCATGTCCAAGGCCATTAATGGCATAAGCTTGGAGGAGATAGGCCTGCAGCGGGTCAAGGTCAGGAACTCAGCGACGGGGGGCCGAGTAATCGAGGTCCCTGGAGCAGAGAGAGGAAGGACGGCGGACAGCCTCGCAGAAAAGCTGCAGGTTCTTGTGGGCGACGTTGCCCATATAAGCCGCCCTGAGAAAATGGCCGCCATCAAAGTCGCCGGCTTAGATGAGTCGGCGACAAGGGAGACCCTGGCGGCTGCCGTCGCCAAGACGGGGGGATGCGCCGAGGCGCAAATTAAGGTGGGGGGCATTCGCCCTACATACTTTGATGGTAGTGGGGTGGCCCTCGTGCAATGCCCGGTGGGAGTGGCAAAAGCCCTCCTCAAGCGCGGTCAGATCATGGTAGGCTGGTCGTCTGCCAGGATTAGCTCCGTCGGACCAGCACCCATGCGGTGCTACAAATGCATGGGTGTCGGCCACACGCGCGAGTTGTGCCCCTCAAAGGTGGACCGGGGCCAGATGTGCTACCGGTGCGGCGCAGAGGGACACAAAGCAGCCGAATGCTGGGAGGAAAAAGTACGGTGCGCAGTATGCCACCATGCAGGCCTCCCAGCCAATCACGTAATGAGGGGACCGAAATGCTCCCCACCGGAGACAAAGGGAAGAGAGGTGAGGCCGAGACCCACCCGCCCCATCCGGCCCCCTCCAGCCGAAACAGCCGCCAGCCGGCACCAAGAGGACAACAATATGGACGTCTAAATGTCAGCACACCGACATTTAGACGTCCTGCAGATAAACGCCAACCACTCCGCCAGAGCTCAAGATCTGCTCATGCAGGCCATGGCGGAGTGGAAAATTGGCGTTACGGTGGTAACAGAGCCCTACTTCATCCCCCCCCAATCTAATTGGGCAGGGGACACCGACGGAGTAGTGGCGATAGTGGTGCCGGCGATGGGGGACCTCCCCCCCATATCAAGGATTGAGGGTGGCCCAGGATTCGTGGCGGCTAAATGGTGGAACGATACGGTGCTGGTGGCCGCGTACTTCTCCCCCAATAGGCCGCTGCGGGAGTTCGACACGTTCCTGGGGATATTAGGGGGGGTGGTCCGGAGGGCTGCCCCGAGGCAGGTTATGGTCCTGGGGGACCTCAACGCCAAAAGTTCGGCATGGGGTTCCCCCATTACGGACCATAGGGGTACGGCTCTGGAGGATTGGGTGGCGGCAACGGGACTCGTGGTCCTAAACCAGGGCACCACGAATACCTGCGTGCGGCGGCAGGGGGGATCAATTGTGGACATCACGTTCGCGACCCCTGCCATGGCTGCACGCGTCACGAATTGGCGTGTCCTGGAGGATGTTGAGACCCTCTCAGATCACTTGTACATCAGGATGAGGGTCTCCAAAGCGGGGGTTCCACCGGCGCCCATCACGGGCAGTGCCAGGAGGGGGCGGAAGTTCCCGAAGTGGTCCCTGGTCAAGCTGGACAGGGACAAGGCGAACGAGGCGGCCATGGTGGAGGAGTGGTGTGCTACCCCACCCGTCACCCTCGGAGTCGAAGAAAGGGCGGCACAGTTCCGCGTCGCACTACAGACGGTGTGCGACGCGGCCATGCCTCGGGTCGGTCGCCGGTTCGCACGTAAGAGTGTATACTGGTGGTCCGCAGAAATTGCGGCCCTTCGGTCCACCAGTAACGGTGCCCGCCGGGCCTTCCAACACTGTAGGCGCAGACGGCACACTGCAGAAGAGGAAGAAGGGCTCCACAGGGCCCTCAAAGAGGCTAAGAAGGCCCTCCAGGTGGCGATTGCCAAGGCCAAGGACGAAGCTCACGAGTCGTTCTTGGCCACCCTGGACAGGGACCCATGGGGGCGGCCGTACAAGGTGGTGCGTAACAAAATGCGCACCGCTCCCCCCATGGACTCCCTGGAACCCGAACTCCTTCAGAGGGTAGTCGAGGGGCTGTTTCCGCCAGCCCCCTTGATCTCTCCCCCGTCAATGGTCGACCCCATAAGGGAACCGGAGGCCGAGCTCGTCGTTCAACCAATAGGTGACGACGAGTTCAATCGAGTGATACACCGACTCCGGGGCTGCAAAAAAGCCCCGGGCCCGGACGGCGTTCCCGGTCGCGTCCTCGCAGTCGCCCTGAAACACCTAGGGGACCGACTCAGGCATGTCATGGATGACTGCCTGACAGAGGGAAAGTTCCCTAGGGTATGGAAGGAGGGGCGACTATGCCTCCTCCGTAAAGAGGGTCGACCGGCGGATTGCCCTTCCGCCTATCGCCCCATAGTGCTGCTGGATGAGGCCGGGAAAGCGTTTGAACGCATTCTGGCCTCCCGGATCCTGCGGCACATGGAGACCGCCGGCCCGAACGTCTCGGACAGACAATTCGGGTTCCGGGAAGGACGGTCCACGCTCGACGCGCTGAAGTCACTGAGGGACTTCTGTGAGTACGCGTCGAGCAGGGGAGAGGGTGTCATCGCGGTGTCACTAGACATCGCAAACGCGTTTGGCACACTCCCCTACGGGGTGATCAGTGAGGCACTTCGATATCATGAAGTGCCTCTCTACCTGAGGCGGATTGTCGAGCACTACCTAACCGAGAGGGTAGTGCTCTGGGAAAAGAAGGACGGGCAACGGGGGGAGAGGGTGATGGCCTGCGGCGTGCCCCAGGGTTCCGTGCTCGGTCCACTGCTATGGAACCTGGGGTACGACTGGGTAATCCGGGGGGAACTGCTTCCGCGCACACTTGTCGTCTGCTACGCGGACGACACAATGGTGGCAGTGCGCGGGAGCGACAAGCGGGAGACCTCCCGGAGGGCGGAAGTGGCGGCCGAGCTGACGATTGAACGGATCGCCAGGCTCGGCCTAAAGGTGAGCCTCCCGAAGACTGAGGCTATAGTTTTCGGGGGGCGCGGGTGGAATTTGCCCGCGAGTGCGACGCTCACTCTGGAGGGTGAAGCGGTCCAAATAAAGCCCCACATTAAATATCTGGGGCTAATACTGGACCGCAAGTGGGATTTCGGGGAGCATTTCTCGAGACTAGCTCCCCGAATCGTGGGCGCCGCATCGGCGCTGGGCAAACTTCTGCCCAATGTAGGAGGGCCGGGTTCCTTGTGCCGGCGGCTATATGCCGGCGTGACAAGGAGCATGGCCCTCTATGGGGCCCCAATATGGGCGGACAAGCTGTCCGCCCGAAATAGGGCCCTGCTGCGGAGGCCACAACGGGTCGTGGCCATAAGAATAATAAGGGCCTATATGACGGTGGCCCACGCGGCGGCCTGCCTCCTTGCGTGCACCCCCCCGTGGGAGCTAGACGCAGAGGTGCACGCAGAGACCTACCAACGTAGGTCCAGGGTCCGGACAACAGGCGAACGCCCGGCCCCGGAGGAGGTGGCAGTCGCCCGTCGCGCGACAGAGCGCCGACTGCGGGACCGGTGGAAGGCCCAACTGGAGGTCGCCCCTTATGGTGTCCGTACCATAGAGGCGATCCTCCCAACGGCCGACCTTTGGCTGAAGAGGGCAGTCGGCGCGACGTCGTACCGGCTCGTGCAGGTAATGACTGGGCATGGGTGCTTCGGTCACTACCTGCACAAAATAGGTAGAGAGCCGGCCCCGCTGTGCCATGAGTGCGGAAGTCCCGACGACACCGCCCAGCACACCCTCGAGGTGTGCAGTCGTTGGGACGCGGAGCGCGGCCAAATGGCACGCATTATTCAGCGGGTGGACCTCTCGCTCCAAAGCATCGTCGAAGCAATGCTGAGCGACGAGAGGTCCTGGGAGGCGGTGGTCTCCTTCTGCGAAACAGTCATTTCGCAAAAGGAGACCGCGGAGCGGGAGCGCGAGGAAGATCCTCTCGCGCATCCCCTCCGGCGTAGACGGCTTGGGGTGAGAAGGCGGCGTTTTGCCGCCAGACTCAACCAATAGTGGCTGCAGGTGGATGATGGGAGTCCTCTGCCTGCGGTGATTAGCCACTAAGCGGTCTGGGAGAGGGTCAAGCGTGCACGACCATCTCCCCTACGGCGCGGGAAGCCCCGGCAACGGCTGGGGCGCCACCGGTAGACATCGTGGACTATGCCTTCGCGGGTTCCACGGTGTCCATCAAAACCGGAGAGAGGGCACGTCCGGGTGCTTTTAGTGGGTATGCCGCCCTTATTGGCGGAGAGTCCCACATAACCCTCCGACACTCCCATGTTCGGAGGGTATGCATAAAGCATTTTACACCTGGTTAAAAAAAAAAAAAAAAAAAAAAAAAAGGTTAGGTTAGGTTAGGTTAGGTTAGGTTAGGTTAGGTTAGGTTAGGTTAGGTTGGGGGACCCCCCACAGTGCTTGCTTCCACGTAGCGTTCCCCGGGCAACGACCTGGTCCTGTCACCGTAACGGAGTGGCAGGCCAGTGATCGGCGAAAGTGCACTGTGCGTTGAAGACTTTTTTGCGGACTCTTCAACACTTGCGGCGGCTATGCCAAAGCTACCATCGCGGGACGCCTCCGGGCGGTTCTTAAAAGGCCCTTATCAGGGCCAACCAAAAGGCCCTTCTCAGGGCCAACCAAAAGGCCCTTCTCAGGGCCAAACCAAAGGCCCTTCTGAGGGCCAACTAAAAGGCCCTTCTGAGGGCCAACCCAAAGGCCCTTCTGAGGGCCAACCCAAAGGCCCTTCTCAGGGCCAACCAAAAGGCCCTTCTCAGGGCCAACCAAAAGGCCCTTCTCAGGGCCAACCAAAAGGCCCTTCTCAGGGCCAAACCAAAGGCCCTTCTCAGGGCCATGCCGGCGATGCCAGTATGGCGTCGGAGGTGTGCCGCCCATCACCGGGTAGCATGTTCCGCAGGCTGTCGGTCGACGTGTTGTCGGACTCCGACAACGAGTCGCTCGTTCCAGAGTCGGACGGAAGTTCGGCGATGGAAGTCGAAAGTCGCACTCAAATACAAAAGCGGAAGCGATCCTTCCTGAAGGACGGCGGCGAAGGCTCCTCGGACTCCACGAGGAGTGCTAAGCCAAAAAAGAAGGCGAAGGCCAAAAAGCCTTCCACTGTGGCGGACACCCACGACGTGGGTCTGGCGGACGCCCAACGTCAGTTGGACCTCGCACGAAGGGCCCAGCTCCAGGAAGACCTGGAAGAGAGGGTCGCCGCGAAGGAGATGCTGGCGCAGGCCGCCCGGGCTAAGTCCGGGTACGGTGCGTCTAGCGTCTTATACGCGGACCACTCGCTGGCCGAGCTGGAGCGCATGGCGCAGGAGGACGAAGAGGAGATCAGGGTGGTCGCCTCTAAGTCCTCCAATCTAAAAGGGACTTTCCAGAAGTCCCTTAAATGCAGGGCCGCCAGCATGGGTGGCATCGTCCGGGAGCTCGTGCAACGCACAGCCACCGACGAGACGCGGCAACTGCAGGCGAAGATAGATCGCCTGCAGTCGGAGGTCAGCCAGCTGCATAAGAAGCTGGCTGAGTTCACGGCCCAGCCAACCCAAGCTGAGCCGAGACCTGCAGTGGAGGGCCCTTCCTCCTCTTCCAACCTTGAGGATGTCATCCGCAAGGTTGTGATGGAGGAAAGGGCATTTACGAGAGCCTGCCTCGCTGGCATCGAGGACAGGCTCTTGCCCGAAAAGCGCCTCCGACCGCCCCTCGCGGCGGACAAGAGGCCGTGCGAGCCTGGGCCATCCTCCCAAAGGGAGGACGCCCTTCTCCCTTCCACCACCCCGTCCACCCAGCCGTGGACGAAGGTGGTCAAAAAGGGGAAGGGCAAGGCCAAGAAGGCGAGAGCGGCCGCCGCCCCTGCCTCCCCAGCCAACATCTCCCCTCCCTGCCCGTCCCAGACGACCGGCAAGGGGAAGGGGAAGGGGAAGGGGCAAAAGTCGGCCCCTAAGCCCGCCACCGCTGCTCCGGCAGCTAAAAGGGCCCCTGCCGGTGGGAGAAAAACCCTAGTTTCTCCCAAAACCGCGGCCGTCGTGGTGACGCTCACCGCGGAGGCAGCGGAGCGTGGTGAGACGTACGAGTCCGTGCTGAAACGGGCTCGTACCAACGCCGATCCCACCAAGTTGGGAATCGGCGCCATCACGTGCCGCCAGACCCAAGCCGGGGCTCGTATTTTCGAGTTCCCGGGGGCCCAGGGCGGCACCAACGCTGACCTCTTCGCAACGAAGTTGCAAGAGGTCATCGCGGACGCGGCCAAGGTGGTAAGGCCCGTCAAGTCGGCGGCCCTCGAGGTGACCAATCTGGACGATTCGGTCACCAAAGAGGAGGTCGTGGCGGCCCTCGCAGCAATAGGGGGCTGCAACACCGCAGCGGTACAGGGTCGGGCTATCAGGCCCGGCCGCGGCGGCATGGGCACAATCCGCCTGGAGTGCCCGGTCACCGCAGCTAAGGCCGTCCTTGCCAAGGGACGGCTTGCCGTCGGGTTTGGGTCGTGTGTGGTCCGAGCACTTGGTGAGCAGCCTTTGCGCTGCTACAAGTGCTTCGGAATCGGCCACACACGGGCCCTCTGTCCGTCCAAGGTGGACAGGTCGGACGCCTGTTACCGCTGCGGTAAGGAGGGGCACATGTCCGCCTCCTGCACGGCCGCCAAGCCGCACTGCGCGGTGTGCGCCGCCAGTGGCCGCCCGGCGGACCACGTGATGAGGGGGAGGAACTGCAATCCTCCCCCAAAGAAGGGCAAAGCGCAGGCGCCGTCCCAGCCTGCCGCTACCACCGTCGTCCCTGAGGCTGGGACCTCGGTGGCCGACGAGGGGGGTGCGATGGCCGAATGATGGATAGGTCCGGACATCGCATCCTACAGGCGAATACTAACCACTGTAAAGCAGCCCAGGACCTGCTGATGCAGGCCCTGGCTGAGTGGTTAGTAGACGTTGCGGTGGTCGCCGAGCCGTACTCTGTCCCTGGCCGTTGGCTGGGTGATCGGGACGGCTCGGTGGCGTTGGTGTCGCGGTCTTCCACGGACTCCCCTCCCCTCTCGCTCTTAGAGAGGGGACCGGGATACGTGGCCGCCGCGTGGGGAGAAATAGCCCTGGTGGGGGTCTATTTCTCCCCTAACCGCCCTTTACAGGACTTCGAGGATTTTCTCGAAGTCCTGACCGCAGTAGTCGGTAGGGCGGCGCCGCGCCAGGTCGCCGTATTGGGCGACCTGAACGCCAAGTCGGCGGCCTGGGGCAACCGGGCCGCCTCTTGCAACGTCCGCGGGCGGGCCGTCGAATTTTGGGCGGCCTCGTCGGGCGTGTCCCTCCTAAATAGAGGGACGGCCCACACGTGTGTGCGGCAACGGGGAGGGACGGTGGTGGACGTGTCGTTCGCCACCCCCGCACTTGCCGCCCGCGTCGTCGGCTGGCGGGTGGAAACGGTGGAGACCTTGTCGGACCACCGATACGTGCGGTTCGACATCGTCTCCACCAAGAGCCCCAGGGGGATGGCCCGCTCGGGCCAGTCCCCCTTTCCACGGTGGGCTCAGATCCACCTGGACCGAGGGGCGGCCAAGGAGGCGGCGTTCGTCCAGGACTGGCTCACGCCTCCTGTCAATGTCCTGGACGTCGACGCCTCGGCGGTCCGACTGCGGGAGTCCCTGACCGAGGTGTGCAACTCCAGCATGCCTCGGTCTCGCCGCCCACCTCCCCGACGCGCCGTCTATTGGTGGTCGGAGGAGCTGGCGGGGCTCCGGGCCGCCTGCGTGGTGGCCAGGAGGGCCTACACGCGAAGTCGACGGCGGAGCGTGCGGGACGCGTCGAACGAGGACCTTCTCTACGCCTCGTACGTAGAGGCAAAGAAGGTCCTCAAGGCGGCCATGTTCGCCGCCGACGACGCGGCGAGGGCCGAAATGCTAGAGGGTCTCGACAGAGACCCGTACGGGAGACCGTATAAGGCGGCGCGGAATAAACTGCGCCCCTTCGGTCCCCCGCTAGCAGAGACCCTCGAGCCGGCGTTGCTGGATGGGGTGGTTCGGTCCTTGTTTCCAACAAGGACCAACTTCACCCCTCCAGTGATGGACCCCCCGCGGGAGGCGGCTCCGCCGGCGGAGGAGGTCCCTCCGGTCACGGGGGCGGAGTTTGGCGCGGCAACGCTTCGCCTCCGCGCCAAGAAAACCGCCCCCGGGCCGGACGGCGTCCCCGCAAGGGTGGTGGCCATTGCGGCCACCCAAATGGCGGACAGGTTCCGGGACCTCTTCAGCGCGTGTTTCACGGCTGGGAGGTTCCCGAAAACCTGGAAGGAGGGGCAACTGTGCCTCCTCCATAAGGAGGGACGACCGGCAGACTCCCCCTCGGCATACCGACCCATCGTTCTGCTCGATGAGGTCGGTAAACTGTTCGAGGGGATCGTCGCCGGTCGGCTGAATGGCCTCCTGCGGGGGGTTGGGCCGAACCTGTCGGACGCCCAATTCGGTTTCCGAGTTGGGCGTTCGACAGTGGACGCGCTGGCCCGGCTGAAGGGCCAGGTGAGGGAGGCCGTGGAGTCTGGGGACGGAGTGTTGGCTGTGTCATTTGACATAGCCAACGCGTTCAATTCCGTCCCCCACTCCACGATCTTGGAGGCACTCCGGTACCACGGAGTGCCTTCATACTTGCGGGCCCTCTTGGCCAGCTACTTGGAGGACCGAGCGGTCCTCCTCGTAGACAAGGCTGGCCAAGTCCGGAGGTACGGCGCGGAGTCAGGTGTTCCACAGGGGTCGGTCCTAGGACCACTCCTGTGGAACATCGGCTTCGACTGGCTCCTGCGGGGATCCCTCCTCCCGGGCACGAGTGTCATCTGCTATGCGGATGACACTCTCCTCACTGCCCGGGGGAGGGATTTTAGGGAGGCGGCCAGTTTGGCCTCGGCTGGCGGATCCTTGGTCGCGGGAAGGATCCGCCGCCTCGGGTTGGGGGTTGCGCTGCACAAGACCGAGGCCGTGTTCTTCCACGGGCCTCGGCAGCGCATCCCTCCTGACGCCCACATCGTCGTGGAGGGCGTCAGGATCGGGGTGAGGACCCAGATGAAATATCTGGGCCTCACCCTGGACAGCAGGTGGCGCTTCGGCCCGCACTTCAGCGGGCTGTCAGCGCGCCTGCTGAAGGCGGCGAACGCCCTCTCGTGGCTCCTCCCAAACCTGGGAGGGCCGAAGGCGAGATGCCGGCATTTGTATGCCGGCATCTTGAAGAGCATGGCCCTTTACGGGGCCCCCATCTGGGCGGACTCCCTCCACAGGAGGGAGAATGCGACCGCCATCCGCAGGCCCCAAAGGGCCATTGCACTGCGGGTGGCGAGAGCCTACCGCTCGGTGGGCTTTGCGGCAGCGTGCGCTCTGGCCGGCACCCCGCCTTGGGAACTCGAGGCGGGGGTGCTCGCCAGAGTGTACGAGTGGACGGCGGGGCGCAGGGCGCTCGGGGAGTGCCCTGCCCCAGAAGAGCGGGAGGCCGTCCGCAGAGAGGCGAGGGACGCAACCGTCCAACATTGGACGGAGGCCCTCGCCACCGCAGCCTTTGGCCGCAGAACGTTGGACGCGCTCGGGCCAGTCCTGCAGGACTGGCTCGGGCGGTCCCACGGTTTCCTTTCTTTCCGTCTGGTGCAGGTGCTATCCGGGCATGGCGTCTTCGGATCGTGCCTGCACCGGATCGGAAGAGAGGAGACCCCGGCCTGCCACGATTGTGGCGCGGCGGTGGACACGGCGCAGCACACCCTGGAGGTGTGTGCGTCGTGGTCTGGGCCGCGCCGCCAATTGATGGCGGTGGTCGGGCAGGACCTCTCGCTGCCCAGCGTGGTTTTAGCCATGCTGGGAAGCGAGGAGTCCTGGGCTGCGGTGGCCTCCTTTTGCGAGGAAGTAATTTCGCAAAAGGAGGCGGCGGAGCGGGCGCGGGAGGAAGACCCTCTCGCAGCGCCACTCCGCAGGCGACGAACGGGTCGGAGAAGGCGATTGCACGACAATCGTCTTCCCCCTCCTGGTGGAGGATAGCGGGAGACAGGCGCGGGGGCGTCTTCTCCCGCATTGCACGTATCCTCCACTTCCGCCGGGTGGGAATGACCGCGAGCACTCGCGGTTATTCCCGGGCCCCTCTCCCAGGGTGGGGAGGGGTGTGAAGGGCTCGCCGTAAAGGCGGGCGGTCGTCGGCGGGGGGCTGGATGGAAAGGCTGTGCCGGATTCCCAGTTCCCCTCCATATAGGCGATGCGGGAGTGCCGCTGGGTCGTTTAGTGGGTATACCGGTGGGGAGCACCGCCGGGAGTCCCACATAACCCTTCCGTCCCCCGACGGGGGGGTATGCATAAAGCATTTTTCCCAGCGTCAAAAAAAAAAAAAAAAAAAAAAAAAAAAAAAAAAAAAAAAAAAAAAAAAAAAAAAAAAAAAAGGTTAGGTTAGGTTAGGTTAGGTTAGGTTAGGTTAGGTTAGGTTAGGTTGGGCGGGTCTGGGTTTATCCATTAGTAGTTGCTATGCCTAGCTAGCGGCTTCGGTCGCTTGTATTGGATAAACCTTGGCCTTCTTTACTCGGCTCTGGGAGCGAGTAATGAGGCGAATGGCTTTGAGGGAGAGCGCAGGTCGTGTAGATCCTCAAGGCAAGTCTGGTGGGGTCATTCCTTCTCGCGGTTGCTGCCCGTTATTGGTCTATTTCCATCAGAAATAGACGTAACAGAAACCACCAGGCGCCGGCACTCTGTCGGTGGGGTAGGATGGTAGGTGGGACGGGATGGGCTGGTGGAGCCGTCCCTTTGTAGGCTATATAGTATATAGTATATATATAGTAGGAGGATAGCCTTTTTAGGCTAGGAGGAGTCGGGAGTCGGGCCTGGCGTGCACTTACCCTGCCGCCGGGCAGGCAGTGGGAGTTTACTTCCCTGCCACCGCCCCAAAATCGTAACCCCGCAACATGATCGCAGTCATGTTTTGCGATCTGAGCGGGACCGATAGGCCCTGGCTTGGTCGCCCGGGTCGCGAGGAAGACAACCTCTATAAAAAATCACCCGAAGGTAAGCGGCGGCGCAGCGTGAGGCCTGGAAGGCTGAACGGAGTTTCAGTCGCTACTGCGTCCTCCGCCAGGGAAGTGTCGCTCCCCTGAGCGGGTTACGCCAGACTTCCCCGGTTACAGTGGGCACTGTCCGGGGCGACCCACCCTTCCCACGTACTCGTGGGACTGAATATGACTAAATTTTATGAAAATTCTTTTAAGTTAAGTGACGGAGAAGAGGAAGTGGAAAGAGAGTGCGCGTCTGCGCAGAGTGGTGCCGAGAAGGCATGTGAGGTAAAAGATGCGCGGGTCGTTTTGACCCGTTGCGAGTTGACGGAGAGCAACGGCGAAGTTCTGCCCGTTGCTTCGAATGTGGAGGCTACTCAAGCCCCATGGCTCCGAACTGAGACGGTCTGCCTGTCAGAATCTGATTCTGACGGCATGACCTGGGAGACAGTGTCGTCTCACGGCTCCGGGAGGAGGCTGCGCAAGCGGCACATTGAGGAGCAGGAAGGGCACGGAGACCAGGGTGAATCCTCACCGGCACCCAAGGTCTCGAGCGCTCGGCGTGGTAGGGGGCGCCCGCCCACAACAGGGCAATACGTTGGGCTGGCGAAGGCCAAGGCCGAGCTCAACCGGGCGCGGGAAGAAGAGATGCGGCTCGAAGCCGAAAGGGATCTCCAAGAGGAGATCCAAAAAAGGAGGAAGGCGCAGTTCCTCAAGGCGCCAGCACCGGTGCCCGAGGACCGCGACTCACGGCTGGGAAATTGTGATGCCGCCGAGCTGGAGGCAATGTTGATGGACTCAGTGGACATCGTTTATGCGGTGGCCACGAAGTCCAAAAACCTAAAGGGCACGTCGGTGAGGGCCCTCAAGGAGGCTGCGGACACAATAAAGGCGTCCTTCAAGGAAACGCGGGCCCGCACAATGCCTGAGGAGATGGCACTTCTGGTGAAGGCCAACGAGCGGCTCGCGACGGACTTGAAGGAGTTACGACGGGAGATGGCGCAGATGAGGGCAGCCCAAGCTCAAGTGGCTCCGTCCACTGTGCCTGCTCAGGCCCCGGCCCAAACTCCCTGCGGTGAGGAGGCAATGCGGCACATCATGGTGCAAGTCGGCACAATGGTGGACGCCCGCTTTGCCGGAATAGAGGAGAGGCTAATGCCCAGGCAGATCCTGAGGCCCCCTCTGGCCGCAGATCGGCGAAGGGAGGCTGAGGTGCGTCCAGTTGAGTCCTTGACTCAGAGGGACTCTCCGGTGCCAAAGCCGGGAACAAGAGCGGTTCCAAAGCCGAAGCCGGCCCCCGCCCCTGTTAGCGCTGCGGTTCCTATTCAGGACTGGCAGGTGGTCACGAGGCGGGGAAAGGACAAGAGGCGGGACAAGGTGCGTGCCACGGAAGGGGCAAGACCCACTGAGAAGAAGAGGCCTCCCCCTCCAGCCCAAATCCCTAGGCCGAAGACGAAGCCCCCCAAAACGGGTGCGGCCAAACTCCGCCCTCCGCGGACCGCAGCAGTGGTCATCACGCTGCAGGAGAGTGCGGTGGAGAAAGGCATCACCTACGCCAAGATGCTGGAAGCGGCCAAGACGAAGGTGAAGTTAAGTGAGCTGGGGCTCCCACCGCTGAAAATAAGGGCGGCGGCTACTGGGGCACGAGTGCTGGAGGTTTCCGGTGCGGACAACGCGGCCAAAGCGGACGTCCTTGCCGAAAAGCTCAGGGAGGTGTTCGGAGGCGAGGAAGGCGTACGAGTCTCCAGGCCGACCGTAACAACAGACCTTCGGGTCAGTGGCCTGGACGATTCCGTCGCTCCGCAGGAGCTGGCGGAGGCCTTGGCCGGGAAGGGCGAATGCCATGTGACGGCGTTTTCCGTTGGCGCAATCCGCCGGGGCCAAGCCGGGATGGGCACCGCGTTCGTGCGCTGCCCCACTGCGGCTGCAAAGAAAGTGATGGCCAGCGGTGGCCGCGTTTTGGTGGGCTGGGTGGCGGCGCGAGTCAGCATCCTGGAAGCGAGACCCCGCCGCTGCTACCGCTGCCTTGAACTGGGCCATGTAGCGGCCAAGTGCAAGGCCGAAGTGGACCGCAGCGATGAGTGTTACCGCTGCGGTATAAAGGCCCACAAGGCCAAGGAGTGCACCGCCGCCCCCCATTGCTCCCTTTGTGCAGCAGCAGGGAAGCCGGCGGATCACCTCTCCGGGAGCAAGGCATGCGCCAAGTCCCCGTCAAAGCCAGGGGTGAGAAGGAAGGCCAACGCGGCTGGGGCTACGGTCCAGCCACGTCCGCCTCGCCCCGATAAAGGGCCAGTTGGACGCATGGAGGAAGGTTAGTTAGTATGGCCCTAACCTTCCTACAGGCGAACATCAACCGATGCGCCGGGGCTCAGGACTTGCTCCTGCAGTCTATGGCGGAGCGGTTGATCCAGGTGGCGGTGGTCAGCGAGCCCTACGCGGTCCGACCTAGGTCTGATTGGGTTGGGGACCTTGACGGCCTGGTGGCAATCACCACGCAATCGCCGGTTCACTCCCCACCTCTCGAAGGCGTTCTGAGGGGCAGGGGTTTCGTGGTGGCTAGGGTGGGCCAGATCGTCATCGTGGGGGTGTACCACTCCCCGAACCGGCCGGTTCGCGAGCTAGAGGCTCTCCTCGGCGAGGTGGGGACCTTGATTGGTCAGACCCGCCCGCGCCCCGTTCTCGTCCTCGGGGACTTCAACGCCAAATCAGCGGCGTGGGGGTCGCCGGTGGCGAACGCGCGGGGCGGTGTCGTTCTAGAGTGGATGGCCGAGGTGGGCCTCTGCGTCGTGAACCGCGGATCAGAAAGCACCTGCGTCCGGCGGAATGGTGAGTCGATCGTCGACTTGACGCTAGTCACCCCGGACATCGCTCGCCGCATTCGCGACTGGCAGGTGCTGGTAGACGTAGTAACGCTGTCCGACCACCGGTACATCCGGTTCAGCGTCTCCCCGACATACACAGATGAGGTGAGAGAGGTAGGTGGCGAGATAGGTCCGCGATGGGCCCTGAAGCGCCTCAATGCCGAAGTGCTGCAGGAGGCGGCCCTCGTCGAAGTGTGGAATGGCACTCCTCAGGAGCCGGATCTGGTAGACCCGGACGCGATGGCGGACAGGCTGTGCGAGGCACTGTCGCGTGTCTGCGACGCTGCGATGCCGCGCGCGCGAGCCCCGCAGCCAAGACGCCAAGTCTATTGGTGGACGGAGGAGATTGCCGAACTCCGGAGAGTATGCGTGTCGAGGCGCCGACAATACCAGCGGTATCGGAGGCGAAGGCGGCGAGAGACTGAGGAGAGCGAGTCTCTTTACGCCGCCTACAGAGAGGCTTCTGGGGCCCTTCGCGTCGCGATAGTCGCGGCTAAGAGGCGGGCCTGGGAGCAGCTGCTGGAGGGGCTTGAGCGGGACCCATGGGGCCGCCCGTACAAGTGGGCGAGGCAAAAGCTTCGTCCCTGGGCTCCCCCCATCACAGCCTCGCTCCAACCGGCGGTGCTCCAAAGAGTGGTCGATGGATTGTTCCCCGATGCTCCGGGGGCCGAGTTCACGCCTCCCTTGATTTCGGCCGATCTCGCCGAAGGAGAGGAGAACGAGTTTGTCCCTATCTCTGAGGGTGAGCTGGGTGCGGCGGTGCTCAGGATGAGAGCCAAGAACACGGCACCTGGGCCTGACGGCATACCGGGTCGCGCGTGGGCCCTCTCCTTGAAGCACCTGGGACCCGCCTTGAAGGACCTGTTTGACAGGTGCCTCGCGGGGGCAAGATTCCCCAGGCGATGGAGAAGGGGCAAACTCGTCCTCCTGAGGAAAGAGGGTCGTCCCGCGGACGAGCCCTCGGGCTATCGCCCGATTGTGCTGCTTGACGAGGCGGGCAAGCTATTGGAGAGAGTAGTGGCTGCCCGCCTGGTCAGGCACCTCGAGACGGTGGGACCGGATCTTGCGCCTAACCAGTTCGGCTTCCGGAGAGGTCGCTCGACGATTGACGCCATATCTCTCGTCCGCGACCTCTCCGAGGAGGCGTGCTCCAGTGGCGGCGTGTTGGTGGCCATATCGTTGGACATCTCCAATGCATTCAACACGCTGCCCTGGAGCACGATACACGCCGGTCTGGGGTACCACAAGGTGCCCCAGTACTTGCGAAGACTCGTCGGGGACTATCTCTCAGATCGAGAGGTAGTCTTCCCGACGATTCGCGGGGAGGGAAGTAGTCCCATGACGCGCGGTGTTCCGCAGGGGTCGGTTCTTGGCCCTCTCCTGTGGAACGTCGGATACGATTGGGTCCTCCGGGGGGCAAGCCTGCGTGGCGTTAGCGTAGTATGCTACGCCGATGATACGTTGGTTGCCGCCCGGGGAAGCGACTATAGAGAGGCTGCGATCTTGGCCACAGCCGGAGTCGCTACGGTCGTCGCAAGGATCCGGATGCTGGGTCTGCAGGTGGCGCTCCACAAATCCGAGGCCATATGTTTTCATGGTCCCCGGCGGAAACCACCTGCAGACTCCACCATAGTGGTGGGTGGAATTTCCATCCCCGTCGGGACGACACTGAAGTATCTTGGTGTCGTCCTCGACGGCAGATGGAACTTCAAGGAGCACGTGCGGCGGCTGTCCCCCAAAATCTTGGGGACAGCCGGCGCACTTAGTCGCCTGCTCCCGAATATCGGGGGCTGCGAAGTGAGCTGCCGCCGCCTCTATACAGCGGTGGTAAGCTCTATGGCGTTATATGGCGCCCCGATATGGGCTGGAAAGCTCGATCGGCAGACCACTGCCGTGCTGATCGGAGCTCAACGGGTGATGGCGGTGAGGGTGTGCAGGGGCTATCGCACACTCTCCCATGAAGTGGCATGCGTGCTCGCAGGCTCGCTCCCGTGGGACCTTGAGGCCGAAGTTCTGGCTTCGGTCTACTGGCGCAGAGCGCAGGCGCGGGAGCGGGACGAGCGACCGGCGCCGCAGGAGGTGGCGCACTGGCGCAATCAGGCCAGGGTGTCCGCCATCGCCATGTGGAGGGAGCGGCTCCTGGCGGGGCAGATGCAGAGGGGGCAGAGCGCCCGAAGGCTCCTGGAGGCGATCAGCCCAGTACTAGAGGAGTGGGTCCGCAGGAAGCATGGGAGTCTTTCCTTCCGACTGACGCAGGTCCTCTCGGGACATGGTTGTTTCGGGAGATACCTACATCGCGTTGCCCGAAGGGAGGACTCCCCAGCTTGCCATCAGTGTGGACATGCGGAGGATACGGCGCAACATGCGCTGGAGGCATGCCCGGGTGGAGCAGAACCGCGGCAGACATTGGTTGCGGTCGTAGGGACTGACCTCTCCCTGTCGGCCATAATTCTAAAAATGGTCGATGAGCAGAGGTCATGGGAGGCGGTGGCCTCATTCTGTGAGGAAGTCATCTCACAGAGGGAGGAAGAGGAGCGGGAGAGGGAGAGAGATCCTCTCGCTCAGCCGCTCCGGAGGGCGCGGACACGGAGGCGGGCTAATCGAGCCCGCACCCCGTCTCCGCTCCGAGGGCCTGGGGTGTTGGGTGCGGGGGCACCTGGCATCCCCTAATAATAGGTCATTGAGAGGTGGAGATGCCCCCCATGTGTTCCGGGGCATCACACACGAGGTGGGGGAAGACCCCAGGAGGTGAGTCTGCCACAAGGCGGGCAGCGACACTGACGAGGGCTGTGGAGTAATGCGCGAGCGGTCCCATGCCCCTCGTCTTAAGTTGGTGTAGGAGGAACACCCTGGTTTTTTAGTGCGTATGCCGCCTTACGGCGGTGAGTCCCACATAACCACCGTTTCCCCCCGGAACGGTGGTATCCATAAAGGATTTTTCCAGGTAAAAAAAAAAAAAAAAAAAAAAAAAAAAAAAAAAAAAAAAAAAAAAAAAGGTTAGGTTAGGTTAGGTTAGGTTAGGTTAGGTTAGGTTAGGTTAGGTTAGGTTGGGCGGGTCTGGGTTTATCCATTAGTAGTTGCTATGCCTAGCTTGCGGCTTCGGTCGCTTGTATTGGATAAATCTAGGCCTTCTTTACTCGGCTCTGGGAGCGAGTAATGAGGCGAATGGCTTTGAGGGAGAGCGCAGGTCGTGTAGATCCTCAAGGTTAGTCTGGTGGGGTCGTTCCTTCTCGCGGTTGCTGCCCGTTATTGGTCTATTTCCATCAGAAATAGACGTAACAGAAACCACCAGGCGCCGGCACTCTGTCGGTGGGGTAGGATGGGGGGGGGGGGGGGGGAAGGGGAGTAAGGGGGGGAGTAAGTCTCAAGGTTTTGGCGCCTGCCGAAGGGAGTACTTCGCGTGTGAGTCCGGATTTGTGTTGCTGCTGCACATACACAACCACGTTTTGTGGTTGTTTATGGAGGGCTGCGGTGCACGTCCGGGCTCACACGTGAGGTATGGTCAGGGGGAATCTGGCCGCTAGGGCGCCCAACATAAGGGGACCTCACCCCTTCAAAAAGGGAAAAAACTATGAAAATTATGACGAATCGAAAAACACTACCTCAGGCGGGTACCAGCTGCTCCGCAGCTGGAGAATCCCGTAGCGGCGTAGCGTCAGCTACGTCGTTGTTCCCCAGTTCGTATTCTGAGGGGGGAGCCGGTCGTCTTGTAGTTAATGATGAAAGTGGGTCTTCCGATGCCTCGGCTAGGTCGACGTGTAATGTAGGTAGAGAGACGGGAGCAGCCACCTCCTGCGCTTCGGTGCGGAAGACGGCTGCGTCAGTCTATAGTTATAAGGATTGTGTGGAGGAGGAGGCTACTCAAGCCCCAGTGGTGAAAAATGCGCGGGTGGTGCTGACCCGTTGCGAGCTGCCGGACAGCAACGATGAAGATATGCTCGTTGCTTCGTCGAAAATGGCGGACTTGTCGGACACGGATTCTGATGTGAGTTTCCAGACCGTGACTTCGCAGGAATTGTCATGCGGAAACCGTTTTTGGAGAAAGCGTCGAAGAGATGATGCGAGCTCTGATGTGGGCGATGATGACGAGTCGCAACCGACAACACCAGCTAGGAGAGGGCGTGGACGCCCGCCCTCTACGGGCAAATACGTTGGCCTGGCCAAAGCCAAGGCAGAATTGAATGCGGCAAAAGCTGAGGAGCTTCGGCTTCAGGCTGAAATAGAGATGGCGGATGATCTGAAGCGAAAAAGGGAGGCGATAGCGGCCACCTTCCGTAAATCCCCGGATCTAATGGAACAATCGGAAGAGGTAAGTGGGGAAATGGACTCGCCAGACCTAGTTAGACTGGTACTGGATTCCGTGGAAACCATTGAAAAGGTTGCCAGGACATCCGGCAATCTTAAGGGGACTTACGTTCGAGCCCTAAATAGTGCGGTGGAAACAATTAAAGTGTCTTTTGGGGCGTTGCATTCTCGCACGATGACGGAGGAGGTCGCGAGGTTAGAGGCGGCGAACAAGCGGCTCGCGGGTGAGCTTGCTGAGGTCCGGAAGGAGTTGATCCAGATGCGTCAGCTCACGCAACAGCATGACCAGACCCAAGGCCCGGCAGCAGCCCGGCCCCCAACAGTGGAGGAAATAGTGAGCGTCGTCATGGTCCAGTGTGGGACCATGATGAACGCAAGGCTGGAAGGATTAGAGGAAAGGTTGCTTCCTGAGAAGCGTTTGCGGCCACCATTAGCCGCAGACAAAAGGATGAACCCTGCAGTGCTGGCCTCAAGTGTGGGTTACAGGGTCAGCGCAATAGTAGAAGACGTAGAGGACAGGCTGCTGCCAGAAGTGCGCATTCGTCCACCTCTCGCTGCAGACAAGCATAGGGACGCCAAATCTTCTGCAGCCCCTGTACTGGATCAGACGAAGAAGGCTGAACAGACAGCCTCTCAACCCCAAAAGGGGAAGAGGAAAAAGAGGTCGAAAAAGAGCGAAAGTGGGGCAGTCGATGCAGCGCTTCCCGCTCTTCAGCAGCCTGCGAAGGATTTGACCAATGAGGATTGGATCACAGTTGCTAAAAGGGGCAAAAAGGTGACCAAAGCTCCCTTGGCAAGTAGAAAGACAGGGACTACCAAGCCAGCCAGTCGCCCAGCCCCGGTGAGGAAGCTGCGTGCCCCTCGAACTGCTGCAGTGGTAATTACTCTGCAGCAGGAGGCCATGGAGAAAGGCGCGACATACGCCAAAGTGATGGAGGATGCCAAGGCAAAAGTTGATCTCAACAGCTGTGGTATCCCAAGTGTACGGTTCCGGAAGGCAGCTACCGGTGCCCGTATCTTGGAAGTGGCAGGTGAAAAGAGCGCAGAAAAGGCGGACGCTTTAGCGCAAAAAATAAAAGAGGTCTTAGGTGAGGAGTTAGCCAGAGTTTCTAGGCCTACAAAGTGTGCGGCGTTTCGCTTGCTAGGTCTAGATGACTCTGTATCTAAAAAAGATATAGTCGCTGTAGTTGCCCAGCGCGGTGGCTGCTCGGAGGATTCCGTTAGAGTAGGTGATATCCGAAGCACTTATCAGGGTACTGGAACTACGTTGGTGAGCTGCCCAGTGACAGCTGCCAAGAAATTAGGAGAGGAAGGCCGCCTGCTGGTTGGTTGGGTTTCAGCCCGAATAGAGTTGGTAGAACCCAGGCCACTTAGGTGCTACCGGTGCCTAGAGAATGGACATGTTCGAGCTCAATGCACTTCAGAGACGGACCGTAGTGAGGAGTGCTACCGATGTGGACAGCCCGGCCATAAAGCCACAGCCTGTTCAGCTCGGCCAAAATGCTCAGTCTGTGCGGCGGCTAATAGGCCGGCCACACATAGGCTAGGCAGCAAGGCGTGTGCCCCTCCGAGACCTAGGAGAAGAGGCAATAAGGTCGTGAACATCTCAGACCCACCGCTGGTAGCTGCGAGCAGTCCCCCATCACAAGTCGGGGGAGAGGAGGATCGCATGGACACTGTATAGGATGGCTTTACGGTTTCTACAGGCGAACATCAACCACTCCGCCAGAGCTCAGGATCTCATGATCCAGAGCATGGCGGAGTGGTTGATTGATATAGCGGCAATTTCCGAGCCATACTTTATCCCGCCAAGAGATAACTGGGTTGGAGATAGAGATGGGCTAGTGGCCATAATTTCTAAAAGCGGTACTTTTGACAAAGTTACCAAGGGCAATGGTTGGGTGGCGGCTCTAGTGCGAGGCGTTATGGTAGTGGCGGTGTATATCTCGCCAAATAGGGTCCTTAGTGACTTCGAGAGTTTCTTGGTAGAAGTAGGGGCCTTAGTGGGGCGGAGCCACCCGCACCCGGTGCTAGTCCTGGGAGATCTAAATGCGAAGGCAACGGCTTGGGGGTGTCCTATCACAGATCCACGAGGAGAAGTTCTTGAAGAATGGGCCCTAACATCAGGTCTGTCAGTTCTCAACAGGGGATCAATCCATACGTGTGTGCGGCCACAGGGTTCGTCCATAGTGGACGTAACATTTGCCAGCGCAGCATTGGTAAGCCGTGTTCGCGGTTGGAAAGTTGCAGTGGAGGTGGAAACGCTTTCGGACCATCGCTACATTCGGTTCGAGGTAGCTCCTCCGGCTCCGAGCAGATCAGACGGAGGCATGAGGCTCAGGGGCGGTCCGCGGTGGGCACTTAAGCGTCTAAATCAGGATCTGTTGAAGGAGGCTGCCATAGTTCAGGCCTGGATAGCAGCGTCCAGAGAACAAGAGGATATCGAGGTCCAGCAGGAGGTGGAGTGGTTTCGCGAGGCAATGACGCAGATATGCGATGCGGCCATGCCTAGAGTTGGGCCTCATTCTGCTAAGCGACAAGTTTACTGGTGGTCAGAGGAACTTACAGAGTTACGAAGACTTTGTGTTAGAGCGAGACGTAGCTATACCAATTACCGTCGAAGACGACGTAGGGTCGAAAGCTTGGAAGAACAGCTATATGGGCAGTACAAGGATACCAAATCAGCCCTAAAGCTTGCCATCATACAAGCGAAGAGCCAAGCTAGAGATGAATTGCTGGAGATCCTGAACCAGGATCCTTGGGGTCGACCATACAGGATGGTGAGGGGTAAGCTCCGCCCGTGGGCCCCGCCTCTGACGCAGAGCTTAGAGCCTCAGCTACTGCAGGGAGTGGTGTCAACCCTGTTCCCAAACAGAGAGGAGCATGTACCGCCAACAATGGCACCGCCTGAAGATGAGGGCAGCATTATCACCGAAGTACCGGAGGTGGACGAGATAGAACTGAGGATGGCGGTTCTGCGGCTCAGGGCAAAGAATACGGCCCCGGGCCCAGACGGGGTTCCCGGTCGCGCATGGGTGCTGGCCATGAAGGCCTTAAGTCCTCGGATCCGGGAACTATTTAACGCTTGCTTGAGTCAAGGATCATTCCCAGCACAATGGAAGATAGGCAGACTGGTGTTGCTAAAGAAGGATGGACGGCCGGCGGATTCACCCTCCGCTTATCGTCCCATCGTTCTTTTGGATGAGATAGGAAAACTGTTCGAACGAATAATTGCGCGTCGCCTTATTAGGCACATGGACTGCGTTGGACCAGACCTGGACAATAATCAGTTTGGTTTCCGGAAAGGGCGGTCTACAGTGGGCGCGATACTACGAGTGAAAGCGATCGCTGAAGAGGCAGTCTCTCGAGGTGAGGTTGTGCTGGCGGTATCTCTTGATATAGCCAACGCCTTCAACACCTTGCCTTGGAGCTGTATCAAGGAAGCGTTAAGATATCACCGAGTACCAAGCTACCTAAGAAGGATAATAGCGGATTACCTTGCAGATAGATTTGTGACGTTCTGCGGCCAAAACGGAGGGAACCAGCACAGGATGTCGTGCGGTGTCCCACAGGGGTCAGTCCTTGGACCTCTCCTGTGGAACATCGGATACGACTGGGTGCTGCGGGGGTCATTTATTAGAGGAATAATGGTAACTTGTTACGCCGACGATACTCTGGTCACAGCAAGAGCCAAAACGTACAGAGAGGCAACAATCCTTGCAACAGCGGGTGTGGCTCAAGTTGTTGCTAGAATAAGGCGACTTGGGCTCAAGGTGGCACTAAGCAAATCTGAAGCCCTCTACTTCCATGGGCCTAGAAACAAACCCCCGAATGGATCACATATGGTGGTGAGCGGTGTTCGCATTGGTGTCGAGTCGACAATGAAGTACTTAGGACTTGTCCTCGACGGCCGATGGGACTTCAAAGCTCATTTTATGCGACTTATGCCTAAATTGAGCAGAACAGCGGCTGCTCTAGGAGGTTTACTGCCCAATCTCAGGGGAGCAAGAGTAAGCTGTCGACGGCTGTATATGGGGGTAGTACGCTCCATGGCCCTGTATGGAGCTCCAGTGTGGGCCAATACTCTTAATAGCCAGAATATCGCGATACTGCGAGGGCCACAGAGAGCGATGGCTATTAGAGTTATAAGGGGATACCGCACTATCTCGTTTGATGCAGCGTGCGTACTGGCGGGCTCAATGCCTTGGGATTTAGATGCAAAGGGGCTCGCATTAGTTCACTTTTGGCGTGAAGAAGAAATAGCGTGTGGCCAACGACCTGCGTTAAGGGAGGTGGAGGGTCGAAGACTTCAAATTACCGATACACTTATCAGTGAGTGGAGTAGGAGACTAGAGAAGTCAAGCTCGGGCCTAAGGACGATAGAGGCGATTCGCCCTTTACTGCGCGAATGGCTTACTAGAGAGCACGGGTCGCTAACATTCCGGTCGACACAGATGCTTTCGGGACACGGTTGTTTCTCGAAATATCTGTGTCGGATCGGAAGGGAACCGACTCCCGCATGCCACCACTGTGACTGCCAGGTGGACACAGCAGAACATACTCTAGCAGTGTGCTCAGCTTGGGCAACCGCTCGACAGCGGCTCGTCAATGAAGTAGGTGGTAACCTGTCACATTCGGCTTTAGTGAGAGCTATGGTTGCGTGTGATGAGTCTTGGAAAGCCGGAATCACCTTCTGCGAAGAAGTTTTAATGCAGAAGGAAACTGCAGAAAGGGAGCGGGAAATCACGACTGACAACCCAATCCGCAGCAAGAGAGCAGGTCGTAGGAGGAGGAATTTCCTCCGTGACATACAACCTCCATAACACAGGCTGGGGCGGTGACACACTGGGGGGTGACCACCGCCCACAAACGAAGCCTCGAGGTGGCGCGCGTGGAGGTTCCGCGCGCCTCTCGCAAGAGAAATAAGACGGGAAGTATAACTTCATCGACAGCAGACGGGGCTTAATTAGCCAACGCCGTTGGAGCCATGAACGAATGCGCAAGCGAACTCACAGCTCTAACGTTCGGCGTCCAGATGGAACCCCGTGGTGGTTTTAGCCGGTAAGAGTCCGGCATAACCACTCCGGCACCCCCGCGCCGGGTGGTATCCATGAGGATTTCCCCACGATAAAAAAAAAAAAAAAAAAAAAAAAAAAAAAAAAAAAAAAAAAAGGTTAGGTTAGGTTAGGTTAGGTTAGGTTAGGTTAGGTTAGGTTAGGTTAGGTTAGGTTAGGTTAGGTTAGGTTAGGTTAGGTTAGGTTAGGTTAGGTTAGGTTAGGTTAGGTTAGGTTAGGTTAGGTTAGGTTAGGTTAGGTTAGGTTAGGTTAGGTTAGGTTAGGTTAGGTTAGGTTAGGTTAGGTTAGGTTAGGTTAGGTTAGGTTAGGTTAGGTTAGGTTAGGTTAGGTTAGGTTAGGTTAGGTTAGGTTAGGTTAGGTTAGGTTAGGTTAGGTTAGGTTAGGTTAGGTTAGGTTAGGTTAGGTTAGGTTAGGTTAGGTTAGGTTAGGTTAGGTTAGGTTAGGTTAGGTTAGGTTAGGTTAGGTTAGGTTAGGTTAGGTTAGGTTAGGTTAGGTTAGGTTAGGTTAGGTTAGGTTAGGTTAGGTTAGGTTAGGTTAGGTTAGGTTAGGTTAGGTTAGGTTAGGTTAGGTTAGGTTAGGTTAGGTTAGGTTAGGTTAGGTTAGGTTAGGTTAGGTTAGGTTAGGTTAGGTTAGGTTAGGTTAGGTTAGGTTAGGTTAGGTTAGGTTAGGTTAGGTTAGGTTAGGTTAGGTTAGGTTAGGTTAGGTTAGGTTAGGTTAGGTTAGGTTAGGTTAGGTTAGGTTAGGTTAGGTTAGGTTAGGTTAGGTTAGGTTAGGTTAGGTTAGGTTAGGTTAGGTTAGGTTAGGTTAGGTTAGGTTAGGTTAGGTTAGGTTAGGTTAGGTTAGGTTAGGTTAGGTTAGGTTAGGTTAGGTTAGGTTAGGTTAGGTTAGGTTAGGTTAGGTTAGGTTAGGTTAGGTTAGGTTAGGTTAGGTTAGGTTAGGTTAGGTTAGGTTAGGTTAGGTTAGGTTAGGTTAGGTTAGGTTGACGAGTTTTGGAGGTCCGACCCGGTGTATTAACTGCCTTAGCGATCAGCCTATGTGAGCTACAGCGAAGTTCAGTACATCGTCAGTTGCGGATTAACGAGGCGCACACGGCTGTGAAAACGCTGTGGCGCTGAGTTGTTTGCGGACCGAGATATTTCAAAGGGGAGAAAAAAGTTACAACTCACGATTTTTCGGTTGAAAAACGGTTTGTTTACCTTTTTCAATCGAAAAAAAGTCGGGTTTGCGGCTATCGTTTTTAGCACTTTTTTAGGTTAGGTTATAGCGGCATTCATTAAATTTCGTGTAGGCTAGGTCCGGTTGCTTTTCTCTTTAGGGTTTGGAAGTAATTGGATTTTTAGTAATTTTAGGGAAAATTTTGGAAAAAATTTTTGTCAAAAAAGTTGGGAAAGTTCAGGCGTGAATACTTGGGGTCTGGTTTTCCCCTACGGTCTCAGTAGGGGTGCCAGGGGATAGGGGACTTCAGCCCCTATAAGGTGACGTTTTTGGTTTTCGGCTCCGTTAAGGGGAAGTTAGCCAAAAAAATTTTTCAAAAAGTGTCCTGAAGAATCTTGTTGCTATTTTGGTTTTTCAGGCGCTTTTTGAAATTTGTATGGGATTTCTCCGAGCCGACTCCCCCTTGACCGTTTTCTAACAAAACTGTGTTTTGGGTGATAACTTCGGCTGGGGTGGTCGGATTTGGACCAATTTTAGTAGAGAAGTTGGCGGGGCCACAATGGCCACGTCTGAAGAGGAGGGGGGTTCCCACCGCAAGTGGGACGAAAGAACTTTGGCTTCTTCTTCCTCTGAATCCGAGGACGAATTCACAGAGGCCATGGAAGTAACTTCTCAGGCCCAGAAGAGGGGGCATGTAGACCAGGCGGATGACGCAAGGCCTGATAATGGGCCGAAGGTTGGAACAGCCCGGAGGGGCAAGCCCAAAGGGGCTTACGCGGGGATGGCGTCGGCAAGACGTAGGCTCCGAAGTCCGGAGACTTACATCAGCCCCGACACAGACGTCGCCGCCGGCCCCTCCTCGTATAGGAAGGACTTCCCGGAGCTCCGCTCCAAGGGAACAAAGGGGAGTGGGAGAAATACCTCCCCAATTGGAAAGAAGTCGGCGCACCCGTCTGAGGTTCTCCTCCCATCCGACCCGGTGGAGGCCACCAAACAGGCGGCATGCGAAATAATGGAGGGGGCCCGCAAGTCGGGCAACTTGAAGGGTGAGGTGTGGGGCACCATGAACCGGGCCTGCCGCACCATACTGAATGCCATGGAGGAACTTGACGCCTCCAGGTCAGAGAACGAGGAGATCCGCATCCTAAAGGCGGACAACAAGAGGATGCGGGAGCAACTCGCTCTCTGCACAGCGGAACTCAAGGCCCTGAGAATTGCCTTCTCAGAGCGTCAGGCCTCGGCCCCGCAGCCGGCTCGTGAGACCCCGGCCCCTAGGGCCCCCCCGCCGACACAATCCGCCGCCGCGGAGTTGGCGGAATTGCTGGACAGCATGAAGCGCGACTTGACGGTCTCCCTCGGAAACATGCTTAATGCTAGAATCGAGGAGATTTCCAGTCGCCTTCCTCCAGCACCAATAATCCGCCCCCCACTAGCGGCGGATAAAAGGAAGGAGGCCCCACCGGCCTCAACAAGAGAAGTTGCCTCCGAGCCCGAGAGCAGGGCCAGGCTTGGGGATGGCAGGCCGAAAAGGGCCGCCAAAAAAGCGGCCCCGGTGGCCCCGGAAACCACCGCCCTGGCAGCCAAGCCTGCCCCAGCAGCCAGGCCTGCCCCAGCAGTGGAAAATGCACCTGTGCCCCCGGGCGAGGCATGGACCACACAGGAAGCGGGGAGGAAGAAGAGGAAGGGAAAGGGGAAGGCTACGGCCGCTCCCCCACCCCCCACGCCACCCAAGAAGAAAGCGGCACCAAAGCAGAAGGGTCTGGTAGTCCCCAAGACGGCAGCGGTGGTAATCACCTTGAGAAAGGACATTACCACCGACACCACGCTGCAGGCTGTCATGTCCAAGGCCATTAACGGCATAAGCTTGGAGGAGATAGGCCTGCAGCGGGTCAGGGTAAGGAACTCAGCGACGGGGGGCCGAGTAATCGAGGTCCCTGGAGCAGAGAGCGGAAGGACGGCGGACAGCCTCGCAGAAAAGCTGCAGGGTCTTGTGGGCGACGTTGCCCTTGTAAGCCGCCCTGAAAAAATGGCCGCTATCAAAGTCGCTGGCTTAGACGAGTCGGCGACAAGGGAGACCCTGGCGGCTGCCGTCGCCAAGGCGGGGGGATGCGCCGAGGCGCAGATTAAGGTGGGGGGCATTCGCCCTACATACTTTAATGGTAGTGGGGTGGCCCTCGTGCAATGCCCGGTGGGGATTGCAAAGGCCCTCCTCGAGCGCGGTCAGATCATGGTAGGCTGGTCGTCTGCCAGGATTAGCTCCGTCGGACCAGCACCCATGCGGTGCTACAAATGCATGGGTGTTGGCCACACGCGCGAGTTATGCCCCTCAAAGGTGGACCGGGGCCAGATGTGCTACCGGTGCGGCGCAGAGGGGCACAAAGCAGCCGAATGCTGGGAGGAAAAAGTACGGTGCGCAGTATGCCACCATGCAGGCCTCCCAGCCAATCACGTAATGAGGGGACCGAAATGCTCCCCACCGGAGACAAGGGGAAGAGAGGTGAGGCCGAGACCCACCCGCCCCATCCGGCCCCCTCCAGCCGAAAAAGCCGCCAGCCGGCAACAAGAGGACAACAATATGGACGTCTAGATGTCAGCACACCGACATCTAGACGTCCTGCAGATAAACGCCAACCACTCCGCCAGAGCTCAGGATCTGCTCATGCAGGCCATGGCGGAGTGGAAAATTGGCGTTACGGTGGTAACGGAGCCCTACTTCATCCCCCCCCAATCTAATTGGGCAGGGGACACCGACGGAGTAGTGGCGATAGTGGTGCCGGCGATGGGGGACCTCCCCCCCATATCAAGGATCGAGGGTGGCCCAGGATTCGTGGCGGCCAAATGGGGGAACGACACGGTGCTGGTGGCCGCGTACTTCTCCCCGAATAGGCCGCTGCGGGAGTTCGACACGTTTCTGGGGATATTAGGGGGGGTGGTCCGGAGGGCTGCCCCGAGGCAGGTTATGGTCCTGGGGGACCTCAACGCCAAAAGTTCGGCATGGGGTTCCCCCATTACGGACCATAGGGGTACGGCTCTGGAGGATTGGGTGGCGGCAACGGGACTCGTGGTCCTAAACCAGGGCACCACGAATACCTGCGTGCGGCGGCAGGGGGGGTCAATCGTGGACGTCACGTTCGCGACCCCTGCCATAGCCGCACGCGTCACGAATTGGCGTGTCCTGGAGGATGTTGAGACCCTCTCAGACCACCTGTACATCAGGATGGTGGTCTCCAAGGCGGGGGCTCCACCGGCGCCCATCACGGGTAGTGCCAGGAGGGGGCGGAAGTTCCCGAAGTGGTCCCTGGTCAAGCTGGACAGGGACATGGCGAGCGAGGCGGCCATGGTGGAAAAGGAGTGGTGTGCTGCCCCACCCGACACTCTCGGAGTTGAAGAAAGGGCGGCACAGTTCCGCGTCGCACTACAGAATGTGTGCGACGCGGCCATGCCTCGGGTTGGTCGCCGTTTCGCCCGTAAGAGCGTATACTGGTGGTCCGAAGAAATTGCGGCCCTGCGGACCACCAGTAATAGTGCCCGCCGCGCCTTCCAACACTGTAGGCGCAGGCGGCACACTGAAGAAGAGGAAGAAGGGTTCCACAGGGCCCTCAAAGAGGCGAAGAAGGCCCTCCAGGTGGCGATTGCCAAGGCCAAGGACGAAGCTCACGAGTCGTTCTTGGCCACCCTGGACAGGGACCCATGGGGGCGGCCATACAAGATGGTGCGTAACAAAATGCGCACCGCCCCCCCCATGGACTCCCTGGAGCCCGAACTTCTACAGAGAGTGGTCGAGGGGCTATTTCCGCCAGCCCCCTTGATCTCTCCCCCGTCGATGGTCGACCCCATAAGGGAACCGGAGGCCGAGCTCGTCGTTCAACCAATAGGTGACGACGAGTTCAATCGAGTGATACACCGACTCCGGGGCTGCAAAAAAGCCCCGGGCCCGGACGGCGTTCCCGGTCGCGTCCTTGCAGTCGCCCTGAAACACCTAGGGGACCGACTCAGGCAGGTCATGGATGACTGCCTGACAGAGGGAAAGTTCCCTAGGGTATGGAAGGAGGGGCGACTATGCCTCCTCCGTAAAGAGGGTCGACCGACGGATTGCCCTTCCGCCTATCGCCCCATTGTGCTGCTGGATGAGGCCGGGAAAGCGTTTGAACGCATCCTGGCCTCCCGGATCCTGCGGCACATGGAGACCGCCGGCCCGAATGTCTCTGATAGGCAATTCGGGTTCCGGGAAGGACGGTCCACGCTCGACGCGCTGAAGACACTGAGGGACTTCTGTGAGTACGCGTCGAGCAAGGGGGAGGGTGTCATCGCGGTGTCACTAGACATCGCAAACGCGTTTGGCACCCTCCCCTACGGGGTGATCAGGGAGGCACTTCGATACCATGAAGTGCCTCTCTACCTGAGGCGGATAGTTGAGCACTACCTAACCGAGAGGGTAGTGCTCTGGGAAAAGAAGGACGGGCAACGGGGGGAGAGAGTGATGGCCTGTGGCGTGCCCCAGGGTTCCGTGCTCGGTCCACTTCTATGGAATCTGGGGTACGATTGGGCAATCCGGGGGGAGCTGCTTCCGCGCACGCTTGTCGTCTGCTACGCGGACGACACAATGGTAGCTGTGCGCGGGAGCGACAAGCGGGAGACCTCCCGGAGAGCGGAAGTGGCGGCCGAGCTGGCGATTGAACGGATCACCAGGCTCGGCCTAAAGGTGAGCCTCCCGAAGACTGAGGCTATAGTTTTCGGGGGGCGCGGGTGGAATTTGCCCGCGAGTGCGACGCTCGCCCTCGAGGGTGAAGCGGTCCAAATAAAGCCCCACATTAAATATCTGGGGCTAATACTGGACCGCAAGTGGGATTTCGGGGAGCATTTCTCGAGACTAGCTCCCCGAATCGTGGGCGCCGCATCGGCGCTGGGCAAACTTCTGCCCAATGTAGGAGGGCCGGGTTCCTTGTGCCGGCGGCTATATGCCGGCGTGACAAGGAGCATGGCTCTCTATGGGGCCCCGATATGGGCGGACAAGCTGTCCGCTCGAAATAGGGCCCTGCTGCGGAGGCCACAACGGGTCGTGGCCATTAGAATAGTGAGAGGTTATGTGACGGTGGCCCACGCGGCTGCCTGCCTTCTCGCGTGCACCCCCCCGTGGGAGCTAGACGCAGAGGTGCACGCGGAGACTTACCAACGTAGGTCCAGGGTCCGGACAACAGGTGAACGCCCGGCCCCTGAGGAGGTGGCAGCCGCCCGTCGCGCGACGGAGCGCCGACTGCGGGACAGATGGAAGGCCCAACTGGAGGTTGCCCCTTACGGTGTCCGTACCATAGAGGCAATCCTCCCAACGGCCGACCTTTGGCTGAAGAGGGCAGTCGGTGCGACGACGTACCGGCTCGTGCAGGTAATGACCGGGCATGGGTGCTTCGGCCACTACCTGCACAAAATAGGAAGAGAGCCGGCCCCGCTGTGCCATGAGTGCGGAAGTCCCGACGACACCGCCCAGCACACCCTCGAGGTGTGCAGTCGTTGGGACGCGGAACGCGGCCAAATGGCACGCATCATTCAGCGGGTAGACCTCTCGCTCCAAAGCATTGTCGAGGCGATGCTGAGCGATGAGAGGTCCTGGGAGGCGGTGGTCTCCTTCTGCGAAACAGTCATCTCGCAAAAGGAGACCGCGGAGCGGGAGCGCGAGGAAGATCCTCTCGCGCATCCCCTCCGGCGTAGACGGCTTGGGGCGAGAAGGCGGCGTTTTGCCGCCAGACTCAACCCATAGTGGCTGCAGGTAGACGATGGGAGTCCTCTGCCTGCGGTGATTAGCCACTGAGCGGTCTGGGAGATGGTCAAGCGTGCACGACCATCCCCCCTACGGCGCGGGAAGCCCCGGCAACGGCTGGGGCGCCACCGGTAGACATCGTGGACTATGCTTTTGCGGGTTCCACGGTGTCCAACAAAACCGGAGAGAGGGCACGTCCGGGTGCTTTTAGTGGGTATGCCGCCCTTATTGGCGGAGAGTCCCACATAACCCTCCGACACTCCCATGTTCGGAGGGTATGCATAAAGCATTTTACACCTGGTCAAAAAAAAAAAAAAAAAAAAAAAAAAGGTTAGGTTAGGTTAGGTTAGGTTAGGTTAGGTTAGGTTAGGTTAGGTTAGGTTAGGTTAGGTTAGGTTAGGTTAGGTTAGGTTAGGTTAGGTTAGGTTAGGTTAGGTTAGGTTAGGTTAGGTTAGGTTAGGTTAGGTTAGGTTAGGTTAGGTTAGGTTAGGTTAGGTTAGGTTAGGTTAGGTTAGGTTAGGTTAGGTTAGGTTAGGTTGGAGGTCCGACCCGGTGTATTAACTGCCTTAGCAATCAGCCTATGTGAGCTACAGCGAAGTTCAATACATCGAAAGTTGCGGATTAACGAGGCGCACACGGCTGTGAAAACGCTGTGGCGCTGAGTTTTTTGCGGACCGAGATATTTCGAAGGGGAGAAAAAACTTACAACTTAGGATTTTTCGATTGAAAAACGGTTTGTTTACCTTTTTCAATCGAAAAAAAGTCGGCTTTGCGGCTATCGTTTTTAGCACTTTTTTAGGTTAGGTTATAGTAGGATTAATTAAATTTCGCGTAGGCTAGGTCCGGTTGCTTTTCTCCTTAGGGTTTGGAAGTAATCGGATTTTTAGTAATTTTAGGTAAAATTTTGAAAAAAATTTTGCCCGAAAAAGTTGGGAAAGTTCAGGGGTGAATACTTGGGGTCTGGTTTTCCCCTACGGTCTCAGTAGGGGTGCCAGGGGATAGGGGACTTCAGCCCCTATAAGGTGTTATTTTTGGTTTTCGGCTCCGTTAAGGGGAAGTCAGCCAAAAAAATTTTTCAAAAAGTGTCCTGAAGAATCTTGTTGCTATTTTGGTTTTTCAGGCGCTTTTTGAAATTTGTATGGGATTTCTCCGAACCGACTCCCCCTTGACCGTTTTCTAACAAAACTCTGTTTTGGGAGATAACTTCGGCTGGGGTGGTCGGATTTGGACTAAAGTTGACAGAGACGTTGGCGGGGCCACAATGGCCACGTCTGAAGAAGGGGAAAGTTCCCACCGCAAGTGGGACGAAGGAATCTTAGATTCTTCTTCCTCTGAATCTGAGGAAGAGTACACAGAGGCCATGGAAGTGACTTCTCAGCCCCAGAAGAGGGGGCATGTAGACCAGGCGGATGACGCAAGGCCCGATAATGGGCCTAAGGTTGGAACAGCCCGGAGGGGCAAGCCCAAAGGGTCCTACGCGGGGATGGCGTCGGCAAGAGGTAGGCTCCGAAGTTCGGAGACTTACCTTAGCTCCGACACAGACGTCGCCGCCGGCCCCTCCTCGTATAGGAAGGAACTCCCGGAGCTCCGCTCCAAGGGAACAATGGGGAGTGGGGGAACTATCTCCCCACCAGGAAAGATTTTGACGCCGTCTGAGGTTCTCCTCTCTGACCCGGTGGAGGCCACCAAACAAGCGGCAGTCGAAATAATGGAGGGGGCCCGCAAGTCGGGCAACTTGAAGGGTGAGGTGTGGGGCACCATGAACCGGGCCTGCCGCACCATATTAAGGGCTATGGAGGAAGTCAACGCTTCCAGGTCCGAGAGCGAGGAGATCCGCATCCTAAAGGCGGACAACAAGAGGATGCGGGAGCAACTCGCTCTCTGCACAGCGGAACTCAAGGCCCTGAGAATTGCCTTCTCAGAGCGCCAGGCCCCGGCTCCGCAGCCGGAGCGTGAGATCCCGGCCCCTAGGGCCCCCCCGCCGACACAATCCGCCGCTGCGGAATTGGCGGAGCTGCTGGACAGCATGAAGCGCGACTTGACGGTCTCCCTCGGTAACATGCTTAACGCTAGAATCGAGGAGATTTCCAGTCGCCTTCCCCCAGCACCAATAATCCGCCCCCCGCTAGCGGCGGATAAAAGGAAGGAGGCCCCATCAGCCTCAACGAGAGGAGTGGCCTTCGAGCCTGAGAGCAGGGCCAGACTTGGGGATGGCAGGCCGAAAAGGGCCGCCAAAAAAGCGGCCCCGGTGGCCCCGGAAACCATCGCCCCGGCAGCCAAGACTGCCCCGGCAGCCAAGCCTGCCCCAGCAGCCAGGCCTGCCCCGGCAAGCAAGCCTGTCCCAGCAGTGGAGACTGCACCTGCGCCCCTGGGTGAGACATGGATCACCCAGGAAGCAGGGAGAAAGAAGAGGAAGGGAAAGGGAAAGGCTACGGCCACTCCCCCACCCCCCCTGCCGCCCAAGAAGAAAGCGGCACCAAAGCAGAAGGGTCTGGTAGTCCCCAAGACGGCAGCGGTGGTAATCACGATGAGGAAAGACGTTATCACCGACACCACGCTGCAGGCTGTCATGACCAAGGCCATTACCGGCATAAGCTTGGAGGAGATAGGCCTGCAGCATGTCAGGGTCAGGAACTCGGTGACGGGGGGCCGAGTCATCGAGGTCCCTGGAGCAGAGAGCGGAAGGGCGGCGGACAGCCTTGCAGAAAAGCTGCAGGGTCTTGTGGGCGACGTGGCCCATGTGAGCCGCCCTGAAAAAATGGCCGCTATCGAGGTCGCAGGCCTAGATGAGTCGGCGACAAGGGAGACCCTGGCGGCTGCCGTCGCCAAGGCGGGGGGATGCGCCGAGGCGCAAGTTAAGGTGGGGGGCATTCGCCCTACATACTATAACGGTGGTGGGGTGGCCCTTGTGCAATGTCCGGTGGGAATTGCAAAAGCCCTCCTCAAGCGCGGTCAGATCTTGGTAGGCTGGTCGTCTGCCAGGATCAATTCCGTCGGACCAGCACCCATGCGGTGCTACAAATGCATGGGTGTCGGCCACACGCGCGAGTTGTGCCCTTCAAAGGTGGACCGGGGCCAGATGTGCTACCGGTGCGGCGCAGAGGGGCACAAAGCAGTTGAATGCTGGGAGGAAAAAGTACGGTGCGCAGTATGCCACCATGCAGGCCTCCCAGCCAATCACGTAATGAGGGGACCGGAATGCTCCCCACCGGAGACAAGGGGAAGAGAGGTGAGGCCGAGACCCACCCGCCCCATCCGGCCCCCTCCAGCCGAAACAGCCGCCAGCCGGCAACAAGAGGACAACAATATGGACGTCTAGATGTCAGCACACCGACATCTAGACGTCCTGCAGATAAACGCCAACCACTCCGCCAGAGCTCAGGATCTGCTCATGCAGACCATGGCGGAGTGGAAAATTGGCGTTACGGTGGTAACGGAGCCCTACTTCATCCCCCCCCAACCTAACTGGGCAGGGGACACCGATGGAGTAGTGGCGATAGTGGTGCCGGCGATGGGGGACCTCCCCCCCATATCAAGGATCGAGGGTGGCCCAGGATTCGTGGCGGCCAAATGGGGGAACGACACGGTGCTGGTGGCCGCGTACTTCTCCCCCAATAGGCCGCTGCGGGAGTTCGACACGTTTCTGGGGATATTAGGGGGGGTGGTCCGGAGGGCTGCCCCGAGGCAGGTTATGGTCCTGGGGGACCTCAACGCCAAAAGTTCGGCATGGGGTTCCCCCATTACGGACCATAGGGGTACGGCTCTGGAGGATTGGGTTGCGGCAACGGGACTCGTGGTCCTAAACCAGGGCACCACGAATACCTGCGTGCGGCGACAGGGGGGGTCAATCGTGGACGTCACGTTCGCGACCCCTGCCATAGCCGCACGCGTCACGAATTGGCGTGTCCTGGAGGATGTTGAGACCCTCTCAGACCACCTGTACATCAGGATGAGGGTCTCCAAGACGGGGGCTCCACCGGCGCCCATCACGGGCAGTACCAGGAGGGGGCGGAAGTTCCCGAAGTGGTCCCTGGTCAAGCTGGACAGGGACATGGCGAACGAGGCGGCCATGGTGGAGAAGGAATGGTGTGCCGCCCCACCCGTCACTCTCGGAGTTGAAGAAAGGGCGGCACAGTTCCGCGTCGCACTACAGAATGTGTGCGACGCGGCCATGCCTCGGGTTGGTCGCCGTTTCGCCCGTAAGAGCGTATACTGGTGGTCCGAAGAAATTGCGGCCCTGCGGACCACCAGTAATAGTGCCCGCCGCGCCTTCCAACACTGTAGGCGCAGGCGGCACACTGAAGAAGAGGAAGAAGGGTTCCACAGGGCCCTCAAAGAGGCGAAGAAGGCCCTCCAGGTGGCGATTGCCAAGGCCAAGGACGAAGCTCACGAGTCGTTCTTGGCCACCCTGGACAGGGACCCATGGGGGCGGCCATACAAGATGGTGCGTAACAAAATGCGCACCGCCCCCCCCATGGACTCCCTGGAGCCCGAACTTCTACAGAGAGTGGTCGAGGGGCTATTTCCGCCAGCCCCCTTGATCTCTCCCCCGTCGATGGTCGACCCCATAAGGGAACCGGAGGCCGAGCTCGTCGTTCAACCAATAGGTGACGACGAGTTCAATCGAGTGATACACCGACTCCGGGGCTGCAAAAAAGCCCCGGGCCCGGATGGCGTTCCCGGTCGCGTCCTCGCAGTCGCCCTGAAACACCTAGGGGACCGACTCAGGCACGTCATGGATGACTGCCTGACAGAGGGAAAGTTCCCTAGGGTATGGAAGGAGGGGCGACTATGCCTCCTCCGTAAAGAGGGTCGACCGACGGATTGCCCTTCCGCCTATCGCCCCATAGTGCTGCTGGATGAGGCCGGGAAAGCGTTTGAACGCATCCTGGCCTCCCGGATCCTGCGGCACATGGAGACCGCCGGCCCGAACGTCTCTGACAGACAATTCGGGTTCCGGGAAGGACGGTCTACGCTCGACGCACTGAAGACATTGAGGGACTTCTGTGAGTACGCGTCGAGCAGGGGGGAGGGTGTCATCGCGGTGTCACTAGACATCGCAAACGCGTTTGGCACCCTCCCCTACGGGGTGATCAGGGAGGCACTTCGATACCATGAAGTGCCTCTCTACCTGAGGCGGATAGTTGAGCACTACCTAACCGAGAGGGTAGTGCTCTGGGAAAAGAAGGACGGGCAACGGGGGGAGAGAGTGATGGCCTGTGGCGTGCCCCAGGGTTCCGTGCTTGGTCCACTTCTATGGAACCTGGGGTACGACTGGGCAATCCGGGGGGAGCTGCTTCCGCGCACGCTTGTCGTCTGCTATGCGGACGACACAATGGTAGCTGTGCGCGGGAGCGACAAGCGGGAGACCTCCCGGAGAGCGGAAGTGGCGGCCGAGCTGGCGATTGAACGGATCACCAGGCTCGGCCTAAAGGTGAGCCTTCCGAAGACTGAGGCTATAGTTTTCGGGGGGCGCGGGTGGAATTTTCCCGCGAGTGCGATGCTCACCCTCGAGGGTGAAACGGTCCAAATAAAGCCCCACATTAAATATCTGGGGCTAATACTGGACCGCAAGTGGGATTTCGGGGAGCATTTCTCGAGACTAGCTCCCCGAATCGTGGGCGCCGCATCGGCGCTGGGTAAACTTCTGCCCAATGTAGGAGGGCCGGGTTCCTTGTGCCGGCGGCTATATGCCGGCGTGACAAGGAGCATGGCCCTCTATGGAGCCCCAATATGGGCGGACAAGTTGTCCGCTCGAAATAGGGCCCTGCTGCGGAGGCCACAACGGGTCGTGGCCATCAGAATAGTAAGAGGATATGTGACGGTGGCCCACGCGGCTGCCTGCCTTCTCGCGTGCACCCCCCCGTGGGAGCTAGACGCAGAGGTGCATGCGGAGACTTACCAACGTAGGTCCAGGGTCCGGACAACAGGTGAACGCCCGGCCCCTGAGGAGGTGGCAGCCGCCCGTCGCGCGACGGAGCGCCGACTGCGGGACAGATGGAAGGCCCAACTGGAGGTCGCCCCTTACGGTGTCCGTACCATAGAGGCGATCCTCCCAACGGCCGACCTTTGGCTGAAGAGGGCAGTCGGTGCGACGACGTACCGGCTCGTGCAGGTAATGACCGGGCATGGGTGCTTCGGCCACTACCTGCACAAAATAGGAAGAGAGCCGGCCCCGCTGTGCCACGAGTGCGGAAGTCCCGACGACACCGCCCAGCACACCCTCGAGGTGTGCAGTCGTTGGGACGCGGAGCGCGGCCAAATGGCACGCATCATTCAGCGGGTGGACCTCTCGCTCCAAAGCATCGTCGAAGCAATGCTGAGCGACGAGAGGTCCTGGGAGGCGGTGGTCTCCTTCTGCGAAACAGTCATTTCGCAAAAGGAGACCGCGGAGCGGGAGCGCGAGGAAGATCCTCTTGCGCACCCCCTCCGGCGTAGACGGCTTGGGGCGAGAAGGCGGCGTTTTGCCGCCAGACTCAACCCATAGTGGCTGCAGGTGGACGATGGGAGTCCTCTGCCTGCGGTGATTAGCCACTGAGCAGTCTGGGAGATGATCAAGCGTGCACGACCATCTCCCCTACGGCGCGGGAAGCCCCGGCAACGGCTGGGGCGCCACCGGTAGACATCGTGGACTATGCTTTTGCGGGTTCCACGGTGTCCAACAACACCGGAGAGAGGGCACGTCCGGGTGCTTTTAGTGGGTATGCCGCCCTTATTGGCGGAGAGTCCCACATAACCCTCCGACACTCCCATGTTCGGAGGGTATGCATAAAGCATTTTACACCTGGTCAAAAAAAAAAAAAAAAAAAAAAAAAAAAGGTTAGGTTAGGTTAGGTTAGGTTAGGTTAGGTTAGGTTAGGTTAGGTTAGGTTAGGTTAGGTTAGGTTAGGTTAGGTTAGGTTAGGTTAGGTTAGGTTAGGTTAGGTTAGGTTAGGTTAGGTTAGGTTAGGTTAGGTTAGGTTAGGTTAGGTTAGGTTAGGTTAGGTTAGGTTAGGTTAGGTTAGGTTAGGTTAGGTTAGGTTAGGTTAGGTTAGGTTAGGTTAGGTTAGGTTAGGTTAGGTTAGGTTAGGTTAGGTTAGGTTAGGTTAGGTTAGGTTAGGTTAGGTTAGGTTAGGTTAGGTTAGGTTAGGTTAGGTTAGGTTAGGTTAGGTTAGGTTAGGTTAGGTTAGGTTAGGTTAGGTTAGGTTAGGTTAGGTTAGGTTAGGTTAGGTTAGGTTAGGTTAGGTTAGGTTAGGTTAGGTTAGGTTAGGTTAGGTTAGGTTGAGGTTAGGTTAGGTTGGAGGTCCGACCCGATGTATTAACTGCCTTAGCGATCAGCCTATGTGAGCTACAGCGAAGTTCAATACATCGTAAGTTGCGGATTAACGAGGCGCACACGGCTGTGAAAACGCTGTGGCGCTGAGTTGTTTGCGGACAAAAATATCATCAAAAGCGGAAAAAAGTTACAACTCACGATTTTTCGGTTGAAAAACGGTTTGTTTACCTTTTTCAATCGAAAAAAAGTCGGGTTTGCGGCTATCGTTTTTAGCACTTTTTTAGGTTAGGTTATAGCGGCATTTATTAAATTTCGCGTAGGCTAGGTCCGGTTGCTTTTCTCCTTAGGGTTTGGAAGTAATCGGATTTTTAGTAATTTTAGGGAAAATTTTGAAAAAAATTTTTGCCAAAAAAGTTGGGAAAGTTCAGGAGTGAATACTTGGGGTCTGGTTTTCCCCTACGGTCTCAGTAGGGGTGCCAGGGGATAGGGGACTTCAGCCCCTATAAGGTGTTATTTTTGGTTTTCGGCTCCGTTAAGGGGAAGTCAGCCAAAAAAATTTTTCAAAAAGTGTCCTGAAGAATCTTGTTGCTATTTTGGTTTTTCAGGCGCTTTTTGAAATTTGTATGGGATTTCTCCGAGCCGACTCCCCCTTGACCGTTTTCTAACAAAACTCTGTTTTGGGAGATAACTTCGGCTGGGGTGGTCGGATTTGGACTAAAGTTAACAGAGACGTTGGCGGGGCCACAATGGCCACGTCTGAAGAGAACGGGGGTTCCCACCGCAAGTGGGACGAAAGAACTTTGGCTTCTTCTTCCTCAGAATCCGAGGAAGAATTCTCAGAGGCCATGGAAGTGACTTCTCAGTCTAAGAAGAGGGGTCATGTAGACCAGGCGGATGACGAAAGGCCCGATAATGGGCCTAAGGTTGGAACAGCCCGGAGGGGCAAGCCCAAAGGGGCTTACGCGGGGATGGCGTCGGCAAGAGGTAGGCTCCGAAGTCCGGAGACGTACCTCAGCCCCGACACAGATGACGCCGCCGGCCCCTCCTTGTATAGGAAGGACTTCCCGGAGCTCCGCTCCAAGGGAACAAAGGGGAGTGGGAGAAATACCTCCCCAACAGGAAAGAAGTCGGCGCACCCGTCTGAGGTTCTCCTCCCATCCGACCCGGTGGAGGCCACCAAACAGGCGGCATGCGAAATATTGGAGGGGGCCCGCAAGTCGGGCAACTTGAAGGGGGAGGTGTGGGGCAACATGAACCGGGCCTGCCGCACCATACTGAGGTCTATGGAGGAACTTGACGCCTCCAGGTCAGAGAACGAGGAGATCCGCATCCTAAAGGCGGACAACAAGAGGATGCGGGAGCAACTCGCTCTCTGCACAGCGGAACTCAAGGCCCTGAGAATTGCCTTCTCAGAGCGCCAGGCCCCGGCCCCGCAGCCGGCGCGTGAGACCCCGGCCCCTAGGGCCCCCCCGCCGACACAATCCGCCGCCGCGGAGTTGGCGGAATTGCTGGACAGCATGAAGCGCGACTTGACGGTCTCCCTCGGTAACATGCTTAATGCAAGAATCGAGGAGATTTCCAGTCGCCTTCCTCCAGCACCAATAATCCGCCCCCCGCTGGCGGCGGATAAGAAGAAGGAGGCCCCATCGGCCTCAACGAGAGTAGTGGCTTCCGAGCCCGAGAGCAGGGCCAGGCTTGGGGATGGCAGGCCGAAAAGGGCCGCCAAAAAAGCGGCCCCGGTGGCCCCGGAAACCACCGCCCCGGCAGCCAAGACTGCCCCGGCAGCCAAGCCTGCCCCAGCAGTGGAGACTGCACCTGTGCCCCCGGGCGAGGCATGGACCACCCAGGAAGCGGGAAAGAAGAAGAGGAAGGGAAAGGGGAAGGCTACGGCCACTCCCCCACCCCCCCCGCCGCCCAAAAAGAAAGCGGCACCCAAGCAGAAGGGTCTGGAAGTCCCCAAGACGGCAGCGGTGGTAATCACCATGCGGAAGGACGTTACCACCGACACCACGCTGCAGGCGGTCATGTCCAAGGCCATTAATGGCATAAGCTTGGAGGAGATAGGCCTGCAGCGGGTCAAGGTCAGGAACTCAGCGACGGGGGGCCGAGTAATCGAGGTCCCTGGAGCAGAGAGAGGAAGGACGGCGGACAGCCTCGCAGAAAAGCTGCAGGTTCTTGTGGGCGACGTTGCCCATATAAGCCGCCCTGAGAAAATGGCCGCCATCAAAGTCGCCGGCTTAGATGAGTCGGCGACAAGGGAGACCCTGGCGGCTGCCGTCGCCAAGACGGGGGGATGCGCCGAGGCGCAAATTAAGGTGGGGGGCATTCGCCCTACATACTTTGATGGTAGTGGGGTGGCCCTCGTGCAATGCCCGGTGGGAGTGGCAAAAGCCCTCCTCAAGCGCGGTCAGATCATGGTAGGCTGGTCGTCTGCCAGGATTAGCTCCGTCGGACCAGCACCCATGCGGTGCTACAAATGCATGGGTGTCGGCCACACGCGCGAGTTGTGCCCCTCAAAGGTGGACCGGGGCCAGATGTGCTACCGGTGCGGCGCAGAGGGACACAAAGCAGCCGAATGCTGGGAGGAAAAAGTACGGTGCGCAGTATGCCACCATGCAGGCCTCCCAGCCAATCACGTAATGAGGGGACCGAAATGCTCCCCACCGGAGACAAAGGGAAGAGAGGTGAGGCCGAGACCCACCCGCCCCATCCGGCCCCCTCCAGCCGAAACAGCCGCCAGCCGGCAACAAGAGGACAACAATATGGACGTCTAGATGTCAGCACACCGACATTTAGACGTCCTGCAGATAAACGCCAACCACTCCGCCAGAGCTCAAGATCTGCTCATGCAGGCCATGGCGGAGTGGAAAATTGGCGTTACGGTGGTAACAGAGCCCTACTTCATCCCCCCCCAATCTAATTGGGCAGGGGACACCGACGGAGTAGTGGCGATAGTGGTGCCGGCGATGGGGGACCTCCCCCCCATATCAAGGATTGAGGGTGGCCCAGGATTCGTGGCGGCTAAATGGTGGAACGATACGGTGCTGGTGGCCGCGTACTTCTCCCCCAATAGGCCGCTGCGGGAGTTCGACACGTTCCTGGGGATATTAGGGGGGGTGGTCCGGAGGGCTGCCCCGAGGCAGGTTATGGTCCTGGGGGACCTCAACGCCAAAAGTTCGGCATGGGGTTCCCCCATTACGGACCATAGGGGTACGGCTCTGGAGGATTGGGTGGCGGCAGCGGGACTCGTGGTCCTAAACCAGGGCACCACGAATACCTGCGTGCGGCGGCAGGGGGGATCAATTGTGGACATCACGTTCGCGACCCCTGCCATGGCTGCACGCGTCACGAATTGGCGTGTCCTGGAGGATGTTGAGACCCTCTCAGATCACTTGTACATCAGGATGAGGGTCTCCAAAGCGGGGGTTCCACCGGCGCCCATCACGGGCAGCGCCAGGAGGGGGCGGAAGTTCCCGAAGTGGTCCCTGGTCAAGCTGGACAGGGACAAGGCGAACGAGGCGGCCATGGTGGAGGAGTGGTGTGCTACCCCACCCGTCACCCTCGGAGTCGAAGAAAGGGCGGCACAGTTCCGCGTCGCACTACAGACGGTGTGCGACGCGGCCATGCCTCGGGTCGGTCGCCGGTTCGCACGTAAGAGTGTATACTGGTGGTCCGCAGAAATTGCGGCCCTTCGGTCCACCAGTAACGGTGCCCGCCGGGCCTTCCAACACTGTAGGCGCAGACGGCACACTGCAGAAGAGGAAGAAGGGCTCCACAGGGCCCTCAAAGAGGCTAAGAAGGCCCTCCAGGTGGCGATTGCCAAGGCCAAGGACGAAGCTCACGAGTCGTTCTTGGCCACCCTGGACAGGGACCCATGGGGGCGGCCGTACAAGGTGGTGCGTAACAAAATGCGCACCGCTCCCCCCATGGACTCCCTGGAACCCGAACTCCTTCAGAGGGTAGTCGAGGGGCTGTTTCCGCCAGCCCCCTTGATCTCTCCCCCGTCAATGGTCGACCCCATAAGGGAACCGGAGGCCGAGCTCGTCGTTCAACCAATAGGTGACGACGAGTTCAATCGAGTGATACACCGACTCCGGGGCTGCAAAAAAGCCCCGGGCCCGGACGGCGTTCCCGGTCGCGTCCTCGCAGTCGCCCTGAAACACCTAGGGGACCGACTCAGGCATGTCATGGATGACTGCCTGACAGAGGGAAAGTTCCCTAGGGTATGGAAGGAGGGGCGACTATGCCTCCTCCGTAAAGAGGGTCGACCGGCGGATTGCCCTTCCGCCTATCGCCCCATAGTGCTGCTGGATGAGGCCGGGAAAGCGTTTGAACGCATTCTGGCCTCCCGGATCCTGCGGCACATGGAGACCGCCGGCCCGAACGTCTCGGACAGACAATTCGGGTTCCGGGAAGGACGGTCCACGCTCGACGCGCTGAAGTCACTGAGGGACTTCTGTGAGTACGCGTCGAGCAGGGGGGAGGGTGTCATCGCGGTGTCACTAGACATCGCAAACGCGTTTGGCACACTCCCCTACGGGGTGATCAGTGAGGCACTTCGATATCATGAAGTGCCTCTCTACCTGAGGCGGATTGTTGAGCACTACCTAACCGAGAGGGTAGTGCTCTGGGAAAAGAAGGACGGGCAACGGGGGGAGAGGGTGATGGCCTGCGGCGTGCCCCAGGGTTCCGTGCTCGGTCCACTGCTATGGAACCTGGGGTACGACTGGGTAATCCGGGGGGAACTGCTTCCGCGCACACTTGTCGTCTGCTACGCGGACGACACAATGGTGGCAGTGCGCGGGAGCGACAAGCGGGAGACCTCCCGGAGGGCGGAAGTGGCGGCCGAGCTGACGATTGAACGGATCGCCAGGCTCGGCCTAAAGGTGAGCCTCCCGAAGACTGAGGCTATAGTTTTCGGGGGGCGCGGGTGGAATTTGCCCGCGAGTGCGACGCTCACCCTGGAGGGTGAAGCGGTCCAAATAAAGCCCCACATTAAATATCTGGGGCTAATACTGGACCGCAAGTGGGATTTCGGGGAGCATTTCTCGAGACTAGCTCCCCGAATCGTGGGCGCCGCATCGGCGCTGGGCAAACTTCTGCCCAATGTAGGAGGGCCGGGTTCCTTGTGCCGGCGGCTATATGCCGGCGTGACAAGGAGCATGGCCCTCTATGGGGCCCCAATATGGGCGGACAAGCTGTCCGCCCGAAATAGGGCCCTGCTGCGGAGGCCACAACGGGTCGTGGCCATAAGAATAATAAGGGCCTATATGACGGTGGCCCACGCGGCGGCCTGCCTTCTTGCGTGCACCCCCCCGTGGGAGCTAGACGCAGAGGTGCACGCAGAGACCTACCAACGTAGGTCCAGGGTCCGGACAACAGGCGAACGCCCGGCCCCGGAGGAGGTGGCAGCCGCCCGTCGCGCGACAGAGCGCCGACTGCGGGACCGGTGGAAGGCCCAACTGGAGGTCGCCCCTTATGGTGTCCGTACCATAGAGGCGATCCTCCCAACGGCCGACCTTTGGCTGAAGAGGGCAGTCGGCGCGACGTCGTACCGGCTCGTGCAGGTAATGACTGGGCATGGGTGCTTCGGTCACTACCTGCACAAAATAGGTAGAGAGCCGGCCCCGCTGTGCCATGAGTGCGGAAGTCCCGACGACACCGCCCAGCACACCCTCGAGGTGTGCAGTCGTTGGGACGCGGAGCGCGGCCAAATGGCACGCATTATTCAGCGGGTGGACCTCTCGCTCCAAAGCATCGTCGAAGCAATGCTGAGCGACGAGAGGTCCTGGGAGGCGGTGGTCTCCTTCTGCGAAACAGTCATTTCGCAAAAGGAGACCGCGGAGCGGGAGCGCGAGGAAGATCCTCTAGCGCATCCCCTCCGGCGTAGACGGCTTGGGGCGAGAAGGCGGCGTTTTGCCGCCAGACTCAACCCATAGTGGCTGCAGGTAGACGATGGGAGTCCTCTGCCTGCGGTGATTAGCCACTGAGCGGTCTGGGAGATGGTCAAGCGTGCACGACCATCCCCCCTACGGCGCGGGAAGCCCCGGCAACGGCTGGGGCGCCACCGGTAGACATCGTGGACTATGCTTTTGCGGGTTCCACGGTGTCCAACAAAACCGGAGAGAGGGCACGTCCGGGTGCTTTTAGTGGGTATGCCGCCCTTATTGGCGGAGAGTCCCACATAACCCTCCGACACTCCCATGTTCGGAGGGTATGCATAAAGCATTTTACACCTGGTCAAAAAAAAAAAAAAAAAAAAAAAAAAAAAAAAAAAAAAGGTTAGGTTAGGTTAGGTTAGGTTAGGTTAGGTTAGGTTAGGTTAGGTTAGGTTAGGTTAGGTTAGGTTAGGTTAGGTTAGGTTAGGTTAGGTTAGGTTAGGTTAGGTTAGGTTAGGTTAGGTTAGGTTAGGTTAGGTTAGGTTAGGTTAGGTTAGGTTAGGTTAGGTTAGGTTAGGTTAGGTTAGGTTAGGTTAGGTTAGGTTAGGTTAGGTTAGGTTAGGTTAGGTTAGGTTAGGTTAGGTTAGGTTAGGTTAGGTTAGGTTAGGTTAGGTTAGGTTAGGTTAGGTTAGGTTAGGTTAGGTTAGGTTAGGTTAGGTTAGGTTAGGTTAGGTTAGGTTAGGTTAGGTTAGGTTAGGTTAGGTTAGGTTAGGTTGGGGGACCCCCCACAGTGCTTGCTTCCACGTAGCGTTCCCCGGGCAACGACCTGGTCCTGTCACCGTAACGGAGTGGCAGGCCAGTGATCGGCGAAAGTGCACTGTGCGTTGAAGTTTTTTGCGGACTCTTCAACACTTGCGGCGGCTATGCCAAAGCTACAATCGCGGGACGCCTCCGGGCGGTTCTTAAAAGGCCCTTATCAGGGCCAACCAAAAGGCCCTTCTCAGGGCCAACCAAAAGGCCCTTCTCAGGGCCAACCAAAAGGCCCTTCTCAGGGCCAACCAGAAGGCCCTTCTCAGGGCCAACCAGAAGGCCCTTCTCAGGGCCAACCAGAAGGCCCTTCTCAGGGCCAAACCAAAGGCCCTTCTCAGGGCCAAACCAAAGGCCCTTCTCAGGGCCAAACCAAAGGCCCTTCTCAGGGCCACGCCGGCGATGCCAGTATGGCGTCGGAGGTTTGCCGCCCATCACCGGGTAGCATGTTCCGCAGGCTGTCGGTCGACGTGTTGTCGGACTCCGACAACGAGTCGCTGGTTCCAGAGTCGGACGGAAGTTCGGCGATGGAAGCCGAAAGTCGCCTACAAAAGCGGAAGCGATCCTTCCTGAAGGACGGCGGCGAAGGCTCCTCGGACTCCACGAGGAGTGCTAAGCCAAAAAAGAAGGCGAAGGCCAAAAAGCCTTCGACTGTGGCGGACACCCACGACGTGGGTCTGGCGGACGCCCAACGTCAGTTGGACCTCGCAAGAAGGGCTCAGCTCCAGGAAGACCTGGAAGAGAGGGTCGCCGCGAAGGAGATGCAGGCGCAGGCCGCCCGGGCTAAGTCCGGGTACGGTGCGTCTAGCGTCTTATACGCGGACCACTCGCTGGCCGAGCTGGAGCGCATGGCTCAGGAGGACGAAGAGGAGATCAGGGTGGTCGCCTCTAAGTCCTCCAATCTAAAAGGGACTTTCCAAAAGTCCCTTAAATGTAGGGCCGCCAGCATGGGTGGCATCGTCCGGGAGCTGGTGCAACGCACAGCCACCGACGAGACGCGGCAACTGCAGGCGAAGATAGATCGCCTGCAGTCGGAGGTCAGCCAGCTGCATAAGAAGCTGGCTGAGGTCACGGCCCAGCCAACCCAAGCTGAGCCGAGACCTGCGGTGGAGGGCCCTTCCTCCTCTTCCAACCTTGAGGATGTCATCCGCAAGGTTGTGATGGAGGAAAGGGCATTTACGAGAGCCTGCCTCGCTGGCATCGAGGACAGGCTCTTGCCCGAAAAGCGCCTCCGACCGCCCCTCGCGGCGGACAAGAGGCCGTGCGAGCCTGGGCCATCCTCCCAAAGGGAGGACGCCCTTCTCCCTTCCACCACCCCGTCCACCCAGCCGTGGACGAAGGTGGTCAAAAAGGGGAAGGGCAAGGCCAAAAAGGCGAGAGCGGCCGCCGCCCCTGCCTCCCCAGCCAACATCTCCCCTCCCTGCCCGTCCCAGACGACCGGCAAGGGGAAGGGGAAGGGGAAGGGGCAAAAGTCGGCCCCTAAGCCCGCCACCGCTGCTCCGGCAGCTAAAAGGGCCCCTGCCGGTGGGAGAAAACCCCTAGTTTCTCCCAAAACCGCGGCCGTCGTGGTGACGCTCACCGCGGAGGCTGCGGAGCGTGGTGAGACGTACGAGTCCGTGCTGAAACGGGCTCGTACCAACGCCGATCCCACCAAGTTGGGAATCGGCGCCATCACGTGCCGCCAGACCCAAGCCGGGGCTCGTATTTTCGAGTTCCCGGGGGCCCAGGGCGGCACCAACGCTGACCTCTTCGCAACGAAGTTGCAAGAGGTCATCGCGGACGCGGCCAAGGTGGTAAGGCCCGTCAAGTCGGCGGCCCTCGAGGTGACCAATCTGGACGATTCGGTCACCAAAGAGGAGGTCGTGGCGGCGCTCGCAGCAGTAGGGGGCTGCAACACCGCAGCGATACAGGGACGGGCTATCAGGCCCGGCCGCGGCGGCATGGGCACAATCCGCCTGGAGTGCCCGGTCACCGCAGCTAAGGCCGTCCTTGCCAAGGGACGGCTTGCCGTCGGGTTTGGGTCGTGTGTGGTCCGAGCACTTGGTGAGCAGCCTTTGCGCTGCTACAAGTGCTTCGGAATCGGCCACACACGGGCCCTCTGTCCGTCCAAGGTGGACAGGTCGGACGCCTGTTACCGCTGCGGTAAGGAGGGGCACATGTCCGCCTCCTGCACGGCCGCCAAGCCGCACTGCGCGGTGTGCGCCGCCAGTGGCCGCCCGGCGGACCACGTGATGAGGGGGAGGAACTGCAATCCTCCCCCAAAGAAGGGCAAAGCGCAGGCGCCGTCCCAGCCTGCCGCTACCACCGTCGTCCCTGAGGCTGGGACCTCGGTGGCCGACGAGGGGGGTGCGATGGCCGAATGATGGATAGGTCCGGACATCGCATCCTACAGGCGAATACTAACCACTGTAAAGCAGCCCAGGACCTGCTGATGCAGGCCCTGGCTGAGTGGTTAGTAGACGTTGCGGTGGTCGCCGAGCCGTACTCTGTCCCTGGCCGTTGGCTGGGTGATCGGGACGGCTCGGTGGCGTTGGTGTCGCGGTCTTCCACGGACTCCCCTCCCCTCTCGCTCTTAGAGAGGGGACCGGGATACGTGGCCGCCGCGTGGGGAGAAATAGCCCTGGTGGGGGTCTATTTCTCCCCTAACCGCCCTTTACAGGACTTCGAGGATTTTCTCGAAGTCCTGACCGCAGTAGTCGGTAGGGCGGCGCCGCGCCAGGTCGCCGTATTGGGCGACCTGAACGCCAAGTCGGCGGCCTGGGGCAACCGGGCCGCCTCTTGCAACGTCCGCGGGCGGGCCGTCGAATTTTGGGCGGCCTCGTCGGGCGTGTCCCTCCTAAATAGAGGGACGGCCCACACGTGTGTGCGGCAACGGGGAGGGACGGTGGTGGACGTGTCGTTCGCCACCCCCGCACTTGCCGCCCGCGTCGTCGGCTGGCGGGTGGAAACGGTGGAGACCTTGTCGGACCACCGATACGTGCGGTTCGACATCGTCTCCACCAAGAGCCCCCGGGGGATGGCCCGCTCGGGCCAGTCCCCCTTTCCACGGTGGGCTCAGATCCACCTGGACCGAGGGGCGGCCAAGGAGGCGGCGTTCGTGCAGGACTGGCTCACGCCTCCTGTCAATGTCCTGGACGTCGACGCCTCGGCGGTCCGACTGCGGGAGTCCCTGACCGGGGTGTGCAACTCCAGCATGCCTCGGTCTCGCCGCCCACCTCCCCGACGCGCCGTCTATTGGTGGTCGGAGGAGCTGGCGGGGCTCCGGGCCGCCTGCGTGGTGGCCAGGAGGGCCTACACGCGGAGTCGACGGCGGAACGTGCGGGACGCGTCGAACGAGGACCTTCTCTACGCCTCGTACGTAGAGGCAAAGAAGGTCCTCAAGGCGGCTATGTTCGCCGCCGACGACGCGGCGAGGGCCGAAATGCTAGAGGGTCTCGACAGAGACCCGTACGGGAGACCGTATAAGGCGGCGCGGAATAAACTGCGCCCCTTCGGTCCCCCGCTAGCAGAGACCCTCGAGCCGGCGTTGCTGGATGGGGTGGTTCGGTCCTTGTTTCCAACAAGGACCAACTTCACCCCTCCAGTGATGGACCCCCCGCGGGAGGCGGCTCCGCCGGCGGAGGAGGTCCCTCCGGTCACGGGGGCGGAGTTTGGCGCGGCGACGCTTCGCCTCCGCGCCAAGAAAACCGCCCCCGGGCCGGACGGCGTCCCCGCAAGGGTGGTGGCCATTGCGGCCACCCAAATGGCGGACAGGTTTCGGGACCTCTTCAGCGCGTGTTTCACGGCTGGGAGGTTCCCGAAAACCTGGAAGGAGGGGCAGCTGTGCCTCCTCCGTAAGGAGGGACGACCGGCAGACTCCCCCTCGGCATACCGACCCATCGTTCTGCTCGATGAGGTCGGTAAACTGTTCGAGGGGATCGTCGCCGGTCGGCTGAATGGCCTCCTGCGGGGGGTTGGGCCGAACCTGTCGGACGCCCAATTCGGTTTCCGAGTTGGGCGTTCGACAGTGGACGCGCTGGCCCGGCTGAAGGGCCAGGTGAGGGAGGCCGTGGAGTCTGGGGACGGGGTGTTGGCTGTGTCATTTGACATAGCCAACGCGTTCAATTCCGTCCCCCACTCCACGATCTTGGAGGCACTCCGGTACCACGGAGTGCCTTCATACTTGCGGGCCCTCTTGGCCAGCTACTTGGAGGACCGAGCGATCCTCCTCGTAGACAAGGCTGGCCAAGTCCGGAGGTACGGCGCGGAGTCTGGTGTTCCGCAGGGGTCGGTCCTAGGACCACTCCTGTGGAACATCGGCTTCGACTGGCTCCTGCGGGGATCCCTCCTCCCGGGCACGAGTGTCATCTGCTACGCGGATGACACTCTCCTCACTGCCCGGGGGAGGGATTTTAGGGAGGCGGCCAGTTTGGCCTCGGCTGGTGGATCCTTGGTCGCGGGAAGGATCCGCCGCCTCGGGTTGGGGGTTGCGCTGCACAAGACCGAGGCCGTGTTCTTCCACGGGCCTCGGCAGCGCATCCCTCCTGACGCCCACATCGTCGTGGAGGGCGTCAGGATCGGGGTGAGGACCCAGATGAAATATCTGGGCCTCACCCTGGACAGCAGGTGGCGCTTCGGCCCGCACTTCAGCGGGTTGTCAGCGCGCCTGCTGAAGGCGGCGAACGCCCTCTCGTGGCTCCTCCCAAACCTGGGAGGGCCGAAGGCGAGATGCCGGCATTTGTATGCCGGCATCTTGAAGAGCATGGCCCTTTACGGGGCCCCCATCTGGGCGGACTCCCTCCACAGGAGGGAGAATGCGACCGCCATCCGCAGGCCCCAAAGGGCCATTGCACTGCGGGTGGCGAGAGCCTACCGCTCGGTGGGCTTTGCGGCAGCGTGCGCTCTGGCCGGCACCCCGCCTTGGGAACTCGAGGCGGGGGTGCTCGCCAGAGTGTACGAGTGGACGGCGGGGCGCAGGGCGCTCGGGGAGTGCCCTGCCCCAGAAGAGCGGGAGGCCGTCCGCAGAGAGGCGAGGGACGCAACCGTCCAACATTGGACGGAGGCCCTCGCCACCGCAGCCTTTGGCCGCAGAACGTTGGACGCGCTCGGGCCAGTCCTGAAGGACTGGCTCGGGCGGTCCCACGGTTTCCTTTCTTTCCGTCTGGTGCAGGTGCTATCCGGGCATGGCGTCTTCGGATCGTGCCTGCACCGGATCGGAAGAGAGGAGACCCCGGCCTGCCACGATTGTGGCGCGGCGGTGGACACGGCGCAGCACACCCTGGAGGTGTGTGCGTCGTGGTCTGGGCCGCGCCGCCAATTGATGGCGGTGGTCGGGCAGGACCTCTCGCTGCCCAGCGTGGTTTTAGCCATGCTGGGAAGCGAGGAGTCCTGGGCTGCGGTGGCCTCCTTTTGCGAGGAAGTAATTTCGCAAAAGGAGGCGGCGGAGCGGGCGCGGGAGGAAGACCCTCTCGCAGCGCCACTCCGCAGGCGACGAACGGGTCGGAGAAGGCGATTGCACGACAATCGTCTTCCCCCTCCTGGTGGAGGATAGCGGGAGACAGGCGCGGGGGCGTCTTCTCCCGCATTGCACGTATCCTCCACTTCCGCCGGGTGGGAATGACCGCGAGCACTCGCGGTTATTCTCGGGCCCCTCTCCCAGGGTGGGGAGGGGGGTGAAGGGCTCGCCGTAAAGGCGGGCGGTCGTCGGCGGGGGGCTGGATGGAAAGGCTGTGCCGGATTCCCAGTTCCCCTCCATATAGGCGATGCGGGAGTGCCGCTGGGTCGTTTAGTGGGTATACCGGTGGGGAGCACCGCCGGGAGTCCCACATAACCCTTCCGTCCCCCGACGGGGGGGTATGCATAAAGCATTTTTCCCAGCGTCAAAAAAAAAAAAAAAAAAAAAAAAAAAAAAAAAAAAAAAGGTTAGGTTAGGTTAGGTTAGGTTAGGTTAGGTTAGGTTAGGTTAGGTTAGGTTAGGTTAGGTTAGGTTAGGTTAGGTTAGGTTAGGTTAGGTTAGGTTAGGTTAGGTTAGGTTAGGTTAGGTTAGGTTAACTTTGGCTTCTTCTTCCTCAGAATCTGAGGAAGAATTCTCAGAGGCCATGGAAGTGACTTCTCAGCCTAAGAAGAGGGGTCATGTAGACCAGGCGGATGACGCAAGGCCTGATAATGGGCCGAAGGTTGGAACAGCCCGGAGGGGCAAGCCCAAAGGGGCTTACGCGGGGATGGCGTCGGCAAGAGGTAGGCTCCGAAGTCCGGAGACTTACATCAGCCCCGACACAGATGTCGCCGCCGGCCCCTCCTCGTATAGGAAGGACTTCCCGGAGCTCCGCTCCAAGGGAACAAAGGGGAGTGGGAGAAATACCTCCCCAATTGGAAAGAAGTTGGCGCACCCGTCTGAGGTCCTCCTCCCATCCGACCCGGTGGAGGCCACCAAACAGGCGGCATGCGAAATAATGGAGGGAGCCCGCAAGTCGGGCAACTTGAAGGGTGAGGTGTGGGGCACCATGAACCGGGCCTGCCGCACCATACTTAATGCCATGGAGGAACTTGACGCCTCCAGGTCAGAGAACGAGGAGATCCGCATCCTAAAGGCGGACAACAAGAGGATGCGGGAGCAACTCGCTCTCTGCACAGCGGAACTCAAGGCCCTGAGAATTGCCTTCTCAGAGCGCCAGGCCCCGGCCCCGCAGCCGGTGCGTGAGACCCCGGCCCCTAGGGCCCCCCCGCCGACACAATCCGCCGCTGCGGAGTTGGCGGAGCTGCTGGACAGCATGAAGCGCGACTTGACGGTCTCCCTCGGTAACATGCTTAACGCTAGAATCGAGGAGATTTCCAGTCGCCTTCCTCCAGCACCGATAATCCGCCCCCCGCTAGCGGCGGATAAAAGGAAGGAGGCCCCATCAGCCTCAACGAGAGAAGTGGCCTTCGAGTCTGAGAGCAGGGCCAGACTTGGGGATGGCAGGCAGAAAAGGGTCGCCAAAAAAGCGGCCCCGGTGGCCCCGGAAACCGCCCCGGCAGCCAAGACTGCCCCGGCAGCCAAGCCTGCCCCAGCAGCCAGGCCTGCCTCGGCGGGCAAGCCTGCCCCAGTGGTGGCGACTGCACCTGCGCCCCTGGGCGAGGCATGGACCACTCAGGAAGCAGGAAAAAAGAAGAGGAAGGGGAAGGGAAAGGCTACGGCCACTCCCCCACCCCCCCCGCTGCCCAAGAAGAAAGCGGCACCAAAGAAGAAGGGTCTGATAGTCCCCAAGACGGCAGCGGTGGTAATAACCATGCGGAAGGACATTACCACCGACACCACGCTGCAGGCTGTCATGACCAAGGCCATTAATGGCATAAGCTTGGAGGAGATAGGCCTGCAGCATGTCAGGGTCAGGAACTCGGTGACGGGGGGCCGAGTCATCGAGGTCCCTGGAGCAGAGAGCGGAAGGGCGGCGGACAACCTTGCAGAAAAGCTGCAGGGTCTTGTGGGCGACGTGGCCCATGTGAGCCGCCCGGAAAAAATGGCCGCTATCGAGGTCGCAGGCCTAGATGAGTCGGCGACAAGGGAGACCCTGGCGGCTGCCGTCGCCAAGGCGGGGGGATGCGCAGAGGCGCAAGTTAAGGTAGGGGGCATTCGCCCTACATACTATAATGGTAGTGGGGTGGCCCTCGTGCAATGCCCGGTGGGTATAGCAAAAGACCTCCTCAAGCGCGGTCAGATCCTGGTAGGCTGGTCGTCTGCCAGGATTAATTCCGTCGGACCAGCACCCATGCGGTGCTACAAATGCATGGGTGTCGGCCACACGCGCGAGTTGTGCCCCTCAAAGGTGGACCGGGGCCAGATGTGTTACCGGTGCGGCGCAGAGGGGCAAAAAGCAGCCGAATGCTGGGAGGAAAAAGTACGGTGCGCAGTATGCCACCATGCTGGCCTCCCAGCCGACCACGTAATGAGGGGATCGAAATGCTCCCCACCGGAGACAAAGGGAAGAGAGGTGAGGCCGAGACCCACCCGACCCACCCGACCCCCTCCAGCCGAAACAGCCGCCAGCCGGCTGCAAGAGGACAACAATATGGACGTCTAAATGTCAGCACACCGACATTTAGACGTCCTGCAGATAAACGCCAACCACTCCGCCAGAGCTCAGGATCTGCTCATGCAGGCCATGGCGGAGTGGAAAATTGGCGTTACGGTGGTAACGGAGCCCTACTTCATCCCCCCCCAACCCAATTGGGTAGGGGACACCGACGGAGTAGTGGCGATCGTGGTGCCGGCGATGGGGGACCTCCCCCCCATATCAAGGATCGAGGGTGGCCCAGGATTCGTGGCGGCCAAATGGGGGAACGACACGGTGCTGGTGGCCGCGTACTTCTCCCCCAATAGGCCGCTGCGGGAGTTCGACACGTTCCTGGGTATTTTAGGGGGGGTGGTCCGGAGGGCTGCCCCGAGGCAGGTGATGGTCCTGGGGGACCTCAACGCCAAAAGTTCGGCATGGGGTTCCCCCATTACGGACCATAGGGGTACGGCCCTTGAGGATTGGGTGGCGGCAACGGGACTCGTGGTCCTAAATCAGGGCACCACGAATACCTGCGTGCGGCGGCAGGGGGGGTCAATAGTGGACGTCACGTTCGCGACCCCTGCCATAGCTGCACGCGTCACGGATTGGCGTGTCCTGGAGGATGTGGAGACCCTCTCAGACCACCTGTACATCAGGATGAGGGTCTCCAAGGCGGGGGCTCCACCGGCGCCCATCACGGGCAGTGCCAGGAGGGGGCGGAAGTTCCCGAAGTGGTCCCTGGTCAAGCTGGACAGGGACATGGCGAACGAGGCGGCCATGGTGGAGAAGGAGTGGTGTGCTGCCCCACCCGTCACTCTCGGAGTTGAAGAAAGGGCGGCACAGTTCCGCGTCGCACTACAGAATGTGTGCGACGCGGCCATGCCTCGGGTTGGTCGCCGTTTCGCCCGTAAGAGCGTATACTGGTGGTCCGAAGAAATTGCGGCCCTGCGGACCACCAGTAATAGTGCCCGCCGCGCCTTCCAACACTGTAGGCGCAGGCGGCACACTGAAGAAGAGGAAGAAGGGTTCCACAGGGCCCTCAAAGAGGCGAAGAAGGCCCTCCAGGTGGCGATTGCCAAGGCCAAGGACGAAGCTCACGAGTCGTTCTTGGCCACCCTGGACAGGGACCCATGGGGGCGGCCATACAAGATGGTGCGTAACAAAATGCGCACCGCCCCCCCCATGGACTCCCTAGAGCCCGAACTTCTCCAGAGAGTAGTCGAGGGGCTATTTCCGCCAGCCCCCTTGATCTCTCCCCCGTCGATGGTCGACCCCATAAGGGAACCGGAGGCCGAGCTCGTCGTTCAACCAATAGGTGACGACGAGTTCAATCGAGTGATACACCGACTCCGGGGCTGCAAAAAAGCCCCGGGCCCGGACGGCGTTCCCGGTCGCGTCCTCGCAGTCGCCCTGAAACACCTAGGGGACCGACTCAGGCATGTCATGGATGACTGCTTGACAGAGGGAAAGTTCCCTAGGGTATGGAAGGAGGGGCGACTATGCCTCCTACGTAAAGAGGGTCGACCGGCGGATTGCCCTTCCGCCTATCGCCCCATAGTGCTGCTGGATGAGGCCGGGAAAGCGTTTGAACGCATCCTGGCCTCCCGGATCCTGCGGCACATGGAGACCGCCGGCCCGAACGTCTCTGACAGACAATTCGGGTTCCGGGAAGGACGGTCCACGCTCGACGCGCTGAAGTCACTGAGGGACTTTTGTGAGTACGCGTCGAGCAGGGGGGAGGGTGTCATTGCGGTGTCACTAGACATCGCAAACGCGTTTGGCACACTCCCCTACGGGGTGATCAGTGAGGCACTTCGATATCATGAAGTGCCTCTCTACCTGAGGCGGATTGTTGAGCACTACCTAACCGAGAGGGTAGTGCTCTGGGAAAAGAAGGACGGGCAACGGGGGGAGAGAGTGATGGCCTGCGGCGTGCCCCAGGGTTCCGTGCTCGGTCCACTTCTATGGAACCTGGGGTACGACTGGGTGATCCGGGGGGAGCTGCTTCCGCGCACACTTGTCGTCTGCTACGCGGACGACACAATGGTGGCAGTGCGCGGGAGCGACAAGCGGGAGACCTCCCGGAGGGCGGAAGTGGCGGCCGAGCTGACGATTGGACGGATCGCCAGGCTCGGCCTAAAGGTGAGCCTCCCGAAGACTGAGGCTATAGTTTTCGGGGGGCGTGGGTGGAATTTGCCCGCGAGTGCGACGCTCACCCTCGAGGGTGAAGCGGTCCAAATAAAGCCCCACATTAAATATCTGGGGCTAATACTGGACCGCAAGTGGGATTTCGGGGAGCATTTCTCGAGACTAGCTCCCCGAATCGTGGGCGCCGCATCGGCGCTGGGCAAACTTCTGCCCAATGTAGGAGGGCCGGGTTCCTTGTGCCGGCGGCTATACGCCGGCGTGACAAGGAGCATGGCCCTCTATGGGGCCCCGATATGGGCGGACAAGCTGTCCGCTCGAAATAGGGCCCTGCTGCGGAGGTCACAACGGGTCGTGGCCATCAGAATCGTAAGAGCCTATGTGACGGTGGCCCACGCGGCCGCCTGCCTTCTCGCGTGCACCCCCCCGTGGGAGCTAGACGCAGAGGTGCACGCAGAGACCTACCAACGTAGGTCCAGGGTCCGGACAACAGGTGAACGCCCGGCCCCTGAGGAGTTGGCAGCCGCCCGTCGCGCGACGGAGCGCCGATTGAGGGACCGGTGGAAGGCCCAACTGGAGGTCGCCCCTTATGGTGTCCGTACTATAGAGGCGATCCTCCCAACAGCCGACCTTTGGCTGAAGAGGGCAGTCGGTGCGACGACGTACCGGCTAGTGCAGGTAATGACCGGGCATGGGTGCTTCGGCCACTACCTGCACAAAATAGGAAGAGAGCCGGCCCCGCTGTGCCATGAGTGCGGAAGTCCCGACGACACCGCCCAGCACACCCTCGAGGTGTGCAGTCGTTGGGACGCGGAGCGCGGCCAAATGGCACGCATTATTCAGCGGGTGGACCTCTCGCTCCAAAGCATCGTCGAAGCAATGCTGAGCGACGAGAGGTCCTGGGAGGCGGTGGTCTCCTTCTGCGAAACAGTTATTTCGCAAAAGGAGATCGCGGAGCGGGAGCGCGAGGAAGATCCTCTCGCGCATCCCCTCCGGCGTAGACGGCTTGGGGTGAGAAGGCGGCGTTTTGCCGCCAGACTCAACCAATAGTGGCTGCAGGTGGATGATGGGAGTCCTCTGCCTGCGGTGATTAGCCACTGAGCGGTCTGGGAGAGGGTCAAGCGTGCTCGACCATCTCCCCTACGGCGCGGGAAGCCCCGGCAACGGCTGGGGCGCCACCGGTAGACATCGTGGACTATGCTTTTGCGGGTTCCACGGTGTCCAGCAAAACCGGAGAGAGGGCACGTCCGGGTGCTTTTAGTGGGTATGCCGCCCTTATTGGCGGAGAGTCCCACATAACCCTCCGACACTCCCATGTTCGGAGGGTATGCATAAAGCATTTTACACCTGGTTAAAAAAAAAAAAAAAAAAAAAGGTTAGGTTAGGTTAGGTTAGGTTAGGTTAGGTTAGGTTAGGTTAGGTTAGGTTAGGTTAGGTTAGGTTAGGTTAGGTTAGGTTAGGTTAGGTTAGGTTAGGTTAGGTTAGGTTAGGTTAGGTTAGGTTAGGTTAGGTTAGGTTAGGTTAGGTTAGGTTAGGTTAGGTTAGGTTAGGTTAGGTTAGGTTAGGTTAGGTTAGGTTAGGTTAGGTTAGGTTAGGTTAGGTTAGGTTAGGTTAGGTTAGGTTAGGTTAGGTTAGGTTAGGTTAGGTTAGGTTAGGTTAGGTTAGGTTAGGTTAGGTTAGGTTAGGTTAGGTTAGGTTAGGTTAGGTTAGGTTAGGTTAGGTTAGGTTAGGTTAGGTTAGGTTAGGTTAGGTTAGGTTAGGTTAGGTTAGGTTAGGTTAGGTTAGGTTAGGTTAGGTTAGGTTAGGTTAGGTTAGGTTAGGTTAGGTTAGGTTAGGTTAGGTTAGGTTAGGTTAGGTTAGGTTAGGTTAGGTTAGGTTAGGTTAGGTTAGGTTAGGTTAGGTTAGGTTAGGTTAGGTTAGGTTAGGTTAGGTTAGGTTAGGTTAGGTTAGGTTAGGTTAGGTTAGGTTAGGTTAGGTTAGGTTAGGTTAGGTTAGGTTAGGTTAGGTTAGGTTAGGTTAGGTTAGGTTAGGTTAGGTTAGGTTAGGTTAGGTTAGGTTAGGTTAGGTTAGGTTAGGTTAGGTTAGGTTAGGTTAGGTTAGGTTAGGTTAGGTTAGGTTAGGTTAGGTTAGGTTAGGTTAGGTTAGGTTAGGTTAGGTTAGGTTAGGTTAGGTTAGGTTAGGTTAGGTTAGGTTAGGTTAGGTTAGGTTAGGTTAGGTTAGGTTAGGTTAGGTTAGGTTAGGTTAGGTTAGGTTAGGTTAGGTTAGGTTAGGTTAGGTTAGGTTAGGTTAGGTTAGGTTAGGTTAGGTTAGGTTAGGTTAGGTTAGGTTAGGTTAGGTTAGGTTAGGTTAGGTTAGGTTAGGTTAGGTTAGGTTAGGTTAGGTTAGGTTAGGTTAGGTTAGGTTAGGTTAGGTTAGGTTAGGTTAGGTTAGGTTAGGTTAGGTTAGGTTAGGTTAGGTTAGGTTAGGTTAGGTTAGGTTAGGTTAGGTTAGGTTAGGTTAGGTTAGGTTAGGTTAGGTTAGGTTAGGTTAGGTTAGGTTAGGTTAGGTTAGGTTAGGTTAGGTTAGGTTTTTTTTTTTTTTTTTTTTTTCCCTGTCCGGGCGCAGAGGCCCGGCCCGCGAGCTTTCCTACCCTACCTCTAACATGATCAGAGACCTTGTTTTCTGTTGTGTCTGTCCTTCCGTATGTTATTTGATTAGGGTTTTCATTTCTTTATTATCATATTTTCTTACATCTATTTAAAATTACAATTTTTGAAATTAATTTAAGTTCCTTATTCTAATATTTCTAAATTTTATATCGTATGTTACAGTATATATTATTTTTATAATATACATCTAACATTACTATCTATATCTATTATTATTTATTGCTTAATACTATTTTACATATTTAAGGTTACTTAATAATCTTACATTTAACTATTACTATTTATTACTACTTTTCTATGTTACATATTATATTTAACAATATATATTAAACATAGTTTTAATCTATTTTATTTTTATTTTACAGATGTATTCAGTCTCCATCTGATATACGCTGCGCCATGGATGATGCACAACTCTGCGACGACCTTCCCCATTCGGCTTCTCCTGCCTATCGGACCACAGTGGTATGTCAATTTTAAGATTTTTATTACTAGTATTTATAAATGACTCTACTGTTTGTTCCTGAATTCCCGTATGTTTAACTGTCTGCTTACTTGTTTTATTATGTTCTATTTTAATATTTATTTTTACCCCTTTAAACTGAGCCAGTTTCATATGAAACTGTACCCAGTTTACCCTTTTTATTTTATTTGTTGTACTATTTAATTTTATTGATTTATATTTCCATATTTTAATTTTGAATACGATACCCCTGCGGTCCGTGGCCATGGGTTTTACGTGAGAATTTGCGTGCAAGACCAGCTTGATGCCTTCAGCAATACGCTGTTGTTGATCTTGCCAACGCGTCCCACTTTCGCCTCACCGGGCAGCCGTCGCTAAAAGCGTCGTGATCCGCTTTTTCTAGTTTTGCCTTTCTGCAATTGACGCAGCTGGGGGGGGCGTTAACCAACCAATCCGCGCACTCTGTTCTCAGGTGCGGCCCCCCACAGTGACTGCAAACGTCAATTGCGTCATGGCAAAACCTCTTTCCATGCCCATAGCCCAGGCAACGTGAGCATTGGATCAGAGGAGACTGATCAGCCACCCTTACTTTCTGTACGTCGATGTGGACGGCTCCCGCGCCGGTGAGCCGCTGCCAGACGGCGGGCGAGACCCGAGCCACAACGTGCGCTGTGAGTGGGTTTCTCGCCCTCCGTCTGTACCGGATCTCGACGCGGAAGTCCCCCTCATCGACGTCTCCAAGCAGGTTTTTATTTTGGCTTCTGATTGCCTTTGTTATATCTTCGTCCGTGTTCGCATTGCAGACTCCATACAACACCAAAAGGGGGTCTTTGTTTTGGATGTCCTCCACGTTTAGTGTGCATCCTTTCTCGGTAAGTCTGTCCTTGACCTTTTTGAGTTCCACCTTGTCTTTACAGCTGAGGATGACTTTTCGATCTTTGGCCTTTCGGATCTTGTCTATTCTCGTCCCCTCATCCTTGGCGTTCACCGCTTTCTTTACTCTGTCGTACACTTCTTCACCGGTGTCCTGATCGTCTTTCGACGTTATGACGACAGAGTACATCGCGGCTGACTCTGCCGGTGGCCTCCTCGGCGAGCCAGCCACGACGTTCGCGTAGGTGAGGGGTGCCTCCAAGACCTTTTGGTGTTTTGCCATGGTGTCTCTCAGTGATTCCATCTTGGCCGTGTTCTCCTGAATCAATTTGGAATGGTCCTCCATTCGCCTTAGAAGGTCCTCATTTTGTTTGCTAGTGGCAGGGCGGGGGGGTGGTGGAGGGTGTAAAGTTTCCTCCCCCTCCTCCCCACCCTGTCCCTTGCTCTGGGTTTTTGTCGTCTCTTTTGTCCCCTCCGACTCCGACTCCTTCAGGAGCTGGTAGAGTCGCTCCACAGCTGATGTTATGCCTTCTTTGTACTCCGTTTTGATATTTCTAGAGCTACTGAGGCAGAGCTTAGCCTTATTCAGGCATGCCCTAGCCTCAGCCACTCTAGAGGAGTAGGTTGTCTTCGGGGGGGGGACATCCGAGGCGTCAGTCTGTGGTACCCGGGTTTTAGGCCTCGAGGGGCCCGCCACCGGTACCACCACCCTCTTCGGAGATGTCTTCAGAGATGTCTCCCCAATGCTCCTTCGGACCTCAACGGTCCGGTCATGGTTTGAAGAGGGCCCAGTCTTTTCTACCTTCTCTTCGGCCTTTTTAGGTGGAGAGTTTTCCGTCGCCGGCTTACTGACTGGAGTCCTAATGCCGAACATGATGTGGGCTCGCTCTTTTCTGGCTTATAAGGGACGTCAGTTATATAAAAGTATGCGACGTGTAAAGGGCGTCGGATACGTTAGTTGTATGACTACAACACAATACAATTAAATACAATAGGCACAATAACAATAAAATTATAAATTAATACTAAAGTAAGTTTTATCTATGTCATATAAAAAGTAATGTTAAAAAGTATTTACAGTGTCCAAATTATTTTTGGAAGTCGAGTTTTACAGTCCCACAAATTACAATTTAAAATCCCTAACCTAACTTGCTACATTCAAGGCACACCGAATGTAGGTCAAAAGGTCATATTACAATTTAATAAATATCTTAAAAACTATTCAGCCGAAAAATTTGAAATTTTGGAATAAGTTAGTGAACAGTATGCCAGATATGTACACTAATTAACAATAATTTTAAAAACACTAACTACCGTTATTTTCCTTAAATTAATATTTTAAAAATTTTAAAAGTTCTTTGAAATGTCAAAAATTTTACTTTTCAAAAAATCAAAAAATGCAAAGATATTACTAATAATAAACTAAACAAAATGGCGTTCAAATCTTTGACCCACTTTTGATTTTCGGGTACCTTGAATGTAGGTCAAATGGTTTACACAGATTTATTCTAAAACTACTCAATGAAATTTTTCAAAACTTTACAAAAAGTTGGGGATCTGTAGGCCTATTATATACATAAATTAAAAACTAGGGGTCACCGCTCACTTTTCCGAGATATAATTTTTTGAAAATATGCGATTTTTTAAAATGTCTATATCTCCGCCAAAAATTAACCTATTTTAAATCCGGAAGTGCCTTCTGTCTTGTCAGTGGGATGTCCAGGTAGCCCCGTTGTCAGATTTCTTCCAGCTGTCCTGGGCGCCGACCACGTGGCCACGTGGTTTTACTATTTTTTGTCTTTTTTCCGTGCTCCTGCACGGAAAAAATCCAAATGATGCGCCAATCTGTAGGGCACCTAGAGGCCCTCCCTTTTGCAGTTTAAAAACAATAGGTCACCGCTGAAAATCGAGCAGCGTTTCGCCTTAAAGGTCCAAATTTTTTGCAAAAAGCACTTTTTTCCCAATAACTTCTCGCACAAAGTACGTAAGGCAAAACGGATTTCACTACCGTATGCGCCTTCACTTTCCGCAAATTTTAATATATCACACGTCACTTAAACTGTCACTTTTCTATTTTTCGTGAATTTTTTCGTGCGGACACAGGTCAATTCGTGGTGCTCTCAAGTGCGGACGGAGCGGTACTGGGGTTAGGTTAGGTTAGGTTAGGTTAGGTTAGGTTAGGTTAGGTTAGGTTAGGTTAGGTTAGGTTAGGTTAGGTTAGGTTAGGTTAGGTTAGGTTAGGTTAGGTTAGGTTAGGTTAGGTTAGGTTAGGTTAGGTTAGGTTAGGTTAGGTTAGGTTAGGTTAGGTTAGGTTAGGTTAGGTTAGGTTAGGTTAGGTTAGGTTAGGTTAGGTTAGGTTAGGTTAGGTTAGGTTAGGTTAGGTTAGGTTAGGTTAGGTTAGGTTAGGTTAGGTTAGGTTAGGTTAGGTTAGGTTAGGTTAGGTTAGGTTAGGTTAGGTTAGGTTAGGTTAGGTTAGGTTAGGTTAGGTTAGGTTAGGTTAGGTTAGGTTAGGTTAGGTTAGGTTAGGTTAGGTTAGGTTAGGTTAGGTTAGGTTAGGTTAGGTTAGGTTAGGTTAGGTTAGGTTAGGTTAGGTTAGGTTAGGTTAGGTTAGGTTAGGTTAGGTTAGGTTAGGTTAGGTTAGGTTAGGTTAGGTTAGGTTAGGTTAGGTTAGGTTAGGTTAGGTTAGGTTAGGTTAGGTTAGGTTAGGTTAGGTTAGGTTAGGTTAGGTTAGGTTAGGTTAGGTTAGGTTAGGTTGAGGTCCGACCCGGTGTATTAACTGCCTTAGCGATCAGCCTATGTGAGCTACAGCGAAGTTCAATACATCGTAAGTTGCGGATTAACGAGGCGCACACGGCTGTGAAAACGCTGTGGCGCTGAGTTGTTTGCGGACAAAAATAACATCAAAAGGAGAAAAAAGTTACAACTCACGATTTTTCGGTTGAAAAACGGTTTGTTTACCTTTTTCAATCGAAAAAAAGTCGGGTTTGCGGCTATCGTTTTTAGCACTTTTTTAGGTTAGGTTATAGCGGCATTCATTAAATTTCGCGTAGGCTAGGTCCGGTTGCTTTTCTCCTTAGGGTTTGGAAGTAATCGGATTTTTAGTAATTTTAGGGAAAATTTTAGAAAAAATTTTTGTCAAAAAAGTTGGGAAAGTTCAGGCGTGAATACTTGGGGTCTGGTTTTCCCCTACGGTCTCAGTAGGGGTGCCAGGGGATAGGGGACTTCAGCCCCTATAAGGTGACGTTTTTGGTTTTCGGCTCCGTTAAGGGGAAGTCAGCCAAAAAAATTTTTCAAAAAGTGTCCTGAAGAATCTTGTTGCTATTTTGGTTTTTCAGGCGCTTTTTGAAATTTGTATGGGATTTCTCCGAGGCGACTCCACCTTGACCGTTTTTTAGCCAAACTCTGATTTGGGGGATAACTTCGGCTGGGGGGGTCGGATTTGGGCCAACTTTGGTAGAGACGTTGGCGGGGCCAAATGGCCACGTCTGAAGAGGGGGAAAGTTCCCACCGCAAGTGGGACGAAGGAATTTTGGACTCTTCTTCCACGGAATCCGAGGAAGAATTCACAGAGGCCATGGAGGTGACGTCTCAGCCCCAGAAGAGGGGGCATGTAGACCAGGCGGATGATGCAAGGCCTGATAATGGGCCTAAGGTTGGATCAGCCCGGAGGGGCAAGCCCAAAGGGTCCTACGCGGGGATGGCGTCGGCAAGGGGTAGGCTCCGAAGTTCGGAGACTTACCTTAGCTCCGACACAGACGTAGCCGCCGGCCCCTCCTCGTATAGGAAGGACCTCCCGGAGCTCCGCTCCAAGGGAACAGTGGGGAGTGGAGGAACTACCTCCCCACTAGGAAAGATTTTGACGCCGTCTGAGGTTCTCCTCTCTGACCCGGTGGAGGCCACCAAACAAGCGGCAGTCGAAATAATGGAGGGGGCCCGCAAGTCGGGCAACTTGAAGGGTGAGGTGTGGGGCACCATGAACCGGGCCTGCCGCACCATATTAAGGGCTATGGAGGAAGTCAACGCTTCCAGGTCAGAGAGCGAGGAGATCCGCATCCTAAAGGCGGACAACAAGAGGATGCGGGAGCAACTCGCTCTCTGCACAGCGGAACTCAAGGCCCTGAGAATTGCCTTCTCAGAGCGCCAGGCCCCGGCCCCGCAGCTGGTGCGTGAGACCCCGGCCCCTAGGGCCCCCCCGCCGACACAATCCGCCGCTGCGGAGTTGGCGGAGCTGCTGGACAGCATGAAGCGCGACTTGACGGTCTCCCTCGGTAACATGCTTAACGCTAGAATCGAGGAGATTTCCAGTCGCCTTCCTCCAGCACCGATAATCCGCCCCTCGCTAGCGGCGGATAAGAAGAAGGAGGCCCCATCGGCCTCAACGAGAGTAGTGGCCTCCGAGCCCGAGAGCAGGGCCAGGCTTGGGGATGGCAGGCCGAAAAGGGCCGCCAGAAAAGCGGCCCCGGTGGCCCCGGAAACCGCCGCCCCGGCAGCCAAGACTGCCCCGGCAGCCAAGCCTGCCCCAGCAGCCAGGCCTGCCCCGGCAAGCATGCCTGGCACAACAGCGGAGACTGCACCTGCGCCTCTGGGAGAGATATGGATCACCCAGGAAGCAGGGAAAAAGAAGAGGAAGGGTAAGGGAAAGGCCACGGCTACTCCCCCACCCCCCCCGCCGCCCAAGAAGAAAGCGGCACCAAAGCAGAAGGGTCTGGTGGTCCCCAAGACGGCAGCGGTGGTGATAACCATGAGGAAGGACGTTATCACCGACACCACACTGCAGGCTGTCATGTCCAAGGCCATTACCGGCATAAACTTGGAGGAGATAGGCCTGCAGCATGTCAGGGTCAGGAACTCGGTGACGGGGGGCCGAGTCATCGAGGTCCCTGGAGCAGAGAGCGGAAGGGCGGCGGACAGCCTTGCAGAAAAACTGCAGGGTCTGGTGGGCGACGTGGCCCATGTAAGCCGCCCTGAAAAAATGGCAGCTATCCAGGTCGCCGGCCTAGACGAGTCGGCGACAAGGGAGACCCTGGCGGCTGCCGTCGCCAAGGCGGGGGGATGCGCCGAGGCGCAAGTTAAGGTGGGGGGCATTCGCCCTACATACTATAACGGTGGTGGGGTGGCCCTTGTGCAATGTCCGGTGGGAATTGCAAAAGCCCTCCTCAAGCGCGGTCAGATCCTGGTAGGCTGGTCGTCTGCGAGGATCAATTCCGTCGGACCAGCACCCATGCGGTGCTACAAATGCATGGGTGTCGGCCACACGCGCGAGTTGTGCCCTTCAAAGGTGGACCGGGGCCAGATGTGCTACCGGTGCGGCGCAGAGGGGCACAAAGCAGTTGAATGCTGGGAGGAAAAAGTACGGTGCGCAGTATGCCACCATGCGGGCCTCCCAGCCAATCACGTAATGAGGGGACCGAAATGCTCCCCACCGGAGACAAGGGGAAGAGAGGTGAGGCCGAGACCCACCCGCCCCATCCGGCCCCCTCCAGCCGAAACAGCCGCCAGCCGGCAACAGGAGGACAACAATATGGACGTCTAGATGTCAGCACACCGACATCTAGACGTCCTGCAGATAAACGCCAACCACTCCGCCAGAGCTCAGGATCTGCTCATGCAGACCATGGCGGAGTGGAAAATTGGCGTTACGGTGGTAACGGAGCCCTACTTCATCCCCCCCCAACCCAATTGGGTAGGGGACTCCGACGGAGTAGTGGCGATCGTGGTGCCGGCGATGGGGGACCTCCCCCCCATATCAAGGATCGAGGGTGGCCCAGGATTCGTGGCGGCCAAATGGGGGAACGACACGGTGCTGGTGGCCGCGTACTTCTCCCCCAATAGGCCGCTGCGGGAGTTCGACACGTTCCTGGGGATTTTAGGGGGGGTGGTCCGGAGGGCTGCCCCGAGGCAGGTGATGGTCCTGGGGGACCTCAACGCCAAAAGTTCGGCATGGGGTTCCCCCATTACGGACCATAGGGGTACGGCCCTTGAGGATTGGGTGGCGGCAACGGGACTCGTGGTCCTAAATCAGGGCACCACGAATACCTGCGTGCGGCGGCAGGGGGGGTCAATAGTGGACGTCACGTTCGCGACCCCTGCCATAGCTGCACGCGTCACGGATTGGCGTGTCCTGGAGGATGTGGAGACCCTCTCAGACCACCTGTACATCAGGATGAGGGTCTCCAAGGCGGGGGCTCCACCGGCGCCCATCACGGGCAGTGCCAGGAGGGGGCGGAAGTTCCCGAAGTGGTCCCTGGTCAAGCTGGACAGGGACATGGCGAACGAGGCGGCCATGGTGGAGAAGGAGTGGTGTGCTGCCCCACCCGTCACTCTCGGAGTTGAAGAAAGGGCGGCACAGTTCCGCGTCGCACTACAGAATGTGTGCGACGCGGCCATGCCTCGGGTTGGTCGCCGTTTCGCCCGTAAGAGCGTATACTGGTGGTCCGAAGAAATTGCGGCCCTGCGGACCACCAGTAATAGTGCCCGCCGTGCCTTCCAACACTGTAGGCGCAGGCGGCACACTGAAGAAGAGGAAGAAGGGTTCCACAGGGCCCTCAAAGAGGCGAAGAAGGCCCTCCAGGTGGCGATTGCCAAGGCCAAGGACGAAGCTCACGAGTCGTTCTTGGCCACCCTGGACAGGGACCCATGGGGGCGGCCATACAAGATGGTGCGTAACAAAATGCGCACCGCCCCCCCCATGGACTCCCTAGAGCCCGAACTTCTCCAGAGAGTAGTCGAGGGGCTATTTCCGCCAGCCCCCTTGATCTCTGCCCCGTCGATGGTCGACCCCATAAGGGAACCGGAGGCTGAGCTCGTCGTTCAACCAATAGGTGACGACGAGTTCAATCGAGTGATACACCGACTCCGGGGCTGCAAAAAAGCCCCGGGCCCGGACGGCGTTCCCGGTCGCGTCCTCGCAGTCGCCCTGAAACACCTAGGGGACCGACTCAGGCATGTCATGGATGACTGCCTGACAGAGGGAAAGTTCCCTAGGGTATGGAAGGAGGGGCGACTATGCCTCCTACGTAAAGAGGGTCGACCGGCGGATTGCCCTTCCGCCTATCGCCCCATAGTGCTGCTGGATGAGGCCGGGAAAGCGTTTGAACGCATCCTGGCCTCCCGGATCCTGCGGCACATGGAGACCGCCGGCCCGAACGTCTCTGACAGACAATTCGGGTTCCGGGAAGGACGGTCCACGCTCGACGCGCTGAAGTCACTGAGGGACTTTTGTGAGTACGCGTCGAGCAGGGGGGAGGGTGTCATTGCGGTGTCCCTAGACATTGCAAACGCGTTTGGCACACTCCCCTACGGGGTGATCAGTGAGGCACTTCGATATCATGAAGTGCCTCTCTACCTGAGGCGGATTGTTGAGCACTACCTAACCGAGAGGGTAGTGCTCTGGGAAAAGAAGGACGGGCAACGGGGGGAGAGAGTGATGGCCTGCGGCGTGCCCCAGGGTTCCGTGCTCGGTCCACTTCTATGGAACCTGGGGTACGACTGGGTGATCCGGGGGGAGCTGCTTCCGCGCACACTTGTCGTCTGCTACGCGGACGACACAATGGTGGCAGTGCGCGGGAGCGACAAGCGGGAGACCTCCCGGAGGGCGGAAGTGGCGGCCGAGCTGACGATTGGACGGATCGCCAGGCTCGGCCTAAAGGTGAGCCTCCCGAAGACTGAGGCTATAGTTTTCGGGGGGCGTGGGTGGAATCTGCCCGCGAGTGCGACGCTCACCCTCGAGGGTGAAGCGGTCCAAATAAAGCCCCACATTAAATATCTGGGGCTAATACTGGACCGCAAGTGGGATTTCGGGGAGCATTTCTCGAGACTAGCTCCCCGAATCGTGGGCGCCGCATCGGCGCTGGGCAAACTTCTGCCCAATGTAGGAGGGCCGGGTTCCTTGTGCCGGCGGCTATATGCCGGCGTGACAAGGAGCATGGCCCTCTATGGGGCCCCAATATGGGCGGACAAGTTGTCCGCTCGAAATAGGGCCCTGCTGCGGAGGCCACAACGGGTCGTGGCCATCAGGATAGTAAGAGGATATGTGACGGTGGCCCACGCGGCTGCCTGCCTTCTCGCGTGCACCCCTCCGTGGGAGCTAGACGCAGAGGTGCACGCGGAGACTTACCAACGTAGGTCCAGGGTCCGGACAACAGGGGAACGCCCGGCCCCGGAGGAGGTGGCAGCCGCCCGTCGCGCGACAGAGCGCCGACTGCGGGACCGGTGGAAGGCCCACCTGGAGGTCGCCCCTTATGGTGTCCGTACCATAGAGGCGATCCTCCCAACGGCCGACCTTTGGCTGAAGAGGGCAGTCGGCGCGACGTCGTACCGGCTCGTACAGGTAATGACTGGGCATGGGTGCTTCGGTCACTACCTGCACAAAATAGGTAGAGAGCCGGCCCCGCTGTGCCACGAGTGCGGAAGTCCCGACGACACCGCTCAGCACACCCTTGAGGTGTGCAGTCGTTGGGACGCGGAGCGCGGCCAAATGGCACGCATTATTCAGCGGGTGGACCTCTCGCTCCAAAGCATTGTCGAAGCGATGCTGAGCGACGAGAGGTCCTGGGAGGCGGTGGTCTCCTTCTGCGAAACAGTCATGTCGCAAAAGGAGACCGCGGAGCGGGAGCGCGAGGAAGATCCTCTTGCGCATCCCCTCCGGCGTAGACGGCTTGGGGTGAGAAGGCGGCGTTTTGCCGCCAGACTCAACCCATAGTGGCTGCAGGTGGACGATGGGAGTCCTCTGCCTGCGGTGATTAGCCACTGAGCGGTCTGGGAGATGGCCAAGCGTGCTCGACCATCTCCCCTATGGCGCGGGAAGCCCCGGCAACGGCTGGGGCGCCACCGGTGCACATCGTGGACTATGCTTGCGCGGGTTCCACGGTGTCCAACAAAACCGGCGAGAGGGCACGTCCGGGTGCTTTTAGTGGGTATGCCGCCCTTATTGGCGGAGAGTCCCACATAACCCTCCGACACTCCCATGTTCGGAGGGTATGCATAAAGCATTTTACACCTGGTCAAAAAAAAAAAAAAAAAAAAAGGTTAGGTTAGGTTAGGTTAGGTTAGGTTAGGTTAGGTTAGGTTAGGTTAGGTTAGGTTAGGTTAGGTTAGGTTAGGTTAGGTTAGGTTAGGTTAGGTTAGGTTAGGTTAGGTTAGGTTAGGTTAGGTTAGGTTAGGTTAGGTTAGGTTAGGTTAGGTTAGGTTAGGTTAGGTTAGGTTAGGTTAGGTTAGGTTAGGTTAGGTTAGGTTAGGTTAGGTTAGGTTAGGTTAGGTTAGGTTAGGTTAGGTTAGGTTAGGTTAGGTTAGGTTAGGTTAGGTTAGGTTAGGTTAGGTTAGGTTAGGTTAGGTTAGGTTAGGTTAGGTTAGGTTAGGTTAGGTTAGGTTAGGTTAGGTTAGGTTAGGTTAGGTTAGGTTAGGTTAGGTTAGGTTAGGTTAGGTTAGGTTAGGTTAGGTTAGGTTAGGTTAGGTTAGGTTAGGTTAGGTTAGGTTAGGTTAGGTTAGGTTAGGTTAGGTTAGGTTAGGTTAGGTTAGGTTAGGTTAGGTTAGGTTAGGTTAGGTTAGGTTAGGTTAGGTTAGGTTAGGTTAGGTTAGGTTAGGTTAGGTTAGGTTAGGTTAGGTTAGGTTAGGTTAGGTTAGGTTAGGTTAGGTTAGGTTAGGTTAGGTTAGGTTAGGTTAGGTTAGGTTAGGTTAGGTTAGGTTAGGTTAGGTTAGGTTAGGTTAGGTTAGGTTAGGTTAGGTTAGGTTAGGTTAGGTTAGGTTAGGTTAGGTTAGGTTAGGTTAGGTTAGGTTAGGTTAGGTTAGGTTAGGTTAGGTTAGGTTAGGTTAGGTTAGGTTAGGTTAGGTTAGGTTAGGTTAGGTTAGGTTAGGTTAGGTTAGGTTAGGTTAGGTTAGGTTAGGTTAGGTTAGGTTAGGTTAGGTTAGGTTAGGTTAGGTTAGGTTAGGTTAGGTTAGGTTAGGTTAGGTTAGGTTAGGTTAGGTTAGGTTAGGTTAGGTTAGGTTAGGTTAGGTTAGGTTAGGTTAGGTTAGGTTAGGTTAGGTTAGGTTAGGTTAGGTTAGGTTAGGTTAGGTTAGGTTAGGTTAGGTTAGGTTAGGTTAGGTTAGGTTAGGTTAGGTTAGGTTAGGTTAGGTTAGGTTAGGTTAGGTTAGGTTAGGTTAGGTTAGGTTAGGTTAGGTTAGGTTAGGTTAGGTTAGGTTAGGTTAGGTTAGGTTAGGTTAGGTTAGGTTAGGTTAGGTTAGGTTAGGTTAGGTTAGGTTAGGTTAGGTTAGGTTAGGTTAGGTTAGGTTAGGTTAGGTTAGGTTAGGTTAGGTTAGGTTAGGTTAGGTTAGGTTAGGTTAGGTTAGGTTAGGTTAGGTTAGGTTAGGTTAGGTTAGGTTAGGTTAGGTTAGGTTAGGTTAGGTTAGGTTAGGTTAGGTTAGGTTAGGTTAGGTTAGGTTAGGTTAGGTTAGGTTAGGTTAGGTTAGGTTAGGTTAGGTTAGGTTAGGTTAGGTTAGGTTAGGTTAGGTTAGGTTAGGTTAGGTTAGGTTAGGTTAGGTTAGGTTAGGTTAGGTTAGGTTAGGTTAGGTTAGGTTAGGTTAGGTTAGGTTAGGTTAGGTTAGGTTAGGTTAGGTTAGGTTAGGTTAGGTTAGGTTAGGTTAGGTTAGGTTAGGTTAGGTTAGGTTAGGTTAGGTTAGGTTAGGTTAGGTTAGGTTAGGTTAGGTTAGGTTAGGTTAGGTTAGGTTAGGTTAGGTTAGGTTAGGTTAGGTTAGGTTAGGTTAGGTTAGGTTAGGTTAGGTTAGGTTAGGTTAGGTTAGGTTAGGTTAGGTTAGGTTAGGTTAGGTTAGGTTAGGTTAGGTTAGGTTAGGTTAGGTTAGGTTAGGTTAGGTTAGGTTAGGTTAGGTTAGGTTAGGTTAGGTTAGGTTAGGTTAGGTTAGGTTAGGTTAGGTTAGGTTAGGTTAGGTTAGGTTAGGTTAGGTTAGGTTAGGTTAGGTTAGGTTAGGTTAGGTTAGGTTAGGTTAGGTTAGGTTAGGTTAGGTTAGGTTAGGTTAGGTTAGGTTAGGTTAGGTTAGGTTAGGTTAGGTTAGGTTAGGTTAGGTTAGGTTAGGTTAGGTTAGGTTAGGTTAGGTTAGGTTAGGTTAGGTTAGGTTAGGTTAGGTTAGGTTAGGTTAGGTTAGGTTAGGTTAGGTTAGGTTAGGTTAGGTTAGGTTAGGTTAGGTTAGGTTAGGTTAGGTTAGGTTAGGTTAGGTTAGGTTAGGTTAGGTTAGGTTAGGTTAGGTTAGGTTAGGTTAGGTTAGGTTAGGTTAGGTTAGGTTAGGTTAGGTTAGGTTAGGTTAGGTTAGGTTAGGTTAGGTTAGGTTAGGTTAGGTTAGGTTAGGTTAGGTTAGGTTAGGTTAGGTTAGGTTAGGTTAGGTTAGGTTAGGTTAGGTTAGGTTAGGTTAGGTTAGGTTAGGTTAGGTTAGGTTAGGTTAGGTTAGGTTAGGTTAGGTTAGGTTAGGTTAGGTTAGGTTAGGTTAGGTTAGGTTAGGTTAGGTTAGGTTAGGTTAGGTTAGGTTAGGTTAGGTTAGGTTAGGTTAGGTTAGGTTAGGTTAGGTTAGGTTAGGTTAGGTTAGGTTAGGTTAGGTTAGGTTAGGTTAGGTTAGGTTAGGTTAGGTTAGGTTAGGTTAGGTTAGGTTAGGTTAGGTTAGGTTAGGTTAGGTTAGGTTAGGTTAGGTTAGGTTAGGTTAGGTTAGGTTAGGTTAGGTTAGGTTAGGTTAGGTTAGGTTAGGTTAGGTTAGGTTAGGTTAGGTTAGGTTAGGTTAGGTTAGGTTAGGTTAGGTTAGGTTAGGTTAGGTTAGGTTAGGTTAGGTTAGGTTAGGTTAGGTTAGGTTAGGTTAGGTTAGGTTAGGTTAGGTTAGGTTAGGTTAGGTTAGGTTAGGTTAGGTTAGGTTAGGTTAGGTTAGGTTAGGTTAGGTTAGGTTAGGTTAGGTTAGGTTAGGTTAGGTTAGGTTAGGTTAGGTTAGGTTAGGTTAGGTTAGGTTAGGTTAGGTTAGGTTAGGTTAGGTTAGGTTAGGTTAGGTTAGGTTAGGTTAGGTTAGGTTAGGTTAGGTTAGGTTAGGTTAGGTTAGGTTAGGTTAGGTTAGGTTAGGTTAGGTTAGGTTAGGTTAGGTTAGGTTAGGTTAGGTTAGGTTAGGTTAGGTTAGGTTAGGTTAGGTTAGGTTAGGTTAGGTTAGGTTAGGTTAGGTTAGGTTAGGTTAGGTTAGGTTAGGTTAGGTTAGGTTAGGTTAGGTTAGGTTAGGTTAGGTTAGGTTAGGTTAGGTTAGGTTAGGTTAGGTTAGGTTAGGTTAGGTTAGGTTAGGTTAGGTTAGGTTAGGTTAGGTTAGGTTAGGTTAGGTTAGGTTAGGTTAGGTTAGGTTAGGTTAGGTTAGGTTAGGTTAGGTTAGGTTAGGTTAGGTTAGGTTAGGTTAGGTTAGGTTAGGTTAGGTTAGGTTAGGTTAGGTTAGGTTAGGTTAGGTTAGGTTAGGTTAGGTTAGGTTAGGTTAGGTTAGGTTAGGTTAGGTTAGGTTAGGTTAGGTTAGGTTAGGTTAGGTTAGGTTAGGTTAGGTTAGGTTAGGTTAGGTTAGGTTAGGTTAGGTTAGGTTAGGTTAGGTTAGGTTAGGTTAGGTTAGGTTAGGTTAGGTTAGGTTAGGTTAGGTTAGGTTAGGTTAGGTTAGGTTAGGTTAGGTTAGGTTAGGTTAGGTTAGGTTAGGTTAGGTTAGGTTAGGTTAGGTTAGGTTAGGTTAGGTTAGGTTAGGTTAGGTTAGGTTAGGTTAGGTTAGGTTAGGTTAGGTTAGGTTAGGTTAGGTTAGGTTAGGTTAGGGGTTAGGTTAGGTTAGGTTAGGTTAGGTTAGGTTAGGTTAGGTTAGGTTAGGTTAGGTTAGGTTAGGTTAGGTTAGGTTAGGTTAGGTTAGGTTAGGTTAGGTTAGGTTAGGTTAGGTTAGGTTAGGTTAGGTTAGGTTAGGTTAGGTTAGGTTAGGTTAGGTTAGGTTAGGTTAGGTTAGGTTAGGTTAGGTTAGGTTAGGTTAGGTTAGGTTAGGTTAGGTTAGGTTAGGTTAGGTTAGGTTAGGTTAGGTTAGGTTAGGTTAGGTTAGGTTAGGTTAGGTTAGGTTAGGTTAGGTTAGGTTAGGTTAGGTTAGGTTAGGTTAGGTTAGGTTAGGTTAGGTTAGGTTAGGTTAGGTTAGGTTAGGTTAGGTTAGGTTAGGTTAGGTTAGGTTAGGTTAGGTTAGGTTAGGTTAGGTTAGGTTAGGTTAGGTTAGGTTAGGTTAGGTTAGGTTAGGTTAGGTTAGGTTAGGTTAGGTTAGGTTAGGTTAGGTTAGGTTAGGTTAGGTTAGGTTAGGTTAGGTTAGGTTAGGTTAGGTTAGGTTAGGTTAGGTTAGGTTAGGTTAGGTTAGGTTAGGTTAGGTTAGGTTAGGTTAGGTTAGGTTAGGTTAGGTTAGGTTAGGTTAGGTTAGGTTAGGTTAGGTTAGGTTAGGTTAGGTTAGGTTAGGTTAGGTTAGGTTAGGTTAGGTTAGGTTAGGTTAGGTTAGGTTAGGTTAGGTTAGGTTAGGTTAGGTTAGGTTAGGTTAGGTTAGGTTAGGTTAGGTTAGGTTAGGTTAGGTTAGGTTAGGTTAGGTTAGGTTAGGTTAGGTTAGGTTAGGTTAGGTTAGGTTAGGTTAGGTTAGGTTAGGTTAGGTTAGGTTAGGTTAGGTTAGGTTAGGTTAGGTTAGGTTAGGTTAGGTTAGGTTAGGTTAGGTTAGGTTAGGTTAGGTTAGGTTAGGTTAGGTTAGGTTAGGTTAGGTTAGGTTAGGTTAGGTTAGGTTAGGTTAGGTTAGGTTAGGTTAGGTTAGGTTAGGTTAGGTTAGGTTAGGTTAGGTTAGGTTAGGTTAGGTTAGGTTAGGTTAGGTTAGGTTAGGTTAGGTTAGGTTAGGTTAGGTTAGGTTAGGTTAGGTTAGGTTAGGTTAGGTTAGGTTAGGTTAGGTTAGGTTAGGTTAGGTTAGGTTAGGTTAGGTTAGGTTAGGTTAGGTTAGGTTAGGTTAGGTTAGGTTAGGTTAGGTTAGGTTAGGTTAGGTTAGGTTAGGTTAGGTTAGGTTAGGTTAGGTTAGGTTAGGTTAGGTTAGGTTAGGTTAGGTTAGGATAGGTTAGGTTAGGTTAGGTTAGGTTAGGTTAGGTTAGGTTAGGTTAGGTTAGGTTAGGTTAGGTTAGGTTAGGTTAGGTTAGGTTAGGTTAGGTTAGGTTAGGTTAGGTTAGGTTAGGTTAGGTTAGGTTAGGTTAGGTTAGGTTAGGTTAGGTTAGGTTAGGTTAGGTTAGGTTAGGTTAGGTTAGGTTAGGTTAGGTTAGGTTAGGTTAGGTTAGGTTAGGTTAGGTTAGGTTAGGTTAGGTTAGGTTAGGTTAGGTTAGGTTAGGTTAGGTTAGGTTAGGTTAGGTTAGGTTAGGTTAGGTTAGGTTAGGTTAGGTTAGGTTAGGTTAGGTTAGGTT